>CM075205.1:11220708-11820708 GCA_037577475.1 Chaunax sp. Z400
TCACATGGAGCAGATCGTCCCGGCTCTGCTGGTTAACCTGCAGCATCACACGCACACCAACAGGTAAACACACTAAACAGCTCTTAAAACATCTACTCATAATAACAGGACTGAACAAACATTTAGGTCACTAAGATCATGTCCCCAATAATATTTTCTGTAAGTTAAAAACATGAAGATGACATCATGTGTGTTCAGTGAGTCTCCAGCAGAGCAGACTGAGGTGTGTTTCAGGGAGCTGTTGGGCCGAGCTGCTTATGGACACATTAACAACGCCATCAGACCTGTGCTGATGTAAGTTACACACACATTTGATGTAGTAGTTCATCCTGGGCAATATGGACGAAATAAGTATTATTTTATTTATTAACTAGGCTCCACTCAGAGAGCACAAACCTCCAAGGATGATTTTGCAGTACTGTAGTTGTACCAGCAGTAAAAATCCCAGTAGTGTCAGTAGTAGATTTATCAGTCGTGGCCTGTGTGTGTTTTCAGGCACCTGGACAGTCACAGTCTTTGGGAAGGAAGAAGCTTTGCTGTTCAGTGTTTTAAGATCATCATGTTCTCCATCCAGGTTAGTCAGTATATTTACAATAACACTGTTACTACCTATAGTACACTACGACCAAGTGCTTGGTTCTAATACAGCACTACTGCCTGACAGACTTGGATTACCCTGTATGAACTTTATGTTTATGTTAACTTTATTCCACTCATCTGAGCTGATACCTGAACTCTGTTGACTCTCTTCTCAGTCGCAGCATTCACACCTGGTGATCCAGCAGCTGTTGGGTCACCTAGACGCGAACAGCAGGAGTCCAGCCTCAGTCAGAGCTGGGATCGTAGAAGTCCTGTCTGAAGCTGCTGTTATAGAAGCTACTGGATCTGTAGGTCAGTCAGCAGCTTCTGGACTGAATATTTTCTGTGTATTAATACGCTGCATGTTATGTAATTCTACTTCTGATACTTATCTTTAGTAGTATTTCATAATCCTCTGTGTATGTGAACTGTAGGTCCCACAGTGCTGGAAGTGTTCAACACGTTACTGCGACAGCTCAGGCAGAGTGTCGACTACCAGCTGACTGGTTACTATGACAACGCCGGGAAACACAAAACCACCTCAACTGAGGAGAAAACTCTGCAGGACGCCGTCATCAAAACTATCGGTCAGTTTTGGGAGTTTTTGTCGTCTTGTTGTTGTTGTATTGTTTCAGGTTGGTCTCTTTACTTTAACCTGTGTCATCTGTCCAGGGTCCTTTGCCAATACACTTCCCGTCTACCAGAGGTCAGAGGTCATGCTGTTCATCATGGGGAAGATCCCAGTTCCTGGGATCTACCCCGTGCTTGGATCGCCCAATGCAGGGTACAATTCATACCAGTTCAATTCCTCTCTTTCACAACCAACCTAACATGTTTTAAATGTTCCAAGTAATAACAAAGAAATGTGCTGTAAGGTCCTTACATCTGTCCGTCTCAGGTTTGAAGGCAGCAGAATGATCCAGGTGATGCTGTTGAAGTCTCTCTTCCAGGTGAGTTCAGCTCAGCTTTGTGCTCAGTGTGCTGCTTCAGCTTCATTTTATCTGTACTTTAAACACCTACCGACCTTCCCACCCAACTACAGCCTGCCTACCTGTCCAACTACAGACTCAACTTCCAGCTACATATTAAACTTCTGAACATGTTAAATATATTTTATAGTTCTAGACAGCTTTTTGGTTCTCCTGTGTAAAAGCTTTCTCCATGTCTGCTCCCTGCTCCCTCAGGTATCAGAGCGTTATGAAAGCAGTAATCTGTTGACGGCGTTGCCCTCGTCCTTCTTGGAGCCTCTACTGTCTTTCACTCTGATGGAGGATCCAGAAATCCGTCTGCTGGTTCTCTCCATCCTCACCTCGCTCATCGACAGATGCCACAACGCCGCCAGACTCAACGCTGGCAGGTCACACCTTCACAGAAATAACATAGACTATCAGACAGTACTGGTTCTCATGAGTAAACTGGCAAAGGCAGACATACAGTCTGTGGTCAGGTTTAGCTTTTACTGAAGGGAACTGGCACCACCATATGGTAGACAGATGTTACTGCATGCAGACCTGCTTCAGGCTGGATGTCATTCTGTCTTTTTAACCATATTTCACTTCAAATGATCAAAGTCTTTGTGTGATCAGTTATTGATCCTTTCTTCCTGTGTTCCCCCAGTGCCATGTGTGATGTCTCAGTGTTGGAGCTGAAGGAGGACAGATGCTCCCGACAGGACAACTTGTTCATCAGGAAGGTGAGAGAAAAAAACATCTCTTTTCTATGTATTATAATGTAAACAGCAATCACCATCATTAACTATGACATATGTCACATTTTAAATGTTGCCACTAATCAATAGACATAAAATATAATGTCACATAAATGATCTTTTTGTCAATATTGAGAAACTGGAAACGGATTTGTGTACCTGGTGAGCCTTTGGAGGGGTTCAAACCCTGCTGTGACAATCTGCTCTAACAATGATGATCAGTATTAATCTAATTCATTGATTAGATTTAGAAAACGTTTGCTTGTAATAAATTTAACTTGTAGTACTTCTGCTTTTTTCTGAAGTGGAATTGTAATTGTTGTGTTTTTGCTTGTAATGGAGTATTTTTACATTTTGGTATTTGTAGTTTTATTTAAGTAAAGTAATCTGACTACTTGTTCCACGACTGCACATCAGCAGCATTTTGATGCATATTGTTGTGGATAAAAGTGCAACAGTACAATTTTCTGTGTTGCATCAAATCTCCAGAAAAGCAGAAATCTTCAACCCTTCATCAACATGTCCCACCCTTCCTTAAGCATCCTTTGTGTGTGTGTGTGTGTGTGTGTGTGTGTGTGTGTGTGTGTGTGTGTGTGTGTGTGTGTGTGTGTGTGTGTGTGTGTGTGTGTGTGTGTGTGTGTGTGTGTGTGTGTGTGTGTGTGTGTGTGTGTGTGTGTGTGTGTGTGTGTTGTTGTGCAGCATGCTCAGTGTCTCTACAGACACATCTACCTGACCTGTAAGGAGGAAAGCAGTGGGCGGGGCCATTACCAGGCTCTCATCGCCCTGTTGGCTGTACTGAGTGTGGAACTGGCCAATGAGGAGGTGGTGGTGGACCTGATCCGACTGATCCTCGCTCTGCAGGTTGGCACAGCTTCTATATAATTAATGATAATGATGATATCTTCATGATCAATCTTTCTCTGATTTCTTTCCTTCTTGTGATTGGCTGGTCAGGAGCTGGCATTGTCCAATCATGAGTGTCTGTCCGTGTTTAACCGCTGTGGCGTCCACGCTGTCTGCGCCACCTTCCTCAACCTGCTGGCCCAGCTCGGTCCACCTCCACCGCTCCACCAACATGTCACACAGGTGAAGAGAGACAGAGTGTGTGTGAACATGTGATGAAGGTGTGTGTTTGCACAACTTCATATATAATGAATTTTGTGTGTGTCTGCAGGTCATAGAGAGTCGTCAGAAGAATGCTCCATACCTGCTGCCTGAAGACGTGTTGTGTGACAAACCCAGGTAGAGAGACATAGAGACACAGTGGACAGAGAGAGAGTTCATGTTTGATGTCTTATAATCAACCTTATTGTTTTTATGCTTCCATCAGAGGAGTCTTATAGGGTTATGTTTGTATGTAACAGGTATGATAGAGGTTAGGGTCTGTCCACATAATGAAACGGAAATGTTTAAATGCTTTTTATAGTAAAATTGAAATATTCATGTAAAGTAAAATCCCTTCAAACTGCACTGAAGTACAGTACCTGAGTAAATGTACTTCTTTACATTCTACCACTGCAACTATAAATAGAAAAGTCTCAATATGTTTTTGTGCATAGTGTAACAGAACACTCACCAATTCTTTTGTGTTTGTGTGTCAGACTACCAGAAGGTGAGCTGCAGGTAGACGGAGCCTGTCTGTTCGACCAATCAAAGATGTACGAGGCTCTGACAGGAAGCTGCTACAGTCCACATGCTGAACGCTTCAACACACCTTACACACCTCAGCTAACAGGTACACATACAAAGAGAGGCCTTTAACACACTATCATTCTGTCTTTACTGGATCTAACACTGGATACTGTTTCAGACTTAACGTCTCTCCTGATTGGCTAAAAAATCATCACCAGTCATTTCTTCCATTTAGTCCTAAGAAGCAAATTAATTGTCTGATAACTGCCGACACCCGAAGCACTGTGTACATACTCATATACATATACATATACTCATACTACTACTAGAACTACTTGTATTCTCACTCTATAACTGTGTGTTTTAGATGAGGATCGTCTGTCTAAGAGGAAGAGTGTCGGCGATGTCATCTCTCTGCAGATAGATATCGACCCTGAGTGCTGTCCTGATACAAAGCAGGTACTGTCTGTCTGCCTGTCTATCTGCTTGCCTGTCTGTCTGTCTGTCTGTCGTCTGTCTGATGACACGTCTCTCCTCTGTAGTGTCCTCAGACGGAGCAGATCACCTTTCAAACGCTGAAGAACGCCATCGGTAAGTGATAATCAATAAAATAGAAGAAGGAAAAAGAAGAATCAAATATACAAAAACACCTGATCAAAGCTAAATCAATCATGTTTAATCTATTTTATCTTAATAGAAAAAAAAAGTTTCATTTTGAATGTGTTATGTAGAGGACAGAGGAAGTGTGAAGGAGGAGGAGAGGAGGAGGAGGATGCAGGTGGTGGAGAGGTTTCAGACGGCTCCATTTGAGGAAATCGCTGCTCACTGTGGAGCCAGGGTAAGTGACCTCTAACCCCCGACATACAGTGTCTTTCCTTATGAAAATAACTCAAAGGAAAAGCAGCAAATCATCACAATTGAGAAGCTGGAACCGTGAAATACTCTTGATGTTATTCTGCAGCCACAGTATATTGTCTGTCTTTTAATACTGTCATATTTTTTCTTTTCTCTTTCCAGACGTCTTTGCTTCAGTCTAAACTGGATCAGGTGTTTGATCTGATCATACGTCCTCCTCCGTCTCCGTCCGGACACTCGCCGCCTCGCTCCACACCCCTCTACGAGATGAAGTTCCCCGACCTGTGTGTCTATTAGAGTCAGTCAGCAGCGATGTGATGCCAGTGTTACACTTTTCCTTACTTAAAGTCATTAAAAGGAGGCAGGAGAGGAGACGAGGAAGTAGGAGATGAAAGAAGGAGGTAGGGGGTCAACACAACACTGCTTAGACTGATTTAAAATGTTACAAATTGTTCACAACATTCTGTGAGATTAGCTGGTGAGCTCCTTCAGTTGAGACCAGATGTATATCTGTACACACATGCTGTAGATTTGGACTGCGCTAATAAAGCTTTTATTTTATTTTAAACTACTTAGTTGTTTCTTTTCATTCATTCATGAGCTTTGATAACAAGCTGTCATCAAGTCAAGTCCACAAAACATTTCTGGAGCTTCACAGCAGAACAGCGTTACAACATCCTGCTGAACAACCAGAGACAAGGGTGACTTTAAAAACAACAACTGTAAACTAACATAAAATGACTTCAAACAGCTCATCTGCTTTTATCCAAGCCTCCTATTATCTTGTGAGACACATATGAATTAACATCTAATCATCACAAGGTAATTATTGAGTGTGCACTAGATAGTGATTGGTTCCCACAAGATAATGACGTGAGCACACAAATTAAGAAATGCCACCTTACTGGACTTTTGGGCTCTGTAGTATTCTCTGAACTGGATGCTTTAAAACATCTCTACACTATCTTAATTAGTGAGTTAGAAAATCTGCCAGCGACAACTTTCATTTAAATAATATGATTTAACATGAGATAATATGATAATATGAGAAAACTGAATCTGCGTCATTGTTAAAATCTTGTGTTATTTGTCAACCAGGTGATGTTTGTGGACTCATTGTGGATGGAGGCTCCCACAGCAGATACTGCATGTACCACTAATGTGTTGTGTGTGGTGTGAATTCAGGGATTGTAAATGTTTATTAAGGGGTGGAACATGTGTAACTGTGGAAAAGAAAGATAGCAGACAGATGTCTCTTCTTTTGCTTGCAAATAACTCTTTATGTTTTCACATAATTTACAGTTATTTACATAAATTAGTAGTAAAACATATTTCTCACTTTCTCTTTATCCCTCTTTCAGTCATTCAAGTTACAGACAGCAGTTTCAGAGCTTTTTATTGGTCACTAATTTGTCAGCTAACGAGCTTCCCTAGCCAATGACAATCCTTGCTGCCTATCAGCTGTCTAAAAAGTTAGCTCCCTCTTTTTTCCTCCTTCTGTCCTCCTCATTCCCTGCTCTCACTTCTGCTGTTGTTCGTTTTTGTTGATGACGTTTTTGAAGAGCGTGAGCAGCGGCCTCTGGCTGCGTTCGTCCCAGCTCTTCATGAAGCCGCCGTAGCGTTTGCTGGCCGGTGGGCCACTCCAGCGGAAGTGCTTCATCTTGTATGAACCGTCTTTCTTCTCCTGGAGCTCCCCCAGAAGCTGTTGCTGCTCTTCCTCTGCCTCCTCCATCACCTTCTGCACTTTCTCCTCCTCCTCCTCTGCTGCTGCCAACAACTCACTGGTCAAATCCCGCCTCCTCATCTCTCCAGGGAAAACCTCAGCAGACTCCTCCTCCACGCCGTTGGAGGTGTAGACTTTGACGGGGCGGCGTTTTCGGCCTACGGGCTTCCCCCAGCGGAAATGCTCCATGGAGTAGGAGCGTTTGGTCTGAGGAGAGGAGGAGGAGGAAGGGAGGATTAAGGAGGAGGGGTCTGATGGAGGTGGAGGTTGGAGGTGGGCATTGCCTGGGATGACGGGGGTCTCGGCGGTGAGGTCGGAGTGACAAAGCTGGATACACTCCTGCAGGAGAAGATGAAGCAGAGACTTAATGAAGGTAGGAAATATAAGATTATTCATATGAACAAAGAAATGAGCTGAATCTACTGATTGGTTCTCACATTAAGACATTCATCAATCTGTTCTTTAATTGGATGCTTAATGCTGATACCACAAACAGAAGAAGTATTTGTTTTCTGTAGAATACAACTTTATTAACAAAGAAACCTTTCATCATTCAAAGATACGATAACGTCATATATATCTATATGTATATATTATAAAAGAAAAATAAAACAAGGTGGCATTTAACACAAAAAACAAATGATTATCATTAGGAGAGATTAACAATAAATCTGGTTCTATTCATACTGTTTAGTCTGTATGCATTGTGTAGATAATGTGTCACCATCATGCTGCTCTCAGAGCTGAGATCCTGACAGCTCGGATGCTCCCAGCACTGACTGACAGCTCCTCTGGCCACGCCCATTACCGCCACAGCCACCAATAACCACACAGGACACATTCTCCTGCCAGCTAATCAGAGGCAAGGACAAATGATGCATCAGACATGAGGCATCATAATAATAAGATGAAAAATAATTATGTTTTTCATTTTATTCATTTTACATATATACATATAAAATGACCAATACAAAATATCTAACACTATACTTCTATAGACACATTATATATTATAAATATATAGTGCAGGGATAAAATATTTTCAAAAAATCTCCAAAACTTAGGAAAAACACCTGTTTCAGGTTTGTGAAAATATTTTCTCAGATGAGTTGGTGTATTTGAATATGAAGAATTTCAGCTCATCTAACTCCGTTTATCTTAAACATTCAAATCTCTACATTTGGAGATGTGGTATTTAACAATATAATAACTTATTCTTATTGAATTATTATACTTAGATGTGTGTAGTCTCCTGTTTTTAATCATTTTATCATCATTTTTATACTATTTTATTCTATAAATTAAAAAGTTGAAAATATGCTGTGTAGATTTAACAACAATAGCAAGTCTTAACATTGTAATAATTATAAAACAACTTACTTAAGTTCCTTTTTATAGCATATTTATTAAAGAATATTTTGTAGCTCAAATAACTTAAATTAATAAATCAAAAATAATAATAATTTTCTCACCACACTGTCCTGTCTCTGTGTTTCACTTCTTCTTTGTCTTATTGCTGGTGTTTCTTGTCGTTCGGCCGTCGGATGGAGATTTCTGTCGTTTCTCTCCTCTTCTGTCGCTCAGACGGTTCGGCCCACTTTTATAGTCTGTCACCCAAGGACGGACACGCATGCACACGCACACACAGAGTCACAGATAACAATGTCATCACCAACATTCATTCATGCTCGTAAGCAAACATTGGTGCCCGAAAATTGACAATCAATGACACATCATCCCCTCCCTCCTCTTTCCTCCCCCCCACACATTTCACTACAGTGAAAACACATAAGATGAACTTTCTAGGAAAAAAACGTAAATTCATTCACTTTCAGTTCTGGCTTTTTTTGGTGTGTGGTTTACACTATATTTGCCTTTTAAGAAGAATTTAATATATTATGTTTTATCAGCTTTACCTTTTTTCAGCTTTTCTTTTCTGCAATTTGTACAAATAATCAACCTAAAGTGGAACAATGTCACCGTTCAACTGAGCAGGAAACAAACAAAAACTTTATAAAAAATATCAAAAACTGGTGTTCCTGTAACGAGAGCGACATGTCACATACACACCAGCACACACACAGTATACCCCTCCATTCACCACCTCCATGCTACTGCTGTGTGTTAAATGTCAGCCGGTAGATTTGGCAGATTAGCACCGAACTGACATGCCGTCATCAGAGAGAGGACGGGATTCATAATTGCTGGTCAGGGTGTTGGGTTACACACACACACCTGCTGCAGCATCATCCCTTTGTCTGAACCCTCAGTGTCACTAATGACAAACCTGCAGAGGGTTTTATCTCATTTAACGGACCTCCGGGGAAGGTGGATATTAAATCCACCTGGCACCTCCTTAAGGCTTTACAACAACATGGAACCTTTTTACGTTTCCATTCAAGTTGTTTTCTTTGTTCTTAAAGGTCCTACATCTGCTAAGAAGTTCTCTGAAGTATATTCTGTTCATCCAGTTTACTGTATGGCTCTACATCCACTTTCTTTGAAGCTTTACATCTACCAAAAAACTACCTCTGACTGCCCCTCTAAAGGCTCTGCATCTTCTTTTTAGGGCTCCACAATCACTAAAAAAGATCTACATTTAAAGGGAGACTCTTTTTAGAGCTTTTAAAGCTGAAGCCTCTCTTTTAGGGCTCTATATATGTTTGCTTCTTATAGAATCCAAAATAGTTGCATTAATAATAGTCAGATTCTACATTTGTGCTGTAGTGAATAATATTAATTCATAATAGAAAGATGAAAGTAGCCAAATTCTGTTGGAGTACTAAATATTAAGTGTCGTGTTTCATGCCACCTTGTAGTAATTTGGTACTAAAAATAATAGTTTATTTATTAGTTTATTATAATTCAAGTCTTGAGTCACTTTTAGATTTATGGATTATAAATTTTCTCTTCTTGCTATTTCTTCAGATGAACTGAAGTGTCAGTACTTCATGGCTGTCAGTCACAGTAAAGTCATTTTCCTGAAGGACTATCTGCTGTTTTTCTAATGGAACAAATTGAGCAGCATCTAGAGACAAGCAGGTAAATATAAACCCATTAGACCGCTCTCACAGCCTTGAACCTCCATTCAAGCCATTACACACACATTCAGGAAGGCAAAGACCCATCACAAGTGGAAGCACTTTACTTTATTCACCGACTGCAGCCATTAAATTCAGTCTGCCTTTCTGTGAATGCTTTGTCACAGCTACTCTAATGTTTATCTTTTGTTCTGTCGACATTTTTGTTTATAAGTATGCATCATTTATTTAAAAATTTTAAATATGTGAAATTATTAATATGCCCAGTAACATTTAACATGTGAAATTAACAACAGTCTAATATATTTGTAGAATTTAAATATTCATAGGGGTGAAATAAAAAAAGAAAGAACACCAAACTGGAATAAAGATGAAATTCTGCTTTTAGTATAGGAGGTACAGCAGAATGTTTTTCAGTGTTGCAGACAGTAAAGATGCATGTAAACAAAGTCTAGGTCATCTTAAATCTTGCTGATTGAACCCCTGAAGAATTCTGAAAAAGAAAAAGTTGCTGTTCAATCCTGTTTGTTCAAAACAAATGAAAATGAAAATGATCTTTTCTTTAGTTTGAGCTGCAAACCTCAGATAAACTCTTGAGAGGAGTTCATTTAAATTCAAGAGCTTTTTAAATTTGTAAAAGAAATTGATAAAGAGGTTTTATTTTTAAATGTATTAGCTGTATTAGGTTGAGGTAATGTTTATATCATACTCTGATATATAGACACCAGACAGAGCTATAAAGCAACAAAGGAAATAATCCATTATTTTTCATAATGATGCCAAATATAGTCAATCAAAGAATCTGAGAAAACAACCTGACAGGCCCCGCTCTACATAAACCCTTTAAATATCAAACAGAAATGTGAATTTGAGAGAATGAAGTCACGATACTGATAGGGATGCATCTCAAACGTTGGTTTGTAGGGCGCCAGAAAAAACCGGAAGTAAAGGTTTTGTCGCTTTTATTTTGAAAATTCGTGAAGAGGTGATACCGGAAGTAAATAAAGATACCGGTGCTAACCTGCTAACTTTCCCATTACGTTTCTAATCCGTTACCTTAAGATACAATTGGAGTAAACCAGCAGCAGTTATATTTATGAATAAAGTAGTTTAACTGGAGTTTATGCAAAATTACCTGTCAGGAATGTAGACGGAGACAGAACCCGGCTTCATTATCTTTTTGTTTCCTTCGAAGCTAATGAAGTTAGCTTGCTTGAAATTGACGGATGGGAATATAATCTCATTTAGCAACACAGCGGACACAAGAGTGACCACATTTATTTAACAGGTCTTACTGGAGGAAATATTGCATCTGTTAATCTGTCAAAATGTCTAAAGTAAAAACGCTGAGAGGTTTTGTCAACCAGAGACTAACAGCGGCTGCTGAAGAGATATTTGGACTGTTTGAAAGAATGATAGCAGAGTACGAGGAGGAACTTTGTCAGCAACGAAAACTAATGGATTGTGTTGTCAAGTCTAAAGATCGGTTACACAGAGCAGGTTTGTAGTTTTTACTTCTCATTTTATAGCAATAGGACACCATAAGTGGTGAAATATCAGATCCTTTACTTAAAGGAATGATGAAGTTTTTGTGCACAAAACATTTGTTGCAGTGAAGCTGCTGGGGACCTGTTTTAACATGTAAAAAGTTAAATAAATGTATTTGTACATCATGATTCTTCACAGACACACAGCTGCTGTTGGTGAGTGAAGAAGAGCTTCCTCCTGAGCAGCAGGAGTGGAGCTTCAGTCTGGACCAGGATGACCCACCACAGCTGCCACATGTTAAAGAGGAACAGGAGGAACTCTGGACCAGTCAGGAGGGAGAGCAGCTTCAAGGCCTGGAGGAGGATAATATCACATTCAGTACTGTCCCTGTGGAGAGTGAAGAAGACGATGGAGAGAAACCTCAGTCCTCACAGCTTCATCACACTGAACAGATGAAAACAGAATCTGATGGAGAGGACGGTGAAGGACCAGAACCAACTAGGAACTTAAATCTAGATAGTGATTTACAACCAGCCACTCGGGACATGACATCACACTCCTCTGAACCTGAGCCTGATGTGGAGGAGACCAGGAAACCTCAGTCAGGTTTAAATTCTCTGAGAAACAATAGGACATCTAGTACTGGAAAAACACCAATTAGCTCCTCTGAATGTGTTGCAACCTTTGGCCATATGGGAAATCATCAGGGACACAGTGAAATCCAAACCAGAGTCAAACCATTTAGTTGCTCAATTTGTGGTAAAAAATACAACCAGAAGAACAACTTAACTACTCATGTGAGGCTTCATTCAGAAGGAAAATGTTTCAGTTGCTCAGTTTGTAATAAAAGATTTCAATTTAGAGCACATCTTGCAGCTCACAACAGAAGCCACACAGAAGACAAACCGTTCCGTTGTTCTGTCTGTGGCAAAACATTTGCACAAAGACCACATTTGACTACACACTTCAGAGTTCATACAGGTGAAAAACCTTTCACATGCTCAGTTTGTAAAGTAAGCTTCAGTGTCAAGACCAATTTGGTAGCACACATGAGAAAGCATACAGGGGAGAAGCCATTTAGTTGTTCAGTTTGTGGTAAAACATTTACACAAAAGGTTACTATGAGTCGACATTTGACTGTTCACACGGAGAAATCATTTATTTGCACCATTTGTGGAAAAAGATACACTCGGCTCTCTCATATGAATAAACACAAATGTGTTGGTGAGAGCAGTGGAAGTAGGTGAAGTTGCAGATATGCTTGTTGAGACTTGAATCAACACTAATCACTTGTCAACTATGACACAGACTCCAGTGAATAAAGAACAATTTGATACATCAACCTGCTGCCCTCTCTGTTGTTTCAGGATAATTTTATTTATGCAGCCCATTTCATTACAAGTAATCATGAAATTAAGGACATACGTCTGGGGGAATGTTTAGGTTTTGAGTTTGTTTTTGGAGATGAACACAGTTGTGATGGACCTCAGATCAGCAGGCAGTTAGTTCCAAAGAGCAAGACCAATTTATTTATCTATTTTGTCCTCATCAATTTGTTCTAATTGTGTCATTCCCCCATCATTAAGTCGTTTCTACTCATCCGATTCACGGACTCCGTATCCGAGTCGATCTGCGGAGGGAAAATGAGCCCAAAAGGTTCTGGCCAGGTCTTCGATTTGGTCGTAACCGGCGTGTTTCCTCAGCTCCTCCACCCAGCCGAAGAAGTCAGAAGATGTCATCGCCCAGTTAGGCATGTCGCGCTTCTGTCTTCCTTCTGCAAAGTAAATGTATATATAGATTTATTTTCTATGACAGCTACTGTGAATTTATAAGCCGTGACTATATGTCATCTGATACTGTCCCGCTGGGTGTGGTTGATGTCAGGTGTCCAGTTTGACTTGCGTAACAATTCAAGAAGGAGCTTATAATATTCAGAAAATTAAGCTAACACTCACCTCCACTGGTATCGACCACGTCCTCGTTTGCACCTGAAAGACATTATCAGTATTTATTTATTTTATATTTTTGTGAAGATCATTTAGAAATGGACACGTATGTACTGATGTCCTGGGACCATACGTGGATCTCAAGTGAAATTAAAAGTATGTTGAATATTTTATTTTGTCATTTTATCAAATGCGAATCTAGTTCTATTAAATTTCACATTTACATAACATTTTATTAAGTAACTTTAAAAAGCCCCCAAAACTCAAAGATTCAGGTTCTGTGCTTTTTGCTCACTCTTAGTATAAAATACATTAAAATGAATTGCGGTTGGTTAAATTGACATGAAAGGGGATCTTGTCCTGCTCTCTCACACTCACTGGTTTGTGTTGGATTTGGATGTTTTTCACTGAATGCCACAGAAACATGAAGCCGAGAGTTCAGAGAAAACAGTTTGTCATGAAGTGGAGAGGAGTCGAGGTTTGTTTTCACGCTGCTTTGTCATTTTTAGCAGGAGTCTTCAGAAAATAATGTCCATGTGAGAAAACTGACAAGAGCGTTTTGTCTTTTCTTCTCACTGTTTATTATTTATTTATATACTAGGTTTTGCCAGTCAGGCTCCATTCAGTCTGAGGGATTTTTTCAGATATGAGAAAAGGTACACTGAGGGAACAAAATGCAGATTTTAGTATTTAATGAAAATATTACAAAAATAAATTGTAAATGATAACCTGCCTCGTGGTGCTAAACAATAAAACTGCACCACCGATTGGGATTTGAGCATCCAAATGGAAATGTTTAACTTTATTTTCATGTTACCTGCAGGAAGCAGCAGCAGGAAGACAGGAAGCAGGATTAAGACGCTCAGCAGGAGACATTTTGTCATGTTTCAGCTGGACTGAAGACATCAGACGTGAAAAAAAGACAGAGAAGTGAAAAAAAAAGTGTAAAAATGAAACACAAAAAACTGAGCAGTTCGTCAGTTTTATATTTTCCTGTCAGGACCTTTTCACATTATTACAATATATTTTTTAATTTTACTAATAGCCCAAGTAATTATATTTTTACATTAAATATTTATTTTTAGAACCAGATGGTTTAAAAAAAAAAAAATATATATTTCAGATGTTTATGTTGGGAAAAATTCAGAAAGCAATAAAACTGTGAAGTGAAGAATCATATATAAAAAATCCGCAAAAGTTTAATATTTTAGAAAAACTATTGTTTTTAAAAATTTATCCAAACACAAAATTAAAATTAGGAGGTAAATGAAAGGTATTTGTGGCTAAGTAATATACATAAACTCTGTATATTATACTAACACACGTTCACAAGATTTCGAAGATTTTCAACATCAGCAAAACCTCTCTCAATTTCTCAAAGAGCTAATTTAAAATTACATTATCAAGTGAAGTTATTGAAGGAAAGATTGTACCTGATCTGTTATCTGAGGATGTGTTGATGCTTTCAGGTCCCTCTGCAGACACAAAGTGCTCTTCTCTGCTGAGTTTTGAGGTTTTCAGATTTTTTTTTCTTCTCACACCTCCATGTGACCTCTGACCTTTACTGCATGAATGGACGTCTGTGTGAGAGCTTTATTTCTACTGAAGTTACAGCTGTACCAATGTCCCTTAACATATAGTTTTAGACAGCATGTTGACAGAATTATTAAGTTTCTATTGTAACCAAAAAAGCTTTGAAAGCAAATAACCCTCCCTGAAATGGTTGAATCCATGTTTTGTTTTATTTAATCATTGCAAAAACTCTTGAGTGCAGCCATTTTGATTTGTACTCATTGAATTAAATTTGATAAGTAGGTCATGCAACCTATTGTCAACATTTGTTGACAAAATGTGATTTCTAAATCTCTACTCACTTGTATCGAGGATCTAATTTATTTGGTCATTACCCAGAAATGAATGAAGAAAAGCTTGTTGAGCTATTTTCTTCCAGCAGGATGGAAGTACTGAGGTTAAGACCTGGATCAACACAGACTAGTTCAAAATTGTACAAAAATGATACAGACTCCAAAATAAATTGTGCTTCACCTTTAATAAACCTCATTGTCATTTTAATCATTTTTATTACATTACATTCCAAAAATTGCGTTGTACTTGGAACTGTGCTTGTGGCAAATGGATGTGTTATTGATTCAAAATGGATTAAAACTGCTATTTTTACATTAATACTGATTGTTTTTCCCTTTTTGTCTCCTGTTCTGCATTGAACTGCCCAGCCACAAAAAAACGTAGCAAAATCATTATTTAAATGTAAATGATGGTGCGTTGAACAACTTATGCATGCAAGTGTACTCCTGACTTAATATGGCAGGATTTTTACATGTTTCTGCTGCAGTGCCTCTGACATACCCACCAAATTAGAGAAAATGTAACTCAAAGCATCTTGCACATCATTTTAAGAGAACATAACATTTAACCTGGAAACCTGCAAAATGGTTCTTTTTCATATTGAATGCAACCCATTTGTGTTACATCTGGCCTGTTTTTAATAAGCAAAGTGAAAAAAACCTTTGCGACTATTTTTGTCTGGCTTCAGTCCTGTAATGTTTAATTGTATTTTCTAATTTAATTCTTCAAGATATTAGCCTCTAAATAAGTTTGATTACTTTTATTTTGAAAGAAGTGATAGCGGAAGCAAGTGTCGTTATCGTATCTCACGAGGCTAGCGGAGCAAGCTAGTTTGCTAGTTGAAAACAAACAGACAAAGTAGTGGCCAAAGTTTCGGAAAACGTCGCTCCTGTGAATTTGTAAAATGTCTGAATATCAAAAGCTGAGAGCTTTGGTCAGCCAACGGCTAACTGCAGCCACTGAAGATATATGTGAAATGTTTTATGTAAAGATATCAGAGTACGAAGAGGAACTTCGTCGACAACGGGAGCTATTAGACGCTGTTTTAAAGCCAGAAGTCCGGACGCACAGAGCGGGTTTGTACACATTACTTAATTCTTATTGGTGTAATGTCTTCAGTAAGTTTACCCTTGTAACTATAGAGAAGTACAAATTTGAGGTACTTCAACTTGAACAGCAAACGTTCCCGTTTGGGGCCTGTGAGGGCTCACATGTAGCTATAGCAGAGCGCCATACTATTAAGTTGTGTTGCCAGATCTCGCTAGAGAAACAAGAAATCAGGTCTGTGGAAATGATGCCGAAAGAAGCGACTTTGCTCTTAAAATTGTCCAAAACAGTCTTAACCTACCACATTGTGTTTGAAGAAGGCCACGTAGTCAATTTATATGTGTGAAGTTATTTTGCATTTCATAAGCAATCGTTTTAGTAATAAGTTGTAATTTTACATTTTCTCTTCAACTATGTTGCTGAACAAAACCGACTGGCCAAAATAAGGAGAGAAAAAATGAATGAATATTGAGAAATTGCATACAATGAACTAACCAAGTACTTGTATCAAACTTAATTCTATTACTTAATCATAAATTAACTCAGTCACACAAACAAAACCAACGGTTTGCTGATAAAAATGTAAAGTGCATGATATGCTCATAGTTTGTTTTAGTTTGAATGACTTCCAAAAATGTTGTACGATGTGTGCAACATTACTTCTCACATTTAAGAAAGTAGTGGTGTCAGTGGTTTAAATGTTAACAGGAAATTACAGTTTTCTAAATTTTCTAAAATAAAAATATGTATGTATTTCATAACTCTCCACAGACGTCCAGCAGGTGTTGGTAACTAAACAAGAGAAGGAGTGGAGCCCCATTCTGGACCAAGTTGACCCACCAAAGCTGCTGCACATTAAAGAGGAACAGAGGGAACTCAGGATCAGTCAGGAGAGAGAAAAGCTTCAAAGCCGTGAGGAGGGTGATATCGCCAAGGTCACATTCAGTCCTGCCTCTGTGAAGACTGACAAGGAAGAGAAACCTGAGTCCTCACAGCTTCAACAAAGCCCAACAGAAGAAAACAGAGATGCACAGCATTTGAAAACAGAAGATGACGAAGAGGACTGTGCAGGACGAGCAACAGTCAGGGACTCAGATTCAGATAGTCATTTAGAAGAAGATACTGAGGATTCCTCAGACTTTTCTGAACCTGAGACTGATGACAGTGATGACTGGACAAAGAGCAGTGAACTTCTGAAACCTTTTAGCTGCTCTGAATGCGGTAAACAATTCACCCAAAATGGAAATCTAAAGACTCACATGAGAATCCACACAATGGAGAAGCCCTTCAGTTGCTCAGTTTGCAGTATGAGATTTGTGCAAAAGGTGGAACTGACACACCACATGGCACGCCACTCAAAGGTGAAAAAAAACAGCTGTACTGTTTGTAAGCAAATATTCACTTGGCGTTATGACCTCAATACACATAAGCATGCTGGTTGTCCGTCGTCACAGCTTCATCAGAGCAAAACTGAAGAGAACAGATATGTGGAGCCTTTGGAAACAGATGGCGAAGAAGGGGACCGTGGAGGATCAGAACCGGTTCATGACAAGATGTCACATGCCTTTGAACAGGAGACTGATGACAGGGAGCAGACCAGGAAACCTCAGTCAGGTTTAAATCCTCTGCAAAACAATGATGTACCTTCAAGTAATATGAAATATAATTCTGGAAAAACATCAGTTAGCTCCTCTGAATGTTCAACATCCTCGGCTCAAATCCAAACCGGAGTGAAACCATTTCGTTGCTCAGTTTGTGGTAGGAGATATCAACAGAAGAACACCTTAAAGGTTCATATGAGACTTCATTTTCAAGGAAAATGCTTTGTCTGCCCAGTTTGTTATAAAACCTTTCAATGTAGAGCACATCTTGGGATGCACAAGAAAAGCCATACTGAGTAGACATCCTTCTGTTGATCTGTCTGACTGAAAGCGGCTTGATACAGATACAAAAGTTGTGCTTCATCTTTTTCAGCAAAGATGAAGCAACATGATGTTCATCCTGTTTTTATGTGTGTCTACATTATTTTGTTGTTTTCCAGAAACTGTGTTTTGGTATTACATGTTGTCATGATTTTATATTAAAGTTGTTAAAAGGTTCTTATATCCCCTACATGAGTCTATGTGTGGGTTTGTAGATGTGTGCTTCTGCACTTATTTCATAAAAACACACCGGTGGGACTTGTAAGTGTAGAAAACTGTTGAGGAAATTCAGAAAGAGGTTGAGGGTTCTTGGGTCAAACGATACACAGTTTCATTCTCAATATGAGAAAAGATGAAAAAGATAAATGCTTGAAATAAGAAATTTGGACTTGAGCAAAGTAGTTTTGTTCTTGTCAGGGTTGATCACACAGCTCTGAAATTCTGGTTATTTTAGTTTCATACGTGGCAGTTTTTATGATTGATGATTGAATAATTTCTAAGTTCTTTGCACATCTTAAACAGCCTAATTGAAATACGTTTAATATCCAGAAACTTCTTTATAACGTGGGTTTGTAGCCTACCTGGAAAACAAAGAGAAGTTTGGTAACTTTTATTTTGAAAATCAGCAATGTCGTACCGGAAGGAAATGTACTGCCCGGAGCTAACGGGACAACTTTATTTGGTTAGATGTCATGAGCCTTACTGTAAGATGATCAACACAGCCTGCATGTATCAATTAACTTGACCGGGTGGATTTAATATAAATCATCGGGACCTTTCACCGCAAACTCAACTACTGTTAACCATCAATGCTGATGCGGGAAATAGATGGAAACCGAACTCGGCCTCATAGTGCTAACCGGATTAGCTTCAAAGTGTATTTTTCACCGACCCATAACGTCCACAGAGGGGTCTGAACACGGCTCTGTTCCCTTTATGTGAACTGTCTCCTGAGTACCTTAGCTTGCTAGCTGGACAGAATCAGTAATGATATTTGGCAACACAGCGCACATCAGCCTGACCTAACTGTTTACAAGAGCCCACCTGGAGAAAACGCTGCTGCTGGCATCTAGCAAAAATGCCAAATAAACTACAGGACCGGTTACACAAAGCAGGTTTGTTCTCTTATTTTGTTCTCACTTTAAACCGCTGGGGACCAAATCCTCCACTTGCAAATAAGTATGGAGAGTAGACGTATATAGTGCAGTAAAATGCTCTCTGCCAGTGTTTTGCTGCTATATCTGATGTTTCTAGATGATTACTGCTGCTGCATTAATGTGTATGTTGAATTTGACCTCTGTGGATGTTTAATCCTCTACATTATCTCCTTACATTTACCTTTTCTCTGTGCTTGCATATAGAAATCTGCTGCACAATCATTTTTGTTCTAAGATAAGTCTACTTTTTGTCCTAGAGCAATGTGTAAAGAGAGAATTTGACCCCCAACCCTGAAAAGAAGGAGTGGGATATATTAATGAAATAGTAGAATAAATGTAGAATAAAAGTCTAGATTGACATTTTGTAATATTTCTTTTGATTAGAAGTTCTGTCTCTCTACTTTCACCAAATGTAAGAGGTCAGTTAGACTGAATAGTGACTTCATTGTACATGTGAAGCTTCATGGGATGTGTGCAAATAAAATGAGCATAACAGTCTTTTTTTTCAAATACTATAATGTATAAAAATCCCACAGAAATAAACGCATAAATTCACCAATCCATGCATGACGAGGCAGATGAGCATCTCTAGCTCTCCTTTTTGCATCCAATAGTTAGCTGTGAGTCACAGACAATCTTGTGAGAGTAAAGACGTGACAGAGTAGAGTCTGCAGAATCCAGCAGCATTTAAACCTCATTTCTGTGCCGTTTTATCTCAGATATATCAATAATGAATTCACAGATAGTCCTTAAAGGTTGAATCAGAAGCAACTGGATGTCTAGTTAAGGTTTGCAAAGACACTGAAACTGTTAAAATGGGCTGTTGGAAGTGACTGTATCGTCGTCGTTTCTCGTGAAGAGAAGAAAAAATTGGCACTTTTTTCACTCAACATAAATACATTTGACAATTTGTCCATGAGTATTTCAAGAGATGGTGTTATTTGCATGAAGGCTCTTTTGTAAATGCACACTTTACCTTTGTGAGGAAATAACCGCTTTCTAAAACATGTTTGTATTTCATTATTCTGCACAGACGTCCAGCTGCTGTTGGTGAGTAAAGAAGAAGAGGAGCAGGAGAAGAGCTCCAGTCTGGACCAGGGCAACCCACCAGAGCTGCTGCACATTAAAGAGGAACAGGAGGAACTCTGGACCAGTCAGGAGGGAGAGCAGCTTCAAGGGCTGGAGGAGGCTGATATCACCAAGTTCACATTCATTCCTGTCTCTGTGAAGAGTGAAGAAGATGAGGAAAAGCCTCAGTCCTCCCAGCTTCATCACAGGCAAACTGAACAGATAAAAACAGAAGCTGATGAAGAGGACTGTGGAGGACCAGAACCACACAGGAACTGTAATCCAGATAGTCATTTACAAAAAGATACTGATGATGAGACTTCAGACTTTTCTGAACCTGAGAAAAAAGGAAGTGGTCACTGGAAGAAGAGTCAATCTCAATCAGGTTTAAGCTGTAACTCTGGTGATATGTCATTTAGCTGCTTTGAGTGTGGTAAACTATTCAGCAAAACCTCAAATCTGAAGAGACACATGAGAATTCACACAGGAGAGAAGCCCTTCAGTTGCTTATTCTGTGGTACAAGTTTTGCACGAAAGGAAATTCTGAGACAACACATGAGAATCCACACGGGAGACAAACCATTTTGTTGCTCAGTTTGCAATAAAACATTCATACAAAAGGTACAACTGACACGTCACATGGCCCTCCATACAGGAGAGAAACGATACAGCTGGAGTGTTTGTGAAAAGGAATTGACTTGTCATTATCAGCTGAAAAATGAAGAGAACAGAGATGCAGAGAATCTGAAAACAGAAGCTGATGGAGGCGACTGTGGCAGATCAGAACAAGCCAGAAATCTAGAATCAAATCGGCATTTAAAACCAGATACTGATGATGATTCCTCAGACTTTCCTGAATCCGAGACTGATGACAGTGACGACTGGAAGAAGAGCAGTGAACTTCAATCAGGCTCAAACTTTCTGAAAAATGAAAGATGTAATACTGGTGAGAAATCTTTTTGCTGCTTGGATTGCGGTAAACAATTCAGCCAAAAAGGAAATCTAAAAAGACACATGAGAATCCACACAGGAGAAAAGCCCTTCAGCTGCTCAGTTTGCAGCAGGAGATTTATACAAAAGGTTCAACTAGCTCACCACATGGTTCGCCACACAGGGGAGAAACGGTACACCTGCAGTGTTTGTAGCAAAAGGTTCACTTGGCTTTATCAGCTCAAAAAACATCAGCGGGCTGGTCGTCAGGCGTCACAGCTTCATCAGAGTCAAACTGAAGAGAACAGACATGCAGAGCCTTTAGAAATAGAATCTGTTGGAGAGGATAGGGATTTACAACCAGCTCCTCAGGAAAAGATTTCACACTCCTCTGAACCTGAGACTGACCACAGTTGTAATCAGGAGACCAGGAAGTCTCAGTCAGGTATGAACCTTTTGCAAAACCATGAAGTAGCTGGAAGTGATATGGAGTGTAACACTGGAAAAACATCAGTCAGCTCCTCTGAAAGTGTTGCAGTCTTTTTCCAGAAGGAACAGCAACAGAAACACTGTGGAGTCCAAACGGAACTGAAACCATTTCGTTGCTCAGTTTGTGGGAGAGGATATTGCCAGAAGAACACCTTAACGGCTCATATGAAGTTTCATTCAGAGGGAAAACGTTTCAGCTGCTCAGTTTGTAAAAAAACTTTTCAACGTAAAGGAGATGTTGTGAGGCACATGAGAATCCACACAGGGGACAAACCCTTCAGTTGCTCGGACTGTGCTACAAGATTTGCACGAAAAGAGCATCTGAGAGAACACATGAGAATCCACACAGGGGACAAACCCTTCAGTTGCTCTGTGTGTGGTAAAAGATTTGCACGAAAGGGAACTCTGAGACAACACAAGCGAGTCCACACCGGGCAGAAACCTTTCAACTGTTCTGTCTGCAGCTCAGCATTCGCACATAGGTCAAGTTTGACGGCACACTTACGAGTTCATACAAGAAGAAAACATTTCAGATGCTCAGTTTGCAAAGCAAGTTTCAAGTACTCTTGTAATTTGTCCTCACACATGAAAATTCATTCTGGGGAGAAATTATTCATCTGTTCAGTTTGTAGTAAAGGATTTGCACGCATGACTCACCTGAGACGCCACCTGACTGTCCACACAAGGGAGAGAAAATTCAGCTGCTCACTTTGTGGTAAAGGTTTTGGTGAAAGGGGGACTCTGAGACGGCACATGAGAGTCCACACAGGCAAAAAGACATCCGATTGCAGTGTTTGTGGTAAAAAATTCACTCGGCTCGCTCATGTGAAAACTCACAACTGTGCTGGTGAGAGGAGTGGCAGTAAATAAAGCAAGTAGTGAGGTAATGACTTGGATCAGCACTGAAATGTTCAAAACTGTGATGCAGAAGTTGGACATGTATCCAATTAAGATGAACTACATTATTTCATATTTTTCTTGGAACTAGCCTTTTAGGTGTTGCATGTATTCAATGATTTGAAATGTAACGAAATTGCAAAATCATTTACCAGCTTGGCAGCTTTTTTGTATTTGATTTTTAATAAAATGACTCGATTTTCCTCTTTATCTCTGTGTGATGTTGTTCCTTTTATTGGGTGGGGTTGTAGCGATTGTGCGCATAGAGATACCAGGTTTATTGAGTTCCATCATCGTTCAGCAGTAAACATCAAATTTAGATCTTTTCTCCAGAGCAGTGTCAATAATAAATAGAACTTCCGACCATGTTCTATAGAGCTGAGGTATAGCTCAGTGAGATAAGTTGCATTCATTGAATGATCAGAAGTCATAGGATCAAATCCCAGCATTAATGGCAAGGTCTCTTTGAAAAATTTTCCTCAGCATTGAGAATGATAAATATAACATTTAACCAAAAAATGCCAAAAGTGGTTTAGCTCAGCGAGATGCGCTCCTGACCTGCGATGCTGAAAAGCAGGTTCGAATCCCGGCTGTGTCGTCCTTTATTCTTAAGAAGCTTAAGTTAAGTGACAAAGTTGAGTTTCTAAAGATGACAAGTCACAAGAATCAAAGTTCAAACTGAATTTATTAAGATTTCTCTTGGCAAAGATAAACAACTTTCAAATATTTACAACAACTTCTTTGAACAAAGTTAAAGGAAGAAAACACTAAACTTAACTTCCTAACATAAAACCAGGAGAGAAACAAAAAGGTTTCCCTCCTGCACAGAAATCTGGACAGTTGGTTAGAATATTTACAAGAAACACAAAAGAAACTTCTCTACAACAATCATCTAATCACCAATTAGCACAAAGTGATGAGGCACACAGGTCAGGATGAAGGCAGGCAGGAAGAGGAGGAGCCACTGCTGGATCCACAGGTGTGTTAATGAGGCGCCATCAGTCTCCTGTCCAATCAGCAGCCTCCAGCTGGAACTCTGATGAAAGAACAGAACAAAGAGTCAGTATCAGGAGCACAAAAACACAGCAAATACAAATAATGTTTAATAATTGAATTCTTATTTTCCATGATTTGTCTCAGAAAAGATGATTATGTGAGCAGTGAGCCGTTAGCTCCACGAGCAAAGAAATCTACCAACAAACGTTACCGGAAACGATGAGCCACTCTGCAGAACGGGATCTGGGTTGCGTCACATTGATTGGCGACCCTTGGCCCGCGTAATGACGCACTGAGGAGAAAAGGAGGAGTCGGGGCAGCAGGAGCGACAACGACAATCAGGAAACACGGATTGAGCAGCCAATCATTCAATCAAGTATACAATCAATACCGTTTAAATGCAGCCGATCCCGCACATCAACTGTACTGTGCGCCGCGCCACGCGTAATTCTTGAGTCCAACTCACCTCATCAACAGATCAGAATCACACCACGCCGAGATAAAGACTGATGTCCGCTTCAGCCACTGTCGGAGAAAGGAAAACGTAGGTAATGAGCGGCTTAAAGTCATCATGAGTTATTAACCAAGAGCTGTCTAAGATTCTTCGTTGGTGTTTAAACTTGAACGAATTGTTGAGCTGATTAACGTTGGACTAAATGAAAAACTATCAAGATCAATTTCCATTTTAAGAAAAAAAAGTCAATGAGAAATGAGGACAAACAGTAAAAATACTTACCCAACAAAAAAAGGTCATCTCACAGCAGCATGGTCAGGTTGAAAGAGGAGAGAAGAGGAGCCACAGAGGCGTTTTTATAGGCTGGGCCATCAGTCTCCTGTCCAATCAGCAGCCTCCATCTGTAACTCCTAAAGGTCAGCATCACCCCCAGGCAGGGAGGGAGAACACATAAAAATCACATCAGCAAATACAAATGACTCAGGGTCATAACACTGAGTGACAAAAGAGTTGGACTTAAAAATTCACTGAGATTCATAAGATTTGAACCAACATCATTAGAATGTCCTACCAGACCTCTAACAGGCTGAGCTATTTATCCTGAGACACCTCTCCTTCTTTTTTTGCTTTTGAGCCTTTGTCTTGGTGTCTGATTTTTACAAATTAATTGGAGATTGAAACTAAATCTATCCATCCAAAAACTGGACTTATTTGATCTCAGACATTTTTCCCTGAAAAGATTTAAATTTCCTCTTCAGATGTCTAATTTTAAAATTTACAGATGGGCCTCAGGATTGAACCAACAATGTCACACATGAGCAGCAGCACTCTACCAAGGTGCACTATGATGATGTTAGGGATAATAATAGATCCATCAAGTATTTAAAAATTATTATTATATTATTATTTATTTGACCAAATAAGAACTTTTCCAAATGTACAAAGCTTAATCCTGCAATGCAGATGGAATGAATCAGGTTCAGGGACAGTGGAGAAGCTTGCTAGCGATATTAGCGCCGTATATTTAACTCCGTCTACTTTAATATTAATACAGCTGTAGTTACTCACTATGGCCACTGGATGGCAGCATAACTACCCAACAATCAAGAACGCTCCTCTTTAATATGACATATCGCTTTAGCATTAGCTTAAGATAATAAAGCCGACTTTACTTCAAATAGAAAGCCCCCCCCCCCCCACTGCTGTACTGAAGGAAAACGCTTAATATGTTTCTACTGCTATCAAGTCAAATAAGATCACAAAGTGATATTTAATTTGTGAATCTACTCAAAGTAGTATCAAAAACGTTTTTGATTTATTTACGTTTTATTTACCGGAAGCACTACTATATTTAACTACTTGTAACTTTATTTGAAAGTATCTGTAGTTTACGTTTTATTTTGAGGGTATTTACCGGAAGCACTACTATATTTAACTACTTGTAACTTTATTTCAAAGTATCTGTAGTTTACGTTTTATTTTGAAGGTATTTACCGGAAGCATTACTATATTTAACTACTTGTAACTTTAATTGAAAGTATCTGTAGTTTACGCTTTATTTTGAAGGTATTTACCGGAAGCACTACTATATTTAACGGCTTGTAACTTTATTTGAAAGTATCTGTAGTTTACGTTTTATTTTGAAGGTATTTACCGGAAGCACTACTATATTTAACTGCTTGTAACTTTATTTGAAAGTATTTGTAGTTACTCACTTTGGCCACAAGAGGGCAGCAAAGTATCTAGTTCAGCTTGCTCCAATGGTCCTGGTTCGCTAACAATGTTTGTCGAAACTAATGGCGCCTACTTCGTTTACTCGTTTATCTTCTTTATCGATGTTACCGTCCATCTTCATACAACCAGGTTCTCTACCACTATCAAGCTAGATGCAATCGTGAATTGATATTTAATTCGAAATAATGCCGGAACTTGAAAACGTTGTTGCTTTATTGAAGCATTTTTTTGTATGTGTAAACCGGAAGTATTCAAATGTAATTGCCGATTATTGAAGATAGCAATGGTATCATAAAGCAGCCAACCTTCCCCTATAAAGGGTTCCTGAAGGGAAGAATAGATGCTCTGTCCCTCTCATAGATACAAACACCAGTCTCAGGAATACTACGGAGACAGACAGTAAAATTAAATTAGTGTAAAGTTGGCCGTTCACAAGTACCTACTTACTTCCGGTGAAGACATTCAAAATAAAAGCATCAAAATATACAAAAGTGGTAAAATAAGAGACGTCAACGTTGAAGTGTTTTTTAGTGTAAAATGCCTTAAACCTGTGACTATTTATGAGTGGAAGATTCGGATTTAAAGTAATATTTTTCAAAGTAAAAACTGAAGTAGATAGACTTTATTAATCCCCATAGGGAAATTCAGTTGTTACAGCAGCTCCAACAGAACATAAACAGAATTGAAAAATAGAGTACACGTTGACATTTAAATATAGATATGTAATACAGATAAATATTAAGAAAGAGTCCAATCTCCAGACACAAGTAAAATAAAATAAGATAAATAAGTAAAATAAATATAGAATAAAATGGTTAGTGTGGATGTGCAATGAGTGGAGACACCCATGGTGTGAAATAAGTGGATGGATGGATGAATGAATGAATGAATGAAGAGTTCAAGGGTTTTTCTGACACAGCTATAAAAGCAGGGAGTTATGATAAGAAAGACAACGAAGAGCCTAAATTTTATTACACACAGGACTTAAATATTAAAATAGCTGCCAAGCAGATGGCAGCTGATCATCAGGAGGCCTGTCTGCATCTGTAGCACTGGTGCTCCTCCTCTGTGGTACAGGCCTGACGTCTCTCACTGTCAACATGGGGAGAGACTGAAGAGAGACAAAAGAGAGACTAAGTTTAAAAAAAAGTTTATATAAAGTAAGTGAAACAGGTAACTAACAAACATCTCATGGCTGCATTTTAGGAGTCGCTCACCCTCCTGAACAGCAGGCCCAAATGTCCCTCATCTGTGAAGTCCTCAGCCTGACGTCCCACACCTGATGTCTGTCATCGTCCCACTGAGGTCTGGAGGAGAAACAAAGACAGAGTTAGACATAACGAATAAACGAGAAGAAACGAAGAAAAGAGAAGAAGCAGGTAAACTGACACTATCAACACATCTGTACTATTTTAATCCATTTAGAAATATATGATAGATATGAATAAAGAAATAGTGCAATAACCAATATGAAGTAAATATGGATCAGAGTTTTCTGAACAATCGTCTAATGTGTTAGAAATATTCAACATTCAACACAAGCAGCTGTAGCAGAAATCTTTCTAAATACAATCTCTAGAGGTGACTGTGTTCAGCAAAGCTTTTTTTCCTGAGGCAGCACATCTGAACTGGTTAATGGGAGAGTTTTTACACAGTGTTGTCTCTGAGGGTCCAGGTCTGGGCCAGATGACATCCACAGACGACACAGTATGAAGATGAAAATGTGTGGAGGAACGTTTGTTCCAGACTTCAGCTTTTCTTCTCTCAGACTCTCCCTCTGGGCCAGTTTGACATTTTTACATTCACTTCTTTTTGATAACATAAACTATCAGTAAATTAGATTCTTACAACACATTATTCCCCGATATTCTATATTTACCAAAATATCAAAGGCACCTCTCAGTACATGGAGAAGTGACAAAATGATTACACACAGACGGATGGACACACTGATTACTGTTCATTTTGTCAGCTGTTTTTCATTTACTTTTAGTCTTAGTCTTGTGTCAAATGTCCTCATTAGTTCAGTATATTTAGTCACATGATCCTGTTTTTAGTCCAGTTTTAAAAGTCTGGACATTTTAGTCTTATTGTATCAAAGAAAAGCGTCAGTATTTTAGTCCAGTTTAATGAAAAGTGTTGACATTTCAGTCTTTTCTAAGACATCAGGTTATTAACATTTCAGTCATCTAGTGGAGACCAAACCAATATTTTTGGTCATTTTCCTCTGATTTCTACGGAGCCCCTCTGGTGACATTGGGGGAAAAAATACTAATGTGTGACCATGAGTTAGTATGTTGTGGCCAGAACATATTAGACCTACTGTCATCTCCATGCAGTCACTGTTCATTGTTGCTTTAGCCACTTTGCTGGGTTCTTGCAGACTCGTTACTTTATTTGGTTCCTGCACGATGTGATCAAACTGTATATTTGCTGCAACAGCTACCTGCTCTGTTCACAGCCCAACATGTGGGACGTGCACTCACTCTGCTTCTCCATTCATCTGACTCTCTCACTGTCTCTCCCATCTACACACACCTATGCTACGACAAGCACACTGGCTGAAGTCACCATGCACAGAGACTGTGCACTGAGTACAGAGGATTCAGAGCATTCTTGTAACACTGCCCCCACTCTAGATGATAATTACACACTAATTTCAATCCAGCACAGTAACAAAATTCAAACACTGGAGTGGTGATAAATGCAGCCTCTCAGTGATAAAGAGTTTCCTCATTGTGTGTACTTTATATTTAAACATAACTATACCTGTAAAGGAATTACACTCTGTGTCGCCATGTTACAGCTAAACATAAATAATATCCTGTGTAATTCCTTTACAGGTTTTGTTATGTTTAAATATGAAGTACACACAGTGTGCTTGTCGTAGCATAGGTGTGTGTAGATGGGAGAGACAGTGAGAGAGTCAGATGAATGGAGAAGCAGAGTGAGTGCACGTCCCACATGTTGGGCTGTGAACAGAGCAGGTAGCTGTTGCAGCAAATATACAGTTTGATCACATCGTGCAGGAACCAAATAAAGTAACAAGTCTGCAAGAACCCAGCAAAGTGGCTAAAGCAACAATGAACAGTGACTGCATGGAGATGACAGTAGGTCTAATATGTTCTGGCCACAACATACTAACTCATGGCCACACATTAGTATTTTTTCCCCAATGTCACCAGAGGGGCTCCGTAGATTTCACTGATTCCACATCAGATTTATCTGATCATTATCTGATAAAAACAGGTTGAATGATTCAGAATGCAGCTTTGCACAAAGTGTCTGGTCTGATGATGTCACTTTAAGGAACACATCCAGACATGGAACATGTAGATGTGGATAATAGGAGTAATAGTCTGACAGTCTGTGCTTCTGCACCAATCAGTGAGTCCGTGTAATAGTTTGATTAAACAAAGAAAATGTCTTCTTTGATACATTAATGAGAATTTTAATGGAAGCTGTTTTAAAGTCTTTCTGGCAGCAGAACAAACTGAGGGTCCTTACAGCTGGAACACATACCTGCTGATGTTTTTGTGGTTCCCGACAGAAAGGCAGTGATGTGAGTCCAGCTCCAGCATCAGGACCGTCTGCAGGGGGCTGCTGTCAGAGTCCACTAGAGAACCAGAGTCAGGACGGTGTCAGGACCCCCCTGAATCTGGAGCAACGACAGCACAATGATCAAGGAGGAACATGGCAGAAGCTTATTTCACACTATCTAATAAAAAGGTTTAACACATCCAATAATCATTGTTGTTTTCAGTAAAAGGCAATTAAGTTTTTACCTTCCCCCAGCAGAGCACCATGCTGGCCTCACTGGGAAAAGAGCAGATCCTCCAGCTGTGGGACAGGCCTCGTTCTCCACCATCATCATCTCCAGAGTGAGAGATCGATCAGTTAGAAAGGTTCATCCATCTCTAAGTATCTCATCTAAACAACCTATAAATAATCTAAATATCTACATCAGTACGAGCCACTGAGTCCTGATTACCATGAAAACCTTTAAAAGATGTCACAAATATTCAGCTTTGAAAACAGGCTCAGTCATTTTTGTCCCCATGCCTGCAGCCTGTCAGGATGCTGCTGTCTAACAGTCCTGCAGGCTAAAATATAAAGACACGGAGGTGACCACAGTCTGTTAGCCTGTTAGCCCCGCAGCTAGTAAAGCAGGTTGGTGTGTTTGAAATGTGTTTACCTCCAGCCCTGGTTGGCGACGAGGTCCAATATTAATTAGTATTGATTAGCTGCCCCCTGCCGCTGGTAGCTAATGTTGCTCACCATAGCTAACGTGAGCTAATGAGTCCTGCTAACAGGTAGCTCTTCTTCATGTTCATCAATAAAAGTATCTTCTTTCTTCCCAGCTGGCTCTACCCAGCACTCGTTAAGATGTTTGGGAAACAGATCAATGATCTGATCAGCTGTTAGCAGCTAAACGTCGCTGGTTGCTCGTCTGATGCTAACAGAGAAACAAACAGGAAGGTTAATTCGGCAGCTAAACACGTCACTTCCTCTGCGACGCGTTAACGCCCCCTTCTGCTCTGGAAGAAAACAGCAGCTCTACTCCTTCCCTGCTGCGATCTGAACTGTTCTCTTCTCTTTTTTATTCATTTTCTGACCTGCTGTTGGGAATCTGTCTGTTTCATGTTAATTGTTAGACATTACAGATCTTCAAAAGAAGATCAAGATGGATAAATCAGCAACATCAAATCATGATGTTCTCAGTTTTCTCCTCAGGACTGTGAATACAATAAATATCCATCCAAACAGGAAGTTGTTGAGCTGTGTTTATAGCTCAGAAGGATAAGCTGCAGACACTTAGTGATCTGAGGATATGGGATCAAATCCCAGTTCCCACAGTTAGAACTTCTGACCATGTTAAAGAGGTCTGGAGGTATAGCTCAGTATGATAAGCTGCAGAGCAGTGATGATCTTAGTTTATGGGATCAAATCCCAGTTCCCAAATTTAGATCTTTTCTCCAGAGCAGTGTGAATAATAAATAGAACTTCCGACCATATTCTATAGAGCTGAGGTATAGCTCAGTGAGATGAGTTGCAGGCACTGAATGATCGGAAGGCATAGGATCAAATCCCAGCAGTCATGACAATGTGTCTTTAAAAAATTTTCCTCAGCATTGAGAATGATAAATATGACATTTGACCAAAAAAGGCCAAAAATGGTTTAGCTCAGCGAGATGCGCTCCTGACCTGCAATTCTGAAAAGCAGGTTCGAATCCCAGCTGTGTCGTCCTTTATTCTTAAGAAGCTTAAGTTAAGTGACAAAGTTGAGTTTCTAAAGATGACAAGTCACAAGAATCAAAGTTCAAGAATCAAAGTTCAAACTGAATTTATTAAGATTTCTCTTGGCAAAGATACAAGATTCAAACTAAAACAACTTAAATGAACAAAGTTAAGAAAAAAAAGAAACTTTCTAACAAAACAGGAGAAAAACAAAAAGGGCTTCCTCCTGGACAGTTGGTTAGAATATTTACAAGAAACACAAAAGAAACTTCACTACAACAATCATCTAATTACCAATTAGCACAAAGTGATGAGGCACACAGGTCAGGATGAAGGCAGGCAGGAAGAGGAGGAGCCACTGCTGGATCCACAGGTGTGTTAATGAGGCGCCATCAGTCTCCTGTCCAATCAGCAGCCTCCAGCTGGAACTCTGATGAAAGAACAGAACAAAGAGTCAGTATCAGGAGCACAAAAACAAACAATCTTTAGTTTTATCTTTTGTCAGAGGCTTAATGAGTTTCTTTTTTGAACAGTGAAGACTGAGAAACACGACAGACGCAGAAAAGATGATTATGTGAGCAGTGAGCCGTTAGCTCCACGAGCAAAGAAATTACCTACAAATGTTACCGGAAACGATGAGCCACTCTGCAGAACGGGATCTGGGTTGCGTCACATTGATTGGTGACCCTTGGCCCGCGTAATGACGCACTGAGGAGAAAAGGAGGAGTCGGGGCAGCAGGAGCGACAACGACAATCAGGAAACACGGATTTAGCAGCCAAATCACTCACAAGTATACAATCAACTCACCTCATCAAGATATCGGACCACAGTTTGATTTTTCGGAGAACAGAACCACACCACGCCGGGATAAAGACTGATGTCCGCTTCAGCCACTGTCGGAGAAAGGAAAACGTGTCGGATGGTTTAGTTGATTGACAATTAATCCAAAATGGGAGTTTTATTTTTCGACATTTCGTTTTTAATGCCGGACAGACTGGAATGAAGATGAACAAACAAAAACGCCTCTACCTCCGTTTATTAACCAAGAGTTGTCCAAGATCTTTTTTTGGTATTTAAACTTAAACGTCAAACAGATTAAAACAATGAACACAATTTGTTTTACACTCATTTAGCTGATTAATGATGGACTAATTGAAAAACTATCAAGATCAATTTCCATTTTAAGAAAAAAAAAAGTCAATCAGAAATGTGGACAAACAGTAAAAATACTCACCCATCAAAAAAAAAGGTCATCTCACAGCAGCATGGTCAGGTTGAAAGAGGAGAGAAGAGGAGCCACAGGGGACTTTTTATAGGCTGGGCCATCAGTCTCCTGTCCAATCAGCAGCCTCCATCTGTAACTTCTAAAAAAACACAGAACAAAGTGTCAGCATCACTTTTATCATCTTTTTTAGCTCATGACAATCATTAAAAAAATCTGTTACAGCAGCTTCACACATCTAGTGTTAAGATATAAAAGGAAAAGTTAAAAATATTAACATTTACTGACAACAGGCAGGATTTGAACCTGTCTCTCCAGTGCTTTAAGGTCACGAACTAAACCACTACTCCACCAAGTCTCCTTCATTCTGGGTTCTTTTCTCTTGGCCTTTTTAACTTTTCACTTTGGGTGTTGACTTAAAAATTGACTGAGACTCATAAGATTTGAACCTACATCTTCAGAACTTCTTATCAGAGCTCTAACACACTGAGCTATTTATCCTGAGACACCTCTGTTTTATCTTTTAGTGCTTTTCACTTTTTATTATTGATGTTGTTGTTTGGAGTTTTTGAGCCTTCTTCTTGGTGTCTGATTTTCTCAATTAAATGGAGATTGAAACCAAATCCAACCATCCAAAAGCATTTATATTTATTTAATCTGACACACTTAAATTTTCCCTCCAGATGTTTAATCTTAATATCCACAGATGGGCCTCAGGCTCGAACCCACAATGTCATGTTCTAAGCAGCAGCATCTTAACTAGGTGCGCCATCCGAACTCAATGACGTCATACGCAATCATAGCTCTATTCATACATCCATCAAGTATTTAAAAATGACTAGTATATTAAATATTTTCTAAATGAACTTTTCTAAATGTGTAAAGCTCAATCATCAGGATTGAGCTTGGCAACATAAACGCTGGTATCAAATTTCATGGCATTCCTAGATATTTAAGAGGATACGTGAAATATCACATGCAAAAACCTACATGTGAAGGATGTTTGGGCCTCTGAATTATAACACTTCTGATGTGACTGAAGGCACCAGGATTCCTTTAATGTCATAATATCTGACGGTACTTTGAGCAGAAATGTGCACGAAACGATGATTTCACTGCACAGGACATTCAGACAAAAGGAGACGACACTCTTTCTTTCTTTATTCTTTTAATAAACATTGTCCAAGTCAATCTGTATCGTCTATGTTTTTGGAGACAGACAGTAAAATTAAACGGGTGTAATTACGGATAATGACCACAGGAGGGCAGTATAGGCATGTAAAATGTAAAGTTGGCCATTCACCCGTACCTCCACACTTCCGGTGAAGACACTCAAAATTAAAGCATCAAAATACATAAATGTGTATTTTCTTGATTTCATGAGTTGAATAAGAGACAAAACAACATTGAAGTGTTTTTAGTGTCTCACCTCAGTTATGAACTTGTGTAAAATGCCTGAAACCTGTGACTATTTACATTTATGAGTGGAAGATTCAGGATTTAAAGTAATATTTTTGAAGGTGAAAATTGAAATGCTGTAAGACAGAGAGGCTGTCTATCAGTTGCTGTCCCTATGTTCTGGAGCTATGATAGCAGGGGGTTATGGTAAAAAAGACAACGAAGAGGTGAAATCTTGGAGAGCCTAAGTTTTATTGCACACAGGACTTAAATATTAAAATAGCCGCCTAGCAGATGACAGCTGATCATCAGGAGGCCTGTCTGCATCTGTAGCACTGGTGCTCCTCCTCTCCTCTCATGGAGACATCGTCCTGCTGAAGTCTGAGGAGAGACAAAAGAGAGATTAAGTTAAAAGAAGTTTATATAAAGCAAGTGAAACACTTAACTAACAAACATCACATGGCTGCATTTAAGAAGTCGCTCAACCTCCTCAACAGCAGCCCCAAATGTCCCATAATGACTGTGTGGTCCCTCTTCGGTGATTGGCTCCTGCAACCGACGTCACTGGTCTGTCCCTCCTCGTTCGTACCTGCCGATTCCTGATTGGTGCGGTACCTGACTCAACCGACGAACCCGGTCAACCCGGCACGGAAGGGAAGAGACAAAAGTTTTTAAAGTATTTAAAGATGAATAGAATAATAAATCTTTCACCAAATAAGAGCGTTACTAAATGTACAAAGCTTAATCCTGCAATGCAGATGGAATGAATCAGGATCAGGGACAGTGGAGAAGCTTGCTAGCGATATTAGCGCTGCATATTTAACTACGTCTACTTTAATATTAATGCAGCTGCAGCCACTGGATGGTAGCATAACTAGCCATATCGCTTTAGCATTAGCTTACAATGATAATCGAAGGTAATAAAGCCGACTTTACTTAAAACAGAAAGCCCCCCCACCACTGCTATACTGAAGGAAAACGCTTGATATGTTTCTACTGCTATCAAGTCAAATAAGATCGCATTGTGAAATTTAATTTGTGAATATACTCAAAGTAGTATCAAAAACGTTTGATTTTTGTTTTATTTTGAAGGTGTTGACCGGAAGCACTACTACATTTAACTGCTTATAACTTTATTTGAAAGTATTTATAGTTACTGACTGTGGCCACAAGAGGGCAGCAAAGTGTCTAGTTCAGCTTTCCCCAATGGTCACACTGTTTTATATTTTATGGTCCTGGTTTGCTAACAATGTTTGTCGAAACTAATGGCGCCTACTTCGTTTACTTCTTTATCGATGTTACCGTCCATCTTCATATAACCAGGTTCTCTACCACTATCAAGCTAGATACAATCGTGAAGTGATATTTAATTCGAAATAATACCGGAACTTCTGCCAAAAGTAGGTCAAAGGTCAAAGGTCAAACACAATTTTGTAAATACTTCAGAGACGTTGAAAATGTAGGAAATGTGGAAACTGGATGCGCTATACTTTACGGTAAATAGAGATCGTATACCAAAGATACCACAATATGACATTCTGGGGCTAATGTGCATATATTTGTCAAAAGATTTAATAAATTGCTAAAAATAAATAAATAAATAAATATACCAAAACTTCCGGTTATAACATTCCAAATAAAACTCGCTTTTACCGAAAATGTTACTATGTCATTATACCTCACTTGAAGTTAATCGACTCGAAATGTATGACACCACGCAACATATTACCCCTGACTAAGTGGAAGACTATTTTAATAGGCATTTAGCATTACGGTAGCTTAGCTCCTCTAGCTTCGAGGGACCGCAATAATGTGATCTACAAAGTTTACTGAGGTAGCATTTTTATGAATGTCTGTCATCGTCCCATAATCACTGTGTGGTCCCCCTTCGCTGATTGGCTCCTGCAACCGACGTCACTGGTCCGTCCCTCCTTGTTCGTGGCTGCCGATTCCTGATTGGTGCGGTACCTCATTTAGCCGACGAACCCGGTCAACTCAGCACGAAAGGGAGATGACAAAAGTTTTTAAAGTATTTAAAAACGAATAGAATAATAAATATTGTGTAGTTAGACATTCATCCATAACTACAAACTTCCGGTAAAGACACTAAAAATAAAAGCATCTATATATAAAAGTGTATTTTATTGATTTCATGAGTTAAATAAGAAACAAAACAACGTTGAAGTGTTTTTAGTGTCTCACCTCAGTTTTGAACTTGTGTAAAATGCCTGAAACCTGTGACTATTTACATTTATGAGTGGAAGATTCAGGATTTAAAGTAATATTTTTGAAAGTGAAAATTGAAATGCTCCAAGACAGAGAGGCTATCTATCTATGCTGTCCCCAGGTTCTGGAGCTATAAAGCAGGGGGTTATGGTAAGAAAGACAACGAAGAGGTGAAGTGAGGAGAGACAAAAGACAGACTAAGTTAAAAAAGTTTATATAAAGCAAGTGAAACACTTAACTAACAAACATCACAATGCTGCATTTAAGAAGTCTCTCACTCTCCTCAACAGCAGGCCTAAATTTCCCACAACATGATGTCTGTCATCGTCTCATAATCACTGTGTGGTCCCCCTTCGGTGATTGGCTCCTGCAAACGACGTCACTGGTCCGTCCCTCCTCGTTCGTGGCTGCCGATTCCTGATTGGTGCGGTACCTGAGTCAACCGACGAACCCGGTCAACTCGGCATGGAAGGGAAGAGACAAAAGTTTTTAAAGTATTTAAAAATGAATAGAATAATAAATCTTTCACCAAATAAAAGCGTTTCCAAATGTACAAAGCTTAATCTTGCAGTGCAGATGGAATAAATCAGGTTCGGCGACAGTGGAGAAGCTTGCTAGCGATATTAGCGCTGCATATTTAACTACGTCTACTTTAATATTAATGCAGTTGTAGCCACTTGATGGTAGCATAACTAGCCATATCCCTTTAGCATTAGCTTACAATCATAGTCGAAGAATGTCATATATAATATATTTTTGTATAATATATTATAATAAAAAAAAAATATTATAAAAAGAGAAATAGAAGGGCTGTGGTAGAGATATCATTTTATTGATTTCATGAGTTAAATAAGAAACAAAACAACGTTGAAGTGTTTTTAGTGTCTCACCTCAGTTTTGAACTTGTGTAAAATGCCTGAAACCTGTGACTATTTACGTTTATGAGTGGAAGATTCAGGATTTAAAGTAATATTTTTGAAAGTGAAAATTGAAATGCTCTAAGACAGAGAGGCTATCTATCTATGCTGTCCCCAGGTTCTGGAGTGATAGAAGCAGAAGAGGTGACATTTGGAAGAGCCTAAGTTTTATTGCACACAGGACTCATATATTAAAATAGCCACCTAGATGGCAGCTGGTCATCAGGAGGCCCGTCTCCATCTGTAGCATTGGTGCCACTCAAGACCAAACCAATATTTTGGGTCATTTTCCTCTGATTTCTATGGTCAGATTTATCTGATCATTATCTGATAAAAACAGGTTGAATGATCAGAAGGTGTAGGATCAAATCCCAGCTGTCATGACGAGGTCTGTTTAAAAGATTTTCCTCAGTATTGAGTCTGATTGTCATCTCACCTGTTCATGGCAGTGAAATTATTCCTCTGATTCTATGTATTCATTAAATGAATGGAGGTTTTAGCTAGAAGTTGAGCTGCTAATAAGATTGCGTTTGTGTAAATTTATCCAGGTGGGGCTTGACATGGAACACTTTCCAGATTTCAAGAACGATGTAGACTTTAGTGAATGGTGACCAGCAGTCACTTCAGTCAGTTCCGTCTGCCTGCTTCAATGAGACACATCCCTTTTTTTCATGGTTCATCATTTATCCTTTTGTCCCTAAATCTATTTACACCATTGTTTAAAATCTATTAACACCAAGGTAGCAATGAAAAACAATCACATTAGCACCTAAGAGGTTTGTTCTGTCCTCTCCCAGGTGTTTGAGTATCACTACTATTTTTGCATTGTGGTGACGGTGCCGGAGGGAATTATGCTGCAGGCTTGTGGTCAGATCAGTTCTGACCAGTTCACTATCGGCCCTGCAGCCGCGACAGCAATGACCTGGACCAGTGATGAAGCAGAGCCGGACCAGTCTGGCAGCATGGAGACCAAAGCCTAGAGAACCGAACAACTGACCTCCAACCACATATCAGGAGTTGGAATCAGCTTTGAAACTATTACCTGATGGTCCATGAATGGTCTAATATTTGATGTACACTGTATGAAATTTGCAAACTAAATATTTATATTTTATACAAAAAAACTTGCATTAACCTTTACTTATTTTTATGTATTTATATAATTTGTGTAACACTTTGTATCATGCAACTTTTTTGATGTCAACTATTAGCATAACGTACACACCAGCTGGCTTTTCACTGTCACAATCAGAGAAAGCTTACATATATTTGAAAATGCATTTTTACTAGTTATGAATTGACAATATTCCACATACTTTGCTTGTGTGACATGACTCTCAGTGCAGTGTCAGACTTTGCTGCCATGCTCTTAATTAAAACATCTCTGTGTACTGTTTGTATATTACTTCTGTGCCATGTTGAATCACATAAATTTACAGAAAAAATATTTTATTTAGTCGTTTTATTAATAGTTCTATATTGAAAACGTGTTGACATGACTGGTGTTGAGGGGTTTAAGTGTTTTATGAGAGCAATAGTTGGTATTCTTCATAATTGTGAGTGAAATCTCACACACTTTACAGGAAAGGCATTTACAGGACAATGTTACATAGGCTGAATGTCCTTTATTGAACTTTAAAATGCCATGTTATCAACTTCTGAAGCTCTTGCCCCAAGTCATTAATCACACATTTGCTTTAGTCAATCTGATCACATCCGACGATATAATTAGTCCTGCAAGCAGCAGAAAAGGAAATTCTTGACTCTAGAGATCCTCTGCAGCAATTTTCTGAGGCCACCAGACGAGGCTGAGTCATCAGGAGTGAAGTCTGTTGGTTTAGCTCCTTCAGAAGACCTGGCAGTTAGCAGTTCTTCATCATTGAAGCATTGAGGTAGTCCTCCACCAGATAAGCAGACTTCTGAATTGTCTTGATGTGAGACGGGAGGTATTTCTCCATCAGAAGGACAGACATCTGGATGGTTTTCATCTGGGACGGTCGGTATTTTTCTGTCAGGATTCTTGATTCTACAAAAGAATCTGTGAATCCTCTGCAGCAATTTTCTGAGGCCACCAGATGAGGCTGAGTCATCAGGAGTGAAGTCTGTTGGTTTAGCTCCTTCAGAAGATCTGGCAGTTAGCAGTTCTTCATCATTGAAGCATTGAGGTAGTCCTCCACCAGATAAGCAGACTTCTGAATTGTCTTGATCTGAGACGGGAGGTATTTTTCCATCAGAAGGACAGACATCTGGATGGTTTTCATCTGGGACGGTCGGTATTTTTCTGTCAGGATTCTTGATTCTACAAAAGAATCTGTGAATCCTCTGCAGCAATTTTCTGAGGCCACCAGATGAGGCTGAGTCATCAGGAGTGAAGTCTGTTGGTTTAACTCCTTCAGAAGAGGTGACAGGAACTCCATCAGGTGACCCTATGGTGAGACCACCATCACAGAAGAGAGAGAACTTAAGTTTACCAAAATACCTGGTGGCTGGAGGATCGTCATTAGCAGCAGAGGTTATGGCTCTGACATTAAACCTACCAGAGGACTTTTGGTCCGGTGGGCAAACTGAGGAGCTCTTCACTGTGTCTGCTGAAAACAGTGGGCACTCATTCATGATAGCTTGGGAGGCTTCCAGACTGGAATAAGTATGACAGTCAGTTAGTCAATCAATCAATCCATTAATAAAACTATTAATCCATTCAACAATATGTGATGTCCACTAGCAGACACACAGTCACTTACTATTCTCTGGTCTCAACACGATTGATCAGGTGTTCCATTGTGATGAATGGATGCTGCAGAGCTTGACAGGGAGAGATTCGCTGATTCGCATCGAGATGCATCATCTGTTTCAGGAGGTCGGCAAAAGCAACCCTGTCCTCATAATCTTTATCAGCCAACGGGTCCTCAGGTTCAGCATCACTTTCTGTTGAACTCACCTGGAAACAGATTCAGATAAGTTAATCCAATCCCTTCCTCTCAGAGACAGGTAATTATTATCAAGTGCTGTTTCAAACGGATACAACAGAAAGTGCTTACTTGGACTTGGCTGTGTTCACTTTCGCTTTCCTCACTTTCCCTTTCCTCACTTTCCATTTCCTCCCTTTCCTCACTTTCCCTTTCCTCACTTTCCATTTCCTCACTTTCCCTTTCCTCACTTTCCCTTTCCTCACTTTCCATTTCCTCCCTTTCCTCACTTTCCATTTCCTCACTTTCCATTTCCTCACATTCACTTTCCTCACATTCACTTTCCTCATATATGCCTAGTTCCCTTTCAATATCAAAATGAGCATAGTCGATACAAGAAGCCAGGTGGAGGAAGACCAGGATGCTGCCAACACACGACATATCGGTTTCCGTAACGATGGCTTCATCGTCGACCTCATCAACCTTAATGGCCCTACCAAAGTCTATCAGTTTGATCCTGTGGGGCTGGTCCTGCTTATTGACAAACATGACATTTCCCCCATGGAGGTCCTTATGCCTGATATTAAGAGCCTTGAATTCATCCAAAGCCAGGAGCAGCTGCAGGAACAAACAAGATGGGACAAGTTTGGTATTCAGTTTTCCATTTTGCTGATGTTAATTTTTAATTTTTAATTAGGGTTAGAGTCAGGGTCTTCATTAATGAGCAGCAGATACAGTACATAGAACAATACATTGGTTCCATATCAAAATTCTACAAACCTGCTTTGCAATAGGCCTAACAGAACACAGAGTCATTTTCCCATTGTCACATATCTCCTGTGCGATGCACCTGTCCAGCAGCTCAAATACGAGACAGGTCCGTCCATGGTACTCACACCGGTCAAGTAAACGGATTATATAATTGCTGTCTGGATTCCTGGCACGAAATTCTTCAAATATGGCCAACTGGGGAGGAAAGAGAGACATGACACATTAAATAGTATAACTGTGGTTAAGTATACAAAATCAAATAAAAGTGTACTGTATGTCATAAGAATCAGATGGAGTCCAAACATCTACCTCTGGCCCTGTGCACTCCTCATGTTTCCAAATTATTTTGGGGATCTTCACTGCCACTTCCTCTTTTGTTGTCCTGTTTTGGCATCTGACCACAGTACTATAGTAGCCTTCACCGAGCTTCTCCAGGACAGTGTAGCTAGAAGAGCTGCCGTATAAAATAACTCTACCTTCCTGGTCCCAATGTGTCGATACAACTGTGAGGAAAGACGGTGAACATGGAGATGATCAACGTGAAGTCTGTGTATTCAGTCTGTCAGGCTCATTCAATCAACACAAGATGAACTAAAACACAGCTGAAACATGAATAATGTCCTTCTGTCTCAGTGTCATTTTAAGACCACAGGAACAAGAATGTATTAAATACGGATGATCTTCTGACCTTTTCCATTCATTTAGATAAGTGGATTGAAAAAGATATTTAAAATGGTTGCGATAAAATGACCAACACTGAGTAACTTCTATATTTTAAACAATATTTCCAATATTTTCCAAAACGTCATTATTGGCAGCAGAGGGTAGCCTATAGCTCTGACATATGTAGTGAGAACAGGCCTATAGCTTGTTTCATCAAAACATGCAACCATAGGATCTCCCATTTTTCCAGGGTGAGATAAAGGGTCTCACTGTAATAAATATATCAAGAGACCTGCCTATGAACCGAACATCTGCACACAAACTCTGCATAACTTAGGTCAAAAGACACTTTCTAAGCCTGTATGTCTCCAGCCTTATCTGTTTAATGGGGATGTTTCACTTCTCCTCCCTTGAGAAGAGAAGAGGCCTAAGACTTATTGACATTCCAGTGCTTACAACATGTTTGCTTTGTCTGTTCTAAGGATATGTTTGACAACTAAACTGCATGTAATCATTTTACTGCTGTATAATTATGATATTGATATTCTTGAAAAGATTCCCATCACTTGCATGTTTTTTTTACCTCATCTTTAAAACACTATTTTTATAGTTTATTTTTTAACAAGTCAACTCAATGTGGATGAGAACTTTTGATTTTTAGACATTGGAGCGATTACTGATATTAACTGAATAATCAATTGATGATTAAAATCAATATTCCTAATATAAAGTTGGATGGAGTCCTGATTAAATGAAGTAAATACAGTATATTTCCTTATACATAAAACATACCATGGAACTCTTGGAAAGGTGTCCAATTTGCTGATTTGTCCTTTAAGTATTCTGACAACGATTGGCACGCCATCAGGAAGTCTTCAGACAGGCTTATACTGGAATAAGTATGACAATCAGTTAGTGAATCAATCAATCAATCAATCAATCAATCAATCAATCAATAAAGCACTTAATCCATCCAACAATATGTGATGTCCACTAGCAGACACACAGTCACTTACTGGTAATCTGCAGGCTCAAAGTGATTGGTCAGGAGGTCCATTGTGATGAATGGATGCTTCAGAGCTTGACGGGCAGAGATTCTCTGATTTGCGTCGACATGCAGCATCTGTTTCAGTAGGTCCACAAGAGCCGCCAAGTCCTCATGTTCATGATAGGTGTACCTTTCTTCACGTAGAGGAACCTGGATTTGGAAACAGATTCAGTTCTGTTAGCCCAGTCCCTTCCTGGTGTTCCAATCTTAACTGATACAACAGAAAGTGCTTACCTTAAAAAGGTCTTCCAGACAGCTGGGCTGGTCAGTAGCATCATCCTGCTCTCCTGGATTCTAAAGAGACAAATGTGTATATATGTATATGTATGAGAGCCATTTTAAAAGAGTTTAAATAAAGCAATCAATTCAAACAAAGGAGAACATGGTTACTCAACCCTTAGCCTCCATGTAGGACCATCAGCACCTTCATCTTCCATGAAATAACGCTGGGTATATTTGCCAGAGCGGAGCAGGTGGTCCTCCGGCTGACCCAGCAGCTCAACAATACGCTCTACCTGCAGATAAAAGAGTCACATCATTTACATTGGGCAGAAAGTCCTCACTTGGCTGTGTGCATTAATCTGAAGTAGTTGACCTACCACCTGATCCTCAGAGGAACCAGAGAAGGGGCTGTGACCCAGGTAGAAGGAGGCCAGGGTGCAGCCGACTCCCCACACATCAATGGCCTCAGTGAAGGGCAGGCCAAGAAAAATCTCTGGAGCCCTGAGGAGAGAAGACAAGAGCCAAAGATGAGAAATAAGCTATGAAGATCAAGACAACAGCGTGGATGTTTACAATGATATGAGCTGTGTTACTAATGGACGAGTGTGGCAGGATAAAAGTACCTGTACTCAAGTGTCTGAAGGTCCATTCCAGGCTGGGCATCTGAAGCTTTAATGGCCATGCCGAAGTCTATTAATTTTAAGCAGTCTCTCTGCTTCCAATCACTGTCTATCGTGACATTTCCCGGATGGATGTCGGCATGCAGGATATTAAGAGCCTTGAGTTCATCCAAAGCCAGGAGCAGCTGCAGGAACAAACAAGATGGGACAAGTTTGGGATTCAGTTCTAGGGTTCAGGTTCGGGTTTTCATTGATGAGCAGCAGATACAGTACATAGAACAATACAGTGGTTCAAAGTAGAAGGGCACACAATAGAGTGCAAACCTCCACCAAGGCAGCTTAGTGCCGTTTATATGAAAATTGGTCTCGCATATATCGGTAAACTGTAGTTGCTGTTTGTTCAGTTACACAACAAAAACATTTTGGTGGACTGAAAACAAAAACTTTTGAAAACAGGTTCGAGAGTGTAATCTTTTGAAAATGCCGTCACTGTGTAAACTGGAAAAACACAATTCCAATGAAAACTGTGATGACATGGCAACACTGTGCACGGATATTACATTTCCAGCCTAATAGCCATGCTGACATTCTGGGGTGTTGGTTTGAAAGGTTAAACACACAACTACTGGTCTGGCTTGCATAAAACACATTTTCAGCCATTTTTGCAGATTTGTGTACATGATGACTGTTTTCACACCACTGTCATATAAACATGGAACCTTTTTGAAATGCAAAGCATAACAAAATTGTTGCATTGTAAATGGGGCCTCAGTTTCTCCATAATCACATGTCACAAAGACATCATAGATGGAAATGATAAAAGAAAGACCCTCTTGCAATAAAAGTGAGAAAAAAAATCCCGATCCAGATCCACTCCAACTCTTAATGTGTTCTTCCTGCCACACGGCCAACCTTCCCACCAAGTCAGGTAGTTTTTTGTAATCCTGCTAACAAACATCAGCTCCTTGTTGGAGGTAATTAAACTAACCTGTGCTGCTAAAACTCTTATAAAGCTTAGACCCATTGTGTGTAGAGGCTTCTTAAATACGAGACAGGTCCGTCCATCGTAATCACACTGCTTAAGGAATATGCTGAATGGATTCCCGTTAGCAATCTCCTCTGACATGTAGTCCTGGTGAGAAAGAGACACACAGACACATGTGGTTAAAATCAAATGAAGGAATGTAGTGTCTGTCAAAAGAATCGGATGGAGTCCAAAAATCTACCTCTATGTCTATGTCCTCCTTTTTACAAGTGTCCTTTAAGATCCACACTGCCACCTCCTGTTTTGTTTTCTTATCATAACACTCGAACATATCACAAATGCAGTCTCCATCAACCTTCATCAGAAAGAAGTCTTCAGTGTCGAATCTGGACAGAATGACAATGTCAGAAACAGTGAACATGCAAAATCAAAACCACTTCTTATCCATATTAGTGTTGTCATCTATCAATCTGAATAACTGTCAGTTAACATAATAAAATAGTTGAAAAAGAGGTAACTGGTAACCTCTAGTCTAACTAGTCTGTATACCACAACACCATAAGAGAATTCCTGAAATTCGTTTACAGCTTTTGGTTTTGGTGTGGCACCCCAAGAATTTCAGTGGCCCCCTCTGGCCACCCCTACGAAAACATTCTGGAGGTGCCTCTGATGAATGTGTGCAGGGCTAACATGTAGATGATGAATAAGAGTTTGACTAAATGGGTGAATGCCTTTTAAAAAATACTGATACGTCTGTCTGTACTGATACGTGAAATGTTTATTCAAAGAATGACAGTTCGTGAATTTGACAAAGGATTCCAGTGGCTGTTGAGTGATACTAACAGTGTGATGTTTTATGTTTGCAGCACAATAAGGTGGAGAGCCAGCTCTGTCTGGTTGACCTGCAACGCACTTATGTCAAAACAGCAGCTGACGGACAGTTGGGTCAGTGGGTTTCTTTCTCTCTTAAGTCAACCAGAGGCATTTCTGTGTATCGGTTTGTTCAGAAGCACAACGTCTCACTAATGTCTCATTTACAGATTGTGATAACGACGACCTGAAGGCACTGTGCAAATGTTTTAAAGTCATGCAGGAAAACAGAAAGACTGGAAACAAGACGGTTGGTATTTTACAATCTGTTCATCTGTTTTATTTGTGTGTATTGTAATATTGTAAAGGTTCCTTTTTATCATTGCTAACATTCCAGTAGGCAGGCTTTCATAGAGTCTTTATTTTCTTCCAGACCGTTCCATTCAGTAAATCTACCCTCACAACGATGTTTGACAGCTACTTCGAGGGAAAGGGAAAAGTTGGCCTCATTGCTTGCATCAACCCAAGATATTATCAATATGATGTGACGAAGGTAGGCCATGTATTTTGCTGGACTTTAATATCTTTCCCTCTGACACATCTGAACTTTCATCATAACTACTCTCTGAAAACGATGAAAGGTTGACTGGATGGTTCAGTCCACTGTCACTGGTTCTGTCCACCACATGTATGGATTTCCTTCAGATTAGTGTTGACACTTTGAAAGTCAGTTCAAAGCTGAGTTTCAAATCATCAGCATTTGATTTGGATCCCTTCTGTGGCTTTAAGGTCATGAGGAAGTGTATTTCTTATAGTTCTCTTCTGTATGTGTTGCAGTGGATGATGACGTTTGCGGAGGATGCTGAGGTGATGGCCGACCCTGAATAGAGAGGAGAGGAGGAGGCGCAGCACTAAGCAGAGCGAGCAGGTCCCAGCAGTGAAGGTAAATGACCCTCAAGTCTGTACTTCTAGCTAGCATTGAGTAGCATAAACTGTAGCCCTGGAACTGTTAGCAGCTGGAGAAACAGTTTTTAATATTTTCACTCATCCTGGATTACTGGACTGAGAATTAAGAGACCTGATGGAATATCAGAAGAGTTTGGACTACAGAAATACAAATAACTGTCCATCATAGATAACAAAGAAGAAGAGGACTGTAATACTTCCTCTGTAAATAGTGCACAGTTCACACACTGTTGTTTTCATTCTCAGGTTTCAGACACAACAGAAATCTCACTCCTTTTGTCAACTCCATATGTTGATATGGAATCATGCCGGGATCAGGCAGCAAAGCTCGCACCAGTGCACAGGGGCCCCTCCGGAATCCAACAGAAGCCGGATAGACCAGTCAGTCTGTCCCCCCAGCCGTGAGAACAACGAACAACGTAGAACGTAGCCTACGGACTCACGGCACAAGAAGCTACCCGACCTGCACCCCCACAGAAGACCAGAATATCGCAAACAGCACCAATCGGCACCCGGGGGTGGTGCCTGTATTGACGTGCCTGTTAAAACCGGTGAATCTCACCTGGTTTATGGATTTAAATTGTAGTTATTCAATAACTACACAAAATAATAAGATTATATCTTTTAAATAAAAAAAACATAAAATTCAAGTGCATGCGTCCCTCTATTTTTGAGGTGGCTAAAAAGCTACAACTTGATATTCAAATAATTCTATAAGACTGTAATTATTATTGCAGAGTATGCTTTAAGTAATATTTCAACATTTGGAGAAATAAGCTTATTTACTTCTCATGTCTGTATGTTAAATATGAAGCTCAAGGCAGGAGGATATTAGCTTAGCTTAGCACAGGGAACAGCTAAAGGGATAATTAGATGTATATATCCTTTGTTAAATCCAAATATACAAACTTTATCTAAAAAGTTTATAAGAAAATTTCTGAGTTTTTATAAAACAATTCTTTAATCAGTGAAGATAAAATATGACCATTAGTGACCTTTGGAGGTGTTAGACTACCTTTAATATACCTTTTATCTGCGGACATGTCCTCCTGTTCTCAGCCTTTATGCTAATGTAGCCAGTACTTAGTATTTATATATAACATTAGCTGACATTATGTGTGGACTAGTGGCTATATGGTTAGAAGACTCTGGGAAGGAAGGAGGGAATAATTAAAGTAATGGCCACAATTCAAAATTAAGAGTATTAAATAATATATTGTCTATTAATGTGGCAGATTTGTCTGTGACTCTGTGGGTTTGCTAATGGTGGGATAAAAATGACTAGCATATACAGTAAGTGGTCCAGAAAGTCTTCTGTTTGAGAATCAGTTTCACTCTTGAAAAGGTTAATATTGAAAATCCCCAAGTCACACTTTTCCCTCCATATTTATAAAATCCAAAGTGCTCATAAGACTATTATCGAAGCAAGTTATGTCTGTGTCTGGTGGACGATAAATACTGCCTAGAACCACATTTTAGTTTTTTCTATGAGACATAATCGATTCTACAGCCGCTTCCTCAGAATTCAGTACAAGGTCATGTCGAATAACAAAGTGAAGGCTCTGATGGACAAAGATTGAAACTCCTCCACCAGACCTGGACTGTCTGATGACATGAGTAGGGTTGTATGAAGCAAGATCATGAAGGCCTCGGCCTTTGGATTCTTCAGTAAGCTACGTCTCAGTGAGAGCAATTACAGAAAACTCATGATTTAAGGAGGATAGAAAATGAACCAGCTGATCATAATTTTTAGGAAGAACTGAAAATAATTTACAATCAACTGAGAATGATTCCATGAAGTGGTTGAGTTGGAATTCATTGAAATATTCACAAGAGTGGGAAATGATATTAGCTGAAAAGAAGTTACTGTCAGGATCAAAATCTGTATCATAAGAAACATTTTCATTTCTACTGAGTTCAAAAGGATTAAACAGCCTACTGTCATCAACTGTAAACCTTTGTTTTGAGACAGGGCTGTCAGCAAAGAACACAAGAAGTTCTTCATCATTAAGAGCATTAAATGGAAACACTAAGACACACTTATCACAAATCCATGACGCCCAAATAACAGATGACATTTTAGGGGCAAGTGTACGTTTGAAATGAAAGCCATTTTTACAGAGAGAGCAGAGAATATGTGGACCCATGGACTTATGGCATTTTGAACATTTACTCTTTTGACTCATGTAATTGTTTGACTATTCAAGATGAAATCGTTTCTAGCTTATAAAACATCCAATCTGAGGGAAAAACATTCCCTATTCCTTCGAAGGTTTAGAGGGATGGTGAGTAATCAGCTTATCATGTCTCAGATAAGCAATATCCCCTCTTTTTCTGGCCTCGTGCATCTTTGGGATCAGCTCCTTGCGTTTCTGTCGAACAGATTCAGAGTAGTCTTCATCAACAAAGATGTTTGTCCCTTTGAGGTACTTTGCTTTCTCCAGGACGGTAAGCCAGCCTGATATCTGAGAAACTTGACCATTACAGGTCTGGGTTTATCTCCTTGACAGGTGGTTTTCCAGAACGATGAGCACGCTCTAGTTCAATGTGTTTGTGGTCAAGTTTCAGTTTTTCTGACAGGATTTTTCTCATCTGTTCCTCAGAATCAGACCACTTCTCATTTTCAGACTCTGGAACTCCTTTAAAAATCAGATTGTTTGTTGTTGTTTCTGATTCATGAATGGAAACTGTTTTAAAGTCTTTCTGGCAGCAGAACAAACTGAGGGTCCTTACAGCTGGAACACATACCTGCTGATGTTTTTGTGGTTCCCGACAGAAAGGCAGTGATGTGAGTCCAGCTCCAGCATCAGGACCGTCTGCAGGGGGCTGCTGTCAGAGTCCACTAGAGAACCAGAGTCAGGACGGTGTCAGGACCCCCCTGAATCTGGAGCAACGACAGCACAATGATCAAGGAGGAACATGGCAGAAGCTTATTTCACACTATCTAATAAAAAGGTTTAACACATCCAATAATCATTGTTTTTTACCCCCCCCGAAGAAATGTATTGTCAAAGAGAAGGTAGATTACTAGGATCTCTCTACTGTCACAGAGTAGTAGCAGTGGTAGTAGTAGTACTAGTAATACTAGTTGTTACTTTGCACTGGTTGAACTTTATTTGTTGAACTATCAAAGATTTCTCTCCTCTCATAAAGTGGATTAAAACATCTTGTTTTTGAGTCAGATAAATGTCTTTGAATAAGAAAATAAACACACAAAAGGAGGGGGCGACTGCTACAGGCCTTATGGTAATTAGCTAGTGGGGTATAATCAAGGACCTGGGATGGAGTCTACTGGTTACCACAGCTGACTGGTATTGTTTGGCCACAGACATTACAGCCTCTGAGGGAGGAGCCATAAGAAACATGATGAGCAGGTGACCTGTGATTGGTCAAGTGACCTGTGATTGGTCAGGTGACCTGTGATTGGTCAAGTGACCTGTGATTGGTCAGGTGACCTCTGATTGGTCAGGTGACCTGTGATTGGACATGTGACCTGTGATTGGACATGTGACCTGTGATTGGACATGTGACCTGTGATTGGTCAGGTTACCTGTGACCTGTGATTGGACATGTGACCTGTGATTGGACATGTGACCTGTGATTGGTCAGGTTACCTGTGATTGGACATGTGACCTGTGATTGGTCAGGTGACCTGTGATTGGACATGTGACCTGTGATTGGTCAGGTGACCTGTGATTGGACATGTGACCTGTGATTGGTCAGGTTACCTGTGATTGGACATGTGACCTGTGATTGGTCAGGTGACCTGTGATTGGACATGTTACCTGTGATTGGACAGGTGACCTGTGATTGGACATGTTACCTGTGATTGGTCAGGTGACCTGTGATTGGACAGGTGACCTGTGATTGGTCAGGTTACCTGTGATTGGTCAGGTGACCTGTGATTGGTCAGGTGACCTGTGATTGGACATGTGACCTGTGATTGGTCAGGTGACCTGTGATTGGACATGTGACCTGTGATTGGTCAGGTGACCTGTGATTGGTCAGGTGACCTGTGATTGGACCTGTGACCTGTGATTGGTCAGGTGACCTTGATTGGACATGTGACCTGTGATTGGTCAGGTGACCTGTGATTGGTCAGGTGACCTGTGATTGGACATGTGACCTGTGATTGGTCAGGTGATCTGTGATTGGACATGTGACCTGTGATTGGTCAGGTGACCTGTGATTGGACATGTGACCTGTGATTGGTCAGGTGACCTGTGATTGGACAGGTGTCCCTTTTACATCCTAACACAACCGGTTTGAGATTAGCTGCATTTTTACTTTCCATCATGTTGGATCTAATTTAGCCAATCCTTGGTTTACATGACCAAACAAAAACATTTATGGTTTTTTAACTCTTTGCAAACATTTATTACCTTTTATCTCGCATTATAAAACTTTCACACAGGAAGCTTCAAATGTTGATGTTTTGGGCGACACCTCGTCTCTCTGATGACGAGACGACAGACGAAGCTGCGCTGACAGAGGTCATCTGTGTCAGACAGGCGGACAGCTGGAGTGTGTGTGTGTGTTTGTATGTACTACTACATGTTTATCTAAGTGAGTGTGTTGAGTTGTCATGGTCCAGTCAGGCCGCTGTGTCCTGGAGACTCTGTCAGGCTGGATTGATTTTCTCTCCTCTGACCCGTGGGGGCGTTCCTGTAACACAGCTGACCCGAGTTCACGTTACCGTGTCAGTTTGTGACACGAATCAAAGCGAAGACGAGCTGGAAATAAACACAACTCTAATGTTTGACTGTAGAACAGTTTCATTTCCACACAGACCATCATGCCTCTTTATTCTGTCATTATTCACTTCTTTATTCTCATATGTCTCTGCCTCTGTTGAGACTTTGATAAACCAATTTCAACAACCAGAACGTTTTGTTCACATGAATAAAGTGATGTTTTGCAGACATATTTATAATGCTGACAGGTCCTACAATGATTTTATTTTATTTTTTATTTTGTTATTTCATCTTTCAATAAGACATCTACCAGAACAGAGAAATAACGAGCAGCATCTACCTTCATTATTCTTTAATTTAATACAACTGTAAATATTATTTCATCTGAACTCCTGCTGAAGCAACATTTCTATTGATCGGCCACTAGAGGGCAGCACAGCACCAGGAAACACATGCATGTGTCTGAGCCAGCACCGAAGAGGTGATGTAGTCTCCATTATGACCTTTAACCCCAACTAACAGAATGTCTGACTGCTGCTAAATAAAAAAACACAACAAATTGTTTGTCCAAAAAACATATGACTTGATATTTTCTGTGTGGGTCACATGATTCCTTATGATAGTAGGTTTCCATGCTCGGTGGACTACGTGGGATTTCCTCTGAAACCAGTGGTGTTGGTGGAGGTCTGTGCTCTCTGAGCGGTTTCTAGATGCTATATAATCACATATAGATGTCCACATAGTTTTGGTCATAATTCACTTCCTGCTTTACATAATCATCAAATAAACACATTAACAGTAAACACCTGTTCTATATTAAACGTCTGTTTGAATCCTTTTGTACTGTACTGAAGTACTCCAGTATTTACATTTACATTACTTCTACTCCACTACTCAACCATCACATGGATGCACTGTCTACACGTCCACATAGTTTTGGCCATATATAGAATCTGCTTTTACAAGCTGCTGATTTTTCTGCCTCTTGATCTGGTAACGACCCAAAGTCACTCCCAGTGCTGAGTGTCGACTGTGTCATCTGGTCCACCATCAACACGCGCGCACGCACGCACGCACGCACACTGAGTGAGAGAGTGGCGAGGCCCAGCTGGGTGAGCTAGCCGCTTTCTCTCTCTGAGCTATTTGGTTGGTTATGGATCCCTGAGGGACGCCACTGCCTCCTGTGAGCAGAGGATCTGTGCCAGGCCCTGGGCCGAGAGTGTGTGTGTGTGTGTGTGTGTGAGTGTGTGTGTGTGTCAGAGAGACGGAGAGAGAGACTCTGGCTGGCACTTTCTCAAACATGCGCCGAAAGACAACAACAGAGCAGTGACGTGTGTGTGTGTGAAAACTGACTGGTTATAAAGTTGAGATTGTTGATGTTGAACTCAGCGATGTACTTAAACAACAAATAGTGAAATTGACCATCTCTTAATAATTCTATGTAATAATAATAATATGAGGACAAAGGGAAGCAGCACATCCTCTAAATGGTCTGTTCATTTTCCCCTTAAAACAACATGAAGTGGAAGTAAGATGACTGTTAAACAGTTTTTAGATGATATTTTTCTCCTCTTTTTACATCATTTCTTCACAACCCTGACAGAAACAATACAAACTGTTTTAATTGTCCGTCCTGCAGCTTTGGCGTTTTGCATCTGTAATAAAGCTTCTTTTTTTTCACCCTCTAAATTTGCAGCTCTTAGTTTCACTTTCTGCCTTTTCTGGTTCCAACAACTTTGTTCCATTTCTCATTCTCTGGCATAATTACGGCTTTATAGCGTTCTCCAGTGCTCGGCATGCTGCAGATTTCTCTCTCTTTTTTTTGGTCTTTTTTGGTCAGGCTCTCATTAATAATTCACAGACACAGAATGGGAAATTTTAGTGCAATTTGCTGCAGCTGAATCCCAGTTATTGTTTTGCAGAGTGTTGCTCAGAAAGAGAAATCCTCGGACGGAGGCTTTGTAGTCCTGACTGTAATTTGGCTGCGTCTCTCTGACAGGCCACACATCATTAGGGGGGTGAATGAGATTTGGGGGGTAACGGCTCCGTCCATCCCGTCAAACACACTGTCCTCATCTGTCGCTCCAAAGCCCAGACGCTCTGTGTTTCCTTAATGCTTTTAGATGCTGTTTGTTCTTATTTATGCCTCATAACTATCTATGTTTAATTCCGTTTGTTTGCATTCGACCAGGCAGCCGTTGAATTATTCAGAGCAGGCTGAGCGCCGTCGCAAAGATGACAAAGACAACAGGAAACTTTGGCCGCTTTTCCTTCTGAATACAAGACCAGATGCTTCAAGTTTTTAAGGCTCCCTGAGACCTGCATCCCTGAGACCCCGTCTCTGAACCATCAGCTAGTAAAGAAAAAACACTTTACATAGACCTGAATCCCTGAGACCCCGTCTCTGGACCATCAGCTAGTAAAGGAAAACCTCCTGAATACTCTCATGTGTTCAGTGAGATTTCTCAGATTTCTGTCCTCCATCTTTGCCAGTAAATCTGCCTCTGATTTGCATTCATGTGTGTACAACGTGTTTCTGTGTGAATGCCGGGGCATCAGGGCCCAGAGGGAAAAAAACAGCTAAAAAAAAAGATATCAAACTCCAAACTGCTCCTTTTCCTTCTTTCCCTCCCGTTTTGCCCAGCCTGACCTATTTGTGCAGAGTATCTCATAACCGGAGAGTTTAGGGCTGTTTAATGCTAGGTGACACAGCAGTGTCCTGCAGACTTCTCTTTCTTAATCCCTGGCATCTTCGCTAAAAGATCTCTCAGAACAAACTGCGCTCGTTTCTGGCATCCAGCCGCCAGAGGGAACGGGAGATTGTCAGGGCGCATTTCTTCTCTGCTCGCCAGCCATTCCTCAGGAGGTGTGTGTGTGTGTGTGTGTGGGGAGATAAATCCCCTCTCTCCTCTGTTTTTTGGCGAGTTAGGTAAACTGAGGGGAAGGAGGGGGGAGAAGAAGACGAGGTGGCAGCTTCCTCCCCTTGGAGAAAATTCCACCTTAAGCTGTTTTTTGGAAATTACAGGAATGTTCCTCATGTACTGCTCTCGTCACCTTGCCTCCAACATGGCCGCAAACACGATGAAGTGAACCTCAGTGATGCGTTTGCTGCAGAGCGGTGGAGGAAGGAGGAAGAAAAGACGGAGGAGGAGGATGCCTGGCGGGCTGCTTCTTCATGTCATCCTCTGGTAGCGGATTTGATTTGGCCGGAGGAGGTTTGTGATGCTGAACGCTAGGATGACTGTGTGTCCAGTAATCTCACTGACCTCTCTGCCCAGCCGGCGAGGAGGAAACAGTGTGAGGCTGAGTCTCTGCTGGTCATTTAGGAGCGGAGCTGGACTCAAACCCACAATATAACCCCAAACTCTTTGTTATATGAGCTATTGTCCAACTGTGGTCTTCATTAACCAGGACATTTGGTTCCAAGGGCTCAGATTACACCTAAAACTTAACATGCTTGGTAATATTAGTGGAAATAAGCATAATAGTTAGCTGGTTCCTATCTGGAGCTCAGAGTCTCATATGATTAGACGTCTTGAGGCTGAATCAATTAATCAGAATGATCATTTTTCTGATTGATCTGCAGACTGTGATCGGCTGCATCACTGGACCTGTTATACACTGACACTGGGCAGTAATATTAGATGATGACATCATGTTAGCTCTAGATTAGCTTTAAATCTGTTACAGTTGTTCATTTTTATTCATTTTGTTCCATTTATTGCAGCATTTAAAGCGTTTTAGGCCTGTAAAACGTAAAGACGTCACAGACATGGTGGTTGGGGAGACGTAGGTGAGTTAGAAACATAAGAGCAGCAGAGTAACGGCTTTCTGCTACAGCTGATAAGGACGAGGTCGACCCCCCCTCTATAAGGAAGCCGGGCATCCAGGAAACACCAGTTTTCCCCAATCAAAAGTTCCATTAACCTGGAGCTCAGGGAGCTAATTGAGAGCGGAGAGGGTGAGATAGATCACTGTGTCGTTCCAGCCGCTCGGCTCACCAACGCGGCGGCGTCAGCAGACGTCATACGGCGACACGTCTGACATATTTGTAATTATCTGGGATAATAAGAAGCAACAAACAGCCAGGCTGAGGCTGGTCGTCAGGAAAAGACAATGAGCAGGAAGATTCCTCCAACCTCTGATAACCCAGATCATGTTTTAAGCATTAGGAGACGCATAAGTAGAGGGAAAAAAATCCACAAATCTGCATTACTGTTCTGAAGATTTATGAATCTCTACTTCACACATGCTCTGTGGTGCTGGGAGATCACCAGTTCATTATGGTCTGCAGTGTTTCCTGATGGTCGCGTCTCTCTTATCTGCTTGAGAGGGTGAAAGATATTCTAATCTGTCGCCCCAATAGCCTTAAGCCCTGGTACGGCGAGTGGGCCAACTTTTGTTCTCCATAATCCCTCCACCCCAGTGAGGGGAGGTCATGTTTGTCAAAATGTGCTGAAGTGAACATGGAATTTCTTCCTTCCTTCTTCCCTGGCTTAATTTGGAATTAAAAATGCATGCGATTCTGAACTTTAGATCTCTGGAGGGACGTAAACAAGTATGAAATGAAGTGTCTTTTGAAATGCTGCAGCAGGGACGTGAATGGAATGGAGACGCTCACATTATTCAGCCTTCAGGAGGTGGAGGGGTGACCAGAGTGGCCTCCAGTCAGATCATCCACAGTGGGTCCACATACAGTAGACTACAACAGAGACACTGTCTGTGGAGACTGCTGTGAATGTGATAGTCTGGCCTCATTTTAGACAGGTGTGGTTTACAGGTGTGGTTCCTGTTAGACAGATGTGGTTCCTTTTATCTGTTTACAGGTATATCTGAGCTGATCTGAGCTGTTTATACAGATGATAACTTCCTGTTTTTCTCATGCAAACAGCAGAACGTCTTCATACGCCTCGTGTCGACTAAACCAATCTTCTTCTCAGAGTTCTTATGCAGGAGTTTTATCAGCTGAACACTCCTCCTCCCTTTACTCCTTAATTCCATACAGTGAAGCTACTTACACTACATTTCCTTCTCCTTCTGTAATAGTGTCCCAATATTTACAGCTCTTTATGAGCTCCGCTGCTCCTTCCTCATTAACAGCAGCAACATTTGTCCCTGTTTAATGGCGGGTCGCGCTGAGGTCATGCAGCACCTTAAGTAAAAGACGACACATCCTGTTCTCCCTCAGGCCACACAGAGCGAGCTGTTAAGCAAATCTGCATCGTAATAGGCGATTAGTATTCATTTCTACGTCCTACTTCAACACAGAGAATCCTTGTGTAACTCCACAGTGATTAGACTCTCTACAAAGCTAAAGGACTTCAACATTCACCGTTTCTTTTAACTTTGAGGCGCTGAGCGGCTCTCTGGGCGCTGATTGAACTGGTCTTTTAAGGCTCACACAGCTCTCCTGTCTGCAGCTGGACAGACACACAGCTGATTCTATGACAGGACATCTCAGGTATTCAGCTGGGGTCTGATCCAGAGCCACTTCAGACTGCTGGAGCAGAGACACACTCACATTTATGGAATGTAAACTGTAAGACCAACACAGTCCTGAGACCTGCAGGAGGAGGAGGAGGAGGTCCATACGGTCTGTTCAAGCATTAAAGAGCCCACAACTAACAGAATATGACTATCTTTTAAAACAGTTTCCTATCCTTTTACCTGACGCTATGTGTTCCTGCATCAGTGATGGACAAAGTGAGAACCAATCAGGAACTGTCCTGCAGTAAACATGGCTACTATTGTTCTTCAGCTCTGTGAAAAGAAGCTACATAATTGCTCCAGTTTGTGCAGCACAGCTTTAACAAACAACTAAACTTTGTAACCTCCTCAGTGGAGGCCAGGAGGCGCTGGAGCGAGCTGCTCTCATCTATTGGAGCAGCAGACAGCTTGACCAGAGGAGCAACCCCCGGATGACGGATGGCGCTCGGCCGAAAACGAGCGCCTTTATCAGGCCGCATTATCCTGCAGCAGCAGATCCAGACAGGCCAGATTTTTATCCAACTGTATTGGATTTAGTAATTTCCTTTTTCAAGACAAATGGATTGAGATACTGGGGGGTCGGGGGGGGCTTATTGTCTGCAACCCTGGGGTGATTATTACTTATGATCCATTTAGTATTTGGGCCTAGTCCCAACATGAACTGGTTATTACTCTGTCCTTCTTCACCGTTCTGTCAAACTGATGCAGAGGAGACTTGAACACCTGTACAACCCTAATATAGTCCAATACAGACTCACACCGACTCCATCATAGAGGCGTTCTATGGAAGTAAATGGAAAGACATTCCAATAGAAACACCTTATAATCATGGATCCACCCCTCTATCAGGATCTAGTCCAGCATTCAGTGGTTTTGTATGTTTCACAGCCACTAGAGCCTCAAACACTCAGGATGCCATTAGGCGCTTTGGATTAAAGCGCTCACCAAACGGCATATGTCACGCTCCCTCTCTGTGTGAACACGTGTGTGCAGATCCCAGGGCTGTGAACACACAGACGGGGGAAGCACCTGATGTGTCAGGTAATTTCACACTCTCACACGCGTGCAGTCATGTCCCCTTCCCCCGAGCTAACTCATTACCTGTCTGAGCCGCTGAGCTCAGGATGCGCCTTCTGGAGACGCTGGCATTAAACAAGCTGTGCAGGTGGGGGGGCTGGTTCGGTGGGAGGGCGGGGGAGGATTTGTCGTGCTAAACGTGGCGGTGAAAAGTGACAGTAAAGCAGAACAGAGTGAAACGGTTCATTTGCATCCTGAGGGGCTTTCTGGGGTGACAGACCTGGGTGTCCTCCAATGGAAGCTAACCCGCGCCGGCAGCTCCACCCACCTTGTAGCGACGGTGATGCAAACACGGGTGAGGTGGAGGGGTCGGGGTTCACCTTCTGCAGCCTCACAGAGGGGAGAAATCAAGAGCCAGGCCCCGCCAGCTGTTTTTCTCCCTCTCCTTTTGCTCTCTGACAACAACACCAGCGCCTCCCCTACAACCTCCCTGCCGTGCCGGAGCTGTCAACGGGGGGAGGACTGGACCTGCCAGCATGCATCTGGCTGACAGGCGACTGGGAAGGTGCACTGCGAGCGCACGTCACAATCAATAACCCCTGCTGAAAGCAATGGACCGGGGGTGTAGACGCCTCCCCTCCACCTCTCTTGTACAGAGGGGGGAGGCGCAGTGGCAGGGAGGGTGGTGGCGGTGTCACCTAACAACACACTCGCTCCGGGTGTTTGGGAGTTTGTTTTGAGAAAATACATATGCACTGTGTGCAGGCGTGCATTCATGAAGAGAGAGTTCTGGAGGTGTGATAAACCATAAGTCAGCATCTGAGGGGGGAGAGGAGGGGAGGGAGCAAGATAGAGGAGGAGAGAAGGGAGGATGCGACAGAGTGGGACATTAGGGAGAGAAGGAGGTAAAATAAAGAAGTTAAAATACTAATACGATCAATAACATAGGAGACAAGACTACAGAGATGCATTATGGGGAGTGTAGGATCTATAGGTGTCAAAGTTTGGATATTTCTGCATCTGTTGCATCAATTATGACCAAAATGAGGAAAAAAAGTCAAATTATGGATTCTTTAAGAAAGACAGTCACATTTTCTGGAAGAAAGTCAATCTTTTTTAAAATCTTGACTCGGCCTCCATACATAAAACCTTTCACGCTGTTATGAATAAAATCATTGGAAAACAGGTTTTCTTGCTTTTTTTTTGCTGTTAGATTGTCCAGAATCTAAAGATGCTGCAGAATTTGGTGACTTATGTCTAAAACATCACGTTTAACTTCCATGAACCTGAGAGAATTTTCGGGTCTATCAGCTCTGCTCTGGCTGCTCTGTGTTTAAGGTGTGTGTGTGTGTGTGGGTGGGTGATCAATTGTCTTTGCAGTTACAGTCATCAGCCGCGGCTAACACTCTTTCCTTCCCAGAAAAAAGAGGAGAAGAAGAGGAGCGGAGTTCCCGGTCGTAAACAGATATAACAAGTTCCCTCCATCGTAAGATGAGAGAATGTCGATGGGGCCTGACACCGAGACACCCGACCGCCTATCAATCGATAGCTGACATTACACCTCGGTTCAGTCAGTATTACAGTTTTGCATTACCAATGAGGTCCTGTTGCCCCCCCCCCCAATGTTTACCAGTGCTGCTTATATCTGAAGGGTGATTATTTAGTCACATCAGAACCTTTATGAAGCTCTTCTCACCAGCAGGAAGTGGAATGAGGAGGTCTTTTATTTTGCAAATCTAATTTTTGGAGAATTGAAAAGTGTCTGATTAAAGAGATTCTGCTGGTGTGTGTGTGTGTGTGTGTGTGTGTGTGTGTGTGTGTGTGTGTGTGTGTTCTGAGATGGAGCTGGTCGTCATGGTTTTAGGACGTTGTATTTAATCCCACTCCTCCTGAAGGTTTTCTAAGCGCTGACAGATTTTTCTCACTGGGAAAATTAACACGCTTTGATACGTCGTTCATCTCCTCCTTAAGCCAATCAGAACATGTTTACCATCACGGCCAGAGTTTTTTTAATCTGGCCTCTGATGTGACGAGAAGAAGGGGCATCCTCCACCAGCTCGCTCTGCTTTTAATGAAGGCTGCTGATGCGAGGTCGGCCAGGAAGAATCGGCCCTTTAAGTCACTTTTTGGTTCATTATGGGGAGCAGGAACCATGAAGATGCGTGTCAGGATGTCTCCTGTGCTCATTTGGTGTGGTTGTGGCCCTGGGCTGCACCGGGAGGAGATTCAATTGTGGTCTTTAAAATACTCAGGAGGATTTTGGTGGTTCTGACTTCTGTTAGCGTTACGACTCAAAGACTCAGTTTTCACTCAGAGACAGAGACGTTTGACGTGTTTTCCTTAAATTATGTCTACACTGCCCCCTATGATTTCCAGCAGTACTGAGCTTTCAGATAATGTGCACAAATACAGATGAAATGAACGCAGAGTAACGATGGAAGAATCCGTCCGTGTCCGTCATTAAGCATAACGAGCCTTCAGTGGGACGGGGTGTAAAGGGGCCTCTTGGCCGCCTTGCTTCGGGTGGGTCTAGAGAAGTGTGTGCGCTCTGAGATCCAGTTGTGACTGCATGTATGTCACACACACGTCTTCCTGTAGAAATGTTTAAATGTGAACATGGTGGGAGGAATAAATCCATCCAGGATGTTGGAGCTGTTCCTCGGTGTGACGGGGCGATCGAGCTGAACTATGCTGCTCCGTATTGTTACAGCGCTCTGTTTACCTTCAGGCCCTCGACTCGTCATTTTTGCATGGCCACCTGTCACCCAGCTCTCATTTATAACACGGGTTCCCTGCCCTTCCAAACAATGCCAGAATGTGAAACTTTCTGTTATATTTATACCAAAAAGAAATCTAAATATTTGAACTAGCGTTTAATGGGGGCTTTGTGCATTCCATCATATCGTACACAACCTCAATTGTTACCTTGGATGAATGGCTGGGCTGTATTTACTTTGGGGTCTGTGTGAGTGATATGGATGCTGTGTGCCATATTAGTGAGCTCAGACCTGAGGCTCTCCAGCTGAACTATTGTACACAATTTAGATAAAAACCCTGTTTAGATTGCAAAAGAGGTGTATTTTGTAAGCCTTTCCCCCGTCCTGCTGTGTATTTTATTGTGAAATATTTCCTGCTGCCTCGTCCTGACGCCCTAATAAATCCCACAATGCACCTTCAGCTGTGGAATTCATATGTTAGAACATTTGGTGCTGATAGTTTGGACCTCATGAGTCTTGAATTATAGATTTATGAATGATAATAAATTTGGATTTTACATCAGTAACGACACAAATTTCTTGTAAGCATGAAATGAATCCATTAATCATGAATATTAGAGTTTTAGCTCCTGTTTATCTTTTCTCAGTATTTAACCATGGGAGTCTTCACTATCTTCACTGTTTTATTTCTACATAATTTCTACATTTTGGTTACGTTACTTCTCTATAGGTGCATTTCTGATCTGGGTACAGAGCAGGATTGGTCCAGGTGGTCTACAAACAGCTGATCTAGAGGCCATGAATGAAATCACCTGTTCCTATCTGATCATTTCAGCTGGTTAGATCTAAAATATCATTAAAAAGCATCAATAAATTAGATTTTAACACCATTATAACTTATAAACTTCCTAAAAGTGGAGTTTTATCCAGTTTATTCTTTAGAATTATTTAAAATCTGGCCGTTATCTTCTGTAGGGACCGGTTCTGATTCTGATTGGCAGGATGTTTCTATGGAGCACTGACTGGATGACTTCTTACTGTAACCCAGTCAGTGAAAAGAGCTAATTTGAGATTATCGTGTCCTGATCTGTGTGGACATGTCGGCCGCTATCAGGACACACGCTTTAGAGACGCCACGTGTTGTCGTTAATCTCATCGCCTCTCCATGGCATCCATATGCAAGTTTAATTTCAGCTCTTCAAACTGCAGAGGGATAAAGATAGCTTTTGAAGATTGCTTTTCATGTTGGCTGCTGCGTTTGAGCGTCTGAGTGGAGCGGAGGAGATCTGGACTCTTTTGTGGCACAGTTCTTAAAAAACAAGTCACTCGGCACTGAGACAACTTGAAGCGTCTGAAAACGGCGGCTTTAGAGGCAATTTCCTGCGATTGTTTCACGCTAACGCGATAAACACTTTCTGCCAATCAGAGCAGCCGTTAGTGCTCGATGGAAGCAAACAGAATTCACTGAGCTGCCAGTCGTTTGACATTTTGTGAACATCCAGCGTCTTTCAGAGCTACGCTTCCCTCTTTCATATAAATATGCTTCTACGTTAAACGATCCTTACTGTTAACAGTTTTCATCCAAATCCAGAAGGCCGGCGCTAAAAGGAGCTTTCAGATGGCACCTAAGTGCTGTATCACATAACCAGCCTTCTTTTTATGGATGAACCGTTTATTCCTTTACTGCAGCCACACCACAGCGCCTGCTCCTCTGGAAAATATACTGCTGTTGGTGAATTATGAGTGTGGCCTTCATCCAGGCGCTTGTGGCCTTCCTGTTTATTTGTACGGCGGCGCAGGTCGGCGGTGAGGTGGGGTCCGGCGGATCCAGCTGAGCATGTGTAAACACTCATCCTGGGAGCCGTGGTGAAAGTGGCTATTTTCCTCCGGCGAGGGGATTTTTTTACGGCCCATTGTTTTTAAGACAGAACCGACCTCTTGAAAACATTGGACACTCTCTCATGGCTCTCCTGTGGCCCAAAGAGAGCTTTGTATATGGCTGTTGACAAAATATTTCTGTGTTATGGCATGTGTATACTGGGACTCGTATAAACTGCAAAAGGAACGCTGAACATCTCGCCCATTTCATGCTAGTGCTCCCTGGAAAGCTGTCCGGATACCAGCTCCAGAAACTCTGACAACCTCTGAGACCAAAAACAATCAGACACTTTCAAAGTGTTGAACGCTATCAGGAAACAACAAGTAGAGTTAGATTAGGATTAGAATTAGAAAGAAGAATTATCTTCTGATCTGATCATGTGTTTGTTTGTTTGTTAGCAGAATGCTTCAGGTTTTCGTCAAATAATAAAAATGTAAATAGTTTGTTGACATTCTAGAAACATTTTTACATATAAGGTGAAATACTAGATTAAATGTATTTTGTTTGTCAACATTCATATTGTCATATTTTGTCCTGATTGGTTCTTGTATAAATAAATAAAACTTCTGTTGTCTTGTTATAGATTCCCATTAGAGATGAAATAGATTACTCAGAACTACTTCCTGATTCGTTGAGTTTTAATAACAATGATGTAATACTTCCAGTCTACTCTAAATAAAGAACTCAGAAAAGTTTTTGTCGTCTCTTTTTGGGTTTCAAAACTAGCATAAATAAATAAATAAAAATACTGACCCTGTTGAAACAGAGAGAGTTCATGTGATGAATAAACGAGGCTGACATTAACGATTGCTGGATGGATGCTACCGTTACACACAGTTGGACACATGGGGGACAAACACACTACAGTCAGATTAACCCTTGAGCTGAGGGTGGGGATATTTTCAGAGTGACTTCCTGCTTGTTTTTGTCAACATGATACGGGTCATCCAAAGTCAGGGCCGTCGGAGGCTTCGCTGCAGCTCTGACTCAACCAAACTCAAACCTTTTCAGCCTCAACTGGCGACAACGCAGAGACGACAACGATGACGATGATTGGTCGTTACGAGGCCGGAGTTTGGGGACAAGCCGGAGAAGAACACATCAGTAGGGTGGTGGTTGGAAAAGAGGGCGGCTGTTTGAGGGTTGCCACTATGTGAAAGCTTCTCCAGGCAGATGGTGCACTTTGACACCAGCAGCCAAGTCCTGGAGGCCTCGACCGTCAGGGAGAAGAGTGTGTTTGCTGCTGCTGAAGGGATCTGTGAGCAGGATCCCAGCCAGGGTCAGAGGGTTAGCTATATGTCCTAAAAGCAAACTGTAACCTACTTTCACCCCCTACACACACACACACACACACACACACACACACACACACACACACAGCGAGGCAGCAGACATCCTGCCACAGAGTCCACTCCTGACGTTTGTGTGTTTCACAAAGTCAAAAGGCCAAAAGAGAGAAGAGGTGGTTCTCAAACTTTGGGGCATCCGAGTTCCCAGAGTGCCACTGGTTTAGGTGTGGGTGGCTCCAGTACCTCAGGCCTGCAGTGTTGGTTCATTTACATAACTGCAGCTGAAATAATGTGAAGTTTGAAATAGTTTCATATATATTTATGTGAAGTATCTCAGAAAACCTACAGTCCGAAACAACCAGGAGGAAAAATTCTGAGATACGGAGGAGATGAGAACATCATTCAGTAGAGCCCCAGACCTCCACAAGGGTTAGGAGGTCAGATGAAAATCATCCTATCTAGTAAAATCAACTAGATCTGCACCTTAATCCAGATCTGCACAGAAATTTAATCTGTCAGAGGCGAGGTTGTTTCTGCTCGGCGTGTCGACCCTCCTACTAACCTCAGTCCAAACCCCCCAACATGAACAGACAGAGACACGACTGGCCTGTAGCACCGACAACTAGATCTGCTCCTCTCAGGATCCTCCTGCTCCTCTCCTCTCAACCACCGGCTGCAGTCTGAAGTCTGACTCTGAGGCGCGTTACAGATCTTACAGGGTTTGAAGTCGAGAGCCGCGGCGCCGACAAGCAGCCGCTTTCTGCTTTCACCTCGGAGCGTTTCCTCCCCCAGAAACAAAGCAACCAAATTGTCAAGTATCTTCCAGATCAAGCAGGAGGAGGCAGAAAACAGAGCATCTCCAGGAGGCAAACATGGTTCCCTTTGGTGGTTTGTGAAGATCAGTGGAGCCTCAGTGATCACATTAAGGATGATGCTGTTAAAAGTCTCCCTCAGACCTGATCTCTTTGTGTTGAGGCTCACAGCTGCTCCATACCGGTAAAAACATGTCAGAGCAGAGACCTGAAACGACTGACTGATGAGATGTTTGCTGCAGCTGGTCAGCAGCGCTGGAGATGAGACCTTACATTCTACTCTGTAGATCCTCTTATTAGTCTGATTTGAATTTGCTTTAGTGCCTTTAAAATATGGAGTTAACATATCAGGAAAGTTCTAGTATTTGTACTTGAGTACGACATTTTTTATCTTCCATCTTTCTCCTACATTAAAGATCAAATTCAAGGTTTTTTTATCCAACAATAAACTCAGAAAAAGTTGAAATGCTTGAAATAGTAAATTCTGAGTGAAGCATCTTGATCCTGGATGTTGAGTATAGTTGATGTTCTGCTCTTTAAGCTTAAGGCCACTGAAGCACAACTTTTATTTTTTATTCAGCGAAGCAGAAACAGTTTCTGTGAGGTCAACACAAAAAGAATGAAAAACAATGAAACTATAAAGAGATGAAGAAAGAAGAAGAGTTTTTAACTGTTTTTAGAGCAAAGGACTCAGAGACAAACTTGGAAAAGTGAGAATCAAACGTCTCCTCATCCCATCAGGAAGTCATTTGTTGAATATTCCATCAGATTTTATCGTTCAGTCCTAAATATTTGCAGGGATTTACGTCGTGTCACGCTGCTTGATTTGCTTTTATAGAAGCATAAAGACAAAACGAGACACAGATTTAAAGATGGAGGTTGTTTTACTCATGTAGCATCAGACAGAGGAGTCGGTCAGGAGAGGTGAGGTGAGGTGAGGTGCTGTAGGGAGCAGCAGGAGAATGTCAGACGGGGAGGAATGGTTGAACAGTAACTACAGGACGCTCCGCCGGAGACAAATATTTCATCAGGAAAGAGTCGGATACTCGGTGTGCTTGTGAACGCACCCCGCCCTCCGACCCGGCGAGCTGGTAAATATGTTTTCTCCTCTGCAGTGATTGGGTTTTACCGCCTGGAATAAATCACAGAAGAGCAAATATGAATCTGTTGCTCATCTTATTGACAATGAGGAGAGACCGGAGAGTAAATAAAGGGAGAAAGGGAGGAAATGAAGGCGGCTGCCCAATCATGACGCCTGCTTAAGACCTCATTGCTTCTGAGTGCTACTTTACTGTTGCCGTATTTTGACTGAAATCTTAATGCAATGAGGATTAAAGGGATTACAACATAATCTTGAATAATCCAACGTGCCACGGACGGAGGAGAGTTGTAATAACGGCGTAAAACCCGTCCGGAGGTCTGACAACATTGTCAGTCACAGCAAGGATTAAATATTTGCAGGAAAAAACTTTGGACTAAACCATGGTGGGGGGGGGCAGTTCAGTAATTTAAGAGACATATAGCACCTCTGTAAGTGGTGGCCAGCCTGCTGCCAGGACAAAGCCCAGGCCGATGAGGGGGAGACGGGCTTTTTAAGCAGATTTACTCCCCCAATTTTTGTTTTTGATCAATGCGGGCAGGTTCATTACACATGTAAAGCATGGGGGAGGAATGAAAACGTTCTCACAACCAAGAATCAATTCTTATTAGGTTTGCTGAAATGCCATCAACATGTCCATTAGCTTTCCCATTAATTTATATTTTTCCCCCCAGAGCAGAGCCTCCGTGTGTCTTTTAAAGGATTATGTAAAGCATCATCTTCAGCTGCATAACCCACATTCATCGACGGGAACCTGCCTTTAATTACGACCCTTCACTCAATAAGACTGAAAACTGTTTCAGAGGCACATTAGTGAGATTTGATGCAGACCTTCTTAACATTCAGCTGATTGATGCATAGCAACAAACCAAACCTTCCTTTAAGAGAATGGATATAAACTTTAAGAACATTTAGTGTGCAGGAATCTGTCTGTGTGAACAAGAAGCAGAGGAGGTGACAGTTCAGAGGCCGGACAGCAGAAATCTGCTTTACATTGAATATTCAACCAGACTGACGCTGAAGAGGAGGAGCGTCTGTAGACTTTCTGCATGGGATCAGTCAGTCTGTGTCTGAGCTGTCGGCTGGAAACATGCATGAAAATGAAGGTGGTGCTTCAAAAACATCATGTCTCATGTTTAAAGGATACATTTGGCTTTTTATCGTTTTATGGCCAAATTTCACTGAAAAAATCTGATTCAAAGCTCCATTAAAAAATACAAAAAATAATAATGCAACAATTTTAAAAGGATTTTAACATCCTTCAACTGGAGCTGCCTTTAACATCTTTATTTTCTAACAGATAATCTGCAGAGGTTTGTGAATTTAAACAAGAATCAACCTGAATCTTGCTCCTGCTCCTGATGATGGTCCGTTTATTGCTGACTGTTCATAAACCAAACGTCTGGTCAATCATCAGTGACTTGATGAAGATGCAGGTCCACAACCAGGAGGTGGTGTGAAGGTCAGCCGGAGTCAGCGGGTTATCCACAGAGTCACAGAGGTGAAACGTTTCAAAGCTGTTCCAATGTAAACCGTGCTCATTGGCTGCTCCGTGTCAATGAAGACCAACCCTCCGTGCTGCCCACATGCCCTCGGGCAGGGCACTCGACCTCAGGCTGCTGTGTGTCCGGCAGCAGACGACTGGCCAGGTTCCAGTTTGAATAAACTGGATGAGATGAAAATACTGATGTGCTCTCAAACCTCAGATGAGTTTTAAAACGGTTCATCTGAAGACTCACTTTACATCAGAGAGAAGTTTGGATACGAGGACAGACTTTTAAAAAAAAAGTTGGGATCATTTATGCTTTAGTTTAAAAGTTTTCCTCCTTCAGAATTAAATGTAACAAGTGTAAAGTCCATCCCAAAATATAATAAAATGACCAGCTGGAGGGCCACTTACCAGAGCTTTTAATCATATCACACAATATTCATCAGCAGAATGAGGTCATTGAATCTGATGACATCAGCTACTAAATAGTATATATATTAAGCTGAAAGCTTCAGAGGATAATAAACAGACCTGAGTCTTTGTTCTGATATTTACAGATTTTGTGCACATTTATAAATATATTAAATATATTACAGCCAGTTATCATTGATAAATACTTATCTATATGTATGAAGACATGCATCTCTACAATTATGATAGAAGCTTTAATTGTGATATTAAGTGTTCTTATGATGCCTCTAAATGCTAAATACTCCCATAAAGATCTCCCCTTTAAAAGGAGATTATTTTACATGCTGGTTCTCAGACTCCTCCAGTAAAACCAGTGCTGAGCTCGTCTCACCCACAGTGCTGCCACCCAGTGCAGACTGCCGTCAACAGCAGCCCGTCGCCCACTGCCATGGAAACAGATAACAGCCTGGACATGTGTTTTAGTTAGCAACAAGAAGACTGTTTTATAAGCAGCCACTTTACACCAGCTCCTCATTTCTGGAAGAAAAGGAGGAAAAAGCTGCCAGGCGCTACAGACAGTTTATTTTTTCTGCCTATAAGCCATAATGAGGTTGTGCCCCGGGGAATCAGTGGAGCAGAATGTTATTAATGCCTCAAAAAAGGAGGAAAAAATCCTCAGCACCTTCCGCGGCCGTGGCATAAAGGCAGGAAGAGACTGTCAAACAATTAAAGTGAAGTGAATTCCCTGAGATGGAGGAGGAAAGGAGAGAGAGAGAGGGAGGAAGAGAAGAGAGGAAACAAACGGACAGGCCTGGAAGAGGAGGGAAAACTTCAGGAAGGAGAAACGATGAGCTCAGCGTTAGTTAAAGCTATGAGGAGATCAAACGGGTCAGGATCGTTAGCAGACGTTTAATTACCTCTAATCAACTGGTTCTGAGACATTCTCTACTGGGAGGAGGTTCTCCTCCAGAACCACAACACTCAGCTGTTTCAGAGGAGAAATATTTATATAGTTAGCATGCTAACAGCTAGTTAGCTACTTTTAAAAATATAAACATAGTTTCTGTTTCCATATTTTGAAGGCATCAACATCCTGGTGCATCTTCTTCAACCAGGGTATCTGTTTCATCATACTAGTTACAGTGCAGAGTAACTAGTTACATTCCTGCTGCAGACTACAGTAGGCCTGATTCCTGCTCTTTAAAATTGATTCAACAGCAGGTGTTAGAGTCTAAAGAGGAATTTGGTGAAGTTATTACAGATCCTCAGCAGCTCATCCTTCTCTCTGCACTTCTTCTGACTTCTTACTCATAACATCCATTTCTAGCAGGCAGGGTCTAAAAGTCCAAAAACAGAGGAGTGTGAAACTTTTCATCTGGACTCAAAGAAACCTCGACGACTCTGATCTAATTTGCTTAGTTGCATCCTCCCAGCCTCCTGATGTGTCCTGATGTGTCAGGGCAACATCCTGACGCTGTCATCCCACCGGCACCTCTTTGTCTTTCCTCACCTTTGTGTCTTTACGGACCGTCTCATCTACCCGGTCCTGCTCATCAGGGGAAACACGGCTGCACAAACGTGGTTCCCACAGGAAGAAAAGATGCAGGGGAAGCAAATGAAAGAGGAGAGGTGAGCCCTGTGACACTTCAGCTGGTGGGTCTAAAACAAAGAGATGCTCAGTCTCCAAAACGCTTGTTTCATGTCGGGTTCGATTTATCCTGCAGGGAGATGTTGTCGCTGGTTTCCCAGGACTCCCTATTCATGAGACAATCAGACTAAATAAATCTACAGCATGTTCATGTGTCCCGACTCCATCCTCAGGAAGAGAAGCATGGCCTCCCTTTACTTCCATCATCATCAAACTGATCAGTTACGATCATTTCACACTGACCATCGACCCACAATAAGCTACTGATGACAAACATGAAACACATGGTGTGTTTGCTGGCCTTCTCAGCCTCCATGTGTACTTCACTGACAGTACGGAGGTCAAACATGACACAAAGCTGATTAACAACAATCCTCTGCTTCCAAGACTGAAAAGTTTACAACTGCAGCTCAAACTAGGCCAAAAACAACGATCTGTTCTGTTTCCTCTGAAGTGAATTTTGTCCTGAGCGTTCTTGTTTTCAGGATCCGTGCTGGGACCTCGTCGTCACACCCATCAACTCTGATATGCTGACAATCCCCTCATTAATTTGACGGTGCAGCCGGGTTTGAAACAGAACCCTTCAGCCATTTCCCTAATGGTCTGTGAGGCGGCCGACCCGAGCGCAGCCGAGAAGGAGCAGCGATGGTGTTAGAGGTTCTTTGACTGCGAGCTGAGCAGCCATGATGGCTAACCACCACACCAGAGGCCTCCTTTGTTTCCTCTTTTTCTCAGCCCAGTTCTTTACAAACAGCTACGCCTGTCACAGTCCGACATCAGGGTTCAGTGGTCTGTCAACATTTACCAGCAGATAAAGACAAAGAGGGAAATTCTCAGCCCTGGAGAGAACATCGCTCCGTCTGCGCTGTGTGTGTCTGAGACAGAAAGTGTGCGAAAAGATACACAGACAGTACTTATGTGTCTTTTTTCAGTGACAGCAGCCAAACAGAAAACACTCAAGCGGGGAGAAAGACGGCGTGAGTACATTAGAGCCTCCCGCCGCCTCCCCGCCTGCACGCTGATGAGAAGTGACGATGGAAAGCTCTGACAAATAGGACCAGATTCCGCCTCCCCTGGGCTCAAACCGAGCTGCATCTCCTCCTTCGGCCTGTGGGTCTTCTGCTCCGATTAAAAGGAGAGGAGGACTAACACGACTTCACCAGCTTAGATGTGAGAGGCGAGAAGCCGGGGCAAAGATCTGAGACCGGACGCCCATTGAGGACTAATAAAACAACGAGGGGATTCGACAGAAAACAAGCTGCTGCTCGTAGAAACAGTCGGGTTGTGAGGACGCTGCAGTGACGGGTTTCATTTCCAGCTAATAATCTACCGACATCTCCTCCACTTCCACCCTCTGCTGGTGGAATCTGTTGAATAATTGGGCCTCAGATGATGGAGACACACAAAGATTCTCTAAAGTCTGTCAAACAAACTGCTGAGGAGACTGAAGGTGGGGGGAGCAGGTGGATGTGGAACCGCTATGAGGGTAGAAGTCAGATTGAAGGTGTCCAAACAGACTAATAGGTTCACATCCTGGTTTAGATGGACTGAATCCACATAAAACACACAATAATCAACCCAGAATCATAGATTAAGACACTAAAGTGAGGAGGTCTCTTCAGACCTTTACGTACTTGGAGGAGGTGTGTGAGGAGGTCTCTTCAGATGTGCCAGATGATCTGGTCTGACTGCACAAGTCAGAAAGGCATCGGGTCATCGTTGGTTCACGGCGGCGTCACGGTCGCCATGATGTCACAGAGCTGACATGAGGCCTGGTTTCTCGTCCCTTCAGCAGAAACAACAGAGAAGATCAGAGGCGCTTCATAATTTACTCAAATATCCAGGTTGATGCCACAGAATCAGAATGTAAATCACGTAGAAGACTTTACAGAAAAAAATCCATGATAATAAGACTTAATCCAGGTTTTAATCAGCCTGATTACTCATAATTCAGCCAACGATCTCCTCTTAAAGGTGGAAAAGGTTTCAGCGTACTTTAAGGATCATGTCCTGTTAATAGATTTTAGCGTCCCCTAAACGCCACAGATTTCTAGTCCCTATGATTAAAGACAGATGTATCTGCCTCAGAGATGCTGATCACCATCAGTGGGATGTGATGGAGGGACCAGGTTGGTTTCAGGAGCAGGTGTCTGTTGTTTTTCTCCTTCGTGTTTCTCACACTGTTTCACCACCTGTTCTCATCTCTACTCCTTCCCAGGTTTTTTTTTCCCTCTCTCAGTGAAGGTCTTTCCAAACCTCAGAACAGGGTGTGCATATATTTAGCTTTGACTATGACTACCAGGTGATATGGTGTTAGAAAGAAGAGGAGGAGGAGATGGAGGAAGAGATTAGTTTTTACATTTCTGTGTGTCCATTAAAGAGCTGCATTAACACACGGCCAAAATCAGATTCTATTTTATATTCATTCTATTTTTGTGTAAAACCTGTATCAGATCCATGATGGGGACGGAAAAACCCGAGCAAAAGGCATGAATGAAGCTGTGATGCATTCAATGACGTGAGGTTTATTTCAGGCATTTAATCTCCAGTTATTAGTTGTTTATCTAATAAAGTCAGTTTTTTCTGATGAGCACATTTGAAGATTAATTTGACTATTTTGTGTGTTTACATAAAGATTTGTGTATTTGAACTCCAGCTGTGAGCTACATTTATGGACGTGGTGTTCAGGAATGTCTAAAAGCATTCGGATGAAGTCAAAAATCACTTTGCATGTCATAAACTTGATTAATAATATTCATAAAATCAGGCCTGAAAAACAAAGACACTTCCTGTGTGTCTCACAGAGAGTTTTGAAAGATGGAGGAGTGACAGCAGGCTTTGAACACAGAGGTTTGTGGTTGTCAGCGTGTCCACCAGTGTTCCCCTCTTTGCCCCGACACGTTTCCATGTTACGGTGCAGCGTTACACTTGTCAGTGTATTTGTTGGCTGTGGGGGCCGTGGGGGCAGTGCACCGCTGCCTCCTCTCTCCCCACGTCTCTTTTTTAAAAAGCTGTAGCTCCTGCTTGAATGCTCTCTGTGTCCATGCCCAGTGCCCTAATCCAGGGCCTGCTCTTCCTCTAAGCAGGGAGTTAACTTAATCCCTCTCATTTAGGCAGCTGCACTGCCGGGGAACTCTGGGAAAAAAAAAGTTATAACTCTGTGACGGACACTTTCAGCTGTTGTGACGGCACCTCCACGATTCAGCTGCCTTAACATGCAACTCTCACTCTCAGGCCGGTATTTTAATTTGGCTGTGAATAATGCATGGAGGGCTGTTAGCATGGAAAGCATAGAGGGAGGTATGCATGGCTGGGATGATAGCTGTGAGACTGAAGACAGAGTTGGACTAAAGTCGAGCTGTAAAACACTGACTGACTAAAGGCCAACAGTAAATATGCAGCAAATGTAAAAACGGTCCCAGAGGCAGAAACAGACGTCAGACTGGAGGAAAGTTGATCTGGAAGAGTTTATGATGATGAATGAAAAAAAAAGGAAACGATTGTTTTAAATGAAGAATCGCCAAAATTAAAATTAACTGACTGCATGCAGTAAAGGATTTTTTTTCAGTGTGGCTGATTGTTTAGCTACTAGAAGAAGCATTCAGGAGCCATTTAGCAGCTACTGTGTGATAAAACTAGACTAAACTGTTCATTTCAGATTAGCTCCTGCTCACATCACACACACTAACATGATGTCTCACAGAAAGCAGAAACTCTTTCTATTTCCTATGAAACAACTTCACACCTCTGCACTTCACTTTGCAGAGATTCTCATTAAAACAGCCAGCGAAGGTCAGAAAACACAATCTCCAATTTCTGCAAACATCTGAGCTACTTATCCGTGAAATCTCGAACCTTCGCCCACATCTGGTGCTTACAGCCTGCTGAACATTTGTAATGGGCCTTGATTAGGAGCGCAGGACAGATACGGTAATAAGCCCCAGAACCTTGTCAAAAGAGAGGTCAAATTAGAAGACAAATAAATAGGAAATTGCTCCCTGCGAGCCTCCTCACTGCCACCCTCTGCTTGTTACCTTGAGCATAAAAAGGTATTTATCTGACTCCCTGCCCGCCGTTTAAACAGGCGTCAGCGCTGCTCTGCAGGCCTTAATTGCTCTTCGGTCTCAGGAGTTCACTTGGTGAAATGCAGGTGCAGCATCCAAGAAAAATAATTGAACAAACAATTATAATGTGTGTTCCCACACTGCCGGTTAGAGACAGAGCAGCTACAGCCTCCAGTCCAAAATACATCAGTGTAGGAGTGTTGAAACGCTGCAAAGCTCTATGGGTGTGTGTTCTATGATCCTAACAGCACCGTCCCTCCACCCTGGGAAACAATCCCTGCAAACACGCAGAGACACTCGCAGCCTCCTGGTGTCTCCGTCCAGAAAAACAAAAGGAAGGTTCCTGTCCGCTGCACCTCGTTCACCAGGAAACAAACAGACATCAACATGTCTCAGCCTCAGCGCCTCATCGGTGGAAAAGATCCAGAAACCCAAACATGCAGCGGAGCCCCGACCGGCCCGTCGAGGTGGCCGTCACTCCTCACAGCTCTTTGTTTCTGCTGGTCTCATTGTTCCTCAGTCAGGGAAATGTTTTCATAGATGACCAACGGTACATCTTCACTGTCGCTGGATTATTTTGACAGGACAGCCTTGGCTGGAAAGAGCTGGTGGAAAATGTAGAAAACATCACAAAGTCTCCTCAGGAGCAGATGATAGTGAAACAATACAGAGTATAAATATAGAGGGTGATGTCAGCGTCCTCAGCGGAACCATTCCAACCAGCCTTTTATCAAAGCTAAGCTAACTGGCTTTAGCGTCATTTTTATTCTTCAGACATGGTGTTATGTCTTCTAACTCTCTAACCCTTTAATTTAGACGTGGCTCTTTAACATTACATGCAGCATAAAACTGGAGAGTCAGGGAAACTCACTTTTAAACATTTCAGATGATACCAGCCCTCTGGAGGCCTTAACTAATGAAACAGACAATGTTTAAGACACGTTTTGTGATTTTCGTGCAGGAACAACAGGAAGAAAAACCTTCAAATGTATCTTCAAGTTTGCTCCATCAGACTGATCTCCTCCCCGGGGAATTCTTCTTCCATGCAGGAGGACTTCAGTTATGGTTTGAGCTCTCCGTCTTCTTCTCTCTCTTTTCGCCGTTCTTCCAGAGATGGTTGTTGTTGGCAGTGCTTATGTAATAACAGATGGAAGCTAGAAATTAACACGTCTTGCTTCTCTCGTTATTCTCCTCTCTCCATTTATTTTTAATGCTGTGAGCATGAGCGTCTCTATGTCTGTGAGTGTGTGTGTGTGTGTGTGTGTGTGTGTGTGTGTGTGTGTGACCCCGGCAGGCCAGCAGCACCTGTCAGGAGTGCATCCACCGCGGTTGCGTGCCTAATTAGCACACAAGGAATTTGGTGGCACGAAGCACGCAGAATCGGTGGGAAGAAAAGAGTGGTGGGTGCAATTAGGATTTGTTGGCATGTAGAGAACACAGAGAAGAATCAAAGGAGGAGGAGGAGGAGGAGGAGGAGAGGTTGAGGCGTTTTGGTGTGGGAGTGAAGAGTTGCATGTGTGGCCTGATGCTACGCCACTTCTTTTTGTCTTCACCTTAAAAGATGGAAGAGAAAAGTTCGATATTAAAAAGAATCAAACTTCATTTTTTTAAAATAAAGGGTCGTGTTTCTGGAGAACATGATGAAATAAAACGTGTAGTTTGGTTTTTGATATGATAGAACATGAAGCTAAGCTAATCGGCTGCAGTGAGAGGGATCGATCTTTTACTATTCCATTCAGTTCATGGCGAAGTAACACAAATCAAACAGTGTATTTTTCCTCATCAAAAATTACATTTGTCCAAGCGTGTCCAGCTCTCTTCTCTCGTCCTATAGGCCGCTGTGAGTCACGTATGATGTCACAAGAGAAAGGAGGACGACCAGATCCTAGAAACATGACTGTGTGCCGAGGCTCCTGTCAGTCCATCACCTCCAGTAATAAGACGTGAGACACAGACTTAAACATAGCAACAACATGTCATCATAAATCACTGTACAGATGTCAGCGTCATGCTCTGCACCAGTTTGCCTCCCAACAGGCCCCAGTTTTCAGATCTGACCCTGTGTTTCATTTTGTGCTGCCATCCAGACCTCGACCAAAAAGTAAAGTTAGATGGAATTTTGTATGAGGAAGAAATAACAGATAAACTAACGGCTGCCAGCTTTGTTCAGCCATCGATCAGTCATGACATGAAAGCCTGAACATCTGAGCGAATGAGGAAGAGGAAGAAGAAGGAAGACAGCTGTTGGAAGCGATTGTGTCGAGGTTTAGCTTTGTGTCCACCGCCATGATTTATTTATCAACACGACGCCATTTTCATGGTTAGATTGGGCCGACGGGGGGGCTGCTGGGAAGTTAAAAAGAGTCGCGGGAGCTTCAAGAGGCGGACGTGCCCTCAGTCTGACGAGAGGGAATCAAAAAGATCACGATAGCTCTTGTGCCCACAACACTGAAAGGGAACAAATGGCCCTTTAATATTTCCACATGAACCAAAAGAAGAAATATAAGAAGGGTGATGAATAAAACAAAAAGACGAGAGAAGAAAGGAGGCAGAGAGCCGCCGTCTTTTTATCTAATGGGTGCTGTGGCTGTAAAGCATCCATGTGGCCCTACTTTAATAATTGAACAGACATCGGAGCGGCACCTGCTGGGAGCCCAAATCATCGTCGCAGCTTTGAACAAACCGCTGTGACATCACGGCGTCAGGCAGCGCCGCCAAAACAGACAGAGGGGAGAGGAGAAGAAGGGATGCATTGGAGGTGGAGAACATGGCCTGAGGCTACAGAGTAATGAGCTCATCTCCACAGAGGCTCCGACACATTCTCTATGAAAACTGGTTCTTGTCTTAATAAATCCTAAACGTGTAATTTACAGCTGAAAGAGGAAAACAAAGACGCTCCCTCTGCCTCCTCCTCTGTAAAACCAAAGACATCACACCTCCTCAGCCTGCAGACGTTTCTTCAGGTGTACACGTCCTCACCTCCCACCTCCTCCTCCCTCGTCTCCCGTTCCCCCAAATTGCAAAGTCATTGAAATTCTTCATCTGCTTTTGCAGGAATTATAAAACCGCCTGAATCAATTAGGAAATCAGTCAGGCTGAAATGTGCAGCAGATGAATATGTATAAAAGTACACACAAGCATGAGGCTAATTAAACAAGGCCGTCAGAAATCACTTCAGACAGGTCGTGCAAACGCACAGCGAGCATACATTAAGCAGCAGGAAGCTCCAGCTAACAGACAGCTAGCTGATCCAGGATCTGAATGCTGGATGAAGGAGAATGCTGTTCAACACAGGAGGTAATAAAGGCTGTTTGACTCCTCATCCTGGATTAAACTTTACCTCAATGGCTTTTGAATATTTACCTAAATCAGCCTTGTTTTTAATTTTTTTTAATCATATTTAGACAAATTTTCCTGTTTTTTAGTGCAGTTTTAGTCACTTAAAAAGTCTGGACATTTGAGTCTTTTCTGAGACATCAGCTTATTATGAACATTTCAGTCAATCTAGTCGAGACCAAACCAAAACACCAATGAAATCTTTTCTCATTGGTGTTTAACAGTCTTTCTATGAGGAAGCTGCTGTTTTGTCTTCTCTCCTCTTCCTCTTGTGAAACAATCATCCAGTGAAGTTCCTCAACAATAATGCACTAAAAGGATAGTTGTATTTATTGAATAATGATAGTGCTGATTCTGTGCAGAGTGAAGTAAACTCAACAAACAGCTGCTTTCTTCTTGCTCTCCGACAACAGCACTCGCTCCATCATTAAGCTGAACATCCACTGTCTCCTGCCTCAGGCTGCTGAAGCTCAGAGATCTTCTTCGTTTCCCCATTAGGAGATTTGTGAAGTGAAAATTAAGCTCCTCCGTGGCGCCATGCCAACAACGACTTTACATAGAGAGCGGAGGATGAAGAGGATGGAGGATGAAGACACGACTCTGTCCTGTGATCTCAACCAGTTAAAGCCATGATCAGGGCAACGAGCAGCAACACGGATACAAAACACACATCGTTTAACAAAAGCTGCCAGCGACTAATTAGACTTCCTGGTATTTAGTTTGTTTGTTTGTTTCAGGAAACATGTCAACATCTGCTGTTCTGTGGTGGGAAGTTAAAAATACAACTTCCTGATCCATCGTCTCAGATCCAAACTAAAACATGCATGTTCTTCACGTATGTTCTCCATGTATGTTCTCCACGCATGTTCTTCACGCATGTTCTTCACGTATGTTCTCCATGTATGCGCTGTGCATGGTGAATATGTGATAAAGCTTTAAATAAAGTTTATGAACAAACAGCTGTTTGTGTCTTTCAGTGCTTGTCTACTGTAGGATTCCATCCTGATAGAATAATCTGATGTGTTGTTGCAGCTCAGAGGAGGCACCAACAGATGAAGATGATGAAGGAGCAGATAACTGATGGCCAAACGTGATCCTCCTTTTGCCTCCAGCGCTTCAATGATTCTGTCCTGCTGAATAGGAAGGAGCCTCCATGCTGGACAGAAATCATCTCCGTCTCTATTTCACATGACACAAAGTTACCGGAGCGTCTCAACAGCGGAGGAGTTTCACCATCTTTCTTCTCCTTCTGCTCCTCCGTCAGTCGTCCCTGGGCCGTTGCTGTCTCTGCCCATCCGGAGATGTGCTCCTCAAACGGCTGAGGAAAGGGAGGCAAAGAGGGAAGAAGAGCCCAGCCAAGACGCCCAGGGCCACGGCCCTCTCTGGACCCCTCACCCCGGGTCACGGAGCACCCCGGGTCAGCCGCTCCTGCTCAGCATCCTTGTGGGGGAATCGCTCGGCTACTGGATTGAGGAGGAGGAGGAGGCTCCCCCGGTGTCTGGTGTAATGAACATTTAGAGAACAGCTGGAAGGAGGAGGAGGAGTGTGTGTTTGTTGTGCACATGTGTGTTTTCTCACGTTCGGACACATTTGATCTGAAGTTTCTGGGCGTAAACAGTTACTGCATGTATGAGCTACAGCGATGTGTGTGTGTGTGTGTGTGTGTGTGTGTGTGGTCGGTGTGTATTGTATTCCCAGCTGGCCCTCAGCGCTCACAGCGGGTTCAGTGTCGGGGTCTTTGCCCGTAAATAAAAGTCCTCTGGGTGCCAACATGCTCGTCTTTGGGTGGAACTGTCAGAGTGAAGGATTTCAGATGTGCAGAAGAAGAAACGCACGAGAAAGACGTGTTATTTACAGATTCAAAGAAGAAGAAGACTGAATCCAGGATGTTCAATAAAAGCCTCAAACACCTACAGAACCCCAGATTATTTGGTCCTACAGCCCATATTAGCTTCTATATCTGCAGGAACAGATATACCGTCTGTGATCCTCTAACTGGGTAAACCTTTAAAGGTAAAGCCTGCTGTACACCTACAACAGAGAGCTGATGGTTCTCATTACAGAAGTAGACATTTAGTTATATGCATTGTTTGTTTTGGATGTAAAACTACTGAAACCGCCTTGGGTACACTTCTACAGCAACACAAAGCTCTGTGTTGCATAACATTCAAAGCGACCATCTGACTAATTACAGCAGTGTATGATCAAACCGGCTCTGGAGAACCTGTGAAGACCCACAACGTGGCCTTCTGGTCAGGAAGAGGAGGCAGCCTCATTGTTGCTGCCAGAAACAATCATTTCAATAATTTTCAGCATCTAAACAATAAAAAACCAAGACAGGAAACACAGCGGGGGCCCGCTAAGCACCGCCTCCACCTTCCTCAGCCCTGAAACACACTCATGGAGGCCAATGAGAGGTAGAGGAAAGAGGCTGCCATCTAAAAACAGCCTCTGCAGCTGGCAGCCTCAGAGAGAGGCGTGCTTTCAGCGCTCGCACCCGCAGTCGCAGTTTACCCCTGATAAATGTATGGAATCAGGCTCCGGCTAAAAACTACAATTACAGGTGATATACAGATTGAAATCATAGGGGCCGCTTTTTTTGTTGAGGAAAATTGTCCTAATGAGCGGTTTGGTTTGGGAGGGAAGGGTTGGTGCTGGGAGAGACTGAGGAAGTCTCTTTAAGAGTGTGTGTGTGTTGGGGAGGTGTTGGGGTGGGGGGTGGATAAACAGCTGCACCTGCTGCTGCGGCACACACTGCCACAGTTAATGATATCGGATGATATCATTAGGCAAAGTGCTCATAAACAGATGTTGGAGGCGCTGCCTAAACAGTGTCAGCTGAGCCGGTCTGCATTTGTGTGAACATATTATTTATATAGGGCATTTAAGTTTGTTATGTTAATAACCCCTCTGTTAGCATGCAGGATGTGGCTCAGGAAGAATTAAACTGCACAGCAGCAGAGAGTTCAAGTGCACCTCAGAGCCTGCAGGCTGATCAGAGGTGTGAAGCTGAACCGGGTTCAGATGAGAACGCAGCTAATCCAGGATCCAGTTCTGATCCGCAGCACCATTATTCACTTTTAAGTCTTTTTAATGAACCTCGACTCCACATGGAAATGATCTTATTTTTACACACATTTTAGTGCAGAAGCAAGAGAATATCCTGCTGGTTGTTCCAGAGAACTGTATGCATACTGCACCAGTTACAGTATAAGAAAAGGTTTGCTGCACCTACAGCCTCCTGCTCACTGCTTCTCCACATGATGCATCGTTAGAGGCTCGTTGGCTCGGAGGTTGGTTATGATACTGTACAATAATAAAAAGACTAATAAACAGTGACATAAGGTTTAAAGTAAAGGAGCAGAGGAAACATCCAGAGGAGCCGTTCTTACCTGAAACATCCAACAGATGAGCTGCATGCCTGCTGAGGAGGTGGTGAAGGTCCTGAAGCTCCTGAAGCTCCTGAAGCTCCTGTATCTCCTGAAGCTCCTGTATCTCCTGAAGCTCCTGTAGCTCCTGATGCTCCTGTAGCTCCTGATGCTCCTGTAGCTCCTGATGCTCCTGTAGCTCCTGATGCTCCTGTAGCTCCTGATGCTCCTGCACAGCTCTGGAAAAAACTTTAGTCAGAACATTACATCACACATGGCACTTCATCACTTTCTTCTTCTCCTCTTCATTTTCAGGTCCGACCAACATCTGAGGTGCAGCAGCGCCCCCTCTGGTTCGGAGTGGGTCCAAGCCATGAATGAATGCGCTAACAATTCTTTAACTCCACACTTTCTCATGATTTTCACATTAAAAGTCATTCGTCTTCTCTGCAGTGCTTTTGATGTGAAGGACATACAGGAAGTGGTGAGTTTTAAAACATAATATTTTTAAATTTTTAAGGAAAACTATGAGGAAACTGAGGAGAGCAGTCCTGAAATGAAAAACACAAAATGAAACTAAGAGCAGCAGAAAGGCCTCCAGCAGGCTGAGGCCACCCTGAGGAGGGGAGCATCAAGCCTCACTTTAAATAGCTCTCATACATGTGTTAACAGATTTATGTAAAAGGTTAACGTCCTTGTGTTATTCTGCTCAGGCGCTGCCATTTCCTCCCCTCCTCCTCCCCGGCTGAATAAGGGGGAACAGGCGCCCATTTCCCTGCCACCATTATGCTCATTTGTCCTGTCAAGAGAATGACAGGCCGGTTGACTCTTCCCCAGATACGACCATTAGGTAACGCTCTGTCATCTGACAGCGAGGCATTCTGCCGCTCCCTAAAAACCCCCTAATTATTTCCTTCAGCAGAGACAGGCGGTGGCGGGTAGGTAATTTTTAACCTTTCACGTGCACCTGGGGAACCCTTCTCCGGGGAGCCAAGGTGCCTGTGTGGCATTCAGTCATCAAAACATGACCTTTTATGGCCGTTCGGAGAGCAGTTGGCACCGGGTGCCACGCGCCGGCTAATGCTAATGTTGATGACTAATTTATGCATCAGCCGACCGCATCTGCAGCAAGTTTAGGGTAGCAACAATGTGATAGAGCGGTGAGAGGGGAGGGGAAAGAGAGGAGGGGGAGAGCAAGCAGAGGTGAAAGGCATTTTGGGGGAACGGGTGGGGCTTCTGAGACACCCGGTAGGCTGCCACGACGGGGAATTGAAGGGGCTAATTATGTTGCAGGGAATACATTCAGCGTGACCAGCGAGCCTTTTTAGAATTTGTCGAGTGCAATCTGACTAACGTGGCTGACCTTTACTTTTTTAGCCCAAATTGCAGGAGACCAGAGAGCATGGAGGATGTGTCTAAATGCTGCACATCACCTGGAATGTCAGAAATCTATCATCATGTGCATTTTAAAGCTGAAAGAGGACACAACAGGATGTTTACGCTCACAGACGTAACCAAACCCCATTGGTGGAAGCTTTATAGTCTAATTGGCTTCTTCAATGACGATGAGGACATTTCCTTTTTGAGATATTATATATATTATATTATATATTAAAGAGATATTACAGTATACATAAAGCACTCGTCTGCCCCTCATCATCATACAGGCAGAGAATATGGATGAGAAGCAGCGAATGCCTCCTGCTCTGTCAGCCTGAGAGCGATGAGGCAGGCCTGACAGACACATTTATGCGAGAGCGTAAAATAAAAACGGCCTCAGGTTTTACAGTCAGCTGACAAAAACGCTGAATGTTTATAATGTTGACCAAATTCCTGCAGGTCCATAAACAGTTATTATCATGCAGCGTTTGACAAGTGGAGGTGAAGAAGAGGAGAAGCCGGCTAATCGGATCAGAAGTAAGTGATGGTGCTCTTCTGCTTGAAGAACATCATTTGTATGAATCAGACATGTGTGCCTCTCCAAACATGTCTCTGCTCTCTGCTTTGTGTATTCGTTGTCTGCCAGGGAGAGACAGAAAGATGCTGATGAACTCTTTGTTTAGACAAATCAGGAAATTACACCGTCCTATTTTGCCTGGGAAGCATGATTTTTTATTTTTCTCCCCCCCTCTGTTGGGCTTCTCAAGTTGTGTAGAAAGGTCACGGCGAAGTGTTTCCCTCGGAGCGACGGAGCACAATAAAACACAAGTAAACACAAAGCAAGACGGATACAAGCCTGTGCAGCCATTAGTGATTTATTCTGTTTCTAATCCCTCGCTCAGGCCGCACTGCTGCCATTAAGCTTCCAAATTACATGTTCTATCAAGAGCAGCCGCTCTCACCTGAGTATTGGATTACTGAAATAAAATATGAATAATTAATGGTGAGAAATAGGTTCCTGGCAACAGGAACGGCTGCTATTTAATAATGAGCATTATGTTTCTTGTGTTTTCTCTCCTTTTCTTTGCTTTCCGGTGTCGTTTGATCTTCTCGGGTATCTCTACCAGGGGAGCATCCTCTTCTTCTTTGTTGGTTCTTCCTTGACTCGCCTGGCCATTGAGGCCGGAGCTGCCTCCCGCCTGCGTTCGTCATTCGCCCTGCTCTCCTTCATCTTCATCTTTTTCTTAATAAGCTGCCGTTAAATAAATTAGAAAATACCCACCCAGGGGTGATCAGACGGCCACAAACCCTTGTCATCTGTCTCCTGGTGCTGCCAGGAGAACCAGAGCAGAGGAGGGAAGGAGAAGAAGAGAGGAGGACAGCCAGGAGTATTTCTTCTTCTTTCTCTCCCTGGCTTCTGTCGGAGGTGAGAAGAAGAAGAACTGGCTTGTTTTGCCAGACAACTGAAGGCGAGCAGCCATTTCCTTTAAAAAAGATTCCATACATCCATCTTTATTTAATGCGGCCGGAGAATTCATGAGGAGGAGAGGAAGGAAGGGAAGGAGACAGACAAACTTTGCTACATATGGAGAGCTTCTTACAACTAATCAGCAGACTGTTGGTGATTGGGGCCGCGGGGGCCAGGTTGGCTCCAACCAGAGTTAGCACAGTGCCCAGGTCTTTGCTGCAGGCTGCACAGGTTGGCCTCAACTCTGCTGGGGAGCAGATGGCGAGCCAAAGCTTGTAGTCACACTTACCTTCCCCACTAAATCCCTAATCCCTCCGTGGACGCTCCTCCAAGGCAGGTTTTTGGAGGCAGAAATAGGGGTTACAATCTGGACCGGCGCTGCGCCTGCCAAAACACTCACAACACAGAAATGCAAATTAACTTATTTGTGTTGTCCGCCGGCCAAGGCGCCGCTTCTTTAGCGAGTAATTAAGATACCTTGAAAAATATTTGTAAAAGATCAATAATTTGAAATAGACTAATAACAATGCAGAGAAAGAGAGGGTGGAGGAATAAGCAAGGGGTGTGTTACATCTTTTTCCTTTTTCTTTTAACACCACCCCTCCTCTCCATCTGCAGGAGCCAAACACTCCCTCATTCACCTCCAGACAGGAGAAACTAGTCCCTCAGGTGTCGGTGACGCCGACCTTCTGAGCCGTTTGATTACCGCCATTACAGCCACCGAACCGCGCCGGAAACAACCAACGGGATGTCCAACACTTGCAGAATCTGTGTCCCTTTAAAGGCGGAAGAAAACGTAAAACAAGGGCCCCCTGAATCAGTTAGAGGAGGCGTAGGAGCCGCGGTGACACCTTTCAGCTGCGTTTGTTGGCTGGCACGCACACACACACACACACACACACACACACACACACACACACACACACACACACACACACACACACACACACACACACACACACACACACACACACACACACACACACACACACACACACACACACACACACACACACACACACACACACACACACACACAGTTATTAGCCCAGTGTCAGCAGCAGTAAATGGGCTGCAGATGTGAATCTACTGTTTTAGATCCAGTGGCAGGAAGACGGAGCCGTTCAGAGGCAGAATATCTAAATACACAGAAACACATTCATTAGAGGTGATGATAATTCAGACGCTCTGTAAACACAACACTTTAAACACAGTGGGATGTTTAAAACCGTAAAAACAGACAATGTGTCGCTTTGACGGGTCTTAGTGTCGTCTGTCTCACAGTTTATCAGCTGAGATATGTGTGTTTAAAACAGAGTAGTTCTATCAGACTGCCTTTATTATATATATTAAACATTATACTTCAGTATAAATAGAGATTCTATTGTTATTGTCTCACATGCATGAGTTAATCAGGGTTTTATTCATGCTTACAGTATGTATGTGTATATATATACACATACATACACTATGTATATTCACTGCTCATACAGTTTTTGGTATTTTGCTATTTGGACGATCTTCAAAATATTACAGATTATTCTATCAGAGGATTAAAGATTCACTTCACTCAGTTATCAGAGCATTTAATGCAGACCAACTTTATTATGAACCTAATAATAATAATAATAATAATAATTTTTAATTAGGTGAGTTGCTCTGTTGCTACAATTAAAGAGATGGAAAATATAAAAATATTCACATATACTGAATCTTTGACAAATGAACTAATGTTATGATATACAATAATTACAATAGTACGTAGTTTTTAAATTTGATCTAATTTTCATTTTTTAAATTAATATCTATTTTTTATAATAAAAAATAACTAAAAAACAAAATCTGCACACATATATGTTGAGAGCCTGAAGACTGCTTCTAGTCCCTGGAAAACTTTGTTATATAATATGTTCTTTAGGTTCATTTATCATGTTGCTAATTTACTGCTAAATGCTAAAGAAGACACTTTAAAACCCAGCTGATAAACATGTACCCTCCAAATATAATATTAACATAAATCTGACAACAATGCAGATTGTTTTTTATTAATGAACATAAAAAAGTGTGTTGAATCAGGTTTATTTAGTCAAAATCACTCAAATCTAAAGCAGATAAACGAAAATATTTATAACTTTGTGTTTACTGTTGTTTTGTGTTCATATGTGTATTTTATGTGCAGCTCTGTATTTTAAGATTATTTAGTAGGGAAAGCCTTTTCTTCCTGTTTGGATGTGGGACGTCTGTAAAACATAGGATGAACATAAACTATTAGGTAAAACTATAATCACAGGCTCACTGGTCAAACTGGTCAGTCATGAGAAATAAAACTGATATTAAACTGGAGTCCTGTCCTCCCAGCTCATGTACAGTAAGTCTGACAGGGTCTGAAAGGCCTCTGGGACCAGCCAGCCAGATCAAACGACCTCCCCAGTATCCCACCAGATGTCCTTACTGGGACGGGTTCAGATGGTCCCAGCGAACAGCGAGGGAAAGGTCAGAGTCACACAGTGGGTTAAACTGGACCCATCATGGAACTGGCTCTGGCTGCAGGGTGGTGCAGCGCCGCCCTGCTCATCAGCAGGGATTACTTCAATTAAGGCTCATGCTGGTTGAACGCGGGATTACAACAGGGTTTAGAGGGGGGGACACATGTGAACGCAGCACATGGTCTCACACTCACACTCTCACACACACACACACACACACACACACACACACACACACACACACACACACACACACACACACACACACACACACACACACACACACACACACACACACACACACACACACACACACACACACACACACACGCGGTCAGCTGCCACGGATTATATGGCTGAAATATGACAGACAGGAGCCATAATTACTGTTCATATGTTCATCAGTCAGCTGCTTCATTTATATCATTTATAGATATAATATATGTGGTCATAAATAAATCAATCAATCAATCCAAGTTCAGGAATCTTTAAAAACTTTAATTTGGTTTTGTGATTCATTTTATTTTACACCATAATTTTGTCCCTTTTTAGGACCCCTTATCTTTCCCTACTTGTAGCTCAATACTGTGTAAATGTTCATATTTACCTTTTAGTATTTCTGCTCTGTTTTGAAAAATGCAGCTCTGTCCTTGTGAACCAATTATTATTATTATTAGTTGCATAATAATTGCAGCAATATTTAAAATAAGAATGTTTGTTTATTTTTCTTACACAGGCCTAAAAATGAGTTTAAACGTGTTTTTAGAAACAAGTTGTTTGAATTCTTTAACATCCATTTTTTACTTTAATATTAACAATAATATTATAATAATAATAATTATTTCTTTTCTAAAGAAGAGGTTCGGTGTTCTTCATCATGATACCAGATACTTTCCATACATACTTCTCAAAGCTGTTCTGACATATGTGACATCATCAGACAAAGGTACTCCTGCAGGAACCAATAGAACGTTACATAAGTCTAATGTTAGATGAGGAAGAGAGGGTCTCCTCCTCAGGAGATAATCACCTCCCCATTTCTTCTTCTATGCTTTTCATACATGCAGCTGCTGATGTTGGGGGAGATGAAGAACACGGTAAAAGGTGATGTCACAGACTGAGTGAAGAACATCATGAAAGGTAAAACCAGCCAATCAGAGACCATTAGCCTCTGCCCTGTGCTGCATGCAGGGCATGCTGTGGACATGAATAGTATTAGCGCCGCCTGCCTTTAGCATTCAGGGCGGCCTCTGACGACTCCGTCTGGCATTTCACCTGCAGACCATCTGGACTGATTGAGATGCGTCGGAGGAGCCGCTGGACACACAGCACAGATCCCCCTAATTGGCCCCAAAGTCAGCCCTAATGCCTGATTCTCAGGGAGGTCCACATTTCAAAGCAGCGCGCGGATCAATTAATGGACCGGTAATGTGTCTCATTTTCATACAAGACGAGTCTTAGGCTGGAAAATCAGATACGGGCCTCCTTCGACTCAGAATCAGACGGTATGTGAAGGAGAATTCGATACGAAGCCGAGCTCCTCAGAGAAGGAGCGTACAATAAATATTTTTATCCTGTTGATCAAAAAAATGATTTTTTATGAAATTTTAAAATGTAGCTTTGATTGACGACCAACTAACCAACAATCAATAATCATTTACTGTCCTGCTACAGCACCATATATGGACTGACTGGGTGTGTCAATGGTTCCAGGTCAGGACCTGGGCTTAGATCCATGACTGAACCGACCCGGGTGTCAATCAGATGGAATAAATATCAGGAAAAGTTAAATCATACATTTTACAGATAATTCTGGTCCATCTTTGTATCTGAGCTCGGCCACAAACCGATCCCAGCCTCAGCTGGGGGCCGAGTCTCATCTTCAGGCTGTTTGTTCTCTTTACCGTCAGCCCTAAAATAAATGAACCTTGGTTTCTCTGCTGACAGCTTCAACCACACGACTGTGAGGAGGAGCAGGTAGGCCTTCATCCCTGCTGTTTTCTCTGTGAAATATGAATGAGCAGCCGGTCTATACATCATGTTAGCCGACATGTTGGATTAAAATTTATGAACGACTTCATCAAAAAGCACTTTCTGCCAGACAGATTCGCTCTGACATCAGAGGTACACGGCTGGTTGGAGCCTCAGACAAATGTGTGTGAAATTATGTGACCTGCTAGAGGAGTGTGTGACTGTAGTGCACTGTGTGTGTTTATTGTGTTTTTAAACTTTTTAAAGATGCCTGAGCTTGAATTTGAGAATTTAAGACCACAGAAGAAGCAAACAGGATGTTGTTGGATAAGATACTCCACAATGCTCATTTTGGCTCCTCTGAACTGATTTTCTCCACCTTTACAAATATTCAGGTGATATTCTGACATTTTCTCATGTATTTTTTTTGTTTTTATTCCTCAGTGTGGCTCTAATAAATCTCTGTTATAGTAGTTGGTGTGCTGATGTGTGTTGATGTGTGTGTCCCACCACTAACCTCTCCAGTCCCATCAGTCTTTGGTTGATGATGTAATACCCGTCATCTGCCGACTGCTGAACCCTGAAAAGAGGGCAGGTTGTCCAGGTCAGTCCGCCATCTGTCAACGCAGCCCTCTCCTGTTCCCACACATTAGCACATGATTGGCTGGAACCGGCCCGGGGAGGGCGGGACCACCGGCGGCCTCCTGCAGGGACCCAGTGGAGGCAGTTACAGGCGGATACACTAACAGTGAACAGGAACAACAACGTGCACAGTGAGCATGGACATAAATACAAATAAAAACAACAAGAATTCAAACCTTTTTCTTGTAGTCATGGAGACGCCGTCATCCATCCTGCCTACGACGTAGATGTAGAGTCTACAGAACAAGCTCAGCTTCCTGAACACGAGGCTCCGTTTGTCCCAGAGAAATGTGTGAAGAGATCATTTGGCCCAAATCTCTCTTCAAATCTTTGTTCTGGAGCTAAAAATTAGTTTGAGGTTCACAGAAGCAGATAAATATCTGAATAAAACAGTAGATAAATGGAGAATAAACGTCTAAAGTTATATTTTGTGATATCGGTTGAGTAGAATCGTCGTTTGTGACTCTAATTTAACCAAATGTTAGAGATAAAACTGGACTGAATATACTGCAGATGTATGCAAATGAAAAGTCAGCAAAGTAAAAGTATTTTTAAATTAAATATTTATAAAAATCCCACAAAAAAAAATCAAAAATCAAACAAATCCACTCATCGCACCAGGAAGCAGATGGTGGGCGTGTCAAGCTCTATTTTCGGCATCCTATTGGTTGCTGTGAGTCATGTATGATCTCATGAGAGTAAGGATGAGGAAGAGGAGGGTCTACAGATTCCATCCACATTCAAACCACATTTGATCACAAAAATATTAACAGATATATTGATAAATCTGCCTCCTGAGGCTCAGAGGGTCTCAGAGAGCTAACCGCTCGGACAGATCGTTTTCTGACAGCTGGCAGATTCGCTCTTACAAATTTCATGCAGAATTACTTTCAGCCTGTGGTTGCGAGTCGACAGACGAATCTCAGCTCTGTTGTCGGTTTTTGTGTAAGTATGTGTTGGTTGTTACGTCTCTGGGACACAGGCTGTCGTCTTGGCAGGAGTGCAGCAGTGTGAGCGTGTTCACCTGAGAGGGACTGAAACAACACTCAGCTGTTCTCTGACAGGTGGTCACATGTAGAAACACCTGAACACTGTGCTGAGCAGAGATGCTTGTTAACTGTGCACATCATTATTTTCTAATGTATTTAAAAAGCATTCAGCGCCATCCATTTCCTGCCTTTCTCCCCTCTCCCTCCCTCCCTCCCTCCCTCATGAGTTCAGCTGTCTGGTCAATGGGACCGGGGCAAGTAGCCAAGCATGTACAGCCAAGCCTCCCCCTCCCTCCCCCTTTTCCTCTCCCATCCAGACGGCCTCCTGTTCAGCTGCGCCGCTCGCTGCAGGTTCCAGCCAGGTCAGATGTTCAACACGAGCGACAACATGTTCGCTTCTCACCGCTGTTAGGGGTCCAACGCAGAGATGATTCAGGGTCTGGCAGGTCCCAACATTTACGACACATCATCTACCAGAACCTGAACTAATGGAGTCCTGCAGATGAAACGGTCACTCATTGGTTGGTTTTATAGTGAAGCTGTAGTCAGGGAGGATCCTCCTGAACACACCATGGGTTCTCTATCATAGGATTAGATCAGGTCAATAAACATAAACATCATTTTGTTTTGCTTTTGTTCACATTAACAGCTTTATAAATCCAGAGGGAGCAGAAAGACAAAGAACAAAAGTCATTTTAGACTTAATTTTAAAAATGTTGCACAATGAGTGTTTTTAGATTTAAAGAATATAAACAGAGAAAAAATCAACACACGGAAAACAACTTTTAAACAGCTTCAGAAAATAAAGAACAGAACAAACACCACATAGGTTCTACCTGGGTCACCTGATGACACCTGAGAAGAGTGATGAAGATCATGTGATGAAGATCATGAGATGAAGATCATGTGATGAAGATCATGAGATGATGGAAAAGCTTTTGATCGATTCTCTTCTTTTTGTTGATTTGTTTGGTGTATTTTCTGTTTTTGCTGCATTATTTTTGCACATTTTTCACTTTTACTGCAGATTTCTTGATATTTCCTCCTTACTTTCCATCTGGTGTCAACTTTAGATCTCCTTTAGCTCTAACTACACATTCCTGAGAAGACCTTCCAGTGAATGGAGAGGAAATGTGTGACGTCATGCTGCACATTCTCTCTCATCCACTGCAGCAGAGGCCTGTTGCCCCAGTCGAAGGTGCAGGGTTGCCACGCTAGCCACCCAGGTGCAGAGCAGATAGGGTTGCAGAGCGTAAAGGGCTGATTCCAGTGCGGCTGTGGGAACGCCAGCTGCCCCCGGATCTCTCTAAATGTGAAATTGTTTTGGATTGGCGCGCCAACAGAAGGACTTGACATGCAAGAGTGAAAGCAGCTCGTTTCCTGTGTCTTCCCACGTCAATAAAAGAACTGCTCTGTACCGTAACTTCTGTTCTCCAGCCTCACCCCCACCGCCTCCCCCTCCATGTTTGATAGATGAAACCAAATGTATTTGAGCGTTATCAAAGCAGGACGACTGGAGCAGGAAATATGCATATGTTTGACCATTACAGCCTCACACAGAATCGACTGTACTTTTAGGTTTGGTGCTCAGTGAACACAACCTTTAAACCGTCTCCACACTTCATCTGCAAATGAGAGCTTAACGAGCTGCACTCTCTGCACAGTCCACACAACCTTTAAACCTCTCCAAACTTGGCTTTTTTCGGCTGCTGCAGAAACACTCTCGGAGCTCATCTCCAAAACATGGTGGTGTTTCTGGAGAACCATGATCATTAGGTTTAACAAATGCACTGAGTCAGGGTTAAAGGCCTCTTTTCTTAAAAAATTTGCATCAATTTCCTTTAAAAGTTTGGAAAATGTATATTCTATTTAGTGATGGTGGAAGAAACAGCAGTGAACAGGTCCAAATAATACAGAACTTTATCATTATTTAAAAATGATTTATATTTATATTATTCTTTTAATTTTTTCAGAAATATTTTACAAAATGCATCCAACATTTATTTTATTTGTAATATATATTATTGTTTCTATACCTACAGTACATATATGTTTAATGTAAATTTTCCAGGTAATGTTAATTAAAATGTACATTTTAAGTATTTTATCCTATTTTGTCACATTGTTTTGTCTAAATTATTTAATTTATATTATATTTTTCAGGTTATCATAATGGTATATTTTTAATAGTGTTCAATATATTTTAAACTACATATAAAATGAGTACATCTATATTACATATGTTATATGTTTGCATGTAATAACTTTTGCACATGGAACTTATTGAAACGCATCAAACTCAACAAAACAACAGACGCCTCGACATTCAACAGTGTCGCCGACACCGCGTGGCGACACAAACACAAACCGACTGTTGATGTTGATGATGATGGCAGATGTTCTTCATCGGGCGTCGGGACCTGTGAGATGAGATCAAACGTCCTGAATGCCGTCTGACCTGTGGAGAGACGAGGCGGGAGAGACGACCGGCTGCTGGGCTCTGGGGAAGATTTGGGTTGTAGACGGATGGATGTGGACTGAGATCAGCAGAATGGCATCTGCTTTACACACACACAGACACACACAGACACACACACACACACACACAGCTGAGATATTAGCATTAGAGCTGCAGCTGAGCAGCTTCTCTGTAAATGACAGGAGTTTTATCATATTATCTCAGATTGTTCTAAAGAACACAAACAATGATGCAGATAAAAGAAGCTTCGGTTTGGAACACAACAGATTTTAAACAATAAACCTGATTTGGTTTGGTGGAACACAATGATACTATTAGAATTGCATTATGGGATACGTAGGATCAGGTATTTTTAGAAGTTGACCCACTAGGGACTAAAATCTTGCAGGTTCTTCGCCTTCAGTCCAGGGATCACAGGTGAATCAGTTTAACACTGAACTCTACATCTGTAAAGAAGAACTTTGGTGATGACATTTTCCCTCCACCAATCAGAGAGGTCCGTCGTGGCAGGGCACCACGCTGCACTCTTGGACCTTCGTCAGCGGGGTGATGAGGCGGTTCTCTGCTCGTGTGAAACGGTGCTGGCAGTCTCCGCTGCTCGCATTCATCCCCCACACAAACCTCCCCTCCCTCCCCCTTTTTTCGGTTTCCTCCCCTGGCGTTGCAGACAGCACAATAGTCTCACTGAGTGGTGACGATTAACACATAAAGGCGACACGGGGAATCTCGCTGCTAGATACTAGCGCACATAAGAGGGCAAAGCATTCATAGCATGCCAAGAAGTTCAGTGGGAGCTGCTTCTATCTGATTGGTGATCTTTTGTTTTGGCGTTGCCCTCGATTTGGGGGAACATGCCCAATCAGATTACAGAAAGGGAGGCAGGGTGAGACGACAATCTCCTTTTTCCTATCTCCTCTTGAGTCAGCCAGAGAGGAGTCAGAGCATCTGAACTCCTTCCCTGGAGTAGATCCGGTTTGATCACTAAAGCTGGATTAAATGTGAACACAATCAGATTCCTGTGAGCCCTAATCTGAACCCTCAGCCAATGAGTGACAGGTAATCTGAGGGAGAGATTAAAACACAGACTGGAGACAAATCAGGAATCAGAGCATAAATTAAGTCCTGTTGATACATGTTGGAGATAATCTGTGGGGATTCAGCAGAATGTTTACTTCTCTATATCTGTGTTTACATCACAGTATTAACAGAAACAACAGGAACCTGCAAGGACCAAAAAGGCCAAACATCTATACAGTATATTCACTCATAAAATGATGACATTCTGACTGTAACCAGATCAAAAAGAGACACAACAATAGAAAGAACATAAATATATTAGATATAAATATAACATATAAATAAATAAATAAAATAAATATACAAACATATGTGACAAACACACTGTCAGTATTAATGTGTGCTGGTGGATCCAGTACACTAACAGTGTCATCGCTTTGAACATATGATAATGACCTCATTAGCATATTGAGACGTGATTTTAAATAGATGGATTAAAGAGATTGTATGTAATTAAACATATGTTTGTAGTATGTGATGATGATGATGATGATGATGATGATGCTGCTGCTTCAAACATACATTAGAATGTACAGAATCAGATGATTTTAATCAGGACAGAAGCAACAAAGTCATGACTTTAAATCTTTAAGTGAAAGCAGATTTTCAGATTAATTATTGATCATTGATAGGTGACTGATTGGTCATTTTTTAACATCTTGGCATGAAGATTACAAAGAGAAACTCTGGTGATTTCACATATGTTCATACTATGTTCACTGTTAACACTCAGATCAGATCAGATCTATCTTTATTCCAGTACTAAACAGTACTGCATTAAACTGCCACAATAAAGTCACTGAATACAACATATTGATTATTAGTATCTTAGATCCTGTGATAGATCACACTAAGATTTACTTTACTCCTCTGAAGATGCTAATAAAAAAAATCATCAACATCTTAATAAAAATAAAGTCTGTGTAAATTATGACAAAAGATGTAAAAAAGATTACCATTATTATAGTTATAATAAAATAATAAAAAGGATTTTGTGGCGATTAATGCAGTATTTACATGTTGTAAATACATACATATAGTAACGACTGTCCAGAGCTGATTGGCTGAGATCATCTCCAGTGGGATTAACAAACCGAAGCTCAAACTGCTGGGGGGGGGGGGAATCCAGACTGAACGGACTGACCGCTGGGAGTTTTTATGTCGGGTTTGATTCCCCGTGTTCACACGTGTCATTCTGAAACTGGATCACTCAGACCTTTTTTTTTTTTTAAAAGGTCAAACGGCGATAAATTTAAATGAGATAAATGAGATAATGAGCTGCTTCCAATTAGTGCTGGGTCAAATTAAAAATATAAATAAATACAACTATATTTTTATGCTATATCTATATTTTTGTCCAAATGTCTGAATTCATCGAAGACAAATGTTTTATCTGCATCATGGCAAACAAAGCTGATATGATATTATTATATTATCATCAATACATCAATAAACACAAAGGCAGGCCATCCATCTATGAGCTGAAGTCTGACAGGAGAAGTGATGATGACGATGGTGACGGATGAAGTAATTTCTTTCTGTTTTATCGAATGCATTCATAACTTCAGAAACTGTAAAATATTTATTTTACAGAGAATTTAAATACATTTTCCAAAGACAGGAATTAAAGTAAATACAGAGCAGCAGGAAATTAAATATTCTATTATAATATTTCCAAGGAGGTTTTTACTGTATTTATCTACACACACTTTTATTGAGGATTAGATTTGAACATGTGGTATAATGTGTGTGTTCTTAAAAATTATATAAATATATTACATATGCAGAGCTCTGCATTTATGCATAAAATAGTCTGTATTAGTGCTTCATATTTTGGTGAAATAAAAATAAGCAAAAACGGAATTAGTGCATATTTGACACTACAGCATTAAAATATCTGCTCATCATACAATAATATCTTAACCAAAACGATGCAAATATTATCCTTTATTTTATGTAAGTATTGTTAAATTTGATCATAGAGCTAAAATATGCGGTTTACATGTTTATTACTTCATTTAGAGCAGAATTAATAATATTAAAATATGAATAGGTTCAGTAAAAATACTAAAATCTAAACTGATGTCTCAATGATCCTCCTTTGTCTCTGATATTTAGATTAAAACATGGTTGAGTTTTAGGAGGAGGACCAGAGTGGAGGCTGAGCCGCAGTGAGAGACGGCTTTTAAACTGTAGGGAGCAGCAGTCGACTTCCTAACAGGAGGCAGCCGAGGAGAGCTGAGGAGGAGGACGCCTCAACAGGAGAACGCTACCAAACGAAGAGGAAGAGGAGGAGGGAGGAAGGAAGGCGGATGATGTGTAATTACAGACTACATACCATCACCCCGTTGTAATTTACATTACTATCAGTGTGCGCACACACACACACACACACACACACACACACACACACACACACACACACACACACACACACACACACACACACACACACACACACACACACACACACACACACACACACACCTGATGTGAATCTTCAGCCAATCACAGGGCTAGCTGGACGTCCAATCAGCTGAATGAAACCATGAAAATGAATTTTCTTTAATTGTGTCAGATTTCAGCCTTTTGTTTTTCCTATTTTTCTTTGTTTGACCACAGAAACTAACTTTTTGCAGAGCCTTTGGCCTCTTCTGATGGTCTTCCTCAGCGCTTAGTGACGGTTATCTGATGTCCAACTACAGACTGACTTTAAAGCACACAATAAAATCTCTATAAAGTAAGAACCTTTTGAGTTAAATGTCTGTCTTCAGGGTTCTCACAGGGTTTTAAGGGATCCACTCACTCTCAGTTTCATGGTAATCCATCAGGTAGACTGACATAAATAAAAAGCTTTATCTCGCAATGTTAAACAAAAGTGGAAGAAATTCCTGGATCCGACCCTTTATCAGGATCTTCTCCAAAATCGAATCGGTCCTTCCCTGTCACATGACCAACCGTCCCACCAAGTTTCAGGAAGATGAATGAGGTGGTTTTTGTGATCCTGCTAACAGACGGACGTCAGTGAAAACCTAATAAGCTCCAAGCTGGAGGAAACTACTGAGCACACACTAAAAATAAAAGTCCTCCATCTAATTCATAACTAATGACAAAAATAGTTTCTTCATTTGTAACTCAATTTTGATAATTTGATTTTTTTTAAAGTTCTAAGTATAAGGCTTTATTGTTGGAGATGAAAAAACTAAAGTGGTTTAAAGAATTCGAACTGAAGGCTGATTTCGACCCAAATCTGTCCACATTAGCAAAGGTTCAACGTTCAACCTGTGGGTATTGATTTTAAAAAGATTAAATCAAATATTGGGAGTTAGGCCTCTGTGAGCAGAGAGATTGATCTGCCCGATGCTTCATAAATAACTCTTAAAGCTCACATATATGATCAGTGTTTTCTACCTAAACATGTAGAAAGCATGCACTGCTGCTAACTCATTTAGCATCTTAATACAGAAGCCCAGAGGTGACAAATGAAATCATTCAAATTAAAATGTGTGTTTGATGTACAACAAAATAAACTCCCTTCACTCACATTTTGAAAATCAAACTAAAAGTCAGCTTATTGTGTAGCTAAAACAGCCACAAGAAATAAACAATAATGTTTGTTTATTTTTGGTTTCAAGTTAAATAAGTTAAATAAATTTGCATTTAAATTTGAATTATTTTTTCTATTTTTTATTTAGACAAACAAACGTCTCATCACGTATGATTTATTTCATCAGTTTAAACATGTCATGTGTTTTTCAGGGGGATGTTTTTGTCTGTTCTGATAGCAGATGGTGAAGAGGTGATACTTTTTAAATTGCATGTTTCTCTTTGCAATAAAATGCAAAAGTAGTTAAATTAAAAAGAAAGAAGAAAGGGTTAAACTTTAGAGGTTTACAGCAGAGCTTTTTGATTGTTTTTATCGTTTTCCATCTGTTTTTGAAAACACAAACGATGCATTCATGTCTTGAAAAGAATAATAAAACCTCATCATACATCATACACACATATGGGAAATTAAATTTCAATGTGATTGAATGCTTTCAATTTAAAGTCCTCTCTGGGCTTCCGTAGCCAAAGGCCAACTCTACATATGAGGCCATCCTTTTCCCGGGTGCTCGGACCTTTTCACACTCTCTCTGCTGAACCTGCACCTGAACAGGGCAGAAGGTGGAGTCTGTTTGAGAACACATGTGACATGGACGTCCACAGCAGCTGTCACATGAAGAAGACACATTAGTAAATAACAGCGGGTTGATAACGGTGAAAACGCACCATCAAATGTACTTCATACTGCTTTACGGCTGCCATTCGCTGACATTTATATATCACTTTTTAGTGGTTGGCCAATGAAACGCCGGCTTTGAAATAAAGTCGGCCATGATTCATGTCTCTGCTGTGTCAGTCTTACATTAATATTATGACCATATCCATCATGTCGGCCATCTATAATGAACAGATGCTGTAAAACACAATTTGGCATGACAAGAGGGAGAAGTGGAGGGAGAGGTGGAGGGGAGGTGGAGGGAGAGGTGGAGGGGAGGTGGAGGGAGCGTTTCACTGATGGCAGCGTGTTGCCTTTCAAACAGTCAGTGAACCGACATGAATATACAGGAAAAGACACTTTTTATTTTAAGTCACGTAAAAGAAAAAAGGACAAAGAAGAAACACAAGAAAGCGTTTCAGTCTGACTGAATGATCTTTTCTATTTGTTATAAATGATAGAAATAGTTGAAGGTTACAACATGTTCATGATGAAGCCCAACAGGAACTGATGTGATCAATTTAAGGTCACAAGACGCCTTGTGTTGATTATTATTCAGACATCTAGGTCAGCCATTCTAAAGCCTTTAGGTTTGAACAATTTACACAACCTGAACTTTTCCTCCAGCTTCACTCCCTTTGTTTGTGAAGTGTTGCTTTCTGCTGTAACTTCTTTCCATATTTGCTTCATAACTTTATAAGTGAGTTCATCAGGCTGCTTGTAATCAGTCCATTTTGTGCAGAAGAGTCAAATGATGCACCAAACAACCCTTTTTATGGAAACGCTCAGAGCCTGAGGCAGAGAGGCTGAGTTAACAATGAGCCCTTTTACACAGAGATTCCACAACAGTGAAGATGAAGACCCTCCAGTGTGAGCCATGTGGAAGAGGCGTGGCCTATAACATCACTATAAATGTATTTATATGTAAACATCTAATAGTTTCTATCTAACTAAAGTACATGTCTTTTCTAGATTAGATTGGTACATTATTTTTATTTGAATAGTTGGATTTTGTGTATTTAAATGATGGCATAATGCAGATATATGTGAAGTCTTTGTTTTACAACATCTTAGATGATTGAGACAAAACTGGTCTTCATTACATTTTATAAATGATTATTTAAATGCTGTTTTTAACACATCTTTAGGTAACTTAGACATAAAAAACATGACTCTATGCCATGAGTTTCTGTACCTACATGAATAAATGATGCACATATGAGCGATATTTATTGGTTAAACACACGGATATCCTGATCCATTGCAGAGATATTTGAAACCCTGACGTATGACTGATTTATCTGCTGTCATTAAAAGGAGTTTTTCTGGTGCTTGATGTTGATGTATTGTGGTTTTCATGGAGAACCTCCTCATGAGGAAACCTGAGAACAGAAGGTTCACATCTCACCCGACACCAAAAATACTCCCCGGCTGCTGGACTATATTTGAGCAGCAGTGTAGTATTTAGTGGCGGGCCACATGCTGTGGTTGAAGGTGTCTTCTGTCTTTTGTGGGAAGAGACTGGATATTTATTCACGTCTCAAACTGAAGACGCTCGTAGTCGGCGCTGTTTTCTCTGAGCTGCTGCTCCGACAGATTCTTACAGCACTTTGCCAGATTTCACGCCACGTCTCAGCTGTGATTTGTTCACTCAAGTCGTTCCCCTGCATCTGTTTAGTAGCCTGTGTGATAAGGCAGGTGGCGGCCATCAGTACAGACTCTAGTATTTTGAAGTGAAATGGCTTCAGAGAACGGCCAATAAAGCTCAACTGGGCTTCTAAAAATGAAGTGTGAGTAAAAGTAGAGTCTGTTTTTGGACACAAATGGCTGGATTTTATTGGTCTCATTAATAATGAATGGCACAAGCTGCTGTACATGCTTCAAAATTTATAATAAAGATTCTTAAATGTCCATGAAAACTTTGAGATAAACAGAAAAGTAAAGAAAGGAGCCCCCAGGTGAACCATAGAGGTAAATGAAAACCATCTAAATAATCCCACGATGTGGCCGAGTCCACCTTCATCACCTCTAACCCTCACACTCCTCACTCTCATGTCAGGATAACTGTTTGGCTCTTAAAACGCTCTATTTCAGAAATGCTAATTTCCTAAATGTGTTTTTCCGACTGCGTCCGCCGCGCTGATGGAGGTGCATATTTCTCTCCCCTCGTACTCTTTCATTTCCCCTCTCGCCCCGTTGAAAATTACACACAGCCTTGTTTTGTATGCAAAGATTCTTCTGTTGCTCAGGGAAATTTTATTTGTACGCCGTTTTTCCTGCTAATGCAACAAATGAGAAATGGCGATCCGGGCCTAAGGAAACGCTCAGGCCTGGCGACGGCGCTGTGATGTCTGAGCGTAAGCCTCTCCTATAAAAAGTCTGCTGATTCTCCACACCCTGACGCTGACCGACCGTCTCTGTGTGATAAATACATGCCCCCCCTTCCACACTCATATTCATAACCCCCCCACTGCCATGCAAACCCAGTGTTTGGGCTTAACTTGTTAGTTCTGCTGCTGATGCCCCGAGATATTAGTGAACGATGGGCTGTGATGGACCAACCGACTGATGGGTGACGGATGTTCTGCAGCCTCTCACAGTGTGTTTACTCTGGATGGGGGGGGGGCAGCATGTCTAGAGCAGAAACACACCTACTGCACAGATTACCTGTAAAGTGTACAAACCAACAACTTTAAGTTTATCTTTTCAGGATAAGAGTTGATGTTTGGTTTCCATCTGTGAACTTTAACTATTTTAAGACAATATGAGCTTAATCTGCACATACTGATGTTTGTGCTCTTGCTCTTTAAATTCATTGTGCTGTAGCTCTGATGATACTGATGGGGATGGAGGTACATTTAAGCCCACAGAGGAGCCTTGTGCGTCTGAGGGATGTACTAATATGTACAGTATGAGTGACATGTGAAGGAAATCTCAGCACGCTGAGCTGTGTCTGTGGGATAGAGCTGTTATTAAAGCAGAATATAGCAGATAGGTATCTCCTTCAGATCGGAGATAATCCCCGCTGAGGCTCGGTGCCAAGACATCAAGAGCTGCTGCGAACTTATCTCATCAGGAAATATCCTTGTTTACTAAACTGGCTGAACAGTGTAAACCTAATTACTGTGAACTAGGTCAGAAATGTGCCACTGAGTAAAGAGTAATCAAACTGTATTTTAATGGTGTATGCTGCAGCATTTTCTCTCTACAGCACCTCTGACTGTTTTTACCTAGCCTCACAGACTTCCTCCCCATCTGTGATTTATTCATCAAATCACCTGATGAGAGTCGTGCAGTCTGGTTGTGATAAAGATGGAGAGAAGAGGGGGTTTCTATTAATAGATCAGTTGACTTGTGGCCTGCAGATGACAGGAAGAGGGGCCTGCCATGAGGAATGCTTTTGTTATTTTCCATCCAGGCAGGAAATGAATTTCTTGTGATTTTTCAGAAATGCTGCCCGTGGGTGCAGGCGTCGCCGCTCAGAGGCTGGAGACAGAAATAGACGGGACAGTCAGTTGATGTGATGATGAACACTTCACGGGTTTGATGCGGTTCTGAGGTTGGAGGAGGACGGGCTTGAAAGGTTTGGAGATGGAGCGAGCTTCGGCGCGGGAGGCTCTGCGTCTGAACCGTCTTTTATTGGTCATGTCCAAGAACGTATTGTGTCGTCATTTGATGTTCCTGCTGGAGAGCGATGAAGAACTCGGGTGGCTTTGAAGGCATGTGACGAGTTTCCACCATAGAATGAGTGATTGATGTATGCAGCCAAACCTAGAGTCTATGTGTTGTTGGAGAGCAGGTTCTAAGTGTATCCATAAAGTGAAGGGCTTATCTTAGCATTAATGAGCTCTTCTTCAACTAGTCAAAGATTCCACAAACTTGCAGCTCATTTGTCATCTGCTCCTTGATCCACGTTTCTTTAATTGGTGTTGAGATCTTTGCATTGTAGAAGGAGCAGGGTGGGGTCCTTACAAAGTCCATTACCATGATAATAAAATGCGTCCACTCTGTACAGAGACCATGTGGTCTATGAAAGGACGGCCAGTTCCGCCAGCTCTCATTGGTGTAGTCTAGTTTGGCTGCAGCTCCCCTTGTTCTTGGAACCGGTATCAAATGGCACATGAACACTATAATCTGAGCAATTTTCCAAACATCTTCAACTTCCACCGCACAGAAACGGATCCAGGAGTGCAGCAACAAAACCGGGCCTTATGTCAACTTCTGATTCCAAAACGTTAATGATCTAGATCAGAAGGAGCTCCACAGACGAGTCGCTTTTGTGTTCTCAGAGTCCTTTTCAAACGCTGCTTTTGAAGGTTGAACACGTGCCCAGAACACGGTTTGATGAAACAGGTATGTGGGACGGTTCAACATATTGAAGACACTAATTACTAGTGACCGCTCTGTGGTGAGGAGCACTGGAGGAGGATGTGGAGGATGTGTAGGGGAGAGGCCGCTGGGCTCAGGCAGAAAGGCTTTTCTGAATTTGAGATGATCCAACAAAAACAATCCAGATTATTTCAGATGAAATTAACGTCATTTGTCTTATTTTTATCAGGGATGGGGAGAAGTTTCTGCCCTGCAGGACATGTCAGCTTCTGTGGAGCAGAGACCTACTTTTACTCTGAGGGTAAAGGAAGATAAACACTTCCTGAAAAAGGACTTTTACTTTGAAATGACATGTCTTTATGTTTTTCCAGACTGGACTGATGTTACGAAAGCTTGTGAGGTGCTGGACTAGATTTTACTTTAAATGTGATTTGGTGAAATCTCTCCAAACAAAGTCATCTCTTAAGAACTTTCTACACAGAGATGGAGGATTAGCACCACCTTCCTTTAGCTCCACTCAACAGAACAGCATCACACCACCCAGCTGGTCAGGTTCACTGACTCACACCTTTTGAACGACCAGAGAGGAGAGCTGACGATGCAGAAGAAGTGTTTGAAATCATCATTTGTATTTACAGTAAATATAAAGCAGAAAGTTCTGATCAGTGATGTTTGGTGTTTCCAGTCTGATGTTGACCTCCTACATTAACAGACTACACATGAATGCACAGTTGTGTAATTATTCATAGTTTGAAGCCATTCTGATTTAAATAAATCATAGGTGAGTCCCTCCTCCGACCGCTGTTGGCATTTGACTTTGGTTTAAGTCCCTCTTTGCACGATTTCTCTGCTGTGATGTGGACCAAGAACACTTTTGACACATCTCTGGAAACACACTTCTAATTTGTCCCTGAGGCGCTGGTTATGACGCGAGCTGACACTGAGGTCTGACAACATGACTTCTTTCCTCCTCTGGCCAAAGATGCCGCCTCGCCTGCCTACAGACCGGAGAATCGGGGTGTCTCACAATTGAGTTGTTCCCCTCCGTTCCCCTCCCCTTTTGGTACATCAGCTCGAATTAACGCCACCGCCATCTGACTCTTAAGGCATCGCCGCTGACAGCTGGAGCGCTCACACACACCAGGTGCTTCTGTCTACGCCGAGGTGCCTATGACACCTACCTGTTTTTTAGCCCCCGACCTGTCAAGGGAGCCAGATTTAATTAACGTAATGATCAAAGCTGGAAAAGCAAGTTGAGCCCTGAGGTAGCAATCCCAGTGAGCCATGCACTCGCTTGCTAATTATTTAGCATTAAGGTAGATGGCGTTTATGCATACATGACTACTTCAAAGATTTGATTGGGGTTTGGTTCGTTACAACAGCAAAGTGCCCGGAGGAGCCAGTGGTGACATCAAAACATCAGTGTGGATAAATCTGCTGGGGTAAAGCGTCTCGCTCTCAGCCACCAGGTAACCTTTCTTTATCCTCTGTGACAGCGCCTGTTCACAAGCAACATCAACAGCTGTGTGAATTTAAATGAAGGGACACGGGGGCGAGTTCAGGATACGACGGCGAAGGAGATGAAAGTTTTATTTAAGGCCGCGGAGAGGAGAGGCTGATGGCCTGACTGAGGTTAAATCGGGTGTATTCCCAGATGAACCGACGGGGAACCATGAAAAATAAGAAGAACAGCTGGTTACAGGAAACAAGCCTAGAACCGGTTCAACACCACAGAACTGCTGGGATGATCCAGTATCGTTTAAAGGGTTCTAGATCAAATCAAGAACCCTGACTCTCTCAAGATACCACATGTAAAATGATGCCTTAATGTGAAGGGCAGCTCTATTGGCCTATCACGTGTAAGTAAAGCCGGGACATTAGGACTCACCAGTAATTCATTTGCAGCTGTGATGCTTTCACAGCTAACCTGATGACGGAGGATTGAAAACCCTAAACCTCCAGAGCATCTCCATCCTTCTTGTTGAAACCAGAGGCCTCCACCTGTTCATTCTGCTGCTTTAGTGTTTATTGCAGTGATTCTTCTTCTGTGTCAGTTTTGCTTTTAGTTTCATCTCATCTTGATCTTTGGTGGACGCCACAGAGAAAGTAACAGTTCAAGTCTGAATTTAAGACATTTGAAGGATGTTGAATTTGAAGCATCCTGGCAGGACTGGAGCATCATCCAGCATGAGAAGCTGTGTGATTAGGAGTTAAAGGGATTGTGCAGAGTTGGTTGTCTCTGAGTAAAAGCAGGCCTCCAGCCACCAGCGTAGCCGGGTCTTTCCCTCCGGTGGACGTCATGAATAGACAGAAAAGAACAGCCCTCAGACTGACACACAGGGCTCTCATTGAATCATGTGAACTAAGACAGGGGGAATTTCTGATACACAGACGTAGAGACAAAAGACTTCACTGTCTGCCGCCGTGGAATCACGAATTACCTCCAGGCACTGCCAAATAAAAAACAAAAAAGAGACACAGCTCCTGGTTTGGGACCTGAGCAGTTGCCCATTCTTCCTCCTTTGAGGCCCTCAGTAACCTGTTTGCAGGCAGCTGGTGACCACCTGTGGAGCAAGTCAAATTAGAGGAGGATTCCTACTGCTTCAGTTTATTGTCTGCATGTTGTGGTGTGTGCGCTTGTGTTTGGGTCCAGTGGAGATGGGTCAACCGGCGGGACAGCCAATGGCTCTCTGGAGGCTTTTGATTTGTTGCTAAAACCATCAGGCTTTATGGTGAAGCAGCTCTTTGTTACCAGAAGAAGGAAAAATGTAGTTGAAGTGACTGAAAATTAAGATTTTAAAGAGGTGATGATGGTGGATGAGGTCAGCTATCTTCCTCCAACAGTCTCATCTTTTATTTTCAAGAAGTCCTGGCAGCCCAGAAAGGACTGAGCCTTACAAAGACACTAAATCTCTTGCGTGACTATCTTTAAATCTCTGAAAACTAAAAGATGGAGTTGAGATACGACCTCTGTCCATTTCCCTCACATTATCCAATTTGGGCTTTATGAGGTCTCAAAGCCTGGGAGCCTTGAATTCCTTCTTCAGCCGAACAAGAGGTGCTGTTGTTTGCTGCTGTGGCCATTCGCAGATAGAAAACAGATATTAATCATCATTTGGACACACCGAGGAAAATGACTTCTCGGTCACAATGGAATGAGTCAGTAATGCACAACTGCAAAACACGGTGGCTCTTTGTGTCTGCTTCCTGTTCCCAAGAATTCAGCTCGTCTTATGACTCGAGGTGGGGTTGAGGAGGTGAATGACATCACCGTTTGCACTCACATTTGAATTCTAACACAGTAGCACCTTGTGTTCTTATTCACCCCTCACCTCCCCGGGATCTCCCCTCTGAAGCCTGGATTGTGCTCGGCTCTGCCTTTTCTTTCCCTCCTCAAAGAATACCTCCTTTTCTCTTCCTCCTCTTGAGCAGCTGCCTGCGTATGAAGTGGAGAAAATGACACTCCATCTCATGATGAATGGTACTTGACCTCTGGAACCCGTTCCTGTGGGACTCACATGGAGCCACATTTACATAAGCCAGGAGATCTCACGCACTCGCTTGTTTACATGCAGGGAGGAAGGAGCGACGCTGCTAAGGTGCTGCAAATGAAGATTAAATATTTGTTGATCAACCTTTACTGCTGCTTTTTCTATCTCAGCTCTGTTTTCTGCTTTGACACACGTCTGCAGTGGTGGGCCTGCCTCACTGAGAGCCCTTTTGTTACATGATTAATTACTCCGAGCAACAGTTATGGCGGGATTAACAATTAGCTAGACCTGTCAAACAGTCAGTCTAAGATGGCAGACTAATTGAGCGGCTGGTTGGCCATTGTGTCCCAGTATAAGGCCAAGGAAGTGGGGATGGTTCACAAGCCTTTCATCTCTTTTACAGGCCTAATACGGCGACAGAAAGGACTCGCTATCAGGCACAGGGAGCTGGGCTAATTTTTCATGAATATTCATACGCCTCCTCTATCCACACAGAACTTTGCAAAGTTACCTTCATGGTGCATGTTCTGGAAATCTAGCAGTCTTATTGGGTAGAGAGGATGAGCACTCTGCAGAAATGTCCATTCCACAAAGTCATTTAGCCCTTAATATGTAGAGGAGTCCAAACATGGACCCCACTGGTCGATTTCTACTCCTCTCTGGTGAATGAAGGGCAGCTCCAGAAACGATGATGAGCTGATCGGACTGGGTCCACTGGTTAGTTCATCATCACGAACAAAGACAGAACATAAAAGATCAAAAACACCCCAATGAAGAAAAAAACTTCCTGTGAGCCAAGTTTTGGTAACCTGCAAGGCCACAAACTGAAGAGGCTTCCTCAAAGAGATTTTATCCCCAACGTCCATGGGAAGAACCCCAGCCCAACAGCTGCAGCGGCAGCCATGGCTCCTCATGAAAGGTTTCCTGGAGGCGGGGAGGCGAACGACTTGATCATGAAGAAAGTCAATTGTTTTCAGCGCTGAAAGGCGAAAAGCCCAGGAGGAGCTGCACCATGGTGTGTGGGGCATATCAAAATATTTGACAGACTTCAGCATTATGAAAAACCTCCGTCCTTTGCTTTTTTGTTTTTCCTCCCACCGCCGACCCGTCACACTCCCATCAGGCCCCCTGACAGGCCCGTGTCATTGTTTGGGCCCTGAGAGTTCAAAGCGGGCCCTTCAGGAGCCGCTCAGTGTGCGCTGACACCATGTAATGAAATTAGCAGTTGTTGCTAAACAGGTTTCAATCAAAGAGTGTGAGCCAAGACCTCGTGCCCACTGTTCATGAATCACCTCTTTCACTGACTTATGGCAGACAGTCTGGATCATTGTTGCTGCTTTCTTTGAGCCATCATTCAGCCAGGTAGTCCCACGGAGAAGAAAAAACGCTTTTCACAGAGAGACCTGGCTGAGAAGCAGCGACCGGCGACAAACGGGGAACGAAATGTTAAAATTACATTAAAGGCTCACTTCACTTAAACGGCAAAGAGATGATTGTGAGATTTAAAGATGCCCTTTACTTTGAACTTTTAAAAAAACTTAAAGTGATGAAGATTAAGTGTCAGGAAATATCAGGGACACAAACCAGATATTAAAGCCAGATTATCTCCCTCTGAGGATTTCTGTCTAAAATTATTTTAAAACCTGAGAAATATTAATAAAGATCCTGTTCAGATCATTTACTTAAAAGACAAGGAAAAACTGACTGTTTAATACAAATGATGATTTTTAAAGTAGTTTCAAAATTTAACTTTTATTTTTTTATGATTCTAATGCAGCAACAAGGAACAACCATTATATTTATGGGAAACAGGTTGATTTTTAAGGCTTGATTTAAGAAAATAGGATTTTCAGGACTAATAACAGATTGTTTTTTAATGTGCTGTAAGGCCACAATATGTAAACTTTATTTATTATTAATTGATTGATAATTGATTGTTTTATCTCACCAAATTCAAACATATTTAATTTTAATTAACTATAGTAATTATCAAAATTCAACGTTGATTAATCGATTGATCTCCTCATGGTTTCTGCTCTGTTTGCAAACCATAAAACGTGTAAATAAAAGTTGATCGACCGAGCTTAGACATGGAGAGGTTGTCAAAGAGGAGGTAAAGGTCCCTCTAAGGGTTACATTACTAAAACCATCCCGTGTTTGAGTTAGCATTAGCGGTAGCATCAAACTTCAATGAACGACTGCTGCTGCTTTAACAAAGGCCTCCACAGAACGCTGCTGCTTATCCTGTGTGTGTGTGTGTGTGTGTGTGTGTGTGTGTGTGTCTGTGGAGGCACAGTGGCCCCGTGATGCATGTGTTTACATGTGTGTACTCATGCATCTGTGTGATGCATGTGTTTATTTGCTTGTGTGTGTGTGTGTGCTTTGTGTGTGTGTTCTCGCCTCCAGGCCTGTCCCCTGAGCCCCCCCCCATCCACCTCCCACACACACCTAAAACTGATGGCTTTGAATCACTGGCAACCCTGCTGCTAATTTATTTGCGCTGAGCATTATGGGAATTAATGTACCTGACATTCAATGACAACAGCCGGCGCTTTGTGGGCCTTTTTACATTTCAGCACTCTCCTGCCGTACACACAGCTGCCTCCTGAAAAATGTCCTTCCTACCTAGCTGAGAAGGAAACACACACACACACACACACACACACACACACACACACACACACACACACACACACACACACACACACACACACACACACACACACACACACACACACACACACACACACACACACACACACACACACACACGGCGAGCTCTGAACCTCTAGGTGCAGGAGGCTGTTAGCGGTGGCTGATGATAGTAGCAAAACATTAACATAATAATTAGTGTCTTGTAATTGTTTCATTAAAACCAGTTGTTCCATTTCTCCTCTTGTTCTCCCAGAAGACGCAAGACAGAGTTTGGACGTCAGCCAAAGGGAGGCTCGGTCCACGTTTGTGCCCGCCTGCTCGGTGGGAAGCCGGGGAGGCTGACAGCGGCGGCGGCGGATGGTGGGTCCGGCCATATGTGGACACAAAAATGAGCAAGAGAGCCGCGCAGTTGGCACCAAACTATTAAAGATGTGGAAGACGACGACGGACAACGAGGGGTTTATTGTTGAAAAGAGGATTCCTACAATAAAAAGTGCAGATTTTTCTTTTCTTGTGATCTAACTTGTCAAAACTATAAGCTTTTGTTGCTCAGTGATGAAGTCCATCCTGTAAATGATGTCAGTGCCTTTAAAAGGTCACACAGCGTAATCGCACAGGAAGCCGGCGGTTCATTTAGAAGCTGCGAATACATACACAAGCGCTCATGCATATACAGTGTCCGCCTGGCTGTGAACTGCATTCATTCACACACACACTCACTTCAGCTCTCATTAGCATTTTAAAGAGGAATTCCACTCGTTTACCGTTTAGTACCTGCCAGTCTGCATTTGTGAGCGAGATCCACTCCTGAAGCTACCGACTGAAGGAGTGAAACCTATGATGTCATTAACATTTAAATTATAAAGCTGCGACGCTGTGTGTGTGTGTGTGTGTGTGTGTGTGTGTGTGTGTGTGCGCGCATGAGAGAGTACGCAGACAAAAGCTGATTGGGTGACTTATAGAAACACAGAAATTTAAAATTATTCACAGTTCTGATGAAATTTTCCTCATGTTTGAGGTCATCTGACCTTTTCCACCAATAACATTAGGTCATCAGCTAAAGGAAAATTGTATTTTTAGTTCTAAATTTTGTGCTTAACTTAAATAAATTGAAAATGGAGCCAGTTGGTGAAGCAGAATGAGGCAGAATTTAAAAACGATGGATGTTGAGCTGTTTGAAAGTTTGATGGATAGATCAAAAATACTGGATATGATTGCATTTCACTACAGTAAACAGTTTGTGATACTTAAGGTCCACTTACTTTCTCCAGAGCTGTCAGTTGCATCTCAGGGTCTTCATCAGAAAAAAGTTCCCTCTTGACATAATGAGGCTCGTTTGACATCCTGTGACCCAAATGTGGAAGAGAGTTAAAACAAAAGGTTAATGAGCTAAAACAAGAATATTCATACATTCATAAAGATGTAAATAGTTACATATGACAAATAAAAAATAAGACACACAAAGGATCAAGAAGGAAAAAATGTTGCCTGTTTAGTTTCTTTAAATGAGACACCATTCATGATTAGTTCCAGGTCTGTACGACTCAGAGCGTCCACCAATGAGACGTAGAGATGATGTCATCATCCATGTTTGTTTGTTCAGAAGATATCTCTATCAATCAATCAATCAACTCGTGCAAAGATGCAAAACAAGGGGCTTAACAATTAAGTAAAAACACCATTACAAAGAAGACACATAGGAGAAAGAACCATAAGGAAATAAAACAATAATAACACCAATAAAAAGAGTAAAAAGATAATAAAAGAGAGACAAGTAAAACAAAGGAATGTGGTAAAAGATAAAAACAGTAAAAAAAAAAAACATTCTGTTGGGTTCTGCAGATTCAGAGTCATTTAAATGGCTTTCATGTTCTAGAACTCTTCATAAACTACTGATGATAAACACATGATTATAAATGAAATACATGAGAAGAAGAAAATGTGTTCTTCTCTTTGCTTTATGGATCCGTCCTGGACCGCAAGTTGGGTACCACGGGGTTATCATGTGATGTCACTGCCCTGCACAAAGTTTGATGTATATGGGCTCAGCTGTTAAATTAAAAAAGTCCAGGATCCACCCCTTTCCTGGGATACGCCCCTTTATTCCACAAAGTCCTGTGGAAATCCATTTACTAGTTTTTGCGTAATCTTGCAAACAAACAAACATGAAACATGACATCATCAAACTGAAATCAGCCTTCGAACCAATCACAGACTGACTGATGACTTTAAAGCTTTGACAGAAACATTAACAGACGTTAGTTTACAACACAAACAGCTGACAGCTTTGAAACAAATGTCTGAATCCTGTTTCCATTTTACTGCAGTGTGTTTGTGTCCCTGAACGTTCGAGTGATGCCAGACAAACACAAACACACACACACACACACACACACACACACACACACACACACACACACACACACACACACTGCTGCTGCTGCTGTTGGTCTGCAGCTGCCTGCTCTCCATTCCATCTCTGTGCAACACAGTGAGGAGGCAAGGGAGGCAACAAGAGGCATCCGTCTCATTGGCCGAGTCTGGGAGGGGCGGAGTGTGTGTGTGTGTGTGTGTAGGTGTGTGTGTGTGTGTGTGTGTGTCAGCCTGTGTCACAACAGCAGATAGTTAGATACCACCAGCGGGGATTTGACATTTAGTGTTTTTTGACAAACTTCTGACGACTCGACGTCTCCTGCAGATCATTATCAAAGCATTTCTGTCTCTATAATCAAGACGAATGCTTCCGAGCACAACTGTGATCATTTGGTGGAGGAGAACTCTCCAGTGAGGAGGGGTGCTGCGAGGGTGCGTCACTCGGGTGTGCTTAACACATACATTTCCATTTTCCCAAAGACGGATTTGTTGGCAGCGCCGATATAAAGCGACGCCCCGGTGTTGACAATGTTTCTGTCAACTTATTGAATCTTCGGCAGAAAAAGGGGGCAATCTGGGAGGCAGGCCGCAATCTAAAACATTGATAAATAAATACAGGAGATATGAATATGTTTGTTTGTTTGTTTGTGCTGGGGGTCGATTTAATCTGCGCTCCCCTTAGAAATCTCCCTAAAGACTGATTGGTGTCGCGCACTGCAATTAACTCCACGAGCACCATCTATAAATCAACTTCCTGAACCCGGCGTGGAGGAGATGATGTTTTTTAAATAAGCACCATCCGCCGCTTGTGTTTAGGGGAGGGGGTGGAGAGGATGGAGGGGGGAGGAGGGGTTTGATTCAGAAAACACACGGAAACAAGTTTCAGAAAATCACATTCATTCTTTAAGGCGCTGCGGGGGAAACGCTCATTTTCTTGACATTTTGAGTGGCGAGCGAGCTTTTTTATTTTAACTGATCACCTCTTCTGTTGCAATTGAAGCATCGGCGCCTCCCTCATATTGGCCTCCTGCGCCTCCATGGCGTTATGAGCCATGAGATGCTGTCACTGCCTCACAGAAAAGGAGCATTTAGGTCAATTATCATTCATTCAGAATCATGCTTGACTACTAGCATTAAGAAACACACTTGTTTCTCCTCGTGGTCCGAGCAGAGTAATATCTCTGAGTATCAAGAGAATGCTTTATTGCTTTACTTATTCATGTTTCATTTGCAAATCCTTGTGTGTGTGTTTGCATCCTCACACATACACAGCATGCACGTGTTTGTGTGTGCATTCCGTTGCATGTGCAGCCGATAACGCTAATCCCGTTTACTTCTCTTCTCCTCAGTTTTTCAAACATACCTTAGGACTTCAAGGCGAATCCGCCGAGGAGAACGCGGCCCCTGCCCCGGCGATCCAGCACACACTCGCCAGAACAAAGGGAGTCCCTTCATATTCTATTCCCTCTCTGAATATGTAAACCACATCAGCAGCACAGTCAACACTGGGAAATTAGCAGAACTATCTGGGCCATTGACAGGCCTCCCCTGTGGTCAAATGGGCTGCGGCTGCTCTGGTTTCTTTGGCTCTCTGCAGATAACCAGCAGGGAGGAGGAGACGGTGACTGTGGTGCTGCTCTCTCCCCCTAAAGGCCTGTTTTTTTAATAATCTTCCATGTTAAAGGGGAATTATGAAACATTTTTATTGCTCCAAAGGGACAAAATGAGCAGAACTTTATTTGTTGGAGGTTCACCTGCTGAGTTTTCTTTTAAAACTCACTTCTGTCTACTTTTATATTACCAGGCTGGATCTGATTTTTTACCTAAATGTGACACGAATCAGATTTTTCTTTTCAAATCAGAAACGACTACAGAGGGGAGATGATGACAACAATGAAGATGGTCAGATGATTTGTCTCACTAATATGCAAACATGGCCTTTATCTCAACTAAAAGTCTGCAGTTGTAGTTTCCTCTTTTCGTTTCTATAACTACATTCAGTCAGAAATAAAAAATAACGCTGTAAATAAAAGACAAAGGTACATTTGGTTTGTTTGAAGGCTGGTTCTAGATATTTGCGGGCCTTTTAGGTGATCATATTTTGAACCATTTGTGACCCGTTGGCACGGCGGCGGCGTCAGGGGACATCCTGATACACAGAAGCCATGGCTGCTCCTCAAACCCGCCGGCAGATGCTCCCTCTCTCCTGCCTCGCCAGCCGGCAACATGCCTCCTCTGACAAGCCTGTCTGACTCAGTCTGTCCATTCGTCCGTCCATCTGTCCGTCAAACTAAAACCTCCATTATGAAGAAGTTCAACATTATTTTAAGGGGCAGTGAGTCAGGTGTGCCTCCTTACAGGACAAAGTGTGCAGGATCCTAGAAAATAATGTCTAAAATGAGGAAGGAAAGGTTCATGAAGGCAATATGTTCCCATGAATCATTTATTGACTGACGTGTTTCTGTGCCCACATTGGCTGATGAATGATTGATGGCAACATGTTGCAGTGCTGAGCCTTTTGCCCGTCCTGAGATACATTCAAACTATGCCTTTAGGTCAATTACAGCCCATTGGAACTGAAGGATTAAAGTTGCACTGATTAATATTTCTTTAAACGAACAAAGGCTCAAAAGACTGATTACCTCCACCGACGGTTTGTTTGTTAGCAGGATGATGCAAAAACGACTGGACAGACTCTTATGACTCTTGGTGAGGATGCATATCTGCAGGAGTTAAATTCTGATGCCAATCTGGAAAAAGAAGCTTTTTCTACAATGCAGGACAAAAGAAAAGAGTTCTTTATGAAACTTGGTGGAGGGGCGGGGTCAAACTAAACTAAAACTTTCTTATACAAAGGACCATTTCTGAAATATTCTCCTTCAGTTCGGCGCCATTTATAAAGCACTGGAACACAGACCTGTGACTGTATTCTGCAGAGCTCGAAGAAATGCTTTCACAGATTGTATGAGCGACAAACTTTCTTGACAGCACGCGCTCGTTAATGAATAAATCATACCATAATGACTGGAAGTTTTGTTTGTCTTCTTGTGGCTGATGAACCCTGGAATGGGGCACCGGCCATCTGCGCTCCTGCGTGTGTGTGTGTGTTTTAGTGTGTGTTTGTGAGCCGCGGTCCAGCGTCCACTGGGGAGACTCGGCTGCTGCCCCACTTTTCTCGCTCTCATGTCCGACCGGGACCATCTGACGGGGCTAAAGACCACTGTCACATGTCTATATTTGGTCGCCATCGCTGCTGCTGCCAGAGCTCAGCACTGCAGTTGTTTTCCAAAATGCACGGGGCAATCGATGATAATGAGGAAGGACATTTTAATTAGGGCTGTCGCAACCTGGGGACGGCATGCGGGCTCGCTCGACGGGGGGTGAGAGGGAGGACAGGAGGGAGGTCTGGTCACCATCACACTTCCTTCTGGGAGTTAGACTGGTGAAAGTCTCGCTGCATTTTTAGGAGGAGATAAATCTGCATAGAAAGATTTACTATGATGACATTTCATTAAAAATCTCTGCTTCAGATAAGAGATGTTTCAAATAGTTTAAATAAAGCTGTTGTAATGCTCCAATCAGAGAGAGGTGAGACAGAACTGTTCAGTGTGAACACGAGTGACTTTTGGCTTCATGGATTATTTCCTTGTAACAAAATTTATAAAATCACAGTGTGTGTCCAGATCAATTTAACCTGAATATCCTGAAAGTTTCATTTGACTTGAACCTACTGAGCGTTCTTATTCATGTTCAACCTCAGGCTGCTTTAACGTATCTGAGGATCTCTGCAGAGAAGAGTGAGCCGACAGCTTTAAGTCTCTAGTCCCCAAACTGGTGATGCAGCTCCTTGAGTTTGGTTAGAAATGAGAAATATATGCACACATTACAATAAAGCAAAGAAGATGCAGCTGATGCTAACATCTCGGAATGACAAGACCGCAGCTAATTCTGAGCTATTTGTGGAATCAAGTGAAAAAAAAATCAAAAGAGGACAAAACTCTTTGATTGTCCTAATGCATCAGTAAATCTGCACAGAAATGCCTGCAGAAGAGGACAGAGAGGAGAAAATGAAACTCATTAGGCATCTAAAGTCATTCATGTAGATACGAGGACAGAAACACAGAAGATTCCAATGAATTTTAAAAATAGGGCTGTTTAAAATTAAAAATTGATAATGTCACAGGGGATTTGGATGATAATATGCATGTATGAGGAAACTCTTCTCGCTCTACATTTACAGGTCGTTTAGTTCACACTCTGCGCCAGAAAACGACTTCTAATGAGATCAAGAGAGGAATAAACTTTAACTTGGAGATCACCGGGATCGCGTGCAAACAGCAGCGAGGAACCAACAGGAACAAATATCCTTTGTCTGGAAAATGTTTATGTATATTAGAATCATGCAAGGACAATGAATCTTTCATGAAAGAGGAAAAGTGTGCTTTATGTAGCGGCTATATGTGTGGAGCTGATGAAAACAAAGCCCACTGCAGCGGCGTTGAATATTCATCCTGCATCCCCAAGCAAAAACTGTACAAGGTGTGAGAATAAAGGCTGCGACAGAATCACACCAAAAGTTGGGAATAACTGCATAAATTATCATGTGTGCCACTTCTAAAAGTGTCTGCCCTGGTGCATGTGCACAAACAAAAGCAACACTAACCCAGTACAGGCCGATCTGCACACCCGTTCACCTTATGAAAAATGAAAACAGGCTGAAAACCTGCAAAAAGCCAATGGCTAGTCGCGCTCAGCTCGCTAAGCAACTAAAGGCAACATCAGAAAGAATAGGTAATTTGAGACACAAAAAGAATATGTAATTTAGGAGGCACATACCCAAGTGGCCAAATTATTTATGCCTAATGGAACGGGGGTGTGTGCATTCATTTGCAATTAAGCGATCTGCTTTATTACCTGTCACTTGCTAATGCAGCTGAAAGCCTCGTCTGATGCGCCTCTAATTACAGTCGGAGGTGTGGAAGCACTTCCTGCTCCATGCAGACTGTTTCCTCTGCTGTCTGTTTTCCTGCAAACTTTGCATTTGGACCAACTCTCAACTGGTTTCAAAGGTGAAAAGGGAACATAGTTTCTACATGCTTTGAGTTTCTGCTACTTGAGTATCTTCACTTCAGTAACTGAGTAATTCTAATCCCTTCTGGATTTACAGTGTTCACTGAATCCAGTGTAAAGAACAGTGAGCTAAGCTACCAGTTACTCTGTTATATGAAGCTTCATTACACTGAAGCTACCCCTAGAGAAATATAGCAGGCTAAGCTATGTGGAGAGAGGAGCGGTGTGAGGGGAGGGGTAAAGACAGTGTGATTTAAATATCTGCATACTAATGAGATATGTCCCTCCTGTGATTGGAGGACTTCTCCAGAGCCTCAGTCAGACTCAGTGCAACAAATCACTTTTCAAACATGTCTGTTTCCCTGCTGCAGAGACTTTGTAGGCATCAGCTGGAGGATTGGTGAATGATGTCATCGTCATACAGGACCTGAGCTTCAGAAGATGCCAGAATATTATGATTATAGGATTAAAAGAGTAGCTGCAGCTGTTGAATGAATGTAATGGAGTAAAAGTACTAATTAGAAGTTACTAGAGTACAGCCCGTGTGCCACTTTGTTCTGTACTCTTATATCTGCTTGTATGATTTTACATGACTATACTTATTATTGGATGTACAGAATGTGTTTAATGAAAGGTTTTCAGTTATTTAGCTCTCAGCTCTTTTATCCCCTCAATAATAAGACATTCATTTCTTTCTAATATCCTGCACACAGACAGTTGTATTAATATATTATATGTAAATGTTTAAATAAAGAATAAACAGGTTAAGTCTAATTAATGTGCCTCGTAGCTGCGTTAGCACACAGCAGAAACAGAACGAGGTGATGAAAACCTCAAAGTGATCTTTTCATGTTGTTTGCAATTCAAATATGGGTTTTTGCAGCCTTGAATGTTGAACATGGAAACCTTTCTCAGCTGAGACGAACATCAGCAAACGTTGCTCTTCAAATATATGTAATGAGGCGGGGTGTTGGGCCGGCTGTGATTGGCTTTCCAGTACCCGGAGGAGGCTCCCTTAAGAGCAGATCTCCTGTTAAGTATGAGATCCCTGAGAGGAGAAGTGTTTGAAGGTCTCTGGTTTCTTTAAATATAGCGGCCCATCAGGGGAATATAATGGCTTCCATATATAATTAAGAGGAATACAACGTCGGAGGGTTTTGGTGTCTTTGTGCTGCACCTTCATGGCTGCAGTGGCTGCATGGCGTTATTTAGAAAAAGCTCATATGGACATTTACATTTCAGATTGTATTCCCTCAGAACATGGAGCTCAACCACAGAGGACACTACAGCTCCTCCAATCAGAGGCAACCAAAGGTCAAAGGTCATGGAGAACACAGTGGTATCAGGCAGGAAGTATCGGCAGATTGTATCACCAGTCTCCCCTCAGAACTTCAGATTGTACTGAGTCAGACTTCTGTCCTGGTTCCTGTTACTCGTCCCCCCCCTCCCTGGCCCAGACACCGGTGTCTGAGTCACTACAGTGTGGAGTCAAACTTCAGGAGCGTTCCAGGGGTCCATTGACGAGAAACAAGAACTAATTGTGCTAACGAGCTTGTTTGGATAAGCCCTTATTCCTCTAGCGCCATGAGCGGATGGAGTTAGACACATATGGGACGGTCCGACTCTGACGGCGATGGGCCCCCGGTCAGGGTTTGGTGTACGACATGCCCGGCGCATCCATCACCAGTAATACAGCTCTCTGACACAGAGGCCTGCTCTTATCCATCATCGCTCATTTAAGATACATGTTTGGCTCGGGTGGGACAGAAGTGAAAGATTATTGCCATTAGAGGCAGATCTTTTGTTTTGATGGCCCCTCTTAATGGGGTTGCATTAGGGGGAAGTCCTAGGGGCCAGTTTTTGGGTGATTAAGCAAGCAACACATTTACAAGTCTCTAATTGAGAGAACAATGCCAGGAACCTACAGAGTGCAGCGCTGTAATGAACTGAGGCTCCCTGAACTAGCTTCATGATGGGCTAACGGTGCAGCTCATGAATACACAACAGAATGCTCTTCGTCCTGGTGCAGAGGAAGAGGAGTCCTTCAGATGGATGGACAGGATGGAACCACTTTTAGACTTTTAGAGTTAATAAAACTTTCAGAAATCAGGAGGAAAACGGGAGAATAGTGACCCAGGAGAAAAAAGGAGGAGAACAAAAACTCCTGGAGGTTCTGCTTGGCCCCGGCTCCTCCCCTCCTCAAAGTTTAGTGAAAATCACCTGACTCATGCCCCGCCCCTCAAAAAGTTACAGACGTAGGTGAACACAACCTGGAGAGAGTAATAATAAATAATGTGTTCCTCTTATTGTTACTTCATTAGTATTCTGAACTCAGCTCAGCATCAAGGTGATGCAGTGACATCACAGCTAGTTAGGAAGCCAAAGATGGTCAAAGATGAGTCATACTGGACTCATACAGGAAACATCTTTGGAACAGATTTGTATGTTGATGGATAAGAATCTGATTTCATTTGTGCTTCTACTTTAATGCTTTGTACTTTCCTCCAATAACAACTTTAATGATGAGCTCAGTCCTTTAACTTTCCTTGTTAAGTGAATATAAACCAGGTGGAACTGTTTCCAGCCCGTTCACACGCCGCGTAGAGAAGACATACTTTTCCCTAGATGAGCTAAAATGAGGCTGGTTGTTTGATTTGTGTGCCATTTTGCTGGTGATTAATGAAACATGCTCTGTTCCATCTACGTGTCCTCGTCTTTGTTCACACTGAAGTGAAATCAGGTTAAGTGGATGATGTCGCCGCTCTGTGATGTCATATTTCACTGCCAGGTTGTTGTGTGCCGTCTCGTGCCCTAATTATGGAGTGAAAAAACGAGGAAGCCAAATGAAGCAGTCGTCACCTGAGATGAAGGACACATCCTCTGTGCCAGGAGACGCTTCACATTTGATTTTTTATTTATATTCAGTACAGGGGGAAGAAATAAAGTGGGTCAATGAACAGATTTGCAGAAACCAACTTTGAAACGCCCGTGTTGTCTGTCTGTCTCCGCTTAAACGTAGTTTTGAATCCGATTCCCCAGTGCCAATTACTCATTAAAAATGTTTAACAACATTTTAATTGAAGAATTAATTACCTTCGGCTGCGCAAAATCCTCCTAAATTTCATCTGGGGAGTCATCAAGTGTGCAGAGGAGCAGCCGTGGATGAAGTGTCAGAGAGTGGGTTGGTGGCGGTTGGCGCAGGAAAATTACATCAGCAAGGAAATGTAGTCTGCTGTGTGTCAACGGCGTAAAAATAAACGAGTGAACATATCTGTGAGCGAAGCATTACGATGTGTGACCTCATCAACAGAGCTGTAAGTTACAAAGTCCTCGCTGAAGCAAACACCCTTCATAGCCTCTGCATTATTCAGAGGGTCTGACTGAGAAACACAAACACAAAAACAAGGACCAGAGAAGGAAGTTTTACAAGTTCAGAGAGTCAATCATCCTAAAGGCTCCTCTGGAGCATCGAGGCTGGACAATCAGCTGTCTGCTCAACTGGACCATGTCATGGACACCAAACATGTCAGCCTGTTTTAATCTAGCAGAACCACCAGGTTCTGGTACCAGTCTGGTACCTGTAAGAGACGACTGGCAGCTATGAGCAGTTTAGCTGTGACTTTAGCAGATAGCTGCTGTAGCATATACAGTATGTAGCATATAGCATAGGATTAGCTCTGAGGGCTCCTCTCAATGGAAAAGATGTCTTTGCTCTACCTCCTGGTTCTCCTACGATGTCATAAGGTTTGATAGATGGTTCTGAAGCGCCTGCTCTTTTCCTCAGAGTTTTTAAGGATGTTGACAGTCGTTGGTCGTCACTGTTCACCCACTGAAAGCTCTAAATGTTTAGACATCTATTTCCCATTAATCAGCATCCTTTGTGCTGCTCAGTGCTTTAGCAGACCCAGCGAGGGTAAACCTGACTTACACCTCTCCCCCCTCCCTTTGTCTGTCTCCTCTCTCTCCTTGCCTCCTATTTAGCCCATGCATTTGATTAGTTAATCGCCTCCCTCCCTCCCCCCCGTCCTCAGGTGGAGGCAGAGCGCTTGGGCTTCTCATCCAGCCAAGCTGTTCTTTTGGAAGGGAAAGGAGGCAGCTGTGTTTACAGCCCGGGTCCTGGCGTACATTTAGCAGAATCTATTATTCATATCGCTCAGTATCAGAGCGAGATCTCCAGCCACCTGTCTCGCTGACAAGCTCGCCCCCTTTTGTGGCGCTTTCCGTTCGGAGCAAATTACGCTCTTCTTGATGAATTGAGTTTTTATGAGTGTTGCTGTAGCGCCTGGGCCCCCTCGCACCGAGCCAGGGGCCATCAGGGGCCCGGGGAGATTCTTCTAGTCAACACTTGGAAGAATGTAGATCAGGATCAGTGGATTCAAACCTGTCCCCTCTCTCCTGGTCTGACATCCTTATTGTTGTTTACCTCTCTCACCTGAACTGTGGCCCTAATCTGGGATCTGAAGAACAAAGAGTTCCTTCAGAATCGGTTTTCTCTGAGACACAGCTACCTGATGAGCAAACTATCTCCCTCCTTTGACTCGGAACATTTTTAATTAACAGGGAGGTGCGTTCACTGGATGATAAGCAGCGCGGTAAGTTATAACATGATTCATAATTTATAAAGATTTGTGCTTTCATCTTCACTAGTTTGCATAAAACTAATTACTTCATAAATGGTATTCATTACAAAATATTTTTTTTCTCTTTGCAGACACACGTAAAGGGCGGCGGCGCCCAGCTACCTCTGGGACTGGTTAGCATGCAGAGTAGAAAGGTAATGATGAGATGTTAGAGGCGGTGAAACCTGCCTGTTTCAGGCATGTTCTGCAGCTTTAGACTCATTATTCTGCAGCTCAGAGGCTGAACCTACATCCACCTGCATAATGGAGGTACATCACAATCAGAAGAAATGTCTGACACGGTTGTTTTAGACGGAAACAATAGACTTTTTTTTAAAACATTTTATATTGACATTTTAGTGAATTTCTAAATAAATAATCTACAGATGTGACTAAAAAAAAATCATATTTAGTCAACTAATATTTATGAATATGAGTGTTGATCCGGATCAATATCTTCTTTTTCTTTAGTATTCTACTATTTTACTTGTATTATATATTTATGTTACCTTATTTTTATACTTTTTAAATAGGTTTTGTGACATGTGGTCTGTGCCACAACCAATTCAAGCGTTGGTGGAGGTATAAACTATCAGAGATTCCTAGTTTTAATATGTAATCAATGGGCAAAATAAATTGGTGGAGGGTGGGGGTATCTTGCTTAGGGCCCTAAAAAGGCTTGGGGCGGCCCTGACAGAAAAGATGATAATATAGAAGAGATTTTTAAAGGCACTGATTTGCAGAGCGGTCACATGGTTTTTGACATAATTTTGTAAGTTAAATTCCTCCGGTGAAAAGAAACAACAGCAAAAACAACTGAGATGTCTAAATAAACACTTCGCCTGCTTCTCAAGTCTGTTTTCAATTCCCATCGGATTAAAGTGTCCCTGCAGGAGCTGCTGAGGTTGGTACGGGGTGAGGTGCAGGGACATAAATCAAAGCGGTCCAAGGAATAGTAATCCTCGCTGAACATTTTGGACTGATTGATATAAATAACATTGTCCTCGCCATCTGTCCAAAGAGGGACCTTTCCAGTTAGTGTTGAGCGGCAACGGCAGAATAATTAATGAATGGTGTCCTTTGTGCCGGTAATAAAGAGGAGACAAATTATGTTATAATCCAACTGCTGCTCGTTTGTCACAGCCAAATAAAATGTCAAATAAAAGTGAGGGGCCACAGAGTTTGTTTAATGGAGTGCCGGCTACCTGCTCCAGACTCAGACAGCAGGGAGGGCCGGCCGTTAGACATGCAGGGATCCACTCACACTGAATGTGGAGCTGTGTGCTGATTATGGGCTGCACATTTAACAAATGTTCACCGCTGAGGAGTTTTCTTCCAAAAACAGTGTGGATGTCTGTTCTGGAGGAAAATCATGATTTAAAATGATGATAAAATATAGAATATCCAATCTGTCGGTCTGACTCTGGTCTTAGTGCTGCTGGTTCCTATAATACAAGTCAAAAGAGGTCAAATTAAAGGGAGAGATCATTAAATTCTGATAGATTGAAATTTATATCATGTTTGCTCCCCTGTCCATTTGTTTGTTTGTTATACGGATTATGCAAAAACTAATGGACAGATTTACATGAAACGTGGTACAAGGATGGGTCATAGGTCAGGAAAGCATCCGTTACATTTTGGTTCAGATCTGGACAAAGTCAACATCAATGATTTTGTATAATGTTCCTTAACATTGCTAAAATATTTACCCAAATTTCCCTGGAAATAATCCATAAATTCAGAGAAATGACAGATTTATGGAGAATGATATTATGAGGATTCAGATAATATATATTATGTCCCTGTGCTCTTTAGCAGACGTCACACTGAACTCAGTCACAGGAGCTGGATTTCTGTTTCCAGCACTCATGTCATCTGTATGCGTTCCATGAATCATCTGCTCAGGTATTCATAACCTGAGATCAGGGTTGGATTGGTGTCATTGATCGGCAGAAACACCTAAATTGAATTTGTATCCTTCATCTTACCTCTCTGCGAACTCTGCGCCGTCATAAACCTGAACCTAAAGCCTCTGAGCGAGAAGCTACAGAAAGAAAGAAGAAGTTTTGATATTCCTTCACAAAAAGTTTGACTTTTCACAAGTGGTGACTAAAAGGTTTGTTTTAATCACAAACATTCTACTGATTTCTTTTTTGACAAAATAAAGATATAGTTCCTGTTATCCCTTCACAATCAGCTCTCTGTTACTGATTCCTACACATGAAGGTGCTGAAAATGATCATCGCGTCTTTGACCTCGAGCTTCTCCAAATAGAACATCACCCATTATGGTGAGGGGAACATACAAGTGAACTCTGAGAAAGTTTAGGAGTCCTGGGAGGCAAGGACGAAGGAAGGGCTGCCAAACAGCGCCTCGGTAAAGGGCGGAGGAGGCAACCTAGACGGGAGTTGAACACACTGCAATATCGCCTCCAGGTCCATCAATCACCCTCCAAATTAAAGGCGAGGTGAGGCTGAGGCTTCATCGGCCATATTTGGCATCAGCCTCACATCAGGCTGCGATGAGGACATCACCCAGAACGCAGGGATGCTCCAAAGGTACGCTCATTCAGCCCACGTCGGCGTCTCGGCAGGGCTCGCATTATCAGGGCCAACAAAAGGAGGAGCCGCTTTGTGCAATCAGCAGCGTTCTGTACATATTAAACAGCATAACATTCTCAACACAGGTTCATTTTAATTAGGGGGGAATTTGATCACTGCCGTCTCCCCTGGGTGCTTTTGAAGTTAATAAAACAAGCTGTACCTCCGCAAAGAAGAGCTCTCCTTCCAAAGCAGGAGCTGAGAGGGGGAAGGCGATGGGGGAGGAGGACAAAAGGCAGAAAGTTACCTCTTCAAGTCCAAACAACAGGGAGGTGTCAGAGGAGAGGCTGTGATCCTCATGTTGGGAGACGGAGGAGCAGAGGTGCTCAGAGGGATTATCAGTGATAGCTCATACATGCAGATCGGCTCATAATGAAACAGCTGAGGTGTTGCTGCTCTGACACTTTGGTGCATTCATTCAGAAGATGTTCAAAACAAGAGAAAAAGAAGTGAATGTTAAGGATTCCACAGAAAGGACGAACACCTTCCTCGTTTTGTGAAGTATGAAACTTCACCCGACTTTCCATCGGCATGGAACACACTGTAAAGGCTGATGGTGTTACAGCATTGGCTTTTATTTTCCCAATAAAAGAAGTGAACGGTCATCTGTCCCTGAAGTAAACGCTCCATCTCTCCAGAGCCTCCAGGCAGGTTGTTAAACGGCCAAATGACGATGGAATGAGTAAATAATTAAACAAATAGATGAATAAATAAAAGGGGTCGGACTCTAGCAGAAGGGGGAGGCAGATGAGGGGGGGGTCGTTGAGCTGGAGAGCCACCTATGGCAGAGGGAGGGCAGACTTCTCTCCCTGAACATGTACCGTCTGTACAAATCTGAACCTTGGCACCGGTACAGGCATCTGCTGCCGGCCTCCGTCTGCCAGTCCACCGTATACACAAACATCTGCTTCCTCGCACACAGAGGGACACGCAGCTCTTGACGGGTCTGTGTTTCACCATTCTGCCTGGCCCTGTTCGCCGGTTCTTTACACAAAAACCTTAATGCATCCTGTCAAGCCATTAGCCGGTGATACGATCAGCTCACAGGCTCCCATTAAGCCATCAGTGTCCACCTGTGATAAAGACGACCATTTATTTTCTTAAAGCCCTACTTAGTGTCCGTTTAACTCAATTTGTCAGGAAATGTACAACAATTTCCTCCCCCCACGGTCCTGAAATCTGGTCGGGGTTCAAAAAGGAGGAGAGGGAGAGAGGCTCCTTTTTTGAGGATGCATATTCAAATGAGGGGATTAAATTGCCTCTCATATTGACGTATCGTGTTGCGTGAGCGCTGAGAGGTGGCCTGTGTTTTCCCTCTAAAAGCTCATTTTTGGACAGCAGGGGCAGGAGCTGGAGGTTGTTTTGCCTCCATTAGCCTCGGTCCACGGCCCCTGCTCCCTCTCCTGATGTGACAGCACTCTAAATGTAGCTCCGCCGTTATTACTTGCACAAACGCCACATCGCTAAAACATAATAACACCTTTTCAAACAGCATTGTCCCTGATGCTCGCAGACACACATGTGGAATCAGCCCCCCTCTCCTCATCCACATCTCCGGTGACGACACCTAACAGCCACTGAAACATCTGTTCATGTTTTGTCCACAGACGTGGTTTGGATTGGAGAGGTGGTGAACACAAAGACTCCTGGGTTGTAAATCAGCTGTTAAGGTAAAAACCTGCTTACAAAAAGGATGAACATCGTCTTCCGTGCCAGAACGGCCTCGGTGGTGTACACGTCTGCCCCGGCTGCCCCTTCTTTCCTTGCAGTGGGACGGCGGTTCGGCCAAGCGGGCAGGAAGTGGAGGGGCTCCTGGTAGTGACGGCGGCAGATCTGTTGACATCTGTCGTGGTTGGAGAGCTCGCTGCACAGGAAATGGGGTGTCACAGCACTTGCTTGTTGGCCATTATCCTGGCATCCTAATGAAGTGTGGGCAGTTTGCAAAGGGGGTCTCTGGATGGCATGTTGAATGCACGGATGGGCATACACCAGCATCACCCCTTCACATCCTCCCCCTCTTCCTTGTGTATGTATCCCATCTGCCCGAGGCCCCGAACGACACCCAATGGGACGGAGGCTGGTTGCGAGCACATGCGCTGTATACCGGCCGTTTTCCTGCGACAGGCTGAGTGCGAGGCCATTAGGCATCTCAGCATGGCCGGCGTGTGATTGGACACACACAGTGAACAAGTGTCCTCTCGGCATGGATGCTGCCTCACGCTAGGAGAGCTGGGCTGCAACGACGCAGCGCCATCAATATACCTGGTCCTAATGGTCTCTGCACCACAGATCAAGTGGAGTTTGTCGGATTCCTGAAGGGCCTTAGGTGGCTGTTTATTGACACAGCAAACAGAAAAGACTCCCCTGACTGAATGTAATTCTGCAACACTTCAGCACCAGATGCCCCTGAGTGCACATAACCGTACATCAAAATGGCAATTTAGAGAAATCTATAGAAAGATGGAGTTAAAAAAGTGAAGAGGTCAAAACGGTCAACATACATTTGTAGAAGGAGGAATAACCGATCTGTTCTCTCCATGTTTAGATCATATATGTGCATCTACTTCATATGTCCAGTAGATACTGGATGGATCCAACTCAAACCTTCATTCTGATCCTGTGAAATTGTCTAAATCGCAATTTATGGAAAGATGATGCCGTATAATGTTTAAAATGTCAAAATAATTCATAATCGGGTAAAAAAACAACAATTTTATCCATCATTAAATGTAAAATATTAAAACCACTTGTTAAAAATTGGGGTAGAGCAAAAATTACAAATTTAATTTAATCTATAATTCAGGCGTTATCTGGTGCAGCACATGGAAACAAGTGGTGAGAGGCTTCCTGTTTGTTTTGTAGAAGTATTAATTTATGGAAATCTATGTAAAGATGGTTTTAAATGTGTGTAGAGGTCAGGACAGTTCATTCATAATGTATGTCATACCTGTTATTAAAGGAAAAGGGACACGGAGGATTATTGAGCATGTTTATGTATCTTTATATCTACTTGTCTGTGAAATTAGATTCATGAAGAGGATTTGAGCTTTTATTTTGACAGGATACCAGGCACTAACAGAGCCAGCTCTGCTGGTCTCCACACAAACGATTGCTCTTCAGGTAAAGAGTCTCTACTTACTTGTCTGCCCATAAGTGTAATGGGCTAATGTGCCGAGTAAATGTAGCTCTACAGCCCTAGAGTGCTTCATCAATACATCCGACGGATGCAGGACAGAAGGGGGATTATCACCAGTGCCAGATGCTAAGCCACTGAAACTGCACACAATCAATTAAGTCCTCTGTGCATACAGTAGCATCACTGCTGCCGAGTTACCAGGAGAGATAGCACGACGCTCACTTCCTAACTGAGCAGGAAGTTGGATATCTGCTCATTTCATCTACCGACTGTGACTCATCTGTGAATGCATTGATGAGGGTAATGAAGCAGGCCATCATGAAGCAGGTGAATGGAGGACGGGCTCCGTTTGAACCCCAGAGGTGCATCGAAAGGAGCCAGTTGAGATGGTTCGTCTTGTTTGGGAATGATTCTGGATCCTCCAGGAAGACAGGGATGTCTGGAATACCCTGACTAGTCTGCTGCCAGCAAGACCCGAGCCCAGATAAACAGAAGAAAACGAATGACTGAAGGATCTTGTTGTCTTTTTCCTGAACTTTGTGATCCTGTTTGGTTAAAATCAATCAAATCAAAGTCATTGACTCATTGTAAAAGAGATGTTTGACTGGGTTTTGGAAATTTGAAGCAATGAGTTGAGATTCATCCTAAAATTGTCTCTCATATTAATTTTTTAAAAGGATTTACGGTCAAAGAAAGCTTCATCATTTCACTGCATTTGACTCGCAGTTTTAAGTTCATTTATAAATCACAGGCCTGAAAATTATTACAGCACGGCCACATGGCTTTTAAAAATTTACAACAACCCACAGACACAAATCAATTTTGGAGAGAGGTGCTTCATCCTCTGTGATTCCAGCCTTCACATCCACACCCGACAGGCCATCCAACACCGACAACAACAGCAGCAGACAACAGGCTCAGAGGGAGGAGTAAACATCTCAAACGCCAAAGCACCCAGTGATGGACTGCGCTCATTTTTTCACCTGCAACCACAGATCACTTCATAACGACTGGGTCTCTTTGTCATACCAGAGGAAAAAAAAGTCCCCTTTGTGCCGTGTAGCCGGAGACAAAGAGCCCCACAATCCCCTGCAGCAGCTCCAGCCTGACAGAGGAAGTAGGTAGTTAACCACATTACCTAACACATCGTGATGGATGCTGCATCTCTCTGCAGGGGTCAGGGGTCGTGCAGTCCCCTCGCAGAGAGGAAGATGGATGAGGTTGGTTACTGTGGCCAGACACCTCTCCTGCTCAGCCTTGTTTTCTTTGCTCCCTAAGCTATCTGATACCTGATTGGCTCTCAAAGGAGCCAAGGTTTGATAGCACATGATTAACAGCAGCCGATGCAACACAACCCGTCATGTTAGTGTAATTACAGGTCTGGCTCAGGTGGAGGCAGAGCTAATCTAGTCAGAAATGACTATTAACTTAATCTTCTGGGATGATTTTCACAGCCTGTAGAGACAGAGATCCAACCTGTATCCAGTCAGATTTGACCACACAGCAGTTCATAGAAAGAGTCGTTGGCAGAGTGGAATAGAAAAAAAGCTCAATTTAACGATGGAGACCTTAAAAACAAAGAAACTTTATGAAGGATTAACACTTTGAATTCAAATCACTGACACAAAACTACACCTCAGCTTCCTTATTTTCACAAGGATCCACCAATCAGATCAGATCCAGCAGCGACGTGTGAAAGGAAACAGCTCAACGGAGCTGATTCAGCATTAAACGTGTTACAAATGACTCTAATGGCGGCCGCCTCCCTCCGCCTCCTCACTGCTGGATACACTTTTACCTTTCAGCCACTATCAGCCTCACTGCCTCATCCATCACTGAGGAAAAGGCTGTGGATGCTGTTTACCATAAACTGCTCTGCATCACACCGGACAGAACCCACAGACCCCTGAGAGGACAGGATGGACCCTTTGGCAGCCATATTGATGTGTTGCAAATGAGTGAAATCATGGCCTGATTAATGAACAAGCTAACGGCTAGCTCCCAGATGTAACTAACACGAATGTTTTCAGTGTCGTTTTATAGAGCAGCTGAACAGTGTGACTGTATCACTGTCACATCCCAGTGGGTGACATCACAGCACATTTTTGCCTTTGACATCTGATGGGAGACATCTGATGTGACATCACTGATTGGGGTGTGGCCACGGGTTCCAGGATTCTCAATAATAATCCTGTTACCTGATCTCCTGACACCTATTCAGAGACTCCACACCTGGAAATGACACAACTCTTTTTACAGTGTGGATGGCAGCGACTGCCAAGCTGTAAAAGCTCCCAGCATCACCTCTGGATGATCTCTGACAGCGAATAATCATCCAGCGCTTACGCAGCTTATCTGAGTCTGTCGAACAGCGGCGGCGGGGAAGAGAGCCCTTAATCTGCCCATAATCAAACCTGACAGTCACCTACAGCAAGGTGTGGCTCCACGCTGGGAACCAGTCAGCCGCCGTCTCTGATCAGCAGAGAGAAGCTGCCTAGCCATTAATATTAATGGTCCTAATCGGGCTGAGAGCGGCGCAGCGATCAGAACTAGAAGGCGAACACGCCGTACATCAAGGTAAGGCCTCGTAACCCGCGGCCGTCTGTTTGAAGCAGGTGAAGGGAGGCCAGGTTTTTGTTTTTTGTTAATTACCCTTTGTAGTGAGACGAAGAGGCCTCCTCTCCCTCCCCTACTGCTCTTTACCTTCTTCTTCCTCTCCTTTTCTCTCTCCTTTCACCAGCTCTACTTCCATCTCTTCAACTAGAACCATTTTGTTTTCAGTCCTTTGACTTCCTCTCCTTTTCCTTTTCCCTTCATCTTTTCTTTTCAAAACTTTTTACAACTCTTGTTTCCTCTTTCTATCCTCCCAGTCAGATTTCTTCTCTACCTCCCTCTTCCTTCCCTTCCTCACAGCGTGCCCCATCCATCTTTCTCCTCCTCTCAGCTCTAATTTGTCTTCTCTTCCTCTTCCATTTTCTTCTCTCGTCTTTCCTTCGGTTTATTTTATGTTTCTCTTTAATCCGTCATGAATATTTTTCTTCCTCTCTTTCACTTTGTCTCCATATTTCTCCTCTTTCAACCAATTCTCCATCCTTCTTGTCTCCATTATTTCCTTTCCTCTTGCACCATCCGTCTTCTTTCTCCTATCATCCTCCTCTTCCTTTTCTTCCTCCAGGTCCATATCTCTCCCCAGCTCCATGACCCTGGCTGTGACAGAGGATCAGTGTATTACTGCGGCTCCTCTCAGTGAGCGATGATCACCTCTGTTTACTCGCCAACTTCTTCCTGACTCGTCTTCGTCTCGGCCTTATCTCGCCGCCGCCACACAGAGGATTACTTTACCCGAGGAGATGCAGTCTGGGATAAAGTTCGGCTGCTTCACCTCTCATTGTCTGAAAGCTAACAGTGTAGCAACCGTGTTAACAGTGATCTGATAGCAGCTGATAAATACGGCCCCTCTTTGTCTAGTTATTTCCCTGTCACTCGTGTTTTCCACCTTCCAGGGAAGCAGAAATGTGCTGTTAGGATAAACATTTAAAAAGTAGCAGCTGAGGCTGGTGCTAATAATCAGAAATGAGCAGAGATCTGTGGTTGAGGGATGGTAGAGACTGGCTACTGCAGCAAACAACCTGCAGGAAGCTTTTTCAAGGCAGAAGGAAATGGGTAAACAGTGAGCATGGGGGGGCAAAAAGTCCTACGCTCAGCAGCTTTGAGAGTCCGAGATGTGAAAAGTGACTGGTTGATTTATCATGGGGGAAACGGAGCCACAAAGTGCAATTTTCTACCTTGGCTGCAAACAATAATTCATAATGATGTTGCCTCCTGATATCAGCAGACCTTTGTGTCGGTCCTCGTAATAAATGTCAGGAGTTTGCAGGTAACTACTTTAAAAGCCATTAGAAGTAGTCGTGATGAAAGATAGTGGCCAACTCTATGTAGTGATAACAACTTGGTTTTACAGATAAAACAGCTGAAAAATGAGCAGCCTGTCTTATTGTGAGGTCAGAGGAGCTAAAGGACTATTACAGATAAACAGGTTATGTCAATTAAAACGGCTGCACAGAGTTTCTCCTGAACTCAGCCCTCCTGCAGCCATGGAGGATTGTTTGTGCCTCCTTCATGCATCAGAGCTGCCACATCAGACCCACATCTCTACACCTTGCTCAATTTGACAGATATTAACTACGAGGGGAATAAGAAAATGTACAGCGCACCGTTTCATAATGCTGTCATGTCTCCCCGTTGACCTTTCAACTGGAAATACTCCCAGCAACAGTCATGCATCACAGTTTAATGGCGTGTCAGGAGAGGCTTGCTGCTTTTTGTTGGTGCACATTTTTTATCGCCACATCGGCAGATTATGAGAGAGCTAATGAACTCTGCTTGTTCTCCTGAAAGTGGAACTTCAAAACGAGCCCATATTGAGCAGGGAATCTAATACAAAACTAATACTTGTAAGAGCAAATAAGCAGGCGCAGATGAGCACTGGTCTTTATGTACACTCGGCTCGGAGAATATTGGATCTTATGTGCTCAATGTCATCCGCTGTGCTCTCAGAAGGGCTCATAAAAGCAGGGGTTGATGTGACTTTAAAGCTCCCCGGAGACGTCAGCGAGACGTTTAAAGACTCTTTAAAGCCGCCGTCACAAAGACTTCAAAGTTGATATAAAGACAAAATATTAACGTGTGTTTTGTCCAGGTCAGGTATTTTAGAGCATTACTTATATTTTTATTGACTAATACCTTCTACTGTATGTTTACCAGAACAAAGAAGAAGAATAAAGAATAAAACCTGTGGAAACAAGCTACTCAAATTAGCATCTCTGCCAGGGCTGAGCTCTGTGAAGAGATGCAATGAAATGCTTGGTTCAATGCCCTCATTTGGTCTGGTATAAAATGTTAATACCTGCATACTCTAGGTTTTAAAGTAAAAATGTTAACACAGAGCCTTAAAATAAACAAACCAAACCAAATACAATGCGTTCAAGAGCAGCATTTAGCATTGAATTATTGTAGTATTCTTGTGTTTTACAGATTATTATTTATGTACTTCCTGGATAGCAGTACGAACAGGGAGTGAGGGGGTAAAATAACATTTGGACATCCATGTGACCTCATGCTGCAGCTGATTAAAAAAACCTGAACCAATCATTGAGTTCCCATCATCCAATCAAAAACGCCTGTCCTCCTCCCTGTTTGGATGACATCCAGTGTTTAAATGGTGGACATATTTCTGTAACTAGTCGTCCCACATGCAGTGATCGATGTGACGATGCTTTCAGGACAAAGTCCACATTGTGCAGGTTCTCTACCATCTCTATGACTCCCTGTACCGACGGGTGTCATGTTCGTGTCCCAGTTCTGATGCTACATCAGGGAACATGGCTCTCAGCGCCGCGGACAGGGACAGAGAGGTGTATGGGTAATGCAGCATGAGCCTGTCTGTCGTATCACATGTGGAGGACGGAGCCTGCAGGAGAAGAGGTGGAGAGGAGAGAGGAGTGTAGCTCTGAGGAATCACAGTCCCTGTCGCCTCACTCCTCCTGCAGGGACGACTGTGTGCTCCCCGCGTCCGCCTGAGGTGTGTGTGTGTGTGTGTTGGGGGGGTGCAGCCTTGTAAAAGCTGAAGGGCCCTGCAGGGACCTCGACTTCTGTTGTCCCCAGACCCAGAGCCATGTGCTGTGCTTGGCAGCGCCGTACCTTCTGTGCCCTGCCTCGGGTCGCTCCGGGAGGGACGGGAGGCGGGGTGAGGTGGGGAGAGGAGGGGGACACGGCGGTTTTTGGCGAGGAGAGGTTTTGAGGTTGGCTTATGTTTGTCCATGAGAGCACTTCTTTGTGGTTTCTGGATCTTTTTACCACCACATTAATCCAGTAGAAAAGGAAGCTTGAGAAGTTTGAGGACTTCTTCTAGAATAAATTCTCTCACTGAACTTGAAATAAAAAGGAACCAAACTGAGGTAAAAGTATTTCTGAACAGATCCTCCTGCAGTAGATTCCACCTTCATTTATAGCACAGAAGTGTCCATTTAATTAGAGAGGTAGGCTCACGCTGAGATGACGTGGAACGAACTCAAGCAGCTTCCCTGAAATCTCATTTGTTTGAGGGTCATTTTCAGACCATAACTTGAAGGGTTTCATTATAAAATGTCAGATTTACTCTGAGTGAAGAAGAAGAGCTTATCTATTTTAAGAGCTTCCTCATAATGTCCATCATCATCCACAGTGAGTTCTACCTTCAGAGAGGTGGTGTCTCACAGCTGATATTATTATCCTCACTTATCGACCAGGTGGAAACATTTTGACGATCCTGTAAAATGTTTTTATCCAGGAGGAAGTTTAATTAGTTCTGAAAAGACTACCTGGTTCACACAGAGATCCAGATGATGTGTTGGAGGTCCTGGTGGTGACACATCATTATACCAGAGGCCATCATTCAGTTTCATTATTATTAAAGGAGCTCTGCTGTGACTGGATGACGTTGATGTTTAACCAGACGACTCAAACTTCTAATGAAGAGCAGACAAATAGAAGTGAGGTGAAAATTGGATGAAACAGAAAATATAAAGATGGAAGAGCCAATGATTAATGAGCTGTATTTATTTATTTTTTATTTATCTTTGACCATGATTCTGATCCTACATGAACTACCAGTCTTCCCATTAAAGCTGCTTGGTTCAGAGAGAGGTCACACATGTTAATGACAGGCAGAATGAAAACAGTGGTTTCTGGTGACAAAGTGGGTTCATTTATTCACCCAACCATCCAGCCAGCATTCCCAGAAAGAGCCCCAGAAGGAGCTCCAGAAGGAGCTCTGTGGCTCTATAGGAATGTCACGACAACAGTCACTATTTATAGCGGCCTTTTAAGTGTTTGAACCAGAGACACACGCTACTGGTTTTCAGCTCAGAGCCCAAAAAGACATAACATGATGGTACAAGTAGATTACACTTTTGACCAAAGTTGTTTCTATGATGTAAAAGTTTCAATTTGAATCTTTTACATGTTTAACTCTTAAACACTTGATCCTACACTTCCCATAATGCAATCAGCATCCTAAGTCTGCAACAGGCTTACGGATGACATCATTATGGTTGTTTTCTCACACTGATTGACTGCAAACATGGACGTTACTTTTTACAGGCCATCACAGGACTCCTGTGTAAAACATCACATAAAGCTTTATTCCCAGTAAATGACGTTAAAATTAAAGCTACTTCTGTTTGACTCTGTGCTGCAGGAGGAGAGGAGGAGAGCGATGGATGCACCGCCGCCGTCACTCTAATCACAATCTGATAGCTGTCAAAAAATACAGAAGATGCAGTTTGTAACCCTCAACCATGTCATCAGTGGAGGTTTAACTGGCTGCCTGTCCTTTTAAATGTAGTCTAATCTGTTTTAAATGCAGCCTATCAATCATGGAGTAAGAGGAGCCGTCACATCACATGTCAGCTCCTCAGATGGAGCAGTGAGGTAATGTCCTCCTCCTTGGACGCTCCTTCAAACCTCAGTCCAAGAGAATAGGAGCACAGAGCCAGCGATGCATTTTACTACCAGCATGGTAGCATGTATGTTCTTTTCACTGCCGCCAGAAACAAAGAGAGTAGCAAACAAGGGAGTAGAGAGGGGGAGGAGAGGGAGGAGGCGGCCATAAACGCAGAGAGAGAAGACATCTCATTGGCTCTGCTTTAATCAGATAGGTGAAACCATCGGCTTTAGCTGCGTGTGTCCCAGCACGGCACCCAGCTGGGTGTTCAAGGGGCCACCCTGGCACATGTAGCGGCCCATGTGGCCATGCCGGCAACCCTGGGGAGGTTCACAATCCCGCCATGTTGCATTTACCTTCTGTGCAGGTGGCCCCGCCAGCCCCTCGCTGGCTATCAGCAGAGTTAGAGCGGAAACTTTTGCACTTTGGCAGTTTGAAAACTGCTTGTACTTCAAAACCCACAGACAAATGTTAGTAAACGGCACATCACAAGCATTTTCCAACATACTTTTAGACTCTTGGCATCTTCTGCAGAGCAAAAGACCCTGAATGTGATGCTTATCTTGAAGCAGAGACAGACAGGCGGCGAAACGCTTTGGCTGTTGGAGCTCCAGAGTTCAGGCTGTTCTGGGGTTCCAGCCGGAGAGAGAGCTGCATGTTGGCAGCGCAGAACAACAATCAGTGGACTGCTGCTCCCTGTCTGCTGGTTCAGCTGTAAACCTATCAGCTAATCTGAGACGTCAACATGCAGACATCCAGACCTGGGTGTTTCCACCCTGACTGTTGACTGACAGGCTCACAATGTTCGACTCATTAACACAATAATGCTCTGTGTAAATAATGTCATATGTTTTTAATGTTTGTTTAAATGCACACTTAAAAGTTTAAATTTGAGTTTTTATTCATTCATGTATTGATTGTATATTTATTGTAGTTATTTATCTCTACTTTGCTCCAGCATAGACGACAATGTTGAGATTTTATTTGATTTAATTCTATATATATTTAAATCTTATATCCATTTATTTTATTTTTATTCCTGTGTTCATTCACTTTGCACTGTGACCCCTCCCCTTTAGCTGACTGTAATGCTGCTGATAGACATTCAGTCTCGTTCGACTGTTTCGCTCAGAATGTAAATGTAAACATTACACCTACACAATAGCCGTAATATTTCAGTGTGGTAATCCTCAATCAACAGGCCCCACTGGGGGAGAACAGGCCTCTGTGTGTGTGTGCTGGCAGCAGGCCAGTTCTGTCCTCCACCAAACGCTGAGCCGAGTCGGTTGCTTAGTGGAAACAGACAAGCCAAATCGGCGCAGAGTGACCTATTTTGTTGCTGTGTGCCGCTGGGAGTGTGTTTTTCCCTAAACTAACCCCTGCCTGCTCGCTGCCTCGCGCTCTCTCCTCTCTCCCCTTCCCAATGGTGAAAAGATACCAAAAATTGCTGCCAGTGGATCCACGGCCTCAACACCACACCTACTTATGTGGTCTGAGCTCTTCCCCTCTCCACCCCTCTTCAGAGGCACCTAATTATGAAAGCCCTGACTCATTTACATGGCTGTGTTTGATCTAAATTACACTCCAAACCACACCAAATTAGGATCATCTGTGAATCTGAAACACTTTTTTTTTTCCTCTTTCTGACCCCCTCCCTGTGTTGTGTGCTGCAGCACTGAGCTCTGCAGGGCACATGTTCAAACGATGAAGGGGGAATTTACAGTTTTTTTAATGCTCTCCGGAGACCTGAGCCTCATCCCGACTGAGAGGGACCAGAGTCACCTACAATTATCCCAGGATCTGATCTGCACCCCTACCCACCCCACGCCCAAATTAGTGCGAGCCTTCTCTGACTGATTCGACGTACAGGCGGCACATTAATTACAATATGCCAACGGCTGGCCTGGGCTAATTGCAGACTCTTATTATGCATTCATGTTTGATAATGTGCATCATCGTTCTGTCTCATTCCAGCCTCGGCTGTTAGTTTTATTCTTTTATCAACTCCAATATTGTTTCCTCAAATATCTTAAAGCTGCAGCAGTTATTTACTGACGTCACAGAGCATGGTGTCTGGATATTTAACTCTCATTTACGGCAACATTTTCAGCACGGTGGAAAACAATAGATTAAATAATCTGAATTTCATTTATCTTTTTAATCTCTAGCTGCCTCTTACCTTCAGGTTGTTCATGTTTGAGATTATGAGACTTCTGAGATGATGCATGGGTTAAAAAGACAGAACAGAGAAGCTAAAAAGAGATGAGATGAACTGTTTTAGGCTTCCTAACATCAGTGTAGCAGACAGCTAGGATTCTGATTGTTTAATATCAGGGTAAACAGTTCTGTGTATCAACAGATTTAAAGAGATTCATTTCAACACACGATCCTGAAAACTGATTCAATTCAAATCATCTAACAACCAATTAAATCTGGCAGCAGATGACATGAAGGGAAGTTAGCACTACTGTTAGCATGTTAGCAGAAATGACTGGAAATTTAATTGACAAACTAAAATTAACTGTGACTAAAACAACATCTAATATTGTTGATGGAAAAACCGGACTAAACCATAGTTTAAAAATAAATCAATAAATCAAACAGACTAAATGAAGGAGCAGCTCATACAAAATCATATATTTATCATGCATAATATCGAACCACTGAAGTCATGACATTAATAGTTCTTGAATGAACTGGAGACCATTAAAAGATGATGGTGTTGGTGAAACAACCCAAACAGCTACAGATTTACTTCAGAGTCATTTTTTGAGCACATTTTGAACCAGAGGATGTTTTACTGCTTCCTTTTCTGATTTCCTGCATCTCAAATCTAAAGCAGACAGGATTCAGGCGCTGTCTGGTCGACATCAGAGCTGCTGACAGTCTGCAAAGGTGATGATTGACAGGTGTTAGGGCTGGACGTGAACCACAGCAGGCTAAAAATACACCTGCCTGTAGCATTTAAGGGAGACGTTGCACCTTTCAGCCCAGGCAGTTTCCTCTCGCTGCCGTTTGGAGACACCAGAGTGCCGAGTCGCCTGCTGCAGCTCTGGACAAAAACGTCTGATTATTGAACGAAGATCAAACATCTCCCCACAGATCTTTGAACAGGCAGCCAAACTACGGAGAGGACTGCTATTCTGAGAAGTTTGTTTTCATGCCTTCTGTTGTGGTTTGACTGGGCGGGCGAGCCGTGCCTCATTCCCCCAAATCCACAGAGCCTGGATCCAATAAGCCGCAGTATCTGACAGCGGTGGGGAGGTTGGCAGAGGCAGGACGCCTCAGTCCACCTACTGTACCTCCTTCAGCCGTCAGGCTGCAGCTAGGTGCTCCGTCTCTTTCAACCCGCTCCCCTGAAGACTTAATTCACAACAAATGTTTGTTCCTTTTCTCTAAGGAAGGAGGAACATTCTTAAAAAGTCAAAGCCTCCAGGTATGACCAGCAGCTCTGACACGTCTACGTCAGCTGACATCAAATATTGATTTCAGTCATTCCTAGAAGAGCACGGAGTGAATTCCCTCTGATGAAGTTGGAACAGGTTTTGACAGGGTTGTTGAGGTTAAAAATGAATACCTCTAGATTCTGGCTGAGCTGTGCCTCCATAATTTGATCAAACTATTGATTTGTGGTCTCATGTCTCTTGTCATTTCTTCTGGTCTTCACCTCTGAGCTGTAGCTTTTAGTCTATCTGCACACACACCGCTGGCAGGAAAAGAAAGGCGGAGAAAAGAGGGATACAAACAGAGTGCGGTCGAGGCAACGAAAAGCCTGAGGGGTTTATAAAAACATCTTTACTCCCAAAGAAGAAAAAAGACCAGGATTAGATTGTTGCTGTCATGGAAAACGGTTGTAAGTGCAATTTGGGTGTTTTTCTTCTGCGTACCTGAATTCAAACTTTCCACGGTCATTTAGTGAGATGTAATACGGTGAGAACTCTGTGACCCACGCTGCTTTTCTTTGACTCACATGGAGAAATGAAAACAGAAAACTTTTTTTCTAACCAGATACTAATAAGTGGAAGAGGACAGTGGTGGTTATTGTAGCTCAGGTGGTGTGATGGAGGTAAAAACTACCACTGAGGTAAATTATCACCAGTGACGTTATGATTTCATCACATTTGTTTTGTTCTGGTGGTTCTGAAGCAGATTTTTCTGCAGCCTCTGTGGAGGTATGAGCTCTCTTACTGACCTACTTACTTTTGGAACAGACATATTTATTCCTCTTTCTGTGTACTGTGACCATTAACCTTGTTATTTCTGGTGAGACTGATGAAACTAAGCCAATTCAACCCCTCAGGGTACCACAGAGGTAGAGTCTAGTTGTAAATGTTGTGTTCTGGAGAAGGGTGGCTTTACTTCTAAATATGAAAGAAAAACAATCCTACGTCTGAGTTGTGTTTGACCTCCTTCCATCTCTTAAAGAGACAAAGGCCAAATGTCAAAATGCCAATAAAACGTGTCTCAGTTAATAAGTCGTCCTCATTCGCTGCCTTCTGATCTGCAGAGCAGTGTTGGATGGCAGAGAAGCTGGGATGTTTTTGATGCCCATGGGCGCTGAAAACCAGAGACAGGGACACGCCATAAACATGTGACTGTCAATGTGCCCTCCTCGATTTATTAAGCCGGGATTTTGACCCTGATAATAAAAAGCCTGGGGGGAAAGTGGCATCGAGAAGCAGGCTCCACATCCTGTTGTGCCATGGTCAAAATGAGATGCTAATTAATTAGCATTGGCATCCTTAGCAGTGCATGTCAGCTCCTATTTGCTGTATCAATCTGTTCCGGGTTCGTGTGACGCCGTCGCCGGTTCCTGCAGCCGCCACGGTCGGATGGAGGCAGAGTTTCAGCCTGAGGTTGCAGCAGACGCTGACTGTGACCCCATGTTTAATGAGGAGGAGTTTAACTGGCCCTCAGCACAAAAATAAGCAGAATGGATTTGATCACATTATGGATCAATAACAATGAGTCATCCAGCTCCTGTCGCCTCCCAACATCTCTGGTCTGTCCGTGGAAAGCAGACGGCTGCAGGAAAACCTGCTTCAAACACACGTCTGACGAGGTTTGTATGAGAGGAGACGAGATCAAACTGTCTGATCGGTGGTTCAACACAAACCTGACCTGCGTTCAATAAGGAAAACGTTACAAAACGTTCTGATGAACGCAGCGTTAAGAGAAACATGGCTCACATTATTTCTGGAAAAGGAAATTTATATTTCTTCCCAATGACATTTTCATTCTAATAAAAATAGTCTCTGCATTTCTTTTTTCTGCTGTGTTGAAAACTTCACCATAACTGTTTGTTTGTCCTTTAATTATGTGTAAAATTATTAGATGTAAGACTCTATTTTGATAATCGATCATTTATTTAATTTTTAAATTTATCATTTATGACAGTAAAGTTTTTGATTTGTTGTTTGGATTAAAGACATTTGAAGACGTCACTTTGAGATGAGATTCTTCACCATGCAGTTTATAGACAGGATGATTAATCAAGTATTGGATGAAATAAAAGTAATTTCCAGTTGCAGCTCTAGGATAAAATATCAATGTGTGTAATAAATGATGTCACATGATTGGGGCGACTGTCAGCACTAAATAAACTAATTAGGCAGACGTCCCTGAAGACGCGGCGTCTACGACGGCTTCAACAATACAAACCATGTGGAGAAGTAATCCAACAGGTTGACCAGGTTCCTGTTTCATCAGGAGGCCAACTGTCATTAGCCTGAGATAATAACTCAAGGTCAGGAGATTTCTGAATTATCTCCCCTCTCCTCTCTGTTCTGTCAGACTCCTATGAAGTTGTGTTCAAGAGCAGCCTCGCGTTAATCAGCGCTTTAATTGCTCCTTTCCTCAGAGTGTGTGGGGAATCAGGCCAATTTGTCAGAGTCTCTCCTTCAGGATGCAGACAGGTTCGTCTTCAGCGAGGATCACGGTCACAGATACGATGACTCTTTCTCAAAGTTACATTCATTTACGGGTGCCTGGAGCGGACATTATTCTGATTCCCTGTTTCTCCTCTGCAGTGGGCAGCAGTATTAGTAAGAGTAATAGTATAAATACTGGTAATCTGGCTTTACATTGTAGTATTATTACACAGAAGTACCTCCATGTATCACATCCTCTGCTGTGTATATATATATATATATATATATATATATATATATATATATACATATATATATATAAACATTCTGCTCCACAGCGTCTTCATATTTATCTGAATTAAATGAGCTTCAGCTCTCCTGTCTGTGCTGAACGATCCTATTGGTTTAGCATCCCGTCCTAATATCACTGCATTACCCAGCGAGTGCAAACGGTGCATCCCTTTAATAACTTCATGTCAATGTGATTAATGGACGCCGCTTAATAAATTTCCTGTAATTAAGTGTCCACCTGCAGCTTGCTGGAATCAATTACCTTTTTGTTTGTGCCGTTTCCTCGAGGTATTTAGTTTTGTGCTTCCATTATGGAGTTGTAAGATAATATCTGCTTATTCTGCTAATTCCTGTCTTGCTGTTTGTGACCCAGTGGAGGCTAAAGGCCTGGAGAAAAGAGCAGATGGATGGCAATGAGAGCAGCACTCATACTTCAGGGCTGCAGTGACTGATGTTTGCTGTGTGGTTAAGAAAAAGCAGAATAATAAAGTTTAATGTTTGTTCAGAAGAAAAGCATTGTGTGTTTTTTATTATGCTAACAGACACCCTTATATTAAAAACTAATCAGAGCAGAGTGAGAGCATGTTAAAAATACGATGAATTTATGACCTTAGGGGAGTCAGTTTCAGCTCTATTTGCATTATGGGAAACGTAGGCAGTGTCAGGTCTCAGCCTCTGCTGCTGTAGTCTGTAGTCCTTCTTTATGACAGCCCAGTGCTGGTACATGGTTACACAGCAGTACTGGTACAGGGAGTCCTGTTGTAGTTAGGCTGTCGGTTCTTTACCAGAGGAGGGGGATTATAGAAGATTAAAACCTCCTCCACCATAAAGTTTGTTAGCAACAGGTATAAAAAGAGAAGGTGGGGGTTGTTTTAACCTGACAGGTGAACAAAGCAACAGGAGCACCTCTGAAAGGTTAAATCGATACCCGCTCCACCTCCTCGCTTCTCCTCCCTGACAGCCTGAACCCCGCTGACGACTCCTAAAATGTGAATCTCTAATCATCGGCTGTTTACTGCCATCAGACAGTCGTGTGCTCGTGAAACCAGATGACTCATTAGTGCAACAAGGGTGACCTTTTCATAAGGGCAGTGACATGTGAGGACGGTCACCGTGGTTAAATGGCACGCCCCTAAGTGTCTGTCAATCAAGCGCCTGCCGCCGTGTCACCTCCCTGTCATCATGCAGCAGATATTATGCAAGGGTAAATTAACCTTCTGCAGCTGGGGTGCTGCGCCGCTTCAGCAGCTTCCAGATCCCTCAAACAGAAAACTTCTGTGACATGTTTGAATTTTTATGGCTCGTGGTGAATTTACACGAATCAAAGAGGGTCTATAGAGAAGGATTTATGTTCACACTACCTGTAAAGGCAGCATTTATGATGATTCAGTCAGCCAGCAGCTCAATTTTCTGCCACCGTTTGAGGTATCCGGGCCTGGCATTAATTCAGCTCTGCTTCAGGGCTCATCTAAAATAAGTGAAGGTGTGAGATTAGAAATGGTGTTCCTCTCCTGTCGCAGCGCGCCGTTACCGGCTTCATGCCCTGACAAGAAGTGACTGCAGACACTCGAGGTGAGTCTGTGCGGGAAATCAGTTTACAAATTACTGTTGGTGGGAATAAGTGTGGCGCACATGAATGAGAATGAGTGTGCATTTCAGTAGCCAATCACTTGAGTGTGGCTCTCCTGGACTCCCTGTGTGCTGTTAAAATATGTGTATCGGTAAAAGCAGCCGGGGGGAGAGTACTTCACCCTGCAGAACACTGAAGATTTGATAAATATGAGAAGGGAGCCACTCGAGGCTTTCACTGCAGCTTCTGTACAGCAAAAAACAAGTCGCCGCAATAATGACCGAAACCATCAGACGGCAAAGCAATTACTGCCCCTCAATCTGCATCAGCGCCGTTGGTAGGGGTAAAACACTGTCCTCACACTGAGGACAAGTTCCTATAGATACACGTTAGCATGGCTTAAAGGAGAAATCCCCTTTAATACGTGTCGGGCAATAATAACTCTTATATTAGAGATTAAAAAAGTGAACAAAGCAACAGCATGTACAGATCTGGCGTTTGATTTATGTTAACTATAAATAACTATGTAAACGTGCAGAAATGTTACACTAGATGAAAAGAGGAGGCCTGTACTCTTTATTCTACACACCCAACAGGAAGAATCATCATCATAACAAGGCAGAAAGACCTCTGCTGTGATTGGATGAAACAGTCAGCAACAAGCATTAAGAACAAAAGCTCAACTTGTGCCTTTTTAAATGTGACTTTAAGCTGTTTGGTTTTTAAATAAACAAAATAAAGAATTAAAATAAACAAACATGCTCTATAAGCTCCAGTCTCATGGACTGTTGTCTCTGCATCACATGTCACTCATCACAATAAGAAACTGTTTCTGCATCGATGCTACAAAACATATTTGCTGTTTCTAAATTTGCTGGAATAGAATTCACCTCTAATTCTGCACATTTGGGCCAAAACTCCACGAAGAATATTTTTTTAGGAAACAGCCTACATATGTCACTTTCTCTGCAAAGCACGCTCAGTAATTATGTTTTCACATATCTGAGTGAACCTGAAGAAAACCAGACACCCTTCAACTCTGATAGGCAGCGTTTAATTGGTTCAAATATCAGTGCCAGAAATAGAGTCAGTCAGCAACGAGCATTACATAAGAGTAATTTAGTTTGTTCTGGGTCAGCGGGCCTCGGCTCTCCGACGGTGCAACTTTAAAAAAAAGTGACAATTCTTATTAAAGCCAGTGTGAACGGAGCAGATCAGCAGGAGGGACTCAGCCTGCAGGTTTTCTATCACGGCTCAGCTCAAACAACTTTCCAATATTTGCTTCTATTAAAGATGATGAGAAGCAGAAGTTTAACCAATTTCATGCCCAAAAACAAAGACAAACTTTATGGACTATTTTTGGCTATAATTTAATGCTTGGAGGGAGGGAGACACCATCAGCTCTATTAAATAGACCAACATGCCTGTTAGCAGGGCAGATATTAGCAGCATATTTATTTACATACATTTCTTTCTTATATTTACAGATATTATTAATATTAATGAGCAAAACTAAATGTGGTCACCTGATATAAAAGTTGAGTTTTTAGGTCAAATTTATAATTGTTATTTTAAATGATTATAATTAGTGGTATCAGGTATTTAAAACAGATAAGAAAAATTCTGCACATGACTGACTGGTTTTTGCTCCACAGCTCCAGTAACAGATGGTTTTCCCAGTTTGGAGTGTAATAATATTTTGAAGCCAGTTTGAAACTGTCATGTAAGGATAATACTTTGTCCACATACTTTTGTCCACATGACATTTGTGTTAGATCAGTGTAAACCCTGTGTGTGCAGCTGCCAAAGGAAACACAGTGGTGTCGTTTGTACGTAAAGGAAAACTCCGCTGTAAAACAGATCCTCCACATGTTACTCCTATCATCCTGTCCTCCTTCATTCTAATTAGCGAATGTGAAGCCGCCGCTCATTAAGACAAGCAGCGGAGAGACACACTGCGGTGATGATGTCATGTGCAGACAGATCCTGGAGCTGCTCCTCAAACGGTGAATAATGGAACAACTGCTGATGTGGGGACATTTTGTGATTCACAGCTGGAACAGTCAAACCAAACTCATTTAGATGGAACATCTCAGACAGAGCCAGTCGCTAATTCAGCTAATTCAGTGTCACTGCAGCGACTCATCAATCCAGAAGCTCCAGCTCTGGTTTCCAGTTTAGGAAGACACTTTTCTGGTTTGTGGTCACAGACGTTATTGTCACGGCAGTAATGGAAAACGCTTTCTGGAGAGAATTATTCCTTAAAGGAGAGGAGAAATCACCAAAATGACCCTTCATTTAGCGCCTACCCCCTATAGCAGCTACACCTGCAAACAGATGTCAGATTTATGCTCGTTTTTTCACTTGAATCTGAGAAAAGTTTATGCTAAACTTCCCCAAATGCAGAGTTAGCCTAAACTCTGATGCATGTCTCCCACAGAGGAAGCTGCAGTCCTGATGTGGGCATTTCACCTGTAAATACAGTCAGCAAATATCCAGTCCTGGAGGTGATGCCAGAGTACTATTAAAATAAGCAAATAAACCGGGCATGCTAACATTAGTGGCTAACGTTAGCAACTAACATTAGGGCCAAATCCATTCCTTACAGATTTGCTCTCATTATTTGATATTAATACATAAACACAGACTGGTTCAATTAAATAAACAACTGTTTATCATTTATTCATCCATCAGAAAACAATTGGACGTTATGATTGCAATTTGCTTGATTAATGAGTTGATTAAGACGGTTAAATGTTTACAAAGGGTTTGAAACGCACACCGCAAATATTTTCAGAAAACAGGACGTGCGTCCCATCACAGCCGTCTGTAAACTTTAATTAAGCACAAACCCACAGAGCCCCCCCCCCTCCTGGGATTCATTATTCTCACCTAAATCTGCATTTTTAATTATTTAATTTGAGATAACGTTTGCAAGTTCCACCAGCAATTATTTTCTTCCAAACTCACAAAGAGCTGCTCCAAAAATGAAAGTGTCTCCATGAAAGGTGCAGCAGATGAGGTGGGCCTGTAAAGAGGAATAAGCACAATAAAAAGAGTCGTATTAACGACTCCCTTGGTTTAGACATCAGTGTGATGTGAAGGAGTCTTCATCGAGTCTGCATCAAACTGGGAGGAGGAACACCAGCGTTTATTAACATAACAAACAAGCTGCCATCAAAGAAATAATGGATGGCATTGTGCCCAATACAAAACATCCCATCAAGCCTCAGAAGGCCGGGGGTGGAGTGTTGATTTTTAATCATGATCATAAAAAAATTATCCTCCTGGGTCTGGATGGAAGAGCTATGCTGAGGTCAGGAGGACCTGTGACCAGCTATCAGACACCAGAAGAAGAAGGACCTGGACCCCCAGAACATGTGACCAGCTATCAGACACCAGAAGAAGAAGGACCTGGACCCCCAGATCATGTGACCAGCTATCAGACACCAGAAGAAGAAGAAGGACCTGGACCCCCAGATCATGTGACCAGCTATCAGACACCAGAAGAAGGAGGACCTGGACCCCCAGATCATCTGACCAGCTATCAGACACCAGAAGAAGGAGGACCTGGACCCCCAGATCATCTGACCAGCTATCAGACACCAGAAGAAGGAGGACCTGGACCCCCAGATCATCTGACCAGCTATCAGACACCAGAAGAAGGAGGACCTGGACCCCCAGATCATCTGACCAGCTATCAGACACCAGAAGAAGGAGGAGGACCTGGACCCCAGGATCATATGACCAGCTATCAGACACCAGGAGAAGGAGGAGGACCTGGTCCCCCAGATCATGTGACCAGCTCAACAGAAGTGAGGTTTTGTCTGATGTCACTGCAGACTCCAGGAAGGAAACCCCTCCTAACCTCAGAGTATTTCTGCTTCTGTGATTAGAGTCAAGCTTCCAAACTGTGAGCTGAAGGAAAGACATGGAGGATCATTTTGAGGGGAGACATCCAATCACACCTCTTAGATTTCTGTTTGTAGCTCTACTGGCCATCTGAAGCTGAAGAGAAGTGTGGAACACCTGCAGAACAGTGCTGAAACCGAAGACCACCAGCTCACCTTCCTCATTATTCTGTCTGCGGGGGCGTCTTCATCGACACTGATGGCTAACTGATGTGAGAGCTAAGCAGCAGGATGTCTGAGGTGGCGAGGACACAGAGCCCTACTGGCGGCTGCTGCTGCTGCTGCTGCGAGGGGAGGACTACAGAGGATTGTGGGGGTTGTATGACAGCAGCACCAGAGAGGAAAGCAGTTCAGGGGCCTTTTTCCAAGAGTGGTAATCAGGCGAAGGGGGATGAAAAAGGCTGATTTTGAAGGAATTAGCATGATAAGCGAGAACACAAAATCAATCCTCGTCCTCAGCCGAGGCCTCCTCTGATTACTTTGAACTGTCAAAAAATGGCAGAATCAAATCGAAAGTGCTCGAGGTTAGGGGAGTGATTTGTTCAAGGAGAGATCGCTAGAGCAATTGACACAGCTCTTGAGACAATAATTGGGTTATCAAAGAGAAAACAGTTCAAGTACCACAGGGGTGAAAGCTTATTTGCATTGGATTTTCATACGGAGAGACACACCTCTTCTTTACTGCCGCTCTTTTTATTCCCCCTTTTAATACTTCAGGGCCAAGTTGACACGGCGGTTGCATCATTATCATCCAAAAGTTTGCCGCCATGTGCACCCTGCATGATTAGCAAGTTGTTTGTGTGCATAGAGACACACAAAGTGGAAGTCACAATGGTATGTGTGTTTGTGCAGCCATGAGTTTATTGTGGGAATCAAAAGTTGTGAGTTTGCTTCAAAGTAAAAAGTTGCTTCCTTAAATCAACTATTTCTTGCTTTTATCAACATCCTGCAGAGCTTTTTACTGTCGCATTCATGCACATTCAGGCTAGAGCTGACACTGGAGGGCAAACTGACTGATCTTTGCAGGAAAGTACATTATGACACGATTTCACCACCATGAATCTGTGGCAGTGTAGGGAGCCTCTTTTAAGGATTCAAATGTACTAAAGTCACTTTTTACAAGTGAGAAAATACAAACATCATTCTGAGTTCAATCTATTCGTTATAATGAAGGTTCACAGACGTTATTACATCCCTGAAGAAGACAGGTGCTCCGCTGATATTGCAGCCTTTTGTGACGAGTTTGACATTTCAATTGCAGAAACAGTCAAACTGTAATATCTCATGCAGCAGGTAATAAAGATCATAATCCTCTGTTACACAGGCAACACTTCTTCTCCACTCGCTGCTGTCCTGTTCTAGTTAAAAGGGTCTCACTCTGGACAGGAAAGTGCTGACAAAAGCTCATCCCCGCCGCTTCAGCCGTTAAACAACCTGCAGGAGTCGGAGCGGCTGCTCTGATCTCAGAATGGGAAGGTAGGATTCTGCTCGGATCATGTTTACACAGCTGGGAGCGACTCAGGAATGGACGAAGGTGTGGACGAGCAGACGTGGGTCACATGATGACAGGAAGTCATCCTGAGCGTTTGTTTTAAGCTTTGTGAGGAGCCAGGTGGGAGGACCAGATCGGCTGTCAATCATAGAGACAGATACAGATTGGACAGTCAGCAAAACAGATGACAAGAAAGACGGACGAAAGAAATGGAAGGATGTAAGAAAAAAAGACAGGCAGGTGAGGAAAGAAGGAAAGGAAAGATGGAGGAGAGAGGGAGGGGGGTGATAGGAAAAAGAAATAGGGAAAAAGAAAAAGGCAGGAAAGTGAAAATAAGAGTAGAGGGAGAAAAGAAAGAAAAGTTATAAAGAGAAGGAACAGTAAATGGTAATAATAAATGAACAGCATCAATAAAAGAGACAAAAGGATGGAAGGAAAAAACAAAGGATGGAAGGAGCAGGAAGAGAGGAAGAGTGTGAAGAGGAAGAAAAGAGATTAAGAAATAAGAAAAAGAAAGTTAGTGAATTTCAAGGAGAAGTTCTGAATCATCCTATAATTTCATTTTCATCCACACTCAGTCCTCTTCCCTCTAACTTTACTTCCCTCTGAGTTTCTTCCACAACGTAGGAAGTTAACTAAAGAATAGAGAGAATAATCAAACGACTGGCTCTCGTTTTTTGTTTTTTTAGACGTTTCCTTGCTGCCAATTTACAGAAAATGGCAGGCCTGCCCGGAGCCTGACTTCAGCAGACAAAAGTGCTAACAGCAGATGAATTAAAGGTTACCAACCATATATGATGAATGTCAGGCAAATACAAATGACCAGAGAGAAGAATAATGAAGCTTTTTGCCTCTGAGCCAGAGGCCAGTCAATAATTAGCGGTGGTGCGGTCGCTGTCGCCAGCTTTCTGCAGCCGCGGCGTTTTGTCTCGGCTTTAATTGCTCAGGTTAAGATGGCCGCCGCGTCAGGAAAGTAAAAAGTTCTGAATTCGTTAAGATGATGCTTCTCAGGAGAGGCTGGGATGCAACAGGACACACTTCAACAATGTTTTAAAGTTCCTCCATGTCGTTCCCATCGTGTTTACTTGAAGTGAAGCATGAGGGAGTTAGCTTTGAACCCCCGCGTTCCAAGTGAAAAACAGTCCCGACCGAGCTCAGGGAAGAAAGAACGACAGAAAAAAAGGAGGAGAGAGCCACGAGTGGTTGACAGTCGGTGCATATTGGTTGTTTTTTTGCAGGCAGGGAGACATAATCACACAAATAACACATCAAAGATAGAGTGAGAGTTAAAATATGCAGTTGAAAATTATTCAGACTGCTTTGGGATGGCAGGGGGAAAAATATTCCCTCAAAGTGTCCGAATGGATGAGATCAAAACCGTGTGATACCGGGAGACACATGCACCGATGAGAGTCATGTCCGGGTTTAGCTTTTGCTTTCGGGGCCTTGGCAGCTCCTGTGTTTCATGTCATGGCTGCCTTGACTGGAGGGGAATCCCTTTTTTCTGTTTTCTGGTCACTGGCATGAAGCCGTCAGTATGTCGCCTCCCCATGTGAACTTTGGAGCCCTGCAGGTTGGCAGAGAGAATCCACACAAACACAACCCGGCCTGCTGCCTTCAAGTCGGAGCCAAACGCTGCACCTGCACCACGTTCAGGCCGACCACACCTACTGTCTCTACGGTCTCTCTTCTGCACGAGTTTAAAACACAAACTTCAGCATCCAATTCTGAGGCATTATTTTGTACAAAAAGATCATAGAATCACATCGTAATAAATACTGTCAACACATTTTTAAGCCCTCATCTTCGTCTGGCAGGAGGTGTGTGCTCCTCTTTGGACCGAATCTTAAACTAAACTGAAATTCTTTTGGAAGTCAAGAATCACAGGATGAAGATTTAAGATATTTGTGATTGTTTCAGTCTTACTGTCTCCATGTTTGAGGGTGTTTGACACAGCTGTCCAGTTTGATGACTTATATAACAATAACCAGTATAATATAATGGTGCTGGTGTCTTTAAACTGGCTTCACTGGTTGCTCCAGGAGGAACAACAACAAATGTAAAATGTAGAAGAAGCTGTGAGTTCAGCGACGTTGAGGGACAGAAAGTTTCTCTTTGTCTGAAAGCTCTCAAATGTGCCACAGAAAAAGTGAGAGTGAAAGCGAAGCCCATCTCTCCTAATTAACACTTTGAAAGATAAAAGCAGTTTATTGAATCAATCAGGATGATGGTTGTTTGTGAGTCCCAGCAGATAAGGACATTTGCATATTAACTTTGCAGTTCTAACCTACATTTGAGCATCTTCTGAGATTGTGGCCAGCTTCAATGTAAATATTTTCCCCTCTCTGCCACTGTGCACGTTTTAAAGTTTCATCGGCTGGATTCTCTGGTGGATTTTCAACTCATTAAAAAATAAAGACGTGGATAAATAAGCAAACATGTAACGTCAACAGACAAACAAATGAAGAAATGAACACGGATATTATGGCGCTGGAGGGGCTCTGCCAAAAGGCGAAGACGGTTTAAAACGGTCTGGATCTAAACTGGTTGATATTTCCAGTTCATAACTGGGCTTTAAATTAACATGAAAGCAACAAAAAGGCTTTTAAAGAGTATTTTATGGGCCCTCCAGTTAAACTGGCATCCAGTACAGAGATGTTCCAACAGTTTAACTTCCATGTGATTCGTCCTGATAATCATTTAAGAGCATTAAGACCGTATGTTTACTGTATTATAGAATCTTCCTCTATTAAAAACACAGACATGTTCCTCCATCACCATGACCTGTAGTTTTATGGACACACAGTTCAGATCCCTTCATATCAACCCTTGTCTGCATCCTCAGTGAGAATCAGCTGACAGAACGAGACGGCCTCATAGAAACCAAAGCTGCAGGTATAGACTGGCCTTTCATACGAACACGGAGGAAGAAAGAAACACCAGATCAATACCAGTCGCCGTTAATCCCAGTACCAACACAACAGCACCATTGTGTTTCCAAGGATGGGCCAAACTTTGTCAGACATCAGCCACACAAAGGACTCGTCTCTCCATCCGATGCTCCACTTATTCAGGCCGTGTTTGGGAAGCAAATGACAAATAAATGGGTGTGAAACCTGGGCTGTAATCAGTCCAGGCTGTATTAACACAGAGAAGAGCAGATCTGAGAGCAGCCGCCATCATCTCAGCTCCAGCAGAGGATAGGTGAGGCAGGATTCCAGGGGAGAGTAAAAAGAGGACGTTATTCTAACGACTCGGGAGCCTTTTAATTGCAAAGGCTTGGATATGAGTTGAAAACGGCTGCCTTCATGCTTGGGAACACAGTGCCACGGTGCCTGCGCCCTCACCCAACACTTGTTTTATCTGCTAGCAGATTGAACTCACTTCACAGTAAAGAGAGGCCAATTAGGGTGCAAAAGGATTAAAAACACAGGGAAAAAAAGATCCTCCAGTTCTCTGCTTTTGTGGCAGTGAACAGGCTACAGGAAGGAAACACAAGAGGGGAAGGAAGCTCAGCACTTTATGATCAGCAAATTAAAGAGAAGGTGTGAGGTCACTTCCTGCCAGTCTGCTCCAGAGAGGAGAAACGTCCACTATGGATTATCATTCAAATTTAATGTTAACACTGAGTTCTTCACCTGTCTGCTTCTTATCCCATTAGCCTTTCACCTGCTTTCCTGTCACCACACTCTGGGATTAGACCCATGAGGTCTGTGAGGCTCCTGGTCCATGAAGGGACAGATCAGACCTCTGATACCCTGAACATCACACACACTTTGGGTTTATGAGAGATGACCATCTGGTGTTTGAAGAAGGAATAAAATCTGATCAGATTCAGCAGGTAGAGGTTCCACTATGAAGGCATCCTGACCATAAAACCAACAGTGATGATGCAGTTCTACAACGTGATTCTTCAGTTCTAGAAGCACTGCTTTCTAGGTTGAGAGTTGTGTGTCTGACATGTTAAAACATAAATGACTTCCTGTTTCCTCCATGTAAACAGGCTGAGATCTACAGGCCTGACCGTCTCTCCGTCTCTCTCCGGCTCTGACTTCCTCTAATAAAATGATTACCGATCTCTGGTGGAGGTTTACCTCAGATGCACCGTCCCCGGGAGATGTCCAAAGGATGTTATTAACCAGGGAGGAGAGAGTGGGGGAGGCGTAGAGGGGAGGCGGGCTTCCCCCAGCGAGTCGTGTCTTTAACATAAGTGGAGATGAGTGTAACCGGATGGTGGAGGCGAGGAGGCGGGGGGGGGCGGGGGTTTCCCCAGGAACGGAGGAGAGCAGCAGGAAATCGATGCGTTGTTTGTTTATTGGTCTGACCTCCGAACCTTTTCCTCTTCTCTCTCTTTCTTCTTCCTCTGTTCCCTTCTTCCTCCGCTCTCTCCTCCTGTCCTATTTTCTCACCAGTTCATTCTCAGTCCAACAGATGAGGGATCCCAGTAAGACCCTTTGAAAACTTCAGAGGAATAAATGTTTATTTCATTCCATCCCTTTTGTTCCTCTTTTAAACACACCATCATCCAACCTTCTGGTTCATCAAAGTTTTGATGTTGCAGCTTTAATTAATTCTTCTGGTTTCATATTTCAGATTGTAGCCATGTCTTCATTACAGAGATGCACAGACCTATACTGCAAAAACTAATAGAAATATCTTAATGTAAATTAAGTGAATTAATTCTTCTTACCAGCCAAGGTTATTTGGGTCCTTAAAAATATTAATACGATATATTAACTAGTAACTAGTTACTTTTCCTGGTTCTGAGTACCTTACTTGTTGAGACTAGACTGACCAGAATTAAGAGATGTTTAACAGAGATTCTGAGGACCTCCATCTTAGACTAAAGGTAGTTTTATGTTTTTAGTTATGTGTCATACAGCAGATCAACATTCTAATGTTTACATGTTAATTGTTATTCTTCCACATTTACAGACTAATCTCATGCGTTGTTTTCTTTTCATTCTGCTCTGCTATAAAAATATGAGTTACCTTTTTCAACTAGTTGGAGGTCAGTGACTGAACAGCTTCGTTTCCCTGAGTCTCTTTAAGAGAAGACTTTCCCTTTGCTTCTGTAACAGAGAGGAAGAAACACTTCTAAGATTTAGATATCCAGAATGAAAAGGTCACCCGGATCCTGCGATTCTTAGTGATGCTAATGGAGCCTAATTTGAAACGGAATTTTATTCATATCTTGAAATCCAAAAATGAGATTTGATTCAGACGTAGCAGTCGCTCCATACTTTTTAATGATAAGTAGGTCCGAAGGCAGGGAGAGGAAGAAAAGATCCCCAAGGTGCTTCGACTCTGTTCTTTTATTAATGACTGGAGCCCTTTTGTGACCGCCGCACAATCGTTTGATGAATCATTATCGTGGAGAAAATCATCACGACTGATCATATTAAGAGGGGAACGCGGTTGTTTTGCGAGGCCTCCTCTCTTGTCCATTGTGAATTATTGTCATTATCATTAGCATGAAATGAATTCTGGCCTTTGAAAAGGGGGGCGCTGCTCTGAGTTAATGTATATTCATCCGTTGTCGGCCTTGTTTTGTCTGTTATTGCAGCTGCTTTGAAACCACGTCGGTACGAGGACGCTGATAACTGCGCCTTGGCAAACATCAACCCTGTTTACATTAATGTCTGCAGACTGCTGCAGGTCCACTCATGATCCATATCAATTCTACACTGGTGAATAAATTCCAGTGACGAGACATCAATGAGGGCCGATTCCTTATTATAGCTACATAAACAGTACATCTGAGGGCATAATGGAGCCATATTTACTGGTAATTCTAACGTGCGACTGGCTGCATGGTGCGTTCAGGGTTCCACATTCCTCTCAGTTGGTTTTAATGTCACTCCAGCAGTAATGTGTCTGGTCTCCTGGCATCAGGGACATTTGGGGGACACAGAGCCCGATGGAGAGCAGCATCTGCGGCCTGCTGACTGAACGGGGCCCCCTCCAGCGCTACCTGGGCCCCGGCTGGGCCAGTAGCCACGAGCTGAGGAGGGGGCGGGGCGGTCATCATCACCGTGATCTGATTTAACCTCAGGCAGGAGACTACAAATGAGTACAGACAGCTTTATCATAGCCAAAAGACACATCCATGTGTGTGTTTGTGATTCAGGAGGGGCGGGGCCAGTCATAAGACTGTGTGACTGAATATACAGCATCTTTACTCTGGTTTGAAGCTGCTATTTTATTGTCATTAAGCTGGTGGTGTTACCACATTTAATGTTACACCTCTGAAGTGATAAAAGCTTTCAGAACTGCAGCTCTTCTCCTCTCATCCCTGCAGATAAATGGTTTTATTTTCTTAAAACAGAGGCCTGTTTACAAGAGAAATCCACTTGTTTCTATATATTTTTTAGAAAACAGCATCTCCGTCTTCAAACCAGAAATTCTTTTCACCTGATTTTACATCCATCCATTTAGCTGCTTATCGTTTCCAGGGTAACAGGGTGGGTGGAGTCACCAGTTCACGTCTATTATGTTATTTATTACATGATATTTGACTGGGAGGAAGTCGGAGCGCCCAGAGGGAGGAGATGGAAACGCCCCGGGTCCAGACTCCCAGAACCTTCTTGTTTTGAGGCGACAGTGTTGACTGTTACACCTGAACCTGGTGCAGAGGCTCCCAGGTGGTCTCCCATCCCAGTCCTGAAGAGGCCCGACCCTGCTTAGCTTCCAGGATTTTTACATTATTTCTTGTGGAATAGTTTTTAACTCTACTACAGCAGCAGTATGAAGGTGTTTCTTCTTCTACAGATGAATTTGATTAAAATTCTGTTCCTTTGTGTTCATTTCTTGACTTCGGTGAGTGGAGGTAAAGTCAGGCTGCAGACCTGAGAGCGCTGAACTTTTCCGTTATTATTCAGCACTCGGGTCAGTCCTGGACAATATGTTCGCCATCTGCTGGCATCTGTGCTTTCTCCCACTAATAGACTGAAACCCCCACCTCCCACCTCCACTCTACATGGGACCAACACCGCAACCACAGCCTGGAGCGAGCGGAGCCGGGGGTGAAACGCTAAGCAGGTCACATGTTGTCTTTCAGCCATATTTGGGTCAGGCCTTTGGCACTGGATGAGGGGAAGCACGTAGGCAATGGGTAATAATCCCCCCTCCAACACACACATGCATTGCATGTTGGCCACACACACATATAGAGGAACAAACAGACATACACATACTGTACTCGTATGACTTCCCTGGCCGCTATTTTGCCTTAGAGGGCGTGAAATTCCTAATTTTTCTTCGATATGATCCTAAATCAGGGCTCATTTAAATTCCCAGGAGGGAGTTGAAAACAAATTTCAATATGCAGGATTCTATATTGGCACAGAACAGAAGCTAACAGCAGCTTTAGCAGAGCATATGCTGCATGGAACATATGTTTGGAGCATATGTTTAATGCCAGAGGAAAGATGGCTGCCACGTGTCGAGTATCACAGGTAGATCTTAAATACAGAGCAAAGAGGAAAATCAGAGCATGGAAAACGGCCTGTGTTCATTTAGTTCACATGATAAGAAGATTGAAGTTTTCTGAGCAGCCAGGCCGAACGCAGCATCTAATATTTCTGGAAATGTATGCAAAACTGAGCCAAAATTGCTCCCTCCATTAAGATTAGGACACGGCACATATGGCTTGGTGGCCTTGAACGGATGGGGATGTGTAAATGAAGTACAAGTCAGAATATGGAAAAATAAACTTTCTTTTATCAGGAATTCATTAGGGGAAAAACTCAGGGCCTTGCTATATATATATTTTTTTGATGGTGTGTGAAGTTGTCGGGGCAGAGGCCGGGGCACGCGGGTATGAAATGTGATCAAATTTCAAATACATTCACAGTTGTGGTGACTTGTGCATTTGCATCAAACTAGCGGACGGACGTCTGACAGTAAATGGGATGAGTTTGGACATGTTTGGTGCTGCAGTTCGGAGGAGGCTGCTGCTGCTCCTAATAAAGAAAACACTGTGATGAACGGGTGAACGGCACAAACCGGTGCCAGAAACAAACTCAGGAGCAGTAAAATCATCAAGAGAAACGGCAACAATGAGGGTCAGAAGAGGACAAAGTTAACGCCATCATACGTGTCCATCACCAGGATCCAGACGTTCATACGTCTCTGCACAGCGGCCTCCTCTGCACCATTAAAAATCCAGACTTACTGCATGATGTCTTTGACACATTTGCACTTTTCTCCTTCCTCTTTGCAATCACACTAATTGCTTTCACAGATGACTTTTGGCGTCTTTTCCGCCACACAAAGATTGGTATCTCAGAGCGCAGACAGACAGGCGTCAGGTTCAGCTGTTTGAAGCTCCGCCGTTATGACTTCATTTTGGCTAAAAGCCGCCCTGAGTCCCACAAGAAACCAGTAGGAAAGACTTCAAAAGAGACTTATGGGAGAAAATAAAGGTAAATGAGTGGAGGAATATAAATGCAAATGGTTCCACTGCAGGGAAACGTTACTGAAGAGAAGTTCTCCATCATCAGAGAAGTAACGTATGTTCATCCCTTCCACACATGGAGAATTTATCTATGATGTTGACATTATTCTGCAGGCTCTATCCAACCGATATTCAGCAGTGTAACGGACCAGAAGAAGAATACATTGAGTTTCAGATTTTCTTACGGTTGTTGAATACAACGCCTGAACATACAGAACCTCCGCAGACAAGGAAGCTCTTAAGCACAATGTTAAGACACTTAAGACGCTACTTTATACTTCCACAGGACAACATTTTGTAGTCAAATATTCTCAAATACATCTATCTGATAACTTTAGATAATTTGCATATTGCAAGCTGCATCAGAGAAGTAGTGTATTTTTAAATTATATTATTTTATCCGCAAAGAAAAAGAGAAAAATGCTGAATACAGGATGTTGTAACAAAGTCCAGGCAAATAATTGGTAGAAACTGGAAGTTCATTTTCTGAGAGATATTTCAGGTCACATGATGCCTTAGAATGAGGATCTCTTTAAACTGATGATCACTAAAGTCGCACTGAGTCATAAGTTAGCATGAAAATATGATCCTATCATATTCAGTTTCATGTGAACAGGTATGTAGAAGCTCATGAATAACCTCCACGCTTCGCTCACAGCCGTCTCTATGCCCACGTCTGCATGCAAATAAAGCAGAGAAGAAGAAACGGTGAACGGGCGAGGCTGTGCATATAATCATCAAAAAGAGAGGTTCAAACCTCCAACTTCTCTCCACCTTCACCTCCTCCAACCTCTCCTTTGCACATTCAAATGTGCAGGTTTGTTTTGGGGATAAAGTCTTCTTCTTTGATCAGCACTAATTAGACAGCCTCTGCTTTCATTCGCTACCTATTAGGGTTGGGTAGGTTATCGCCATCCTAATCTCTGGCCGGTAGCCAGGCGAGGGTGCTGCCATCCTTAAGGAGCCTCTCAAAGCCGTCTAAGGTGAGGAGGAAGCGTGATGAAAGGGCCGTCTCCTTTCAGCACAGATCAATACGCTCCTCTCCTTTGCCTATGGGGATCAAGAGTTTGAAACGCAAAGGGGGTTTTTGCATAAAGATCCAAACAATGGTTCACAAGATATTTTTTTCCTCATTCTTTTTCTTTATACTTTCTCGTCTTCTCCTTCAACTTACCTCTCCAGGAAGGAGGAGGAGGAGTGGAGCTATTTAATGAAGCTGGAATATTTTTGATTTGAGGCGCCTGCAGGAGGCAAAAAGTTACACTCATTTCTTTTTAATGTGTTTAGCTTTTACTCTGCGTAGAAGATGCTGCTCATATCTAAGGATTCAAATATTGTTTATGGTAAACAAACATGGCCGCTCTGCCAGACGTGTTTACAGTTTATCACTGGTTCATTGTTTTTATGCTCCATCCTTAACCATCCTGTTTTACTCACATTGCTTTATATTTTCTCTTTGTTGTAAAGCACTTTGGAACATTGGTTTTAATAAATGCTGCACACATAAACACAAACACATGTAGCAGCAGAAGAGTCAGATATCTGCTACAGAAACATGACGTCACTTTAAGGCTAATGTTCCTCTTCTTCTACTCTGAAATTAGAGAACTGCTCGTTAACAGCTATATTTTCTCCTGCTGCCACCAAGTGGCCAAAAATTCTGTTTTTATCACAGATGAGTCTAAAGCAAACATATGACATGTTTATATTCTTATACATTTATACTAACAGGCTCTTAAAGTGAACACTGGGCCTAAGGGTTGAAGGCTGGGGTAGACATGATATGGGAAGCAGTAATTAAGTTGATTTGTTATCGATCTATCTGATTAATAGTTCTAACTTATTTCCATGAGATAAATTACAGGTATTATCAGTAAAGAGTATAAAGTATATAAAGATGGCTTCAGCATCTAAAATGTCATTTAATTGGAAGAGAGTAGAGACAGAACACATAATTCACCTGTTCTCTTCTTCACCACTTCCATCATGACTGTTTGACCCTCTTATTATAAGTAATTTCCTCTGGATTAGAAAAACAATCAATCCAATCAAAACCAAAAGAGGAGGGGAGGGAGGAAAAAGGGAGATTTGAGAGGAAATCTCTCCAGAAGTTGTTGGGCGTTGTGGGAGAAGAGAAGAAGGAAGCAATCTAGAGGGCCGGCGTATATTTCCCTCTCAAGTAATTCATTTATGTGTTCAAAACTCTTTCAGAGACCAGAGTTACTGTGCCTTTGTTGTGCTTTAAAAAGCTTAGGCGCTCTATGAAGAGAAGCAATGAGAAGACTTTAGAGAGAGCTACAAAGGGAACGGACGGCTGTTGGAAGAAAGAAGGAGTGAATGGCACCACTGATAAAGTTGAGCAAATTAAGTCATTGACCTGCGGTGGAGATTAATAGCAAACAAGGTGCCCCAGCTTCACAAGTAATGAATATTCTTCAAACGGCAGGGGGGGCGGGGGGCGGCAGATAGGGCCGGTTTGATGCGGATGACATTGAAAGTTGTGGAGAACAGAAAAATTCTGTCATTTTTCATTTGTATGCAAATTCGCCTGTTACACAAATTAACCCCTGAACCCTGGTGTCAGTCCTCATCTGGGAGGAAGCCGGCCCCCTGCTGGGGCCCCGCAGCCGCTGGCCCCACCCACACGTCCCCTCTCAGGTCAGCCTTACACTCAGTTCCTGAGGGAAAGTTGAGTTAAAGCCCCACCCCTTTTGTTTACTGCTCTTATCGGTCAGATGACCCGACAGCGGGAGAACCTCCTGTTTCACACCAGCATCAGCTGATTTGTTCATCACCCATCACTGAAAATACATGTGGCTGACTGAGCCTCCATTGGTCACATTCTCTCTTCTTCTGCAGGATTAATATTCAAAATGGCGGCAGTGAGCACCCACCTTAGCTGCAGCAGCTAATGACTCCCTGTTGCTTTAAGGTGGAGCTCCAGCAGCTCCTGCTTCCTCTACAGCAGCAGGAGTTCAGGAGGAGTTCACAGCTTCTCCCTGCAAATTAAATCAGCTCAAGTCAGGTTTGATCTGACAAAAAGACATTAAATATGAATATTACTGATATTAAATATCAGTAGTTATCAATCGATCCTCTTCTTTAGAGTTCCTGACAAATGTAAACGCTGCCTACATGTAAAATGGTGTTGTGGTTGATTATTGAAGGGATTAATGTTCCACCAGGAACAAGTGATGGAACCAGATGGAGAACGTCATCAGTGCTTTAAGTTATTGTATTTAAGTCATCCTCCATCACAGCGTTGGTTTGCTCGTCCCTCTGTGGCGTCAGGAAGGAGGAAGACTAAACAAATCTCACCATCTGTGGAGGAAGGTGGCAGCCGCGCGCTGACTGACCCCGTTAATTGATGCGGCTTTAATTATGATAATGGGCTGTTGTTTCCTGTCCCACACGCCCCTTTGCCCCTTATTTCACCGTTCCATTCCTGGCATCCTCCAATGCAGGTGTCCTACATGTGTGGCTGCCTCCCCTCCATGCCATGTCATTAGTTAGCCCATAATCAGCAGCCACCTTTGCATTTTTTTGTTTTTTCCTAATTTCCGATGTGTCATGAATGCAGCATCAAAGCTGCTAATATGAATACCTCACAGTTTAGTCGAAGAAGAGTCCTACATGAAGATCTAGTTTTATGGTTTCACCACCAGTTGGTTTCTGTGGCTGAAAGCTGAAACGTGTCTCCACGGATGAAGAGGAGAGGAGTTACACAACCACCAGAAACATTCATCTAACAATGTTTATGTAAACATCTTCATCTTCATCAGCCTTGAATGTGAGCTGCACGTTTAAATAAGATTCCTGAAGATTAAAAATGATTTCTAGAATTCTGGAGTCACATCTAAAGTTAAATTCTGTAAGACTTTGTAACTCCTTGTTTTTAACATTTGTAACAAAGTGAATTGTGTACTTTCTGAATAAATCTCTTTGAATTGTGTTCACAGGGAAACTCGTGCAGGAGGAGACCCGCCCTACTCCTCACACGGTGGCAGGAGCAGTGAATAAAATGGGTTTCGACAAACAAACAAACAAACACACAGTGAGCGGCCACCAGTGGCTCTGCAGTAAGTTTCCCTTCAAAGGATCCCCTCAGGATAGACTGTGGAACATAATCCCAGCCCCCTTTGAAGTGCACACTTGAAATGTCTTTTGGCTCGGCTGCTGCGAGTGGCATCTCAGCCCTTTGGGTTATTGGAGAGGAGAAGCGCTCCTCGGTCGGCTCGAGGTGGAGAGGCAGCACCTGGTGGTCCCTGCTGCCTCTCCTCGCCACATTTCACACATTTAAAGTACACTGGGTGCTCGTCTCCTCCGCCGCCTGGAGACGGAGCCAAGAGGTCTAAACGGTGCTCTCGTTTTCTGCCGCATAAAGCACGAGTACATTTTGGAGTGGATTTTAATAAATCCGCTGTGACTTTGTCGCACAGTGGAGTTTTTCACTTGTACACACATTTCTCTGCGGTGGAGCTGCTCTGAGGGTAGAGGTCTAATCTCACTGGTGGGGTTAAATCCAGGCGGGTGGAGGATGAGCGACTTTAGACACAGCAATGAAAAAAGTTCACTTAGTGAGGCTGAAGATAACATGAAGGATGTTAGGACTAATTCAACCACACCAGCATCCTGCAGACAATTTACAGCGCGTTCAAGTGCTGTTGGAAAAATGAGTTACCAACGAGTACAATTTATGTGAACACCGTTTTCTGAAAGTCTGAACAAAAACGTCTGCAGAAATCTTTGTTGATGAAAACATGTCAGATAAACATATATATAAGCTATACTCATGTAGAGGAAACTAGATCAGTAATAAAGGTTATTTATAAGCATTAAAACCTGATGACCAGTCAGGTTAATCATTATTTTAATGGTTTTCAGGAACGTACTGGTGCAGCAACACGTCTGGGAACAATAATTTTATAATTTAAAGCTTCAGACTTTAGTATCCATGTTGTTCCTACATTTAATAAACACACTGAAGTCAGAGGAACAAAGAAGGAATCATCATCAGACCACCATAATAAATAAGAAAAGACCAGCCTGGTTAAATAAAGGCTACATTAAATAAAAGTAAAGTAAAGAGTCCTATAAAGTGAGCTTACATCCAGTCTATCAGTTAATAATTACCTTTTTAAAACCAAAACCACATCTTTCCTCCACCCTAATGTTTCTGTTGGTTAACCCCAACCAAACCTAAACCACCACTTATTTCAACTTTACCAAACCTGCAAAGAACCAGAGCTGAAATAAACAGAAAGATCCATGCATCATACAAATAACATGCAGATGCACATGTTTAAACATGCAGATAATGAAAAGACTTTAAATGTGGTTCTTCTATAATAAACAGGAGGACGTTTTAGAATGTACTGCAGTAAATAACAGTACATAATAATGTTTTACACAGAATGTGGATCCTCCCTCCATCACATTTTAATGTAACACCTCCCAGCAGTAGCCTGCGACTCTGGAGTTGTTCAGCTGAGAATGAGATGAGCTGCTGAGAGCTGCTGACCAGCTGACGGCGAGTTAAGAGCTGCACATGAACACATGTCAGGTTTTATTCATGTGTTCCTCTGCTGCCTGCGGGCATCATGTTAACATCCCACCTCCAGGTGCATCTTTGGGACAGACGATTACCCCGGCAGATAAAAGTCTTCTCCGTCCCAACACAGGAAAGGAAACATGCTTTAAATTCTCTGCACATCAGAATCTCCTGAAAGTGTTTTTCACACAGAATAAAAATAACTCCAGCATCATTTCTTTTCTCAATGTGATTTTGTGACATGAATTAATCCTGGGGAAACTGTTTCTTTGACCCCGGCTCTTGATCCTTGTAATTTTGCAGAGTTTAGACTTGAAGCAGGAGCCAAAAGCCTGAAACGTGAATCTAATACAAAATGATAACTTTGAGCCGAGGAGCAGCAAAACGAGACATGTGATGACTGCAGAATGTCAGAAGCCTGAACTTCTAAAGGCCAGAACTTCACTCTGAAACATCAGATCTGTGTCCTGTGTTTGCGTGGAGGAACTCTGTGGCTCCTCCCACGTCACGCTGTCTCTGCATGCAAACCTCCAGAATACACAGATCTGTGAGGAGGGACATTTTGTTCTGTTCTCAGCTGTTACCTGATCAAATGCAGGAGTGAAATGTTTGACTAAATCAAAAACTACACACCCTCTTTAAAAATGTTGGATTTACATTTTAAAAGAACACACTGTCCTTTAAAGGAGACAGAGAGGAGGTGAGGAGGAGAAACAGCGACGCCTCACATCCTGCAGCTGAGCTTTACTGCAGTAGTAATTAAATTTATGAGAGATGCTGTTTGAGTTTATGGAGTCTTTAGTTGTTGGAGTCAAACAGAGACGGTGTAACGTTTCCACCTGCACCTGTTTGTTGTGTTAACAGGATAACTGAAAACCTACCGGACAAGGAGGAGGAGATGTGAGGAGAAGGATGGGGCAGAAATGATCCAGAAATTATTTACATGCAGTAAAGCTCAGCTGCAACTTCTGGAATTAATCCAGAATCTTTGATATGCATGAGTCTTTATAGTGTGGTGCAGATCCAGTAATCTGAATCTGGACCCTACAGGTTACAAGTTAATGAAAATGGAGTAATGTGATTACTGACGGACTGCAGATGATTGTTTTAGGTTTGTGTGTAAATCTGTGTGTGTTCATGTGTGTGCGTTCTCACCGTCTTCAGACTCCTCTCACTCGGGGAAGGCGAGTTTCCAGGAGGAAGCGAGTCGTGACCCTGAAGTCCATCACGGCGATGGAGGGATTGAAGGGAACGCCGCGGGCTGCAGAGATGATGGAGGAAGTCACTTTCATGCTCGACTCAGCTCGGCTCTCACAAGAAAGAAAAAAACACCAGCAGGCTGGACGGAGGGAGAACAGAGAAGAAGGAAAGATGATTTTTAGAATAAGTATTTTTATCACCTATATGTGGATCAAATGGAAATATCATCCTAATCACAGCTTTAAAGCATTACAATACTACATTATGGGATTCAACCACTTTTAATCTGTGATTTAGTGGATATTAATGTATTTAATACAACCTGTAGTTTTCTACCAGACTCACATACATCCTGCTGTAAATGTCAGGCTGTTATATCCCCTTAAGATGCTCAGAAACTACAGAGCATCATTTTGTAATAGTATGTAGTTCTTTTATTGGGAGTGCTGGATATGTGGGCTTGGAACAGAGCTCATGATGACATGCTTCCTAAATCCTCGTCACTCCCTCGACACAGTTTTGGGGAGAAGTCTGCACAGGAAGAAAGACAGTGTATGGAGTGTGTTGGAGGCAGCTGGTGGGAGATTAGCAGAGTTTCCTGCGAATGATCCTCGCCGACTGGCCAATGTGTTCAGCCGGGGCCTCGAATTCACGCAGACGGCGCGAGTTGTGACACCAACTGCTGCGACAGACAGAGGGAGCGAGCAGGAAGTTCGGTGGCACGCCGCCCCATCATGTGACCGGTCCGTGTAAACCGGTTTTTTACACACCGACTTTACCCCACTGCTTCTGCAGCTGTAGTTTCTCATACTTTCACTCCTGATGATGCTTTGGTCCCATTCAGGCACTGGTTCTTTACTGGGAAAAATGATTTTAACAAAACAGGCCTGATATCATGTGACCTGTGATTTCAACACCAGTCGACCCAAATCCAGGCTTCAAACATCCTTTGGATGACATCACAGTCTTTACCTTTCCTCCAATCTCTTGTTCAAAGGGTCTGAATCAGTAAATGAATTACCCTAAAAACCACAACAACCCTCTTTCAGACCTATTAAAGCACACCGACAGCCGCTGGAGCAGTAATCCAGCTGGGGTCATAGGTTCTGCTCCCGTCTCAGACCTCTAATCTCATGATTGAACCTCTGACACACCGAGTCAGTATTCATTCAGCCATCTGCACCGTGTTAAATGAACACAGTGTCAGTGACACACAATCCATACAGAAGATAGAAAAGTAAATGATTCAGCACTGATAAAACTGTAAGACAACAAACATAATTGTGTTTCGATGTCAAGCCTCTTTGTGCTGCTTTCACATCCCGGATCATTTGCCTGCATCGCTTTGGAAAAGAACTTGTTTCAATCGGCCGCCTTTCTCTCCAATATTGTGCTAATGCATTTAATGTAATGTTCGCAGATGCTGTAATTGGTGTAATATTGCTCTGTAATACGTTGAAGGAAACCTTAGCATTAAGCACTAAATTGAAATTTTGAAGCGAACGGTGAAAACGACTGTAGGGGCAAAGAAAGCCCATTAAATGTAATTTGTTCTGCATGGCTGTGGGGGTAATGGTTACAGAGTCCCTCCTTTATGGAGTCGAAAAGGTAGAGAGGTAGCTTCAGATTTACTGTCTCTCACACACACACATTATTCCAGCCACCATTGGAGAGGCTGAAACTTGTTGTTGAAGAGGGAGATGATGATGAGGAACACAGGAAAAAAGAATGAAAGAATGAAAGACCAGGATGAAAGAAGAAAAAGGAGGTACAGGAGGGAAAGGAGAGAGGGAGACAACAGGAGTGGGAAGGAAGAGAGGAGGAAGACAAGTGATCTAGAACAGGAAGAAGATGGTAAACAGGAAGAGGAAATGAGAAAGAAAGGAGGAAGATAAAAAGGCAAAGAAGAACAGGGAAGAGAAGACAAATTGGAGAAGTGAAGAAGAAAACAGATTACATAGAGGAGGAAGGGGCAGGAGAGGGTGGATAAGACAAAGGGCCTGCAGGATGAGAGGAAGGAGAAAAGAGGAGGCTGAAGGAGGAGAAAGAGGGGTTAGAAAGAGTGAGATGAGGCAAAAGGGAGAGAGAAACTGGAGAAAAAGAGGAGAGAGCAAAAAGAAGAAGAGAAGAAGTAGGCAGAGGGAGGAAAGAAGAGCAAATAGAGGAAAGAAGAGAAGAAAATGGGTCATAGTAAGAAAAGAATAGTAAGAAAACAAAGAGTGAGGACAAAAGATGAAAAGGAAGAGCAGGAAAACAAAAAAAGATGGGAAGGGAGGACGAGGAGAAAGACGAGGAGGATTGAAAGGAAGGAGAGGGGAAGGAAGCGGCAAAGGGGGTGAGTGGAAGAATAATATGAGGAGAGAGAAGGTGAAGAGGAGGAAGACGAGGAGCTCCCAGCGGAGGACTGGAGATCAAACAGTGACTCCTCTGAGATGTTGAAGCTCCTCTGTAAATGATAATTTAATAGGAAGACGTTGGTCTTCAGCTTTAAACCAGAGGGAGCCTTACAGGGAACTTCTTCTTCTATGGTGTAAAGTGTATCAGTCTGATGGAGTTTACCTACAAGTTCACCGTTGACACCCTTTAATTCATAAATCTACTGGTGTCACATCAGACACAGAGGTTATTTATTCGATATGATGATTATATATATCTTTAATCATTGTTTGATTAAATGAATGAAAAACATGCATTGACTGTTAATTATTTGAGACGTTTTTTTATACTCTGCTCGGTGGAGGAACAGATGGGAGGAACTCGCCAGGGGAGGATGAATTCCGGTCAAAAAGAAGGTGATAGCAGAGCGTGACCGCCAACATGTCCGCCACATATTTCTCCCTCTGTGTCCTCCATCCCTCGTTCGCCTCTCTCTCTTTTAACATCTTCCTTCCTCTATCTTTTCTCTAAAAGCCGGTTTCAGACATCAAATCGTTCACATCCGGGTTTTTCTGAGCCTTCACACTCGTTCAGATGTGATGGAAGGGTAAGGGAGGGAGGGATGGAGGGAGGGAGAGTGAGGTCTGCTATGTTAACCACTGAGATGTTAAAGTAACAGGGGATGCTACATACATTTATAAATGTGCCTGTGAGGGATGTTTGGCTCAGGGATGCTTTCAGTGTTTGCTCAGACATCTAATGTAGGTTCACCAGAACGTCTTTTTTTCCCTCTTCTGAATCGCAGATTTTCATTTCTGCTTCATTTTTGATGAAGTTGGCCAGTTTCCAAACTGCTGAAAATGAGACTTGTGAGGTTTTGTTGGCGGCTGCTGGCCAAACAACACACTGAATTCCCCCCTCTGGAGCGCCGTGGTAACTCTGGGCGATTAGGAGCCAGAGAAAATGTGACTTCTTCACCCGGCGATTTGGTTGAAGGCGGCTCATTAAGAGTGAAAGACGGAGCAGGCAGACTTTGAAGCAGTCCAACATTTAAATGATGGCAGAAACCACATTCTGAATGATGAAGGGAAGAAGATCAACTGACCATCTGAGTTCTAGTCCTGAGTCTTTTTCATAAATTGCTTTTTAAACGGAAGTCAGGTAACAGACTGGAGCTTCTGTCTCAGAGAAGAATGAATGGATTAGACTGTTTCTGTGCTAAAACAGCCTGATATAAGATGTGTTTGGAGGCTTTTTAACTTCTGCAAATGTGGATCACAGTCACATTTTCTTTTTAATTATTGGGTCATTTTTCACCACTTTCACTACACTCCAGCATTCTCCATTTACTTCTGAAGACGCCTGCTTGTGTTTTTATATCTTATATTGTACTGGAATAAAATCCTGACATGTTATTTTTTGGACATATAATCTCAAACCCTGAATAACTACCACTAACAGATCATTACAGATCAAATGCAGACATTGTTCAGCTACAGCTTCCCTTCAGCCTCCACACGTCACACACAATGACAGATTATAGACGGGCAAAGTGAAAACAGCCTGGCAGGAACATCTCCTACTTTCACATGTGAATACCCAGCATGCATTAGGTGGCTGTGGGTAGGTGAGCCTCGGGGTAAATTACGGTTCCACGCACAATTGAGAGTTTTGAGCAGGCACCCAAAGGGCCCACATAACCTCAGCTCAGGCTGTTAATACAGAGAAACATCATCAAGATGTCCTGCAGGGAGACACAGCAGCTCCCATAGAGGAGTCACACACTGACGGATATAAAGATTCTGTTACCATGGAAACATTACATCATAATTTTATAAACTATTCACATTTTAAACAATGAATATAATTCTGTTTTGTTGATCTGGTTTTATAAACGTTTCCTTCCATCAGGCAATGATCAGATTACACATAAACAATGAATATTTATTATTAATTATGATGTCAGAGGTCATGATTGTAATGTTTAAGATATTATAAAATGAAATTTAAAGAAACTGAATATTAGATAAAGAGCAGAAAAGTGTTGGTATCCAAACCAAAACAATATGACTGTAAAAATAAACAATCATTTACCAACTGGAGCCAAGTGTCAGATGTTCATCTTAAAATAACTTTTTGGTTTGGTTTAAATTTGGATATCAGACTTTTAAAATGAGCTGATACCGATTCTAAACTCCCTGAGAGGTTTTTGACCCTACTAGGCTCCTGTACACCTGTAGACAAACCTCCGCTTGTGTTGAAGCTGTTATTCTGATTAAAGCTTCATATATGTGTAAATGAAACACATGACTGGACTGGACTACACATAAAACCCTCCACACACAAATCTAATGATAACATAAAGGATGATACACGTTCCTACACACACACACACAGACACACACCCATAAAAGTCCCCTGAGCTTCAAACAGACAAACAGATGCTGCTACGCTCCAACACATGCAGGACTGGATACCAGCTCTTCAGCTTCACAGTCGTCATATGTGCTCAGACAGAACAGCGACACAAAAGTAAAATAAGGCACATTGTTGAAATGAGAGTAGTGTGTGTTGAAGCCACTAATGACAGCGGTGACTGTGTCTTTACTCACAAATTTTATGTATTTACTCACACACACGTTGGCAATCAGAACAACTAATGTTAAGACTGTGGATGTCTCTCTCTCACACACAAAAACACACACTCGTGCTGTTTGAGGCTCTCTGGCGCGGCACCGTCACTCCGTCGTACTGAGGAGGCAGGTGTTAATTACCAACTGAAGCGGGAGATAAAAAGGTGGACGGCTTGGAAAAGAGGAACAAATTGGACAACTCACACACACACACACACACACACACACACACACACACACACACACACACACACACACACACACACACACACACACACACACACACACACACACACACACACACACACACACACACACACACACACACACACACACACACACACACACACACACACACACACACACACACACACACACACACACACACACACAGCAGCCACGACAACACACCTTTGTTATCCAATTAGAGACCCCAAAACTTGCGACTCCTCATGTGTCGCTGTGGTGATGGCAGCTTAATCAACGCAAAAGAGGAGTCTCAAAGTGCAGCGTAGGATGATCACCTCTGTTCACTCTAAAAGTCAAACTCAACCCAGATCAGAGAAACAACTTCTGTCTCATTTAAGCTACTGAGATTATTTCTCTTTAATCATCATTTCTCTTCTCAGCTGTTGTGTTTGTTTGTATCGACGCTGACTCATCGTAATCATCTCTGCATCGTTTCAGTGATAAACCTATATCTGATCTTTGACATAGTGATCCTATACGCACCTGCTGATCAGGACTAAAACATTCACACACACCAACAGAAGGTTGAGGTTCAGTTCCCAGTGACCTCTCGATGAACAACCCATCTTCTGATAGGTGGACGATGCTCTGCCTCCATAGGCTGTTAAAGGCATTCAGTTCTCAGAGTCCCTGGAACTGTTGGGTTTAGAGACGCAGAATGAAACTTCCTCTATATGGAGACAATAACAGAAAAACATTGGATGGCTTTTGTTGAGTATCAGAATGTGGTTGAAACCGCAGATGAACTCCAGGCCTTTACCAGAAGAGCTCCGTCAGAAAAGTGCAGGAACAATCAAGGAACCTCCAACCATGTGGGTGGGCTTCAGCAACACTCACTTTAATCTTCTAATAAAATATGGCTGGTCGTCAGAGAGCCTCAGTTTTAAAGAGATTGTCCTCATCAGCCGTGCAACAGACGTGCAAGATCAGAGAGCTCTGAAACAATCACTGGTCATCAGTGTGTGTCAGAGAGGAAGGAAGCCCAGCAGCAGTGTCATCCACTAAAATGAAGACAGAGGAGGAAGTGGGTGCAGAGGGAGGGCAATTTCAACCGGAAATTCAATGTGGCATCACATGTGGGACACATAAAGTCCGTTCTTTATAGTTTCTATTTGTGTGTGTATGAATTTCAAAGAATTTCAAGGTATGCAAAGCTGGCGACATGTGTAGCCATCAGAAGGTCGGTGTCTATCTGTCTTTCATTTTCAGAGGGGAGGAGGAGAGGAGGAGGCCGAGGATTCAGAGAGAGAGGAGGGTGTAGCTGTGTGTGTGTGTGTGTGTGTGTGTGTGTCTGGGTGTGTGTGTGGTGGTGGTGGGGGGAATCTGAAGGCGCCACAGGTTTGAGGCAGATGGGCTCTGTGTCAGCCATGACAGGCGGCCAGGCTTTTTCGACTTCCTCTGCACATTTTTGGAGTCCAACACACAGACACACACACACACGGATACACACACACACACACACACACACAGTGATCAGGTAAATCTGGGCACCCTGTGGAAAGTTCTGGAGGATGAATTTCGCCCGAGGCTGTGAGTTTTGTGACTCGGCCCCATCTGTCACAGATCTTCATCGGCCTCAGCTGCCAGGAGCGACTGCACCTCCTCCTCCACCACATCCACCACCTCCTGCTCCTCCTTTCTTCCCCTCGTTCTCTCTCAGAGAGAGCGATGCAGCAGACAGAAAAACAAAGTGGAAGCGCACGGGGAGTTGTGCTTGTGAAGCAATTAATTAGGTAAAGATTACAGGAGGTATTTACCTGCCTGCTCTGATGCACAGACCCACAGTCATTTAGCTCCAAACATAAACTATCAGGAAATGAAATCAATCTAATCTGGAGCAGCTGGGAGTTCTGCAGCTTTTTGACCTAAAATAATGACTGAAGAGCCTGAAGCGTCACATAAAAACACCTCAGTGAGAAGTAAAGACACAAAATGAAAATGACTACTATCATTAAAACATGCTGGAGGAGAAAACATGATGCTTCTCATCAAACAAGGACAAATGTATTCATATCAGTCGTCAACAACATTTTATATACGTCTGAAACCATTATGTGATCCTAAAATGAGTAAATCTTTGTTTCTTCTTAATACACACAATTTGCAAGCTTTTAAAAATAATATTTTAAAATCTACATAACTGATTATTTTATGACTTAAAAATAACGTTTAAAAGAATCTATGCAGAATGAAACACAGAAAAACAACCGATGGTTTGAGAATTTGAAGATGGAATAATTATTTTAATTATTATTTTGATTATTCAGAATTTAACAGCTAACTAGTGATTTGCTGAAATGTTTAGCATATTTTCCAGGGAGGTGACTTTGAACATGGTCTGAGCTCAGCTCTGTGAAACATGCTGAATCACAGATGTGACCACATGTCGACCATCTTGCTAGTTGAACCTGTGATGCTACATAATACAGCAAAACAAGCCTCAACTGAAAGCATTGGAATGTTGTACAGATGAAATGTTTCATGCTGCAGCAGCACAGCGAGGGTTAACAACCCAGAGGAAATGCCTAATTCATCCTCTTCGTTTTGGTTCCTCTCCGAGTTATTTCCTGTTGGACGAGCCCTACAAAGCGCTGCCAGATCGACGAACATGAATCATCTCAATATAGACTCCTTTTTTCTTCCTCTCACGGTTACACTTAGCTGTTCAGCTGATGCTTTCATGCAGCATGAGATTAATGAGAACAGTCAAGGAAAGAGCTCAAATTCAACAAAGGTGAGGATTATGAAGGCAGTAGTGAGGAGGTCAAAGGTCACTATGCTCATAAAATACATGCATGGAGCGAAGAACGGGCAAAATAAGGCATCTACTCTGATATTACTGTATGTTTGGATGTCTGGAATCTTCAAAAATACCTTTTAAATAAATTAGTTTGTAAAAGCATTATTATGTTTGGGTCTCCATAACATCAGTCAGACACAGTTAGCAACATAGTGGAGCGTAGCAGCTAAATGGCCTAATATTTGCTACAGGAGGTGGTGGAGACCAAAACCGGAGCTCAAAGGTGAAGGGCGTCATCATCAACATAAACAGGTTTCAGAATCAAAGCTAATGTTACTCTGTCTGCTGATGACACCATATCAATCAGCCTTTTAGTGAATGATTTAAAATAGTAAAAATAATCGAGGAGCAGCAGAAAGGAAATGATTAAGACAACTTTGTGTTTTAATGATTTCTTGCACCAGGAAGTACAGATTGAAACCATTAGCCAGGTGCTTTCTTATCCTTTAGACTGGTGCATTTTGTGCATGACTCCTGGTATACATAAAGTGAATAAACTAAAATATAAAGAGGGACAGGGAGGACTGAAAATGGCTGCAGGTAAAAGTTTACTTATAAACTTATTGGAAGACTTTTGAGGCAACAAAGAACAGATCTAGGTTTTTATTTTGTGGCTTCAGTGCAAGCTGTCGCTCCTGCTACCATTCAGGGTTTTAATGTTTGCTGGATTTATATTGCTTCCGATTCCAATTTTTTTTCTGTCGAGTAAAAACCTTGCATCTCCACGTCAACTTTTCAGGAACAAAGTGAAACTGCTAGCAACACAGTTTGCTCTACTTAAACTGGATTTGAGAGGTTTTCCTGAACCTCTTTACTTACGTCTGCAGAGACGAGTGTTGTCTTCATAGCCAAAGCTCCTGAATTCAAATGGACAGAATTGGAGTTCTGAGTTTTTCACAGGATGGCATAAACAACGGTGCATCTCTCATTTTTTGGAAGAAAACTCTGCAAATGTTCCTTGGAGTGGATGGGATGAGGATAACAAAGCAGACGGGATGCTTACCAAGCAACCAAAATTTGCTTAAAGGAGCCAAGCACACACAGAACCAACAGCAGAGGCCAGAGGAGGGAGAAAACGTGGGCCTCTTTCAAAAAGATCTAACAATTAAAGAAATCCTGGAGAAAGACGGAGGAGTACAAAGATTTTTTTCTTCTTTTATAACTAATGAAGAACGTCTGGCGTTGTTGATGATAAATCTCACTAGGAGTAATAAAAAAGTGCACCTTCTGAAACATATGGACACTTGGCACATTTTCTGGCACCCACCTAATAGTTCCACTCCCAAAGTCAGAATGTGTGGTTTTGAAGCTCTGCCGCTACATATGGAAGCATTAAAGTTTTTGTCACCTTTAATTGACATCACATTGTGTCGATTGAACTTTAAAAAGTGGTGGTAAACACTTTCCCCCACCGGTACGGATCGAGCCGGGTGGGGAGCAGCCTGTCTGTCGCTGCAGCCTCAGCCAGGAAGGTTTTCTTCTCTGTATTGTCCCTCTGTGACTAAAACTAGCTTGTGGTAATGCAGGGAGTTTATGTGAAAAGAAAAGAGAAGCTAAGTGCATTGAAACTGCATATAACATCAAAATTAGGACTATGTGTGAAATGGAATAAGTTATCAAAAATAACTGAAATTAGGTAGGCTGCCTCTCCCTTCTGGGCTCCATGCAGATCTTTGAAAGGCTGGGAAACAGAAGATGTGGAATGTAAAACTCTGGTTAGCAGCCGGCTCTCCCTTGGACATTGGTTTTTAAAAGTGAGGGTGTGGGCGGAGTGACGAGACACATGATTGATTAATGACTTTTCCACTTAAAGGCCACAGCTACTTTTTGCTTGGCTCCACGTCGCGTTCATTTAACTTTAATATATGAGGGAACGCTAAGGTAAGGCTGGATCGGCGCTCGTCGGCTCACTCAGGAGACAAGGTTGGTGTCAGGAGAGCCGCGGTTGTCTTGGTAGAGAGAGAGAGTCTGTGTGTGTGTGGAAGCTTCAGACTGTGTGTTTGAGGCTGCGTCATAAATAATGCACCCATCTAAAAAGGGAAGGCTCTCCAATTAATGCACAGACAAATGGAAAACTGTGGAAAACGAGACAACTTTGCACACAGAAAAATTCTCTTTTTTGTCCCTTCTCACCCCCTGTTGTGCAAAAGTACTCTGTATCACCTCAATAAGTCCAAACCAGAAGCAGAAAGGAGTTTAGTTTGCAGCCTTTTAAGCACCAGTGTGCTAAATTCTGCTCCATCATGTTCTTTAAATCCGGTTTTGTTCTTGTCAAGTCCTGCGTTGGTTTGAAAAAGTTTGGCTACCTTTAAGAAATGTTCATTAAATAAAGTTTCTGTTTCTCATTTTGCTCTGGAGGATTCCCATATGTTGTTCTCTGCAACCTGAGATGCTTAAAAGATTCCGTTTTCCAAATGTCAGAGGAAGCGTTTGGTTAATTAAAGGTTAACAACAAAGCAAGCAGGTAGTTCTGGATTTCAGAAAATATCTTATAACATGTTTGTTATCCTTTTGTGTGTTGCTGTCATTTAAAATGAGATCCTGGGAATCCTTTTTAAAAACGACCCACATTTACAGCTTTAAGATGTCAGACCTGATTATTCCAGAAAGAGAAACATGACATGTATGTGGGGATCACTTTAAGTCAGGCTGTTATTAGGACTATGCACGGCTTCCTTTCCCCTTCATGTCGTACCTGAACATGTGTTATTAAATTCCTCGTCTGTGCTGAAAGTCTGCAGCTCTGCTCAGGTGTGTGAATCTAACTCAGCTGCAGGGAACTAAATATAAATGCATATTTAATGGAACAAAAACCTCAAAGCCAAACCTAGATATTAGTCACTTTAGTAATTAAAAATGCATATTGCTCTGTGCCGTCTCACATTGTGCATTATTGAAGATTTTTTCCTCCTCTTCTCAAACTTACATCGGCTCAAAAGGATTTTTAATGCAGAACACTCCCTTGGAGCGGCTGTGTGCACTTCACTCCACTCCTCTGGGTGAATTAGCAGACTTGTAGCAGACGAGGAAAACACGGCGCATTTGTATTGGCAGGAGCTCCTGCACAGGTGCCTCAGACAGGATGTGTTGTAATTACAGCAGATCATATTTGTTGGAGGGGATGCATATAGTGAAACGTGGGGGGTAAATAACACACCTGTGTTCTAAGACAATTAGCAGCTTTAATGTGAAATCAAGGACTACATATTAAAATTAAGGTATGACGACACGCCCTCACAGAAACCTTCTTCTGATATGAAGCAACTGTTTCATATTAAACTAATGTTTTCTGCTGTCACTATAACATCGCAGTAAAAAGTGTCTATTAGTGGCTGCACTGAGCTGGAAATGCAATTATTTGTCACGACAATGCAGAAACCGCATCTATAATCTTTAATGATTTTTCTTTTCTGTCAACAATTTGGTGCTGAAATGAAAAGATTTCTCTCTGGGCCAAACAACTCAAGGCAATAACGGTGGGAAAATGTCCACTAGTGAGAGATAATATGTCAGAGGCATGTCTAAAAAATAAGGTAACACTCAGAAAAGTCTTATTCTGACTTGAAATGAATTGAACTTCCACAGACAAATACACAAAAACTAAATTAAATTAAAACTACTCTTCCTATTGTTTCCCCTGATGGTAATGAGCTTCATAAAATACTTTAAAATCAAATAGAAAACATTTATTTTCATATTTTAGTTGGACAAACACAACTTAAGACACAATAATTTGTAGCCGAAGCTTTAAGATGTTTGCATTCAGTTAAAATATTATAAGTAGCAGATTAATCATGGTGTATTTAAATCAGAGTCTGATCAGGAGAAAAAAAATAACTCCTGATGCCAAAATTTGGATGTGGTTATTTTATTTATTAAAATCAAATTCAATGTGTTTTTTATTGAATCACGGCATATTAAAAACAGGAATCCTGTAAATACAGAGCAGCTGACTCTGCTCCAGATGAATGCATGTCTGAGATATTTTTTAAGTGATACAACACTGGTGGTGTTGGTCATGTGATCATTACAGCTGATTGACTCACTCTGTTTAAGAGACGGCAACATTCCACCTTCCAAACATTCAAATGAGAAAAGCATCCCGTCAGTGAGGTTAATATATTAACACACATTTGAAAGTAATTATTTCCTAGCTGCAGAGTACATTAGCTCCTACACATCTTTACTGAGGATATTTAAATTACAGTATAGAATTACTAGCTGCTAATTCCTTCAAAAGACGACCAATTATGAATCAAAGTGAGCCGAGCAGCACAGATGCTCAGTGATTCTACTCACTTAACAAAGAGGAGGTGATAGCGCGTGCACGCACACACACACACGCACAATGCAACATTCTTTAGTAAAAAAAACACCTACAGTGTTGAATGATGGTGCAGTGAGTGCACGTGCATGAGAACACAGCAGTTAGTTAGCGTTCATATTAGTCACCAGACGTCTTCCACATAAAGTTTACACTGCCTAATCTATTACCCTCTAAATGGGATTTTAATTGAATTGGCGTCAAAACGACAAACAATGACGCCTCTGTTGCAATTAATAAAATCACAGTGCAAAATCTATGAGGCTTGATATGAACCTCCATTCAGATCAAGTTCATTAATGTAAATGCACGCCATTCAAAGAGGCTCCCAATTCTTCAATCACTCCCCCCCGTCCTGATAGATTTTGAAAAGGAGGCTCAACAACAGAGGAAGAGAAGGGGAAAGGATGAAGAAGAGCTGATGTGTTGTTTTCTTCTGATAAGGATAAAAAAGAGGATGATGACACCTTCTTCTTCACCAACAGATAACTGAGAATCAGAGATGCATAAAAAACAGCAAATAAATGGCTGAAAATCTATTTCTCTACACAACAATAAAAGTGAAATCATCTCTATGAATGGTGAGAAGTTCTCAGCCTTCCTGTTGTTTTACCCAGAGCCCCTCTGCTAGCAGTGGCTGGGTAAATACAATGAGGTGATTAAAAGGGGGGATGCTTTGAGCGCGCCGCTAATTAAATGGGTATGCTAATGCTGTCATACTTAGCAGATGGAAAAGAATTACTTAAGTGTAATGCACATGTTATGGTATTTTCGACATGACACGAAGGCCCTCGTGGGATCGCTCGCCTCCGTCACGTCATGTCTCACAAGCCCTCACAACAACACACGCACACAAACACACACCTGCAGTGAGAGTCACTTCATGCGTTTTGGGTGGAGGAAGCTTCATGTTTTTACAGAAATAAAAGGAGACGGGATCTTTTAGCCCCGCGGTCGTCCCTGGAAGATTTCATCACACAGCTCTGTCACTGAAGCCATGAGCGCTAACATCCTCATAGCACCACAGATGCTGCCGTTTGAACTTTGTGCTGGTAACAATCTGGACGGTCCTCTTCCTCTTGAACTCAGACGACAACAATGTGACATACGGACTCTTCAGAGCACAGAGTGTCAGTCCGGAGATGTTGGCAGCGTTTCTGGATGATATTCGCTTTGTGTGGAAGATTCCTGACTTGTATTTGTGTGTAAAATGTGGAAAAATTGAGACATGCCTTTAAATCGAGCCGACTTAATCACTGTAACGCCTGTTTACTGGTCTCCCTTTAAAAACCGCATCTTCCTCAAAACCCTGGAGCTCAGTTATGACCCAGAACCAAGAGGAGGGATGACGTTAGACCGGTTTCTCCTTCCTGTCTCATCTAGAAGGCCTCATATACAAAGCTAACTGGGCTAGCATCATTGATCGTTTTGTTAAAACAGGTGTATCACTTAGTTGTTGTTCTTCATCCATGATATGCAGTCGCTCCATAACGCTGCACCCACATCCTCACACAATCACTGAGGTGATGGAGGAAAAAGCTACTGAGCTAAAAAGAAGTTCCACTTCAGTCAAAAACCCGAACGCCTTCATTATCGCCGCTTTCTGTCCAGAGACCAGTCCATTCAGCCCACCGCCGTCACTGCTCATCTACCATATCTGCATGTTCCCTAATTATGGTCTGTGTTTATTCCCTGGAAGACCAACCTCCAACAGAGATGGCAGGTTGTGTAATCAAAAGTCTGACACTCGGGGCTCCCAAAATAAAGTAACCGCCTGGCGCCTGTAAATAAAAAGTGAATATTTTGGAGCTACGTCTGGGGAGGCACCATTAGCGTCTCAGACTTCTGACACGTTCTTTTATTCCTGGAGCTTCTGGTTGGTTGTTACTGTCAAATAAACCACACGGATCTGCAAAAGGTATGATCCTTTAAAGACATTCATGTGTGCCATCGTAGTGAGAGTCTGCTTCAAAGTCGAGCAAAAACAAGGAGAGAAACCTCACTAAAGTCTTACAAACACATCTGATGCTATTAGATTACAGAGTTTAAAGTTTACACCCAGACACACACATTGGCCTTTTCATCTGACTGAAATGAGACATGTTAGTACTAATTTACACTTTTCAATCATCTCATAACCACAAAGAAACAAAACAAAGTTCTGAAGGATCCAGTTTACTCAATGTTGAAACAGAAGGTACTTTTAAGACGTGTTGTGACATTTTAGAGACTAGAAATTAAATGTTAAAATATGGGAGACTGAATAAATATAAAAAATATATACAAATATAAACTAATAATAATGCAGATTCAGAGTCAGTGGATTCATGTGAGAAGTTCTATGTAGAGATAAAATAGATCCAGATCGGCCCCTATGGAAATCTCTCCCCTATAACTGTGTCCTGGGTGCAGCGATAGGATTGATGACCTCCTCACGGTGACACTAAATGGAATGCACATATTGTGCACACTCGTGAGCACGCCTGTTTCTTCTTCCAGAGGCCTGCTGATAAATAATTGTTCCAGGACTTTGTTATGACACGGCCTGGAAACTATTTCCCGATTGTTCAGGTTTTAGTGACACTGGTGTTGGAGGTATGCGCTCTGAGGGCTTTATAGTCTCTGTGATAACACCACATGTACGTCTGCAAGCCACAGATAACAGACATCTCTACGAGTCACAGAGATATGTTGAAACTTTATTAACATTTTACGTAATGACAACACCGTCCTTAAGGTCTGGTCAGGTTTAGGCCATTAAACCATTAAACCAGTTTGTCCTGCTGTCTTATTAAGACTGATCCACTTCTCACACACATGTAATGCTTATAAGATATGTATAAAGCATACAGATAGAACATATATGTGGTTTGCAGAAACAAGGCCAGTGTTTTACTGCATCCACTGGGCTGGACTGGAGCTGATAGTCTATTAGAATCAGACATACTGACACTAAACCAAGAAAGCCTTTAAATAAAATAATCAGGATTGTTGCTGAACATGTTTCTCCAACATTTAAATGTTCATTAGAGAGCATAGAAGCACAGAGCCTCCCTATGACTCATCAACACAGATATTTGTAGTTAAAAGCTCTAATAGTTATTTTTCTTCTGATCAAATACAGACAATATGAACATTTTACTATCAACAGTCACTGAGGATAGAAATGGTTCAATAAAAACACAAATCACAGACTGATGAGGTGAAACGACCTGAAGGTGAATCTTTTTTTCTGTTTTTTTTTTGTAACATTCTTCTCCACAGGAGGAGGACTAACAGGAAACAACAGGGCCTCCAGCCGTGTGTCTTTCTGTTCATGTTGTAAGGACGACCTGAACACAGTCAGATCAGACGTCTACCTCTGTGCAGGGATCAAACAAACACAAGGTGAGGGACGAGTCAGGCTGGATTTCCCCTGAAGAACAGCCTGAGGCAAAAAAAAAAAAAAAAACCCTGACAAATGGAGGGGTGATGTGAGTCTGCAAGGCACGTTTAAAAAATGTCACGTTTTTGAACCATTTATAGGGAAGTTAACCAAATATGAGTGTGGCGTAATGTTCCTTTAAGCTGTCATTTAAACTCATACCTATCATCACTCGTGGCCTCGGCGTGCGGGGGGGCACTGATGATCCAACAAGGAGCACACAGTTGATTAACTGCACCCCATCCAAGCGTTGCTTTCTCTATTTCTGTCAGGCCTAATGGCATTAGATCAGTAATTATAAGATTATTCACAGTTCACGCCGGCCTCACTGTTAACTTTTGAGATATGAGACCATTATCTTCTTCTAATCTCTTTTTCTCTGAATTACAGCACAGATTCATATCGCTGTTTTGACGGCTCGTATGTCGTGGCCGTCCTCCAGCTGCACGCTGTGTCTTTGTTCAGGTTTCTCAGCGTTTGATCACAGACGGCTTCTTTTACTGGAGCAGCTCAGAGAAAAACCTGAAGGGATGGTCTACCTACAGACTCTCTGCTGGGTTTGATCAGACATTTACAGTCACTGTTAACGTCCTCTGTCAGCAGGAAGTGATGGTGACACACACTCCTGTTCTTCTGATGCTCTGCTGAGGTGGTCATGATTTTACAGGTGTTGTCTGTCTGTAAGGAGAAATCAGGTGTCGTTCTCTACACTGGAATGACAGTATGTCTGTCATTCCAGTGTAGAGAAAAACATGCCTGTTTTTACTTTAACCTCAGGGACTAAAGGGAGAAACCGTCTCCAACACTCTGTCCTCCTCCCTCTGCTGCTGGAGGCCTTGAAGAAAAGCTCAGAACATTTGCTTTCTCTGTGTCTCCAGCTCAAACCTCCCAATATGGATTTTCATATCTGATTTTTCTGCTGTGTGAACAAGAGAAGTCAGATTCATTTTTCAAACATCTCTATTCTAGAGCAGTGACCCGCCTTTAGGGCTGCAGTCAATCCAACATCCAAACAGACCTTTGTGCGTCTACATACACAGATCTGCTCTCAGGTTTATTAGCACATGCTGCACGCAGGGCCATAAATCCTGGGCAGCATGACTACAGGCGACACAGACGTGGGCAGATTTCTGTCACACTGATAAATCCACATCTGCCCCGGGATGTAGAAAGTAAAGTTTGGGCTTTGTTTAAAACACAGAAATAAAATTCATAGAAATGTTGTGATTTCCATAAACTGAAATGTTCTTACTGTCTGGACAGTTTCATTGCAAGACAGTTTGTAAAACTCAACTATAAGACAATGAGATAAATATTTTAAAAATGTATTTAAAATGGCGACACGTCTATCCATTTCTGTAGTTCGTATTTTTACATGACTCCAGGTCCAACAGGGACAGAAGAGTTTATTTGAACATTTAAGAGACTTTTCAACCACACAGCTGAACCAGAGGTCAGCATGGAGGACAGAGAGGCGGCTGCATTTAAACCATCTGCTGTAACAGAAAGGACAAAGATGGAGGTGCTGACAAAGGTTTTAAAAATAACCTTTCATCCAATCAGAAGTCACGCTCCTGCATCAGAGGTCACACTTCCTCTGAGTCAAGCCTCTGTCGTTCAACCCTGCGCTCCTCTTCATCGACTCATCAGAGGAGAGGCAGACTTCTCAGCCTCCCCTGTAATTAAACACCGAAGAGGAGCCGCCACAGCGGGGAGCGGCGGCTTGTCGCTCCCTGGGGTGAAGCAGAGCCACCACCGAAGATGAGGAGGAGGAGGAAATAAGGAGGAAGCAGCAGTTCAAGGTAGCCTGAAGGTTACAGTACGTAAATACGTCAGGCCTGTAGACCGAGGCTGTCGGTATCATCCATCCTCTTCAATGATGCTTATTCTACAGATTATATATGAGTGTTGTGGTGAAAACAGGTCGAAGGAACCTTTAATGTCTGACATCAGACGTTTTTAGAAAAGGGTTTGTTTGATGGACAAAAGCTGGATTTTAAAAGATGTTTTAAGACTTTAAACAGAGATATTTCAAACCAAACACTCAACATCTGCATCCAAATAAATGACTCTCAGGTCAATATGTGAGTCATTCTGTAAGAAAAACTACGTTTCCCATGTAGTTCTTCCTAACCCTAAACAATGTGTGTTTGCATCATAAGTGATGAAGACGACCTTGTCAGTAATAAAACAGGATCAGCAAACATTAAAAACCAATATGTCCAGAACGCTCTCTGTGGATCTCAGCCAGTGAACGTCTCATCTGTATACTGATACAGAGCAATTAAGTAAATTACATTAACAAAGGGCTGGAGGGCCGTTTTACTAATGATGTATCTCACAACCTCTGGGCAGACACGGGACTGATTCACATGTAATTTATGGCTCCACATCACGGCCTGCAGTGTAACAGCATCACTAGATGGACAGATAGATAACTCCTCCTCTTAGAAGGTAGACTGTTTACAATCCCATCAGCTGACTCTCTGGGAGGTTAAATGCCGCTGGAGACAAATGATCAGAGGTCTGTTTGAGGGAGTGAAGGAGGTAAAAGACAAGTGAAGGTAAATCTTTAACAGCTCAATCAGCTCTGAACACATGCGTGATGACAGCGGCGCTTTGTCTGAGGGGCTCGGCTTAATTAGCCTGTGCTTTATTGTTAATGAACTTCATGCAGTTGTTTGCTTGTATAATCAAGGCGAAGGAGCAGAACTGCTAGCTAAGGTGCCAAAAATAAGCTGACAAAAGCAGCAGCGCCCTCCTCGATTACCCCTCCTCCCCCGCGCCTCACCCGCTCTCAAATGGAAAAGCCAACTGCCTGCTTCATAAAACTCGCTTAGCAAGACACTGAGACAAAATGGACTGTAAAGTTCGTTAGATGGAAATATTAAAAAAGAATTAAGCTAATGGAGATAAAATTAAAAGAAATGAGGCAACAAACACTTCACACCAAAAATGGCATCGCCATGACAGCTAGGATTTCTAATGACGGACTGCGTTTGGGGGAGGAAAAAAAAATTAAATGGCATGCCGCGCTTAAATTTCTTTGAGGAGTAATGATCCGAGAACGATGCTCACTCCTGGCACTGGTGAGGAAGAGGGGGGGGGGGGGGGGGGGGGGGGGGAGTGGGGGGAGAAAAGGAACGTGAAAATGACAGGGAAGATCGTCCTGCAGTGAGGTTTAGGTCGGACGTGGAAAACCTCGTCATTGCATCCCTTCATGTGACTCAGAAAACACTGGTCCTATCAGCTGAGAGGCAGAACGGCCGTGTTTAAGAACATCAGCAACTGAATCAGATGAGCTGTGATTGGTTCTCAACATGGGGCCTATGGTCCCCCACAAGGACTTAACAGGCTCTCCTGAGGTTACTAAACAACACGAGGAAGAGTTTAGTCCCTAGAAATGACTCCAGCTGGAGACTGTTTAAAAGCAGCTGTTATTGTCTTAAATTCCACTTTAATCTCTATTATAAATGTCACCATCATTTCCACGACAGTCCAGATCTGATCTATGACGCAGTGGAAGTCGAACCATCAAATGACTGATTAGGTTTGTTTCATGGATGGATATTAAAAAGTTTGACAGTTTTCACTTCTGTTACGATCATGAAATCAGATTCTTTCACATCAGATTTAAGTCACTTGGTCCTAAATCAGATAAATATCTGATTCATGGTCACGTGACCAGAATGAGGACGGTCAGTTCTGGACTATGGACGAAACGAGAGAGGAGGGATGATGACAGAGAAGCAGATCACAATCAGCTGCCAGAGCATCTGCTGTCACGCACACATTCACTGCAGTTCAATGACTGTGATCGTCTTTCATTATTTAAAGTGTATTTAAAGAGCTCAGGGCTGCAGACAAACCAACACATCCTTATGCAGCTCAGCAGCAAAGGTTGGACCTTGTTACTGGTTAAATCTACCTCAACATTAGCTCTAATATCTAAAAACAAGTGTTTTTATTTGACATTTCTATATATGAAGTTATACATTTGCAGACCAGTCTTTTATTGCAGAACAAACGCAGAGAATGAATAATGCTTTGTGGAGGAAGGCTAACTCTGTGGGAGTCAGCTGCCTTGTTTGACACTCATCCACAGCCTCTGGCATTCAGGGACAGTCAAGAAGTGGAGAAGAGAACATGAGCGAATGAAGGATTTCTGCTTTCTTCCCTCATCAACTACTTCCAACTTTGTGCGAGTTGCCTCCTCTGTCTCCTCACATGAATTTGCATATGAGGAAACAGAGGAGCTTCCCAGGGAGGCCGTCCTTCTGCCGTCACAGTGCTACTTTCCCAGTCTCTATTAAAACAGGCCAAATTTATTAGCAAAGTTTCTGAAGCAGGATTTCTGCAGTACAGCAGAGGATTAGGCCACTCCTGCTTTAGGATCAAATTGCAATAATTAGGTAGAACATGAAGCCAAAATACGTGAAACACGTTGGAACTTGACACGCGCGCACACACACACAGACACACACAGACACACAGACACACAGACACACACAGACACACACACACACACACACACACAGACACACACACACACACACAAATCAAGAAAAATATTCCATTTCAGGCAGATTCTCGGAATGAGAGAAATCCCGGATACTGCGAGGCCTTTTCAGCGTTGCCAGTTAATCTCCTCAAGGAGAAATGCAAGATGACAATGGCAAAGCACCTCCAATAATTGGTTCCAACAGGCTTACCGTATTAAAACCTGAAATGAGTTCTTCCCCTTTTAAGTATGATCCATTATTTCAATCCGGGGGAGAAAATTCTGTCTTTGAGAATATTAATAACTCCAACCACGCACCAACATGAAAAAAGAGCCCCCTCCTCACCCATCCCCTCCTAAAAGCTGTGTACCTGGCACCGCGGCAAAGGTCCCACCAAGGACGGCCACTTGAAAGCCTCAGTCCTCCCTCTTTCTGCATTTTTTCTCCTCTCAGGCTTCAGAGCCATCTTGAAGAAGACCTTGAGGCCCCCTTTGTCATCATCCCTTGAAACAAAACAAATAGAATTCAGGTCTTTTGATTGGCTTTAGTGAGCAGATCTCGCCACGTCTGCCTCCCGTCATGTGAGCCAGAAGTTGTGACTTCAGAGGAGAGCCCCGACGCTCCTATCTCTGCATTGAAATGAGACCGGCAGGTCTTGAGAGGATGTCTGCTAACTTTCTTCACACATCCAACCTTGTTACAAAATACAGAGTGTTAAAAACTTAATGCCTTTGTCGCTTTTACTTCTCAGCAGCAGGAGTGTCGGTCGGCTTATTATACCGTCCTAGAAAATACACCTTTTCAGCAGGATGGTTGTCATTCCCCAACTGACTGGAGGAATATTTGAATATTTTTGATTACGTCTTGCATAGAACATTCTGCAATCCTCTTTACAGCCCCGAGGGAAATTTGAGCTTGAAGACCAGGACAGAAGCAGCAGATGACACGTTTCTCTGTTTTTGTGCATGGATTTCTGACTGGCCTTTTCTTTGCACCTCTGCAGGAGCAAACACAAAGTTATCCTGAGTTTAGATCCACAACAGTGAGGATGTGCAAAAAGGCTGATGAAAAGAAGAAGCGAAACCATTAATAAAAACATCAAGTGAATGCATTTGTTGTTTGACTGCTGTGTACATCTTTGCACAAGCTTGCATCATTATGGTTTGTTTAGTGTGCAGATCAAGCCAAAAATTGCTCAGATCACCAGGCGTCTGAAAAGCTTTTAAGCACTTTATTCGGATAAGCCCTCTTTGATATCAGATCCATGCATGAGTGAAGGAAAGACGGCGAGATAAACACAACAACTGACATCTGCTAACCAACTTTCTGTTTGTTCTGTTTGAGCCAATGTTGCCAGCAGAAACTGTCTGCTTTGTTTGTGTTGGGGACCAGGAGTACCGGTGGCGACGGCGGTGCACACCGGTTTATTAAGATTGTTTCACCATTTGATCTGATCTCACGTGCTGTACAGCATCTATACGGGGTAGAATGACAGGAGGGTAATTATTGGCTCCAGAGTAAAGCTGCATTTGGCAGCAGCTGAAGAAGAAAGTGGACTTTAAAGCCTCTAATGAGGGTATTTGATATGTCCTGATATATCATTGGTACACATGTCATTAACAGGGCTTTAATGGAGACAAACATTCTGGGTGATATAGGATACATTTCTCATAGAATAGTTAGTAACTGCTCCTCTCTACTAATATCATTAGGCATAATTATTCTTTAATATTGATTTGTTTATTATACATGATTTCATTAAGTAATGAATGCATTAGTTTTCTCTTAAAACTTTCTCCAAAAGCTGCTGAATCAAACCATCCTGTCCATATTTATATTCTCATTTACAGTCACTTTATAGCTCTTTAAATTAAACTAAAACCTGAACCAAATTCCAACAACAATAATAATTATAATAGTAATAAACCGTATTTGTATAGTACCTTAGAAGAAATGTGTGCTTTACCACAAACATGTAACAGTAAATGCTTCTAAAAAAGATAGAGCATAAAAATCACAAATTAGTAGTAAAAGTAGAGACGCATAAACACAGGGATACTAATGGGAATAAAAATAATTAGATGAGTTTAAAAATGGATTAAATTAAAATAAAGAAAAATGAATCAAGAATCGATAAAATCAAGTAAAACAGAACATTTTAAAAATAGTGCAGTTCAGGGTCAGGTGTGAATAAGTTTCAAGTTAACTAAAAAGTAAAAGGTGAAAAAAAGAATGATGGAACCAGGCCTTTGGGTCCATTTCTGGTACATCCTCACTGGAAATTCTGTCATAAAGTTTAAGTGCAACTGAGAAAAATGGTCAAATCCACCCCGGATCCAATTAAAGGGTTCTTCTACTAAGTTTCATCCAAATCCACAAACTAACTCCTCTGAGGCAGTAATGAACAATAGCCTTGTATTTGTAACAGGCTGATTTTAAACTGAACCAACCAGTCATTTAGATGCTGGAGCTTCTAATATTATTAAATTCAGACATTTCATGTTTTTCATCCTCTGGAAACGTCCTTTAAAGAGCATGTTAGGAGCTGAAAAATAGGCTTTTTCTTAAGTAAAAATATATGATTAAAACGGCCCTGATGTATTTTAAACCTCCAGTAATAAAGTTAAAGTAGAGAGAGAGGTCTACATAAAAACGGTACCTGCCTCCAGCTCTCCACAGCCTCCTTCCTTTATAGCAGCAGCCTGCTGGTTAACACGCTGCTGAATGTAAACAGGTTATTTCATTTGTGCTCGTATAGAAAACACAGTGTGAGCTCTCTTCATGCTCTGGTGAGTCGCAGGTATCCAGAACGACGAGGTTTTATCTGTTCAACACTGGCAGCCGGCGATCTGCTTATCGTTACACCAGCCGGGCGAAAATTAAACACTCCCAACACAAGTGCATTTTAACACCCAGAGAATAATTAAACCCAATGTGGGGCTGTGTGCTCCTCCCTGCTTTGCACCAGGTAGGGGTTGTAACAGACAAAGAAACAGGGAGTCCAACATGCACAGGTGCCATCCTCAGCTGGGCTATATTGGTTAATTGAGCAGATCTCTTATTTCTTACCCTCCTATAGCTGCAATTATCCCCTGGCACAGAAGCACAGTCAGCTGCTTATGGCCTATGTGGGAGACGTAACATCCGAGGTGAGTGGAGCTCAGGTTGAGCTGCAGCACCTGCCAGTTCAGAGAGGAGCTACATTATATTACCAGTTTGTTAAACTGGTTTAACTCCAGTAGAGCAGTGTATACGGAATCTCAGAGGGGCCACAAAGCCTAGTCAGAGGAGTCGCATGTGGAAATATGGGTGAAAAGGAAGCAAAGGAAGAGCTTCATTCACTGAGGTATAAAAGGAATTGGACATGGTGTTCATAGACGGCGTTCCAAAAGGCTCAAGGTTCAAGTTGTGATGATACAAAAGTCATTTTTAATGTGGACGAAGGCGATGAGAGCAACAATGGTGTGTTTTCATATGGAAATGTTTCAACAAACAATGTCCACTGAAAATAGACCAGAATGTAAGCATCAAACAGGATGCAGGCATTCTGGGAAATGTAGGAGGAAAAGAGGAAGAGGCCGATCATGAGAACATCTCTTTACTATCACTGATTCAGAATAATGTGATGTGATAATAAGTACATGAAGTAATGGATTACAGTGTTTGTAATTTTATGATTTAGTACAATCTGATAGTCGACTGTCTAAAGTTTTTTATTGATGCAGAACTTTATAAAACCCAGCAGATATTCGTCTAAAGTGCCACTGATTGCACCGAGCCGATTCTCCACCGCCTTCCTTTATAATGACAGCGCCGCGCCTCGCTCCTTCCTGTCGGTGCAGCGGCCGAGCTGTCACATCATATCAGGGCGTCGCAGGAGCAAGATAATATGTCAGATTAAATATGTATGGGTGAATTAGGGCTATCTCAAGTATTATATCATTGAAATTCAAATCGCTCCATCGCTCAGCACCGTCTCATTATGATGCTTGAGAAATTAGGAGATAAAAACACTGTCGTATGGCTCTGATATTAAAGCTAATTCACCCCACTTGAATTTCTCTTTTTCACAATCTTAACACTTTAGTAGGTAATGGAAGGAGAGATACCTATGAAGCTTTATGTTCCACCTTCTTAAACTGACACCTGCTGTTTCCAGATTAAACTTCAGGGTGAAACAGCTCTTCAGAATATTACTGAGGCTGTTTTATCTGGACACCTGTGCTGAAACGCTAACACAGTGTTTCTAAACCTAACACAACCCGACAGTCGGAATAAGACAGCTTCATATTTGTGTTTGTCTTCTTATGAATTTAGTTTTTCTCTCTCTGATGGAGGAAACCATCCCGGTGTCATATGGATACATAATGCCAGGTGAGAAGAGACAAACAGGAGGTAATGTGTTGCATTAGCCTGGCTAACCAACACTCATTAAGTAAAGCAACAACACTTCTGTGGGTTTTATGACACAATCTACTTTATGTTTTCATAGATTAGAATCTTCTACATGCCATAAATAGTTACAATGTACACCAGAGTGTACAAATAAAACCTTATAAATACAGTCCATCAACGTAAAGCCTTTAGTCCAGACTCAGGACTCGGTGGAGTTCTCCACTCTTCAGCATCTCGTCTCAGCAGCTTGAAGACGTCGCTGACGTAAACCGCTGGATGGAGTCTGCAGGTCGCTCCACATTACAGGAGTCTTTTGCCATTTTGACACAGACAACATTTGTTTAAAACAGCCCCAGCAGCTCTCCTTACTGAAGGTCAAACAGCCTGTGTAACAGCTTAATAATAAAGTCTGCAAACAAATTACGGGCACACAGCCGCGGTTCAGCTGGGTACGGCTCCGACTCCTTAAGGTGAGGTATTAGCAAAGCTTATTTATTTTCATTTCCGTGGCTTTTATTTGCTCCGTTCCCCTGTGGTAAAGCAAAGGCTGATTTCTGCCATGATTCCCTCCTTAATTTTAATACCCTTTTTACTCATCATACAGACATTAGACACCCCCCGCCAACCCCTCCCAGCCCTCATCTCTCTGAAATAATGTAAGTTGGGCTCACACAGGAACACAGGGCGACCACAGGGAGGGCTGTAAACTAGCTTTCTCTCTTTTTTCCCCCTGCAATTAATTGGTGTACAGCCATGTGCATATATGATAACAGAGGATTTCTTCCTGAAACACACACCCCTTCCCATACACACCCCCCAACAAGGAAAAAGGGAGGTTAATTAATGTAAGGGGCTGCGTGTTCACCGAGATGCAGAGTTTACTACGCCGCTGCCACTGCCGCCCCTCCTCCTCCTCTCCATCACCCCCCTCCACCCCACATCCCCTGCCGCCTTAAGAGCCTTGATTCTTTGCTAATGACCTAGTTCTTTTAATGAGCGGTATTAACCCCTGGCTACAGTCGCCCAGGTCTTAATTGTCAAGCCAGGCTGAAATGCAGGAGACGAGTCCCTCGCCCATCAGCAGGTAGAGGCGGCGCAGGCGGTGCGCTACATTAGCTCGCCTCATCACCGTGGCCCCAGGAATAAATAATGAAAAAATAAATAAAAAAGGTTGCCGAGGCAACTGGCGGCCACCATCATCAACTATATCCTCTTCCATAACATCCCTCTTTTTACCCCTTGTAATGACGATGATGATGATCACCTACCTCCCCCAGCCTCACCCTCCTTCTCTCGTTGTGGATTCCCACTGTGACCAGAATGGGGAGGAGATAGTGTGTGTGTGTGCACAAGAAATACATAAAAATATAATCACAGTATCTGCTTAAGAAACCTGCAAACTCATTAAGACACATTTGAAAAAATTGGGAGAAAAAAGCAGCAGACCGGTTCCTTTCATTTACAGAAAACGTGATTAAAAATTCCCCTTTATGTTGCACCCAAGAGGTGTGTTTTAAAATTCAAACACTATTTACTATTAAGCACAATATAAAATAAATCAAATAACGAGATATAGAAATATAGACACCTAATTAGCACGAGGACGCTGCAGCAGAGCCTCATGAAACACTAATAGCTTTAATGAAGTAAAGTCCAAAATAGCATGAGATTCTTCAGATGCAGAAACATGTATGCAGCCACTCCTAAGGAGCTTCTTTCAGTTTTCTCCCAACAGGAGCCGAACAAAGTCTTCATAAGTAGGAATAAATAGAAACTGTGACATGTTGAAGAACTGTTGTAAAGATAATAGAAAAGAAAGACCAGAAGACCTGAGAACCAAAATGGATTTAAAATCTGACATGTTTACTGTGGGCTCAAAGCTCCTATGATCACCATGAGCTCGTGATCTCTGCTTACCTCAGCGTTCAACTGCTAACCAGACTAATCCTGACTTTCCATCAGGATGGAGGTGAATAGATAATGTGTAAACTGTTCCTTTAACAAATAGGACTAAATGATGTGTGAACTGTTTGAAGGACTAACAACATATCAATCAATATGTTGAGTTTGGAGGAAATATTGTTGTATTTCTAGAGATGATCCAAAGTCTTCCTTTGGACTTTGTTTCTTCTAAAGGTTGATTTCTCTTTAGTTTTCTGTTTATTCCCAATTAACTCGAGTGATAGTCACTCCAGACCCATAGGGAGGGGGCCGAGCAGATTACCCGCCCCCATTGACCAAATATGGGCGTGTGCCGCACCCTTGTACTCATCATGTTAGGAAATGAGTCCATTTCCCATTAAGATGCTGCAGCTCTGCCTTTACAGCTACGAGTATTAGCAGCAATAAACCTTACTGTCAATCTACAGGAGGGCGGGGGCCTCCGTGTGTGTGTGTGTGTGTGTGTGTGTGTGTGTGTGTGTGTGTGTGTGTGTGTGTGTGCACGCGCTCCTGCATAGACACAGTGTAATGTTAATTTGGCTGCACATTTCAGACTGTGTGTACATGCAGGTTAATGTTTATCTGAGTGTGTATTAGCGTGTCATTGGGCAGAAAGTGTGTGAGTGTATGGGCTGTTGAAGTGACAGCCTGTCGGTCAGATCAGGGGAGGGGAGACCTTGACCTGAGCTGTCCAACCAGCTACAAGCCCTGCAGCACTGGGACCAGTATGACAAGGGCAGTGGGAAGGGCAGCCGAGCACACGCACACACACACACACACACTGTTGTCCACACTGGGTTAGAGAGAGAAATGCCTCAAAATGCATGTTTCAGTCCTCCTCTTAGAAACAAATCCAAAAACACAGGGAATTATGGGTAGAGATGAACCCTAACAGTCAGAAAGAGCAGTCTGCAAAGACTCCATTATCAACAACAGCCCTGCTTTAATTGTCCAATGAGACTTCAGAGATGAATCCGACTGTTTAGAGGAAACCGTTTCACTCATAAACACTAGAAGACCAATCCTCACAGATCCAGACTGAAAGGATGACTGCATGCTGCTGGTCTGATGTGATGTTCCAGTTTGATCTCAATAAGACTGTTCTCCATCCCTGGGCTTGGGGGGACAGGTCTGACACAGTACCGTAGCCAGAGGACCCAATGCATCATCGTTGGTAGCCGTCTGACTGGTTGACCTCCTCTGGTTTGGTCCAGCCTGCTCTTTTCATCATGCAATCATGGAAGGTTCTATTTATCAGGTAGAAATGTGGGGCTAACTCTCAGTATGACTACCAGAAACAAATCCTCAAAGTGAGATCCATCTCTGCCAGGCCTTCCCCAGGTGAGGTTCATCAGCAGCTGATAGGAGTCCAACCCGTTTCCCTCATGTATGGAATCAACTACGACTAAAAGCACTTTTTAAACTTCATTCTCAGGATTCTGCACATCCAGACCAAACATTTATAAGGTCAAACAGTCATCAGACTGAAATATTAAAGGTTCATGTCATTACATTACACACTGTGCATTTAACTCTCACTTTCATTTCAATGGATTCTAACTTCTGGAAATCGTTTTTCTGATGGTTAAATTTACATTTACAACAATGACAAAGCATGTGAGTGAAACGTTTTGCAGACACACATTCTTTCTTTTTTCACCTCCACTACAGTCAATGATGACTGTGTTCAACCAGCTGCTGCTTTAAGGTACAAATTAATTACCAAACATTACATTTAGCTCCCTAACGTCTCTCAGTATACTGTCAGGATGTAAAGCACCTTAAAAGACGTCTCCTTTTGGGAGGTAAAAAGACCTTTTCTGTTCTCCGCTCTGCAGAACCAATGACTCTGCTTTTGTGAGGTTTGTCTTCTAAAAGCAATAAAGGAGAATATCCTGCCTGAATAGGGAGTCTAAGAACCTTCACGGTAAATTTAGGAGGGGATCCACGGATGCCTCAGGAGCCACCAAATGCCTTTCCTTAAGCCCTCGGCATTCAGGGAGAAGGAGGGAGCAAGGGGTGAGGAGGGGGAAGACAAGAAGAAGACCCTATTTCCCTTCAACCCCCACACCATTCCTCCCTTCCTTCCTCCCTCCTTCCTTCCCTACCAGTGCACTTTTCATTTTTGTTTGAAGTAACGCAAGATGAAACCGTGCGAGTGCTGTCATTACCGCCATCATCACTACTTCTATCATCATCATCATCACTGCCGCCACCGCCATCATCATCGAGATCCCTCCTAGTGTCGCCGTGATATTGCTCGTCATTTTTCCCCCGTTGTCAGACAGGTTACTGTCTGTAATCCATGACTGCCTCAGAATTAGAATGTCCCCCATGAGTTTGATTTTTCGGCTCGTTTCTCTTCTGACACCCCCCACCTTCTTCTTCTTGGATTTTTTTCATGTTTTGTTGTTGTTGCCCTGAGGCTTTACCGATGCTCTATGGCCCCGGTGTTTATTCCTCCTAATCTCAGCCTCATCTCCAGGCTAGCTGTGACAGATGGTTATAGGCACACAATAGTATTAAGAGTTAGATTTTTTTTCTTCCTTTTCCTCACCCCTCTGCCTCCGCTTCCTCCCCCTTCTGCTTTTTTTCTTCCTCTTCTGTACAACAAATAGCAATCAGACGCGAGGCCTGACTCCTGTGTAGTAAACTCTGCTTTAAACGTCTCTCTGTGTGCCGTCTATCTCCCCCCTGTCAAATAACTCCCTGCTTCCTCACCTCCTCCTGCTAATGCTGTCGGCACTCCAAGGTAAGCTGCATTAACCTCACTGACTGTTATTAAAAAGATGTATTTCCCCAGGTTTTCCTGCACCTCCTCTCTCTTCTTCTTCTCTGATGTATTCACTAGACAAACACTAATTCTGAATACACACTTCTGCGCTCACACACACACACACACACACACACACTAAACAAACAAATACCAGGGTAGCGTCATAAATTCTCAACGCCAGCCACAGTCGGTCTAATTTCAATCCCACCATCACTCCTGTCAGATGAGAGCCGCTGGATGATACATAGGGGTAAATAAGACGGGTAAAATTAGCCCCTCCTGTCATTCCCCACCTTTTACCCCCCGAGGCATCCTGGGAAATTGACTGCATGCTAGATTTAGAAAATTAGCCCCTTAATGTTAGCCAGACAAACAGGGTTGGGCCGACCAGGGTAATACCTAACCGCAGACACCCACAGCAGATTAATTACCAATTCTTCACCTCATTTTGCATTTATATCATTTACCATCCATAAAGAAGAGGGTGAAATGATTGAATAGAAGAATATGCAGGTAATGCATAAACCTTTAACCCCATTTAGCCCACAGTTTTTAGCAGGTTTACCAGCATAAAAACCTCAAAAAACATGTAACACCTTCATAAAATGAGTGGAAAGCAATTTACTTATTCAGTGTTTTTAGCTCAAGCCACATTCTCACTGTAAACAGAGTCTCTGACTGTGGGTTCATGGAGGTAAGGAGCTGATTCAGCTCATAAGTGAGGAAAGTTCATTCTTTAACCACATCATTACAGTTGAATGGCCTCCAGGTTGAAGTTTGGGAGCTGTTCAGGGCTCAGCGAAGGCTGAGACACAGCTTTGTTTAGGTTCTGAGCAGAGACATCGACTGGAACGCTCTTAAAAACAGCCTCGACGCAGACACACTGGAGTCGTCAATTACAGAATAACCTGCGCTAACGATTGAAGTTCATTCCAAATGTGGGTCTGCTCATTTGTGGAAGCTGGTGGCCGGTGGAGACAAATGTTTCAATCCAGACATTAAGTGCAGTGATGACAGTAAAGAGCACACAGAGGAAAAAGATCTGAAGTCTCTCTGGACTCACCTCTGCTCTGGAGCCAGTTAGGATTTCACGCTTAAAGGACACCAATGGATTTAAGTTCTAGTCCAGTGAGTACAAACTGTGTAAACTTCACAAACCTACTGAGTGTTTTACAGAGCTGACAGTTCAGAGATACATTTTCCACCTTCTAGGAACCTGTAGCTACATGTAGTGTGCTCTTATTGGGCTGAAAACCCTCTTTGGAAGGAGGTCAGGATGGATGTTGGACAATCCTCAGGAGACTCCGACTCTAAATCCACAATCTCATAATGCAGCTTGGCAATAAGAAACTGCTCATTTCCTGACCTGCAGGCTGTTCGAGTCTCGACCCAAAACCATACCACCAGCAGAATGTTATGTGGAGTCTCAGCTAGTAGGGACTCTGTGAAACGGAGCGTTCTGCACCTCCGTCCGAAGGCTGCAGCTCCTCTGTGACTGATCCACCACCCAGTGGAAGCAGAGAGAGTGGTTGGGAGGATGAGGCGGTGCAGAGGTCGCAGAGTCGGATGTGGGCCTGCCGGGACCCACCGAGGATTAACACAAGCGCTGTGCTCAGGACATATGGCATTTGTCATCTCCCACAGGGAAAGAGCTTCTCCCCTGCCTCCCCCCAACATCTCTCTCTATCTGACTTTCCCTCCCTCTCTCTCTCCTCCTGTCGGATTTAAAGGCTTGAAGTGCTTTAGTTGTTTACTGTGCATTAAATGCCCCCCCCCCTCCCCCTCCCTAAACTTCGCAGTGTTAAGAGAAAAATGGCTCAGCGGAGGAGAGTCTGCTGACAGTGAAGGCCTCTCTGGAGGCATCACAGGGAGGTGTTGGGTTTAAGTATGTGAGGAAGTCATCAGGGCAGGCGTGGCAGAGACAGTGAAACCTGCTCCTACAGCCAGATCAATTCATTTTGTCTTATGGTGGAGACATTGGTGCTAAACCCACACTACCTATGTTATCTTCTCCTTTTACTCCTGCCTCACAGGCTCACCTGTTTATACATGTATTGATTCAGAGCCGTTATACCTCAGACGTTCATAGAGAAGAGTCCTGCTGTGTAAAAGCAGCTTCTGTTCACTGTCAATCAAACTAAAGGAGAAGACTTTGGTGAATCAAAAGGATGAATCATACTTCTTCTGCCATCAACATCATTCTGGATGAATCATTCACCTCTTATAGAGGGTCAAAGGTAAAAGTAGTTCAACAGGAACAAAACATGAGAAACAGTCCTTCAGTGAACCGGAAACAGAATGCATCACTTCCTCTAGCAGCAGGAAACAATGCTCACATCAGTACATATGCACTTTAAACATACTGTGTAGACTAGGCTGCTTGTACTCTTTGCTTCCTGTTGGTTGTTTTGTTGTGCTGTTTTACACGTTGTCCTAAAACATTCAGTTTATGTAGTCCTATGATATTATTTAGCAGCATGGTCCTGGAGAAACATTGTTTTATCTCACGGTCAAAACAGACTAATTAAAATGTTGTTTTTTTACTTCTTCTCTATCAAATACTAGAAACACCCTAGAGTCACCAGGATGTTTATCATATTTATTGTGTGGTCAGGTCTCCGTGAACTCTGACCTCTATTACTCACAACCTATGAATTAAAGCCTTTTCTATTGCTGCTATGTAGCAGCAGCTAAATACCTCAAGGGTTTAAACTGGACAGTTAAAAGTCACTGCAGTTTTCCACATAAAGCAGCTAATTAGCAGAGTGACGTTCATCCTGGCCCTTCCTGTACAGAATACTATCACTCAGCTTCACGCTCGTAGGCAGGTATTCTCTCCATCTTCATAAACAGGCATGTTATTATAACATGATGGAGTGCTGTGTTTTTCTCCCAGTACCTTTATTTATGGGACACTGTAATATGCTGGAAATCAAAGCTTGTAATCCGCCGGTTGATGTTTATTGTGCGCCTCCTGTGTCTTGAGACATTTGATAAACAGCGTGTTGCAACAGCAGAGAAAAGGTGTTGGAGGATCTTGTGGGAGCTTGCCAAAATAATACCCCATTCAATGCAGCTACCGTGTGAAAATGCCTCCCCGCACTGACTCATATTTCACCGCCAGAACGAGTGGTTTGCCGTATGGGCCCGGTGATGAATTACACCAAAGCACATTTCTTATGGGAAATCTGGATGGTGCAGGAGAGAAAGGGAGGCAAGCTCCAGCGACAAATTGCCTTCACTGCCACTTAGTACATGTTCCTTTCTTCTCTCTGTGTGTTGTTGTTGGAGGAGGAGGGTTTTATTTTGTTAGGTGGAGGTTATTTTGTCTCCTGCAAGAGATTTGGAAATCAGCCCAAAGGTGGTGGAGTCTGGATGGAGGCCGGCAAACTTCTGAGCAACATGGGAAACCAGGCAACGCAACAAAACATCTCTCATCTGAAGATCTGCCCCATCAGCTCCATCGATACCTGTTAGCTGTGGTGAACAAGCACCAGTGAGCTGGAGGCCAGACGAGCTGCCAGTTGGTTAGTTGGACAGTTGCCAGTTTGAATCCCTGGGATGTTTCTCACAGGAAGCTGCGCTCACCCTCTCCAGTCCCGCAGGCTGGAGCGCCAGGGCCATGAGGATAACCCGCAATCTGGAGGATGAACTCCGCCTCCGGGCTGGGCTCAAGAGGAGATAACACCAGAGTGATAAAGGGTTCAATCCCCTCTAAAGCCTGCTGATGTGTCCTTATGCAAGGCACAAACCCTCTATCAGCTCAAGACCCTGATGTTTGACTTCAGTTAGAGAGAGAAAAAATGAAGAGAACCTTCATCAGAATCAGGTTAGCAGCTCAATGCATGAAAACAATATGACAATAAAACATACGTGCTGCTCTGACCACGCCTGAAGGCCTGAAATTATTTACACGCAAAATTGGAAGTGTCTGAGAGTCCTCTCTGAATTGAATGGACAGTTCCTTGTGTTTGTAATGCAGAAGGCATGATAAAACTTACAGTCTGTCTGGAGTCAAGAAGGAAGAATAAGGGTTGAAGGTTTTTTTGCAGTAGCTGTAATGAAGGAAAATCAACAACATACAATGTTGTTGCTGTTTGAGTCCCATCGTGCAAAAAGAAACGTTTTCCTCCAAACAAGGGGAGGCTGTTGGACTAACATGTTAATATTTATGGTGTAGGAATTCAATATTCAGAAATTAAATCAGGATCTATGGTAAGGAACCCACACACTTCTACCTTCTCTCCTATGAACATATACATGTGCTCCATAAATCAGGCAGATTCTCAGAAATCTGCATGAAAACATTCTTAGCACTTCTAACCTTTCTTCACCTCTGTCTTAAATAGTTGTAGAAATAAGGCAGCTGCAGAAAACATGCAGTAATGAAAATGCAGATGGTCCTTGTCAACAATCATTGACAAAATATTGTGGATTTCTTTTTTTATTTGATATTTTTTGGCCTAGTTTTGCTGTTCTTCAGTTCTTGAGATGAGCACCTCCATCCTCCAATTAGATCTTCAGCATACAAACAGACCTTAGCGAGCTTAGAGGCTCCGTCACTGTGGAAAGATTACCAGGGAAGAGCGCTTCCTCATTCAATCCCAATTTACCTCAGAATAAATCCCAAACTCATGAGCGTGTTAGCAGCCTAATCCACTGTTGATTTGCTCATTTCAGGCGTGAGGATGGAACAGTGAGAGACAGATTACAAACTGGGTCGTTGTTGTCCCCAGCACCACAGTAGGTGGCCAACAAAAGCCACTAAACATAAAAACATGCAACGTCTGTGACAGCATCTGGAGGCTGATGGAGAAGGCCGAATAGGTGGTCTCTGCTCCTGATTTATTGACATCCCCGACTGGGAGCTTTGTCTTTCGTCAGACAGTCAGGGCGCACAGCGGCGACGAAAGGAGGGTGGTGGTGGGGGAAAGTGAGAAAAAAAACAGTGGGTCTTTTTGCTGATGGAGCATATTTTCTGTCAACAGTCTGGCAGATGAGTGCATGTGATAATACCGCTGCCAAGGAACATCTCCCAGCCCTTCAGCCTCAGGAAGAATATTTCTGTTTCAGCTCAGGGCCATGGCTCCTCTCCCTCCCTCCAGCTTTTATAAATCAGTAAACTGAAATAATTACCACAGAGGCATGCTCAATAATTACAAAACGCTCTGTCACGGTCATGTAGGTAATGGCATATCTTGCTCTGCTGGCAGCGATAACACAGGTGAGACGAATTGCAGAAAACAGATCTGATAGCATTGTGAAAGAAAGTCATTATGATCAAGGGTAGCTCTGCTGCTTGAGAGGGATTCTGACACGTGTTCATGCGTGTTTTCTCCTCTCCATGCAGGTAAGAGAAGCTGAGTGCTTACAGTGACAGTCTATCTACTGCAAACCAACACGGACTTCCAGCTTTGTGTGTTTCCTACTGATGTCTCATCTCTCCTTTGGAAAATCAGCATGAAATTTGCTTAATTATCAACTGCAAATCGACAAAATATTAGGTGTTGTTTACTGTAATCCCATTTTGCTTAGTCTAATTTCCTCGACTCTTCTCCTGGTGGCGTGTTTACTGAGGATTGGACACGGTGGCGTCCTGCAGATCCCGGCTATCCAGTGCAGCTTCCACGAGACGGTGTCGAGAACGCACCACGTAATTAGCAAAATGCGGCCCTAATGCTCGTCTCCTTGAGAGTTTGACCCTATTTGTTTGTGCCGGGGTAATTTCATTACGCCGTGCGATTCCCAGGAGCGACTGCGAGTTAACGCTAAATGCTCACCAGAGAGGGGATAAGTATTTGGCAAGGCATCAGCAAAGAGAAGACAGGCAGCAGCAAAGCTCAATAACACTTCTTTCATGTTGACAAATTCCATTAGTGCGCAAAGGCTGTGTTTGTACTCTATTTTATTTATGATAATGCTCATGCATTGGAGTGAAGCAGCATTCATCACCCATACCACCTATGTAGCTTCACAGTGTGCGTCAGACGTGTGTGATTTGTACAGAGCACTCAGCATCACTCTCACACCACGGGCCTGTGGGAGAATGAAGGTGGCATCCGGTGTCTTTTAGCTCTGCAGTGCTGCGTTTTTCCATTTACAGGTATAAACAGGCCAAATGATGAAGTCCTCCCAGCAAATGATGAGCTTCTTTGTTTTTCAGGGTTATTTTTTTGTATTGAATCTGAATATATAGTCTGAATGAGCACATCTCAAACGTGGTGCATTCACACCTGTTGTTAATAGCAGGTCTGAACAGGCTCCCTATCACCACATGGTTTATCTTAGTTTATCAGATTCTTTGTGCTCACTTATCCAATCGATTCAATCCGAGTTCTCTGTGCTTTAAAAATGCAGCACGAGGTTTCACCTGCCAATCAATGGCTGCTTATCCTTTATGACAAATAAATATGTTGGCATCCACAGAGTGTGTTGGCATGCTGATTAGGCTCCTATAAAGCAGCTCCAGGACCTGTGGGATGTGGTGGCCTCCATAGTGTCTGCTGGCAACATGCAAAGTTTCTGTTTCAATAAAATATCCATCACCCTGCCTGCATGTGTTTCTGCATGCATGTGGCTTTGTTTGACTGTGACTCTAAGTGTGTTTGCAGATGCCTGTGTGTGTTTTGCATGCACATATTTGTGTGTAATTATGTAAGTGTCCCGTGCATGTGTATGTTTGCGGGTTTTTAAGATGTTTCGGGGGGGTACATGCACTCACAAAACACTGAGGTTGGAAACATTCTGATGTCAACAGCGCAGCAAGAAATAGGAAACACATTTAAATCTCTGGCGCTGAGGACGGTGTTCAGGAGCCAGGCAAAATCACAGCGCGAGCCCGGCATCTCGTGTGACAGTGTGCATCATGGGATAGCTCTTTATCCCCCTGTGCACAACACAGCAGGGAGAGGTACATCCCATCCCATCTGAGGACAGAGAGTCGGCGCAGGTTGTACCTATTAAGGAAGCTTAGTAACTCAAGAAGCGGCAATTTAAGAGTGAAAGAAGGGAAGGGAGGAGGGAGGATTGGGGAAGAAAGCAAACTAATGCCATAACTCCGAGGGCTCCCAGAAGACAGCTTTGAGGATTGGACTGGATGACAGAAAGGCTCGTCATCACAGAGGTGGGTATGAGCACTGGTAATGAGAGGACTTGCTCCATGCCAGGCATTATTATGGACAGATTGCACCCAGGGAAGAAGAAGCCTCCTTTTGTCTGTTGAAAGCTGCATCGGCTCTGAGCTGGAATAAAGAAACCAAACCTAAAGCATGCAGGGGAAACGTGATATCTGGCAACACGGAGCTCACATTTTCTGTACATTTCAAAGCATTGTTGATTCATGTGGAGGGATAAAGTAAAGATTTGATGTTGCCTCAAGATGCACAGAAGGGGCATAATAGATGACAGGGGAGAATGTGCCAACCTACTGTACTTTTCCCCCTCAGTTTTCAATATTTTGTGGTTGGCAGCAGGGACAGAACCGAGGAAACAGTATCCTATCACTTAAATGGTTAAGTATTTTATGAGTAAAATGGTTCCAAATGTCTCTCAAAAACCTTCCAGACCACACCAAAGACAAAATGAGGTAATATTACGTTTCTGAAAAGTCCCCAGTATGATACCCCGACTCTGCTGTAATTGCATCAGAAAAATGGTGCGCCAGTCTCTCTCTGTTACATGTCAGGCCATTTGACTTGGCACAAGCTGTGCTCATTAAGAGTGTGGAGGAGAAAACTTTTCAAATTTTTCCCAGCTGAAGGCTCGTATGCATACAGAGGAGAACACAGCATGCAGATGTACAGTATCCCCACATCATCAGTATGTACCCAGAACATGTTGGCCCCACTGTTTCAACACTGGTATAACAAAATGCCATGTAGCCTCCATGCTAATACATTAGCATACACACATACTGCCTTCTACACCAGATACTCCTCAGCATCACAAAACTGTACGGATCAAACCATTACAATAATAATAATAAATAACAGCGCATGTCCCAGCTTTCACATTTGATTTAAAGAAAAAAAAATATAAGAAAAAATGTACTATCTTCAAAAAAGGTAAACAGCAAAAAACATAAGAGCATGTTTTCATTTTATCCCTAAATAATTACCTTTGAGAGATGCTACGTCTTTCCCCAGAGCTAACGAGAGTCTCCACTGCAGGAGACGTTCATCACCTCCTCCTCATTTATTTTTCCCTAACAGGCAGGAGAATGTTAATAAATGCAGTTAACCAACCATTTATTCTATGTCCCATATTGTATTTCAGTGGACTAAGACACTTAGGAATGGTTTGGTGCACAACATACTGAAGCAAAACACCAAAACTACTGCCCCTTATTTTTTCACTCAATCAAGAATCAACTGAAAACTGCATCCAGGTATGATACTATGGAATCTGGACATAAGCACATCTTATTTATTTTTTAACTACTGTTCCAGTGGGACGGCTCAGAATGAAATCTCATCAAATGAGATGTTTCTACAAAAGCAGCCCCTTTTTGTGGGCCCTTTCCAGCTGTGGGGCCCCTGAGAACCAACATCATCATCTTCATCATATGTGTGGCCTACAAAGTGTCACTGGGACCATCAGTTTACAGAGTGAACAGCTCACAAGTCACGACTACGGGTTCTTTATCTTCATCTAACAATATATGAATGTTTAAATATCCTCAATGATTTGAAGGCCCCGCCCCCACCGCCAGCTCCCTCCGTCTCCATGGCAGCCTAATCTAGTGCAGATTTAAAAAATGGCTATCATGAAACAGGCTTTCCCTGGAAGTAATCCCCTCCTCTCTGAAAGCAGGGAGAGAGGAGTTGGGAGGGGCAGGAGAGAAATCTGCAGCAAAGAGCCTTTTTCACTCTAGTTATGTCAGGCTGTATTTTAAACAGTGCTAATCATATACCTTTGTGGACACTTAATTAAAATTACAAAACCAATTTTAATCGGCGGTCCAATTAATATGTAAATGTATGCAAATGTAGTAAAACAAGGTGGTGATTAAGTTAAGGACACTCTGTTTCATGTCTTCCTTAAGTGTGACAACAAACCGTCTTTTCCCCTGCCACCCCCCACCTCTAAACACCCCCGAAAACATCCAGGACTGATGGATTGTGATGTTTAGCAGCCACATGCTGAGTTTGGAAAATACCCTCCATGGTATAATTTTTAAAAGGAGGACGTAAAGGAGAAGAGGCGACGTTAGAATCTATATTTCTAATCAGTTACTCACAAAAACACAAACTCATGTCCTCATGCATCAACGTTCATTCACCTACAGACACTACAAAGTTAGAAACTGCACCATAGGGTATATTTGAAATTCAAGGCATCGTTTTACAGGCTCGAGGTGAGAGTTGACTATTCTAAAGCAGACTTTCAATTCTAATTAGGCCTCGGAGATACGGCGGTCTTTCAAAGTGGTATCTGGAGGGGCTGAGGAGGAGTGTGGGGGTGAGCAGGTAATAATGAATCTCAGTCTGAGTGGATATTAAATAACTTTGGGCTGAGAGAGGGCAAGAGGAAGAGACAGAGGAGAAAATTAATTTACCCTGTGAGCGAGGCCTGCAGTGCTGGCTGGATGGAGGTCAGGTCATTAAACTACATTTAGTTTTATAAACACACTAAATATCCTAAATATATTCTAATGAAACATTATTAAAGGCTACACTTCATCATAAATCCTCCACATGATAATCTATGAACTCCTGTACAAAAAGCTCTTTGTACAAATATTTTAAGACACCTGCCAGCCAATCAGAAACAAGTATTTCCATGGTACACTGAATCAGAGTGTAGACAGGTAGAGCCTGGCAGAGAGGTTAGTTTCAATGATGTTTGTTAGGATGTGTTGCCAGGTTTGTTGAGTGTCGCTGAATGCCGGGACACACTGCTTGTTTTGGCTTTATTCTGGGTGTGTTTGTTTTTGTTTTTTTAGGTTCTGCACTTGGGCAAATTTTCAGTTGATTCTGGTGTGACATTTGTCACAGGTTCTATCAGGAGTCTGGCAACCAGGCACTGAACCACTGCTGGGTCTCGATTTCTCAAAATCTCTTTCATTTCACTTTCTTTCTGTACTAAAAATAAAAAATAAAAGCATTAGGAACAAGGCAAAAATGGAATTTAAAGCACAAAACACAGTTTCTACATTATTTTCTTAGAGGTTTTTTAATTAAAGCTCTTTGTAGACAGGCTTTTATGTTAATATTAAATATTTTGAAATTTTCTGATTGCACTACAAAAATAAAATCATTTTCCAGAACAGTTTATCTGGGTGGGAACACTACAACTCTATCGCTATCGTTGTGTTATCCATTAATTAATATCAAACTTTCCCACAGTGAAGGCCAAACATCATAAAAAGGGTCCACTAATCACAGAGTGTGACATCACTGACTCCATTAGTCAGATGAGCTAGGCTCGTGCATGCATGCATGCAGGCCTTCTTACATTCATGCATGTAAACACAACTACAGATCTATGTACAACATTGTATTGCCTCTATAGATGTGTGTAATGCAATGTTACATACATTTCTCTATTTACTCTGTGTGTGAGCATCAAGGCAGCATTCATGCACAAACAACTTTAATTTTATGAGTGAGTTAACACGTGTGTGGGTTCAGTGCATGTGAACGGCAGCTCTCGTGGGCGTGTGTTCAGCACACAAGGTGGGCGAGATGTTGGGAACAGCTTGTGTCATCAAGTGTTAGCAACCTGTAATCCCATCTGAGCCGTGAGGATGTGCAGCGAACTCCCCCTCCCTCCAAACGCTCCGGCTCCCTGGGGCTCGGAGTGCAACCTGCGCCCCGCTGATACCTCCCCTACACGAGGTTTCCAGGTGACTTACACATATAAACACCAGGAGGGGGGTCTCAGCTGTTAGCGAGGAGAAGCTAGTCCCTGAGCGGGGGAGATGATACCGACAGTCACAGAGCAGGAGCAGGTAGCTGCACCGGTGGTGATTTATTCTGCCTCACAAGGCTGGCAGGGGATCACACCTGCGCTGTTACATGATTTAACCAATTAGAGCCAGACTACAGCAAATTATTAACTCAAATACAAGAGCATTCAGAGAAACCTCCACCAAGACGAGCATAGATACATCATCAACAAGATACATCCCTATTAAATGAATGACTCAGACTGAATGATTTCAGAGGTCCCTTAAACAGAACATGTTTTCCCAAATACTCAGCATGAGATGCAACAGTGATTCAACAATGATGGGAACTTAAGGAGGAGTCGATCGTCCAGATTCCAAAAAATAGATTGTTGTGCTGCAGTGAGAAGAACTGAGATCAAATTAGATTTCACTGCCAGTAAGGTGGAAAGGATCTGGTACTACATGACGGATTTATTTGGGCTAAAACAGACAGAAATGTCAGATGAGCCTTTCCACATGTGACACCATCTTTTTAATAGGAGCATCGTATAATGGACTTGTGTCTGAGGGGGGGCAGCTGAAGGTTTGCTTTCTTTGCTTTCTGCGTCACAGTTGGAACAGCTTTTCATTGGCTTCAGTGACTGAAGAAACCTGACAACTATCCAATCAGGTCAGCCGAGCTGGAACGTCTCAGCGAGGCTACCTCATTTAAACTGCTGCTGACTGCGAGGCTGTGTTTGGTTCTGTCAGGACTTTTACTTCTAATGTCTGAATGTATGGGAATTAAACATAACCTCCTGTCCAATCAGAAGCTTTGCTGCTGGACAGGACAAAAGGAGGATCCACTTTTTAAGCATATTCTCAGGAACAAGAAGACAAAGACGTCACGCCCCTCCCACATTGTTTGAATGACAGGTGGCTAATAGAGGAACACGTCAGAGTGAACATTTTTTACACAGGGTCCTTTTAATTTCATGTTTTTCTGCTGACATCTGTAATGAGATAATGAGAGGTGATTGAAAATGTGATGTTTCATTCAACGCTGACATCAAATGAACAACTCAGAGACAAATTATCACCTGCAAAGAGCTGTGATGAGAAAAGATCTCTGGTAGAACCACAAAGAGCACAATTGTTGCTTTTCTCCACTGACAAGTGTTGAAAGGTATTTTTCTGTCTGAAAATTAAATGTAAAATGACAACACTTTTTAAAATCAGACACAGAGGGGGTTTAAACACCCTGGGGGGAAAGCACTGGACTACAATCAGATTCATCATGACTGTCAGTGTGAGAATTACACATGTCATAGGTTTGATCCCCACTAGCTGCTTATTTTCATACCTCTGTGACAAATTTCCTGAAATTCATAAATTAAGCCTATATTTATAGATGCTGAGATGCATTTATGACATGTTATCATGGGCTTTAAATGGATTTTATGTGCCTTGGGGTAATGAAACTGTGTCTTTACATAAACACAGCCATGATTTGTATCATTTGACAATTAAATTACATGGGGATGTTTGCTGCAGAGTAAATACCTTCAACATTTCCTCAGTGAAGAAGAAAGCTGCGTGAAGGTGACGGTAATGGTTGGCTGGCCAGTCCGCAGAGACATCCACTCAATAGGCAATTTAAAAATGGAAGAGGAGGTTTGACTAAGCAATAAAAGTGTTGGGCTGCCAGCGAGAGCACAAACAGGAGGAGGAGGAGGAGGAGGGGACCAATGATCTTATTTATGAATCAAAACTGAACAAGCTGCAGGTTTTAAAGTCTCTTATCAAAAATAAATAAATAACTGATCAGATTCTTCCCTTTGGTCCACACTGATCACAATCCTATTGATCCAGACCCGAGGACTGAGAGGAAGGTGGCCTGACTGACTTAACAGGAGAAGGCTGGTTTTATATCAACGCATTCATCAGCATCATCACCGTCCACATTAGCATTAGCATTAGATCACTATTACAGGTGGAGCCTCTTGAAGGAGACACCACAAAGAAAGTGGCCCAGACAAAAATCAGATCATCAGAGCAAAATAAAATCCACATTACAGCTCTTACTTTCTCCTCAGGAGTCATACTGGGCTTGCTGGGTGCGTCGTAGGCAACTGGACACGCCGTGGAATAATGGCAGCTCATGTGGACAAATGGCCACTGATTGCAATTTGGCAGCAATGCAATCAGAAGCTCACAGAGGTGTGACATGATAAAAGTGAGGGTTTGAGCCAAACAAAGACAACACATGCATACAGAAGTGACCCTGGGCTGCTAATAAAGATGTGAAAGGAAATAATTAATAACCTGCAGATCTCCTCTGGAGATCAACATGATGGAAATGGTTGCAACATGTGGAGGAAGCTGTTTCAGCATCTAGTCAAAGTAAACACCAAAAGAGTTTCACTGAAAATGATTCATCATAAACTGCAGTATTGATTCAGGTAAGCAGGGTCAATGCCATTTAAATGGTTTGAAGGTGTCTAGATGTTACCAAATGTTCTGCTGGTGCAGCTGGAAAAAAAATCAAGTGAAATATTGTTCATCTTAAAGGGTGAAATCCTTTGGAAAATGTGATTTTAATGATCAATGATGACACCCATAGGTGTGAGACGCAATGCAGCAGAAAGACAATTAAAAATAAGTATATTTTATATTCATACAGTATTTTTATTCTGGAACGCTAAGTTTCCATGGAAACCAAAGATGTCAGACACATTCTTGTTGAAATATTTTAAAATAATGCAGAAGACATCTGAAACATTTCCATCTAATGTAATGATGCCACTACAAAGCTAATGAAATCTAACAAGAATGTTTATTATGTTGACAAAAAGAAACAGTTTAAAGCCACTTAAACATCAATAAAAAGCTGGGTTTAAATTCCCCATCGACTCCCATCCATAAACACAATAACCACAGACAGTCTAGAGCCCAGCTTCTCTCCTAGCATCCATACATCCAGCTGTACTTGAACGCATCATCTGTGTGCTCACCCCTCAGTGAGGGTGACTCCTGCAGCAACAATCACCAGATCAGAGAGAGAGGATCCACAGCGGCACGGCTCCATCTCTCCCTCATGATAAATGAGTTTGTATTGTCTGTCAGGCTGCCTTCCTGCCAGCCCAGGTCACTGCTTATTAAATTACCACTTGCCAATGTCCTAAATACTGATTGATGGATGAGCATGGCAAATGAAGGACTCCTATGAGTTTTGTATCCCCCTCCCTCTTCTCCCGGTGCGAAGGGAAACCTACATCAGATTGTTATTGACATATATTGAATGCAGGCTGGTGGCCATCTCCCTGTGTTGTTCTGTGGTTTCATTTTCCTATATGCTAATCGCCCTGAGGGCCTCTTAGGGTTTTATAAAAGGCTGATTTTTACCCACGTTTGGACCAAAACGACTCATTTCTATAGATGAACAACATGTCCTCCGAAGTACCCTAAAGGCTCGTTTATGCTCAACGTTAAAACGTCTGAACTCTGTTTATTTAGTCCGTATTTGTACTGTTTTCAGAGAGTTTAAGGATACAGATGAAATGGATGAAATGGAGCAGCAACACCTTAAATCACTGTCATAATGTCTACATTGTGTCAGGACATAAAACAGTTAACCTGCTCATCATTTACTTTGAGGGCTCCTTTTTTTCATCTTACACCTTTAAAGAACCAATACCCTTTGACTCCTGCCAAAGCATTTTAATACATTTGTCACTTGAGGAATTCAATTGTTCCTTCAGAATTACAACAAACAAGAGGCGAAATATGAACAAATGCAGTAAAGTACAGACGTTTTTCTCTTATTTGTAATATCTTACAGCTGCACAACTTGAAAAGCAACTTTCCAAAACTTAAATTTGGCTAATTTTGAGGAAAACAACAATCTTGGTCGTGTCACATGAGCAGGTTAAAAGGTCAACGTGGCTGTTAGAACCGAGTGACAAAATAATAAAGTCTTCATTGGCAGTCAGTAAAACTAGAATACTAGTCGACTAGTTTTTTCATGAATCGTTTTTTAAATGGACACTTTGGTCACTTTAAAACCCAGGTTGGCTGCAGTGCTGTATGTGAATAATGATGCTTTATTTCACCAAAGCATTTAAGTACATTAACAGAAGAAGTAAAAAGGGTCTAAGTACAGACCAATGCTGGCATGTACATGAGTAACACTAGCAGCCACAGAGGAGAACATCCAAAAACAGCTTTTAAAAAGTTCCCTTTGACCTTTCCTTAAAAAGTATCTACATTTTGGCGCTTTATGAACTTTTGAACGGCTGCTAAAAGAACTAGACTTGTAGGTCTTTAAATGAAACGTTGACTGCTGTGTGTTTTTCCCTCATGCTTGTTTTCTGGAAGCCTTTATGTCGGCTGGTGTGTAGTCATGTGGGCTGTGTGTGAGAGTGTGTGTGTCTCAGGGGCATGCTCAGGGTTAGGGGCAGTGATGAGTCTGTGGCTGACATTTGAGTGTGATTGAGGGGGAGTACAGATACTAAATCACTGCATTGTTCTGCTGTCGGTGCATCCTGTCATTACTGCACTTTACTGTCCAACAAGATGCTTCTAATGTGATAACAGCCAATTAAAGAGGAGCACAGAAACTTTCAGAAATACCCAAAGCCTAAGGAGTGAGAACCAACACCCTGACAGAAATGAAAGAAAGGACTGTGAAAAGTGTAGAAGAAGCTTTTGAGAATCATTAACAGCATCTTTATTCAGCAGACACAAACATTATTTGGCTGCAGAGCCTTATGAAGCTGCTCTGGCTCGCTGTGCTGCTTCCTTTCAGTGTTAACTATGCAACATTTGCGTCTAATGATAAGGTAAATGAAAGGATGTTTCAAAGGGAACTGGCCCTCCCCAAGTAGGTTTTCTTTTCAAAGACTGGACAAACTGGAGCAGTTTGGAAAAAGACCGCAGGCGTGCCGAATGATTGTCAGCCATGCAAATAATCACTTACTTACACTCAGTGAGTTTGCTTCGGATAAGGCAAATTACCATTTGAAAATGAGCTCAAAAACACTCTGGGCGAAAAGCTTGCATCATGATTCTCGGTTATGATATTGCAGATACAAAACTACTCGTATGCACACAAATGCTGACGAACATGCACAAACACAGCGCTCTGTTCAGCCTCTGAACTGGCTGCAGGGGCATCATATGAATCTCTGATGGGATGGAGGGTTGCTCTTATTTCTACATCCAGCTCAAAGTGGTTTCAAACCAGTCGGATGTTGATGCTGCTTTATTTTCTGGTTGCTGATGTTGTCACTGTTTTGAAGTAAACAGGATATAAAGGCATGAATGGTGGATGTTGACGGGGGAAACTGGGTAGAGTAACAATAACCAGCTGCTCTGTGATTACACACTTAACAGGAAGCTAATGAAACCTTATTTTACACCGTAAGTCCTATAAAGTCACCACCTTCTGGCCAATAATCAGATACATGATTTAAGTGCTACTTTTCAATAACAGGTAAAGGTACAGTACTACTTCTAGTAGAAGCGATGCTAACTCCATTAACAAACTGAACGCACCATACAGATGAAAAGGATTTAAAGCTGGCAGAATGCACCAATCCAACGAATGAATGGAATCAAGTTAACATGCATGAAGAGAAAACTAAGGCTTTTTAATGCATGTCTTTTTTTTAATGAAGACTTCTGACAAATATTTGACCATATTTTGAATGACAAAAGCATTTATTTAGACTTTTCGTCACATAACAAAAATAAATGAATAATCACTGATGTGAGTGTGAAGTGGTCTGAGACGGGTGCTTTGTGTTGTCTGGAGGGTCCTGGACCATCAGACAGGTGTGCAGTATGTGTGTCCTCTGGACCGACAGAGAGTCAGGGTGAATAGCCAGGTTATAAAAAGCTCTTTAAGCCCATCTTATCCTTTTAGTTGCTGAGTCTACGGCTGAACTCGCAGCTCCTGTCAACAATATGAAGTTCCCAGCCAGGATTGGGAGGTAAGCAAAGTTTTAGCTGCAGTGCTGAACTAATGCCAGTTTGATTAAATGCTCTGGATACAAACAGCAGGGGTTTCTGATCCCTCCACCATTATAGTTGTTAGGGCTTATCGAGCTTCCCTCATTGTGCTGCTCTCTTTCTGACCTTCAGCTGACGCCCATCCATCATATCATCAGTGTGTTGTTCTACTCATATACAAATACAGCAGGTGACAATACCTCATCTGAACGGGTGTCTATGTGGCTGACAGCGCCGGAACAGAGCTTGGATTATTTCCAGCAGATGCCTGACAGAGAATGAACATTTGTTTACATCCCCAGATACATTAAGTGTTTATTTGATAGCAAACAATCCAAATTGTCACTTAGCGATGCAAGCACCAAGTCCAATAAGCCACGGGTCTTTAAAAGTCACAAAGTGCTGCCATGTTTAACAGGGTTAAACACACAAACAAAGATGGATTGAATGTGTAATTTGGAGCATTCAAATTTGGTGGAAGAGAAAAAAGCGGGATATTTCTCAGGGAGCATGCCGTGCTGCATATTAATTCTTATCGTGGTGATGAATAATCATGCTTCTTATGAGGGAGAGTAGAATACAGCAGCACTTTGAGCTGTCATAATTAACAGACTCACTCAACAATGGGCACATTCTCAAAGAGACTTCTTATTAACACAGACATAATGGCTAAGGCACATATTAAAATGGCTATTTAGAGTGGAAGGGATCAGAATTACCAATGAAAACAGTTTTATGGTCGACGTGTTTTATTGTTTCAGCGTCAAATGAATGCCAACAGACAGCCGGGCCTGGGCCATACTGTACGGATGCCCTGAGGTGTCAAAAAGCTTTGGCGTGACACTGCCATTACCCACGGGGCCTGTGCACACCTCATTAGCGACAGAGTATCCTTTGGTCACCCATGGGCAACATTCAGTCCCTTGGTGGCTTAACAAGATCACATTTAAATCTTCCTGATGAGCATTCATCAGGAGGACGCAATTATTTCCAGGCTGTTTCCATTTCTGATCTAGTTTAGTGAAGAATTCATCAAGAGTTCATCGATTTTCCTGCTGAAAACATGCATGAAAACATTTTAAGGTCCATTCCACTAAACTACAAATAAACATTTGTGTCCTGGTTACTCTACATAATCCTGATGTGAACAACTCTGCAAAAAAAACAACTCAATCCGACAGACAGATTAAACTTAAACTAGCCACGTCTTTTCAAAATAATGTAGAAGAAGAGGAGTAGGAATGGTGGTTTGTTGGGCTGAAAGGTGTCTCCTTGTCTCAGGTTGACTCAACCAAAAGACATGTAGAACATACTAACAGAGGCAACTTTTCCTCGTCAGCAAATAAAGAAAGAACAAAGAGGTTCCATGGACTAAATGTTCCTTAACATCATGAGATGGATGGTTAGAGCCCTGGATTCACACTGAATAGCCTGTTCCACAGTGAGCCTGTCATGGGTGATTACAAGCTTAGCAAGAAAAATGAGATACTGGTTGACCTATTTCTGAACACTTTGTTTCACACCGTCCCTCCACAACTGCCCCTTCCTCCATCCCCATCCTTTCTCCCATTCCTTCAGTTTCTCCATTTCAGGCTCTCTGCCCACCGGTTCCCTCAGAGTAGAGGTCAGGTCAGAGGCCACCTGGCTGGATCACGTTGCCCAGTGTGAGCAACCTGGCAACAAAGGCCTCTGCTGTTAGAGATCTGTCGCTCTGTGCCAAACTTTCACCTTCACCCCCTCCCCTGTGGCCCTTCTGTGAAGAAAACCCCTGCAGGGATGCTTCAATAGGGGGTCTATGAGCTGCCCAGACCTCTAAGGCAGCAGAGTTTGGATGCTGTCAGGAGGAGAGTCACAGTGGGAACTCATCAGCGACAAAAAGGTGGGAAAGAAAAGGAGGTGACGCACCTCTGCTTCGGCTCACGGACAAAGACGCTCAGAGAAAACACAGCGACCTTCATGGTCACCGTTCCTCGTCATCCGATGATGAGGAGCCTTATTTGGCTGTCAGGACATATTTTCTGAACGTATCTAAATATTGCTTGAGGAGCCTTTTTATTGTCGACTCATAAAAAATGCTTAATTGAAACAATATGCTGTGAGTGGATGAAAGAGAATCGGTTTCTTGGTGCCACAGATGTCCTGAAAATGCTGTGTTGAGTTTTACAGATAAGAGTTAAAGAAAAGCGTCTCCAGCCTTTCTCTCCTCACATCCTCAGCAAACATGAGAGACCAGGCGTTTGGTCGTAAGAGGAAGTAAGTAGAGTTTGTTATTTCACCGCCTTTGACTAAGGTCATACCAAATTAACAGACGACTGATGGAATAAAAATAGCATACCATTAATTCTTTTTTCTCCTCTCTGCTCATAAATCTTAAAGGTTGACCTGATTTTTAATGTTAAACTATGTGGAGAAATGAACAGCAGGAGGAGGAAGGGGGAAAACATTGAAATAAGCAGCACGGACTCATTTCAACCATGTCGCCAGCTCAGGTTTCATGTGGGATCTGCGGGAACTAAAAATACTTTGGATCTTTTGTGGGGGAACAATTTACAACCTCACAAAAACAATGCTCAGTCGCAGGGTTGGAACAAGCATTTTCAATTACGCTTGCACAGATTTGAAAACTTTATGGCGAAGAAACGCTGAGAATTATAATCAATTTTCAGGTGATAAAGAAACAAACATGGGGGGGGGGGCATTTAATTGCCACCACATTCGTTAACAAGCTTAACTCTTGTCTCAGCACTGTGCACCACACTCAGCATTCAAATAGATCCTAATTATTTCTAGTGACGGTCTTCAGATTGTCAACTGTTGTGTTGGCCATTGATAAAACATGGCTCTTTCAAACTTAATCATTACAAGTACATTCAACGAGCATAAATGGCTCAGAGGTTAGAGCTGCATTAACTCTCTACTCCATTTTGGTTGGATGGCCTGAAAAAGCAGATTACATCCTCAAATCAAACCCCAACTGATGATCACGCTCCTAAACAGTCAATTATGGAATGTTTACTGTGAGCTTATTTGTTTCTGTTGGCTTGATAACGTGCTGCAATGACTTTAGATTGACAAGGATTTATGGGTAGGCAGCGGACGGAGTAAAAGCCAATCACATAACCACCAATTACAAGTCCGCTGAGGAGAATTAAAGCGGCTGTATCAAGATTTTTTTCTCCCTTCCTTTTTCTAAAAACAGACGAAAAGAAGGCGAGATACTGGCTGTTTAATGAGGAGAAGGGATGATGGGCAGTGTTGGCATCACAATATGTAAATCAGTCTGAAACAGTGTCTGATGCTCTTCTGTACAGCAGCAGCTATAGAGGAACACCACCGCTGCCAAATGATTATGATAATTGATGAGTTTATAAATGCAGAGCAGAACTTGTGTCGGTAGAAAAACAAAGAAGGACCCAAAAACTCTCCTTCAAGTTTCACACTGGATCTCTACCAATCTTTGTCCCGCTGAACAATCAATACAAATCCAGATTCTCACTGACATAACAGTTCATTGTGATCAAATATCATCTGCTGGATTCTCTCTGCACGACCACGATAAGACTGTCGAAACGGAAAACAACTTTTTGTTTTAGAAATATACAGAAATACTAAAGTATGTATAATTTGTATCTGCAGCTTTTTTCACTCTCCTAATTATTATGTGTGGCCAATTTAATGTGCCCCGAGCCCCAGGTTGGAAACCACTGGTTTATGTAACGTCGCATAATGTTGATGTTTTGATATGTTTTTATGCTTTCACTTATTTTTCTTGTCTTTTTTAATTTGTTTTTTAATTTATTTTATATTGATTTTATTTATTCTTTCTAATGTAACTACTGACTATCCAGATTTATTTATGTTACTTTAGCCCCTTTTTTACTCATGGAACACAGCCCTTCTCTAGGCCTTGTTTGTCTGTTTACATTGAACAAAAAGAGGGCGGGGCTCTAGAGACTGTTCTGCTAACTGCTATTAGCCTTTTTTTTTTTTTAAATCTCTGTTTTTGGGTTACACAAATAAAACATCATACATCCTACTTTATCATCAATTAACAATATATTGGGGATAAACAAAGAGTTGTGTCCCTCTACTAAATGGAACTAAACTTCAGACCAGAAAACCTTTTTTATACTAGATGATGCAAAATGTGCACAAACAAGTGCCTTTAAGGCGGATAAGGGCCTAAAAGCATATAAAGATGAAATCATTCACCAGCCTCCCTCACATGTAATCTCAGAGTAATTGTTCATTCTGTCCCCACATTGCAGCGTTTGTAGAACAATGGAACAGGCTGAGAGAAGAAACGAGAAACTCAGTGAATGCTATTAATAAAAGACACATCTAGTCACTCTCAATATGGCAGGCCAACCTAGCAGTCTTTGAAGTGCTCTCTTCTCGCTTAACTTAACCCAGTCTCCATTCATCTCTCGCTCGAGCTCGGCCTTTAATGTGGCGAGCCGGTCAGCCTCCTCGTACCGTCCCAACAATCACGTCATTGGACGTCTTCAGAACTGGGATTATTTGCATTTCCTGGTCTGTTTGAGCTTCAATCACACAAAAGGGCCCAGGACTGCTCAACAAGAAAAGAGCAGGAAAAAAAAAGTCACCCCTAAAGTAATGTGGTGCCACGGAACTCAAACCAGATGAATCTTCTCTATTTTTACCTTTTCCTTTGCCAAGGAAACATCAGGCACATCCTGTACGCTTCAGTGAAGGCGGGCCAGTACAGCTTTCTGAAGGAGACGGAACAAAGATGTTTCACCCCCCTGCACAAATCTCTCCTGTGTTTGCATGATTTAGTTGTGTATGATCTTTGAGATGGAGATGATATGACACCAAAACACACATATGTATGCACATCTGTGGAGACACCGAGCCAAACACGGGACACACAACCTTTCTGTTGCAGTGTGATCACAGTGGGATAGGGCTGAGAGAGAAACCTGAGCATTCTGCACAGATGCAGACGACACCAAGTCAGCATTTTAAAGCAACACAATATATACATGCTGAACAGTTGCAGCTGAACACCTGATTCCAGATCAGTCTCAGTCCTGGAGACAGAGGCTGGATGTGAGTCCTGCTGAAAACATCTCCTCTAAAATGATCAGAAGCAACAAGTCCAGTGATTCCTAACAGATTATAGCATCTGATGCTAACGTGTGATATTTGTATGATTCATACACGTCTGATGCTCACAGTGCTTCCAGGGTTTTCCCTAATATTTGGAGGCTGACGTGAGACACATGAATGAATGCATAATCTGCACCGCCTCAGCAGAATGAATGTCAAACTATTTATGTAATGGTTGTGGTTGGAAGCTCTCATTTATTATAGGCTCTAGCTTTACAGTCGTTTTGTGCACAGGTATGAAAAGGATGTGAAATTGCATATTTTTTTAATCTAAAAACATAAAAACTCTTCTTGGGGGAGGACTCCATCACCCCCCTCTAAGTCTCCTATAAACTGATGTGCAGCAGCATCAAGAACAACAAAAACACATTCTGGTGATTTAAAAAGTTACGCTAACGTAAGTAGTCAGTCGGTAGAAATACTTTAAGAAATACTTTTGCCTTAATTAAAACATTTCTTGACATTTTAATGTATAAAAGAACTTGGTGTTAATAATTAGTAGCTGCGGCTCCATATCCTGTCCCCTAAAAGGTAGTTTTTAAACAATGGTGCACATTTACACTAACAAACAAGGCCAAATGAGGTGATTAGCCTGGTTAGACTAATCACCTGGTTACTCCTACACTAGCCTCGAGGTAAGCTAAGCTAACATGTGGACATTCAACACAAGCTCTAAAAGGAAACATTTTAGACTGGATCCTTCACAGTTCACCCCATATACAGAGAAGGTGACACATTTGTGGGATGTAAGGAGGAGCGCTTGAACTGGGACGGCCTTGACGCTCCACTGTGACGCCTTCGGTTGGTTACTAGCCGGCCTCCATACTGTTTTGAAACCAACAAGCCAAAACCAAACACGACTGTTTTTTAGGGAAGAGAGAACCACAGCTTTTTTCTCTGTTTTCTCTGGTCATATAACACATAGTTCAGATTTATTTGTGTCTCTCTGCAGCACAGACAAACACTAAAATCCTTCTTTAAGCTCCACACCATTGACAGAAATTGTAGTTCTTCAGTGCAGCTCAGCCGATCAGACTTTTGCTGCCTCGGTAAAAATATTTCTAATCTGCTAATGGCCACATAAACAGCATTTGATTCTGAATAGACTCATATGCTGCTCTCTTCCTACACACTAAACAAAAGTGAAAATCACTTCAGCTATTTGCAGCTAGTGTGCTTGATTCAAACAACATGGCACCTGTGACTATTCAACTAGGGCCCTTCTAATTGGCTGCCATCAGTACGAGTCTGAAGCAGGTGGAAGATTGTTCTCATCTCTGCTGCAGCTGAAGAGCTGATATACATCCTCAGAGGATTTTATCCTCCAAATAATGATGGATTTCCATGTTTGCCTGATCATATTTAGATTAATCTGATAGCATGGACAAACCTCCCTCCACAGATCATTTCACATTTCAGTCAGGACATCGGTGGACACCTCTCCCTGCACACACACACTCCTCTAATTGCTTTTTTAACTTTTGGTTGATGCTGCTGGAGTTTCTGTCCAGAAAACACACTCAAATCCATAAATGTGCAAAACGAGAAGCAGAGATGAATGTGTTGTGTTTAAAGCTAACCTCCTCTGGTTATTTCTAATTTAAAAGTGGAGCTACAGCAGCCCCTTAACATCCTCATCCTCATCCTTATTAAAGACATTTCAGGACACGCTGTAGCCAGGAGGCACGGTTCAAATATATATGATTCAGTGTCATTTGCAAGAGGAAATCTGGGTTTTAGAGGAAGTTAATTCTGCAGCGATGACAGATGTAGACTGTGGTCTGAGATGTTTCCTTAACAGGACTGTAGGAGCTTCTGTTCAGCCTTAAAGTCTCAAAAATTTCTTCAAATGATTCCCTTCATTTCCATTTTCTTATTCTGCTCCTATTCTAAGGTGAAAACAGCTCTATTGTAACCAGGTGGTTAAATCAAACCAACCTATTCAAACATCATCAGAAGGCGTTTTTCCCACAACATAAATGTCCTACGTTATTTAAAAAGAAAGGGTAAAAAAAAAAAACTTCCTCAGTCGAGTTTGTCACAGCCATAAAAAGGTGAAATTTGAAATTCAAATGTTGTAGAGGTTTAGATTAGATTGAAGTATGTTAGAAAAATAAAATCCCTCATCAGTCAGGAGGCCCACTGATATCTAGTTTAAACTAAATAAGCTACCAATGTAATAAGGCCCACAAATGTCCACCTGCTAACCGCTAACTGTACTAACTCGTTTGGTGCTGGACGACAGCTTCAGCTGAGTTTATTAGAAGCTGTTTGCTGAAAACGTTTGTCTGCTGCTGATGGAAACGAGGCTGATGGAGAGGGGTTTTTTTGTGGTGGGGGGGACAGAAAATGAGAACAAGCTGAAAATCACTAATCCACTTCATAGAGATGAATGTAGTTGGTTAAAATCCCTGCAGGCTCATCAATAAATGCTTTCATCTCTAATAAGGAACCTCTCTTGTGATGGACATGTACCTGACAGTCCAACAAAAACTCCACCCGTCTGGCATCCAGCGTGCTTTAAAACAAATGTTATGAATTATTTGCAGCTCCTATTTGTCCCTGCTTTAGTATCCATACCGAGTGTGTTTATTCAAAATCAAAGGGTGTGGCAAAAGCCGGGTAATGAAACCCAGCTGCAGGCCGCAAACATGCTGGATGGCTTCCCTCATAGCACGGCCCTGAAGATAGAGCAAACTCAGAGCGAAACACAAGAAAATCAAAAAAATACTAACAAAATGAGCGATTTGCACACAAAAGAAAACTGAATCGAGCAGCAGAGAGAGAGTCTTGTAAACAAGTGGCCGTGCTAAAACAATACAGCTGGATTTCCTCTCGGTGAGCGACGATAATCATCACTCACTGTTTACCACAGAGGGGTTCCAGGCCCCAAAGCCTCTGGTCCCCCTAGAACACAAATGAAGGTGGATTCACCAACTCCATCTGTGTGATGGTTCCCTTCTGCAGCGAGGCCAGGCACCATCATCTACTACTGTCCACACGGATCAGGAAAAATGGGATTCATGTGTTTTTCTGTGCAAAGTGTGGCTTTAGTCTATTTTTATCAGAAAAAAAAACAATTTAACTACGACTATTTCTCTATTATTTAATGGATTCTAAATGTCCTTAATATCCGAGAGCATGGAATACTTTTTCCACAGTAACATCTCCTAACCATTCCCAAACTAATCATTTCTCTTTATGGAAAAAGAGCTTATCATATGCAAAGTGCTCGACATCAATGTCTTCATATTCTCGTTTGAGAAATTCATTGCGCGGTGAATTCCCTCGGGAACGCTGCAGCCAAGTTTCTGCCTTGCAAAAGTTTTTTTTTTTTTTATTCTTTCACTTTAATTCAACTTGGCACGTTATTTCTCAGAAATACCGTCGGGCTCGGGGGAGAAACATAGACGTGGTCTCACTTGTTAGTGCGGGTTTTAGTGCTGAATAAGGATCAGACAATGGCTGAGGGGAGAGGGGCTGCAGTCTAGTGAGGTATTGACACAGGAGATATCGCCTGAACAAAGTGGATCCGTGAGAAAAGAGAGGGAGTGAGCGTGAAGGAAGAAAAAAAGAGAAAGATTATCTTAATTATCATTCAGGAGCAGCTTAGTGCAGCACCTGTGCATGAATAATGTCATTTATAGGCGCATTGAGATGTGCATAATTCCCCCTTAAATCATTCACATTAGCAGCATAACAAGGGATGAACAAGTCGGCCTCTCGCAGGCTCAACTCGGAGCGAGGGGGTTCATTGTCAGCCCCTCACCTCCCCAATAAGAATGTACTTCTTTATTCAAAGACTCCACTCCTCTCTCATTTAACACTTGCTATTCGGTCCAGAAGAGCTGTGAGGATACATCGCCTGCTTCACATTACCAAGCTGGGTTTCATTTGTGCACTGCGTGACTTCAAAATAGAGGACATTTTAGGGCTCAGAGTGTGATTTAATAGCTGAGAGCTTGTATGATCACACTTGTTTTGAAGTAAAAAGCATAAAGGAGCTCCAACAAATACTCATGAAGCTACGTCCTCTGGTCCACTGCCCGTGTAAAATGTACCATGGATATCTAAGATGTTTTGTTGAATGAGGAGCTGCTTCCTCACACAAACATTTTCATCTCAACACACAGGAAGAAATCAGACATTTTCAATCGACGTCAGTCACCAATAAACTGAAATGTACAAGGCAGAAAAGCTCATAAATCAAATGTGTGCAGGTGACAGAAGGTAACAGGAGGAGTAACAGGAGTATCAGTAACAGTAGTACTCAAGGTACTTCTACTTCAATAGAAGCAGTAATACCACAGAATAAAAACATTCCTGTAAAGTCAAAAGTAAAAACTACATGAGTTTTAACGTGTTAAGAGTAAAAGTACTCTTTACATTTTGTGGTAATATTCTGAATCTACAAAGTAACTAAAACTGTAATATAAGCACAGCAATGAAGTATATTTACATTAAGTAAAAGTACACAGTATTACATGGAATCACTTAAGTGATGGACTTTTATATATTGTGTTTTGTGGTTGTGTTTGTGTACCTGCCCAGAGACTACTGATGTAAATTAGCTGCAAGCTAAATCTGGTGCAATTACTTTAAATAGTAATAGTAATATAATAGTTTCATCATTTTAATTGCTGTACTGTAACAGCAGCTTCAACAACAGTACTAATTAATAGAATGATGCACCAGTCTCATACTGGTACCGATACTGGAACCAGTACTAGCCTTATTAAACAGACTGGGTCTGTGAAACATTCAAACAGCAGTAGAGTCTTACCTTCCATCCTGCTACAGTCTCGGTTGTGTTGTTGAGGATGAGGATGAGAACCAGTGTTTTCATAGACACACACAGCTGATGGAACACATCATTATGTCATTACATTTATCTAAATATAAAAAAACAGATTACATTTCAAAACGGAATAATTCAACGACAAAATGTCTGTAATGAGTCCATTAAATTTTAACATACAGATAATTCATAACTTAGACAATGAGAAGAGTAAATAACAAAAGTCTGAACTCACATACCTGAATCAAATAAGTCAGTAGAGCAGCTTCATGTGACTCAGCTTCTGTTAGCACACCTTAGAAGAAGAGAGAAGAAACCAATATAAATATGTGCTGCATGAACACTGAATCAGTCTAATAAAAACGTCAGGTCTTAATGTTTCACACTTTATCCAAGGTAATCTGAAAGCTTTCCAAAGCTGCAGCGTTCATGTGACAACAGAAATAAAGGTTTGTGCCTGACTTCTATTCTCTGAGGTCCTGTTTCTCTTCACCACATGTATATTATAGTCAGAAAGGCCTCTCATACTTAATCCTAACCATGTTCTCTGTGTCCCTGAAGAATACATTTACGCCCAGCGGATGTCAAACAGTCCTTGAAAAGAACTGCTCAGGCCTCATTTTCAGTACAAGCTGGGTGGAGTTTGCCAAAACGGTCCACACTGGAGAGCCGGAAAGTATTTGTCATCCAAATCAGATTTTGTGTTGCCACTGGAGACGTGGGTCCACACAGAGAGGATGCATACAGTACCAAACGGGAGTAGTAACGAGGCTGTCATCAGGAAGAAATGTCAAATATTCCAGCCTGCTGCCGACTCCTCGCTGCAGCTCGCCGCCATCGAGCCGGCCCACGCAGTTAAAAGTTCACAAAAACAAAGGAGGCCATTGAGGCTTTTCTCTAATCAGAGGGGTCTTCATTTAGAGCCCAGCACTTCTGAATTCTAACTATGATATGGAGTAGGATTCAACGTGGAGGGTCTGGAGTCAAACAGCAAGTTAAAACAATCTTGGAGCCTGGAGGGGAGGGGGGGCTGGAGAGCTTTGTCATTTAGGGAAAATGTCAGAGCAAAATCTGATTGGATCTAAGACTGAATTCAGGGGAACAAACTCATACTGTCTTCATGTATTCGTCCCCAAAAGTGGAGCCGCATCACTCATTATTCAGAAAAGTATCCCAGAAGATAAAAATATACATGATTTAAATCATCACTTTTACACACGAGTCCAAAACTTACAGCAGTCTGTAAAAGTAGAGAGAGAGAATCTGAGAGAGAATCCAAAAAAAATAAAGAATCCATGAAAAGAAAATGATTCTGACTGTAATTTACACAAATACACAAATGATGTGATAATCAATCATTTATTGGTTTTGGATTATTAGTTCTTTGGTTCATCTCTTCAGGGAGAGTTTGAGGCCTGACTCATTATATCATGACTCATTATATCATGACTCATTATATCATGACTCATTATATCATGACTCAGGCCAATTAAAGTGTTGAGAAGAGAGAAGCTTAACATTGACCTTTGACCTTTCTAATTCAGGGCAGCGACTGACAGAACAGACTTTTTATAGAAAATTTAAAATAAATTAAATAAAAATGTAAATTCCAGTTATTTAAAAAGCAGGACAAACTGACTGTAGATCAGATAAACCTCATACTGTCCTGAATCACAGGAACCATGTAATGATACTCAGATTACTACTCTTACTTCTGAGTATTCTAGTAATGTGATGATTGCAGTGACATGAGGATGAAGCCATTGAGTTTAAAGCATGACGAATATTTGAATATTTTGATCCATATCATGTCTGAACTCAGTTTATTCTTCCACTGCTATTTAATATCTTTAAGATACTCCAATACAAATAAATTATTCATGTCAATTAGCTTTTCATCTTGCTAGATGTGACTATGTGTGATCCCTTTAAGAACTATTTATTTCATGCTAAAACAGAGCTCTCCCTGGAAGCCCACTGCTATCGCCTGAGGACATATCTTTTAAATAAAAGCATCACAGCTTTGCATACCTACACTCTGCATATTACAGGCAGTGAGAGAGAGATGATAGAAGAATTGGGTGAAGCAATCTAATCATTGCTCCAGTCTGAATGGAATCCAAAAGTGTGTCGGGTTCGGCCTTCAGAGACGCAACAGCAGCAGAGAAAATGTTCACAAATGAGCAAAAAGCTTTTCAGCTTGTTATTGGTGGGTTTCGGTTGATGTTCCTGGGAGCCTCTGTCTGAACGTTCATTATAAGGGTTAAAAGTTTATCACTTTGGTTTATCTGTCATCTATAATCTAGTGGGGGTTAGTTGATTAGAGGATAATCATTTAATCAATCAATTAATTGAAAGAATTAAATACCAACTATTTTGATCATTTTTCAAGCAAAAATGGACTCAAAGCTGCGACAGATACAAAGTGGGGCTGGAGTGTGTGTGTGTGTGTGTGTGTGTGTGTGTGTGTGTGTGTGTGTGTGTGTGTGTGTGTGAGTGAGTCCTCTCAGCCACCATCATGCTGATCACCATTGATAAGCTGCTGCCCTGTGGCTACTAATGCCCTGTTTAGGCAGGGACAAGAAGACACCAGCTAATATTACACTCAAAGACATGCAGCTCTGTGTGTCTCTATGTCAGCTGAGTTAAATGTGATGCAAATTTTATCCTGATACGTTCATCCTGAACACAGATGTGAGTTTTAGATGTTAAGTTCTGTTTCATAAACATAAAGGTTGTGAATTAGATGCAAAAGAAAATAAACAAGTATCAGAATAAAGGATCTAAAAGCAGGAAATCATGTCGATGATAAAATGAAGAAATGTGTGACTGTTTCTAGAAGCTTCTCTGACCCTGTGAGGAAGCAGAGCTGCAGCTCAGAGGCTGGACATGAAGAGCAGAGCAGCAAACTTCTCAGCCAGCGTGACTCTGACTTCCTCTGATTTGTTTGCCCTGTGGCTACCAGCGTCCTGTATCGGCTGAGACAGACAGGACGAGAGCTGCCCCGAGCCCATCCAGCCCACCACTAACGGGTCAACGGAGTCACACGCATGTCCACTCACTTCGGACCTGACCCACTTCACCCAGTCCAACCACCACTTCACCACCACCATCATCCTCCCTGCCTCAGCCGATAGGCCCTGACACCCTGCAATCTGAGCCACGCAGCTATTTAAAGCCTTCATACCGAATCAGAGGCAGCGGCCCTCTCACCGACAGCAGATTGATGCTCAGCAACATCACGCAAATGAGGGCGGCGGGCTGTTCATGAGAAACAGATCATGGTGAAAGTTTTCTGACAAACTTCTGGGTGGAGGATGACAATGTGTTTCAGGCAAGATGGTCAGCAGCAGACATCAGCTTCCATTAATGTCTGTGTGTGGTGTTTAATGGAGGAAGATGAAGAGATGATGAGAGAGAAGAGAGTCTTTCTTCATCCTATAGTCAAGTTTGGCCACACGTCCCGCTCTGCCTGCAGACGCCTCAGCAGACATGGCGATGGGCTGCACAGCACTGCAGTCACCCTGCACAGAGCCAATCAGAGCCTCCTTCCTGGAAAGTTCCACCTCACTCCGCCCAGGAGACAACTGTGACAGAGTCAGAGAGCTTTGTTACCAACACTACGGTCTCACTGCTCGCATGCCGGCTGGGCCCTGCTGATATCTGGTACCACTGCCAAAGGAGCTCCAACACCAGCTCCTCACAGAGCCACCAGTTCCTCAGAGAACCACCAACTCCTCACAGAGAACCACCAGCTCCTCACAGAGAACCACCAACTCCTCACAGAGAACCACCAGCTCCTCACAGAGAACCACCAGCTCCTCACAGAGAACCACCAGCTCCTCACAGAGAACCACCAAACCCTCACAGAGAACCACCAAACCCTCACAGAGAACCACCAGCTCCTCACAGAGAACCAGTTCCACTAGCACCGCAGACTACAGGAAGACGCCAAGAACATTTCAACCCAAACGAGAACACAGCTTCTAAAAAGTGACGTGATGTCATGATTACATGGTGACAAAAAATTCATTTTGAAAATGTCACAAAAGCATCCAGTTATTTAAACAGCTTTGGCTCATTCATTTATTTTGGTGCCAACATTTCTCAGGTTTTCAGGGTTTCATGAATATATTTCAATTATCAGCTCAGGTCTGGATATAAAAGAACAAATGCTAACAAGTTGAATGTTTTAGAGAGAACATCTCAGATTAATTGCTCCATAGAGAACAGATGTGGAGCAGGAGACCAGATTAAAGAGAAAATAAGAGTTAAAGTGATTCAAACTGAAAACATCCAACAGAACCATGTTTTAAATGATTCACGATAAAAGCACCTGGATATTTTAATCTTTTTGTACTTTCTAACATACTTTAATATCACAAATGCTCCATGTTTGATTCAAACACATTCAGACGTTGAATCCAAGGTAAAAAAAAACAAAAAACAAATGTTTAGCTGGAAATATATTCAGGAAAGGCTAAAGGGCTGATACTGGAACTTTCTATAACTTGTTCAACTTGTTGTTTACTAATTACCTCTGAGGCTCTAGCAGCAAGGACTGCATTCTTTACATTCATATTTTATGCACTTGTTACTTGGCAGATGTAGTGTTTCTCCATCCCTGAGACACATTTTACTTTTAGTAGAAAAGGGCAGAGAGAAAAACAACTTGAAGCTCTACATTTGACGGGCTTCAGAAGGTGATTTAGATCTCGGGTGTCGGAGTAATCAGAAGCGGGTTTTGCAAGAAACTAAATGCATTAAAAAAAAGGAATAACACCCACACAGGTTCACATGGCTCTCCCCTTCCCCCTGCCTTCCTGTGCAAATTTGGACATGATTACAAGTGAGAAAAGCCAAGGGGGGTCTGGCTTCACAGCGAAGATGGAAGTAACAGTGAGTGTGTGTTTTGGTGCATGCATACTTTTGCATTTGAGTGTGTGAGAGAGAGAAAAAGACCCCCGCACACACCTACACATGCACTTCAGCCACACTGAACATACAGTCGCAGCTACATGAAATTCCAAGTAGATTTAATATGCACAGTTGCACAAATGGCATGACTAGGAAAGCTTCCATCCCTCCCTCTCTGAGGTGAAAACCCTCCTGTAAGTACTTTAACAATGGCATTTTGCTGGTTTAACATACCAGTGATGATTGAATAATATGTTCTTGTGAGTCTTTGATCTCCAAAAAGCAAAGCAAACCTAAATTTTGTACAGATTAAGGGTTATTCAAAGCTGCAGAATGACGGCACTTTCTTTTTTCAACCCCCTTTTCCCCTTCAACTTTTAAGTCGCCTGAGAGGAGAATCATTACGCTTCAAAAGTCCTGGCCCCTGCTGTAAGAGCCAATCATTAAATAAAAACTCAGGGAAGAAATACACCTAATTACAGGCAGACAAATGCACAGAATTCTCCTGGTTTTTTTCCCAACTGTGGAGCTCAGAAAAACGCAAGTCGTCAACCGTTTGGAGGATTAAAATGTACAACAGCTCAAGCACTTTTCACTTTGCGTGTTGAAGATTCACCAGCTTGGAGAGAAGAGGAAAAAGTGACGAAGACTAATTCCACGGAGGACAAGAGTCGTAGTCGAATTCGTGGAGGTGTCCGGAAAAAGTGCCACAACCCGAGCTTTAGCAACAAAGACGGTGAGACTCGCTGCAATCTGGTGTGGCCCACTCATCTCCTCATGCATTTATGAATTTACTACTGCTGTCACTATGGGCTCATGCTGTCACTGAATGAGGGTCTTAAAGCATGAGGTAAACCCCCATATGCGGCGATGCTTCCATTGGCTGCCTTTTTCTCTATGAACCCTTTCTCTCCTCTCTTTTTTATATTTTATTTCTTTCTTATTGTTTTGGTTCACTCTCACTATCATTAGTGTCATTTTGTCCTCCATAAGAAACTGCTTTCAGGTATTAAGCTCTAAAAAAAAACACCTTTATGCTAAATGAGAGTGAGAATTGCACCAACATTCATCAATGTGTGGCAGGTTCACAGTTTTCTATACACATTACATATTTTATATACTGTTGTTGTGGTTTTAGTGTAAAAGGAAAACTGCAGGTCCACAAATGTAGCCACATAAATAGGCTGGAAATCTCATCTATTCCATGTTAGCTTGGGTAAAGTACCAGTTCTAAACATATTTGCATCATGGGACATTTCATTTTCTTTAACTTGACTTTTTTACTGCACACATGTTAAAGTACTGTCAGACTTAAAGCCTCCATAACTGATAAAATTACATTTTTGTGACTGCAGAGAGTAAAGCAGTAAAAAAAGGAATCAGCCTAACTGAGCATGTGCAGTTCAATCACTAGCTTGATTCTGATTGGAGCAATTTGAGGTGTTACAACAGTCACTGGTCTCTCCCACTGCATTTGTATATCACATTACAGATTCCATCCATGGACCATTAACCCCTGAACTCCTAAAAGTTCCCTTCAGCCATCACTCCTGTCCAACGTGTTCATTTCCTGTAGATATTAGGCAATTTAATTACAGTTAAGAGCATTAAGGAGCAATTTTAAGTATAATTTGCAGTTCATGAACTGTTTTTGAAAATTACTCTTAATATAATTAACTTCTTCTTCATTAGGCCTAATCCCTGCAGGCAATGCTTCCTTTAAGAAATCACATACATGTAACGCTACATTCATTCCTTCACCAGGAAGGTTGGACTGTAAAGGTTTCTTCCTCATTGGAGTAATTATCTATTTCCAGTGAGAGAGTACAAAACAGTGCTAAGTCCATTAACAGCTGGGAGTCTCTCTAGCATGAATAATCATAAAGCAGCCAAAAAAAGTAATTGGCCTGTTCAGAAGACCAAAATACACAGTGAGAACGGACACGTTTTAATTTAGAAGTTAGGGAGGAAAAGGCAAAAAAGGAGGGCAAAGGGCAAGAAATCATGGATTTTTTATGACCACATTAACCCTGCACTCTGTTCATTCTCTAGTGAAGTATACCGCTTAATTAGAGCAGATATTTCCTTGTCAAACATAGTGGGGGCCAAGGTTTAATTTAATCAAGAGGACAGTGACGTATTAGAGATGGGAACGCCCAGGCAGCCATCAACCATGATGCCTTCATAAAAAATTCACGCTGCTCCCCGAGAAGAAAGCTCTAATTTACAAAAAGAAGAGGAAGAGGTTGAAAACTCATTGAGGGCTGAGGGTCTCGGCGGGGTGAACCTCGCACCTTGACGGGTAAGTGATGGTTTGCTTAACGTCTCCTCTGATGAGGTTAAGGACGTGTCACTTTGTCTTTGGTGGAGCTTTAATCAGGCTCCAGCCGGCCCTCTGGCACGAGCTGAGGCTTTGCCGCCGTGTAACTGACCGGTGATTTAGAATGATATGATTACACCTACACCGGCATGCTGCGCTGCCGTGTGAATTAGCCTCCCCCCTTCTAGAAAATGTGTAATGAGCGATGTTCCTTGCTCCCAGCTGGGGCCCCGCGGACTCAGCCATGAGCTGGCATCCTAATCAGCTGTCAGCCAAAAACGCCGCTGTTGCCGCCGCATTAGGATCTGTGTTTGTGCATATCAAAAGATTTCCACAAACACATTGGCAAAACACATAATCACTTACCCCTCAGAGGGAGAGAAGGGGAGGCTGGACGGACGACGGACAGATCATTTCCTCTGAGTGTTGACCAACGTCATGTGACGAGCTAGCGATTGGAATTGGTGCTGTTTAATTAAAGGACTCTGCCTCACTAATAGTGATGGAAAATATTAAAAACACAAAGTTTCTTGGCTTTTATGTTTCTTCACCTCTGAGCTGAGAAAACACCAAAAATGTCCACAAGTTCACTGATTAATCAGAAGACAGCTACAGAATGTTCAGTCAGAGAAGAGTGGCAGAAACACTTTGAAGAAAACTGATCAGGACACGTAGATTTTACTCACCATCCTCCAAACACATATAAACAGTTCTCTAAATAAATCTATGTGTACTACACTGAATGTAAATAAACACTGGTTTAAATAAATGTAAATTGGTGACATTTACCTCATACAGAATGTGTGAAGCTTCCATAGTGTCGGCTGAGACTCTTCATGTCTTTGCTGCTTCTTCTTCTTCTCAGGATTGACTGCAAACAAGAAAATGATTTGTTTCATAAAATAAAGAAAGAAATGTGAAGATTTAAGTCCAACATCTGACTTCAATAATTCTAACAAATCAATCAGGGCTAAATCAGCACATCCAGATAATTCTAGACAGGTTCAGATGATATTAATTGGCATATCAGAAATAAAAAATATATAGATCTCTATAGATAGATAAATAGTGATTTGCCCTCTATTTTAGACGGAGTAACTAAAAAGTAGATAGTAGCTAGCCTGGCAATTAGCCTGCCAATCAGCTTGCTAGTTAGCTTGCCAGTTAGCTTGCCCCGGACCAAGCTAGTTTCCCACCATAGCTTTCGATAGTAACTCAGTTTATATGCTGACGTTTTTTAGTACTTCTTTCCTGACTCCTAGACTGATTAATAATAAACCCAGTTTCTACTAAAACATTCACCAATCTTCAAAAGCGTCAGCTGTGGAAGATCTTAGAGACTGGGACTGATTAATTTCCTCTAAACGACCTTCTATCATGAAAATGCGTCATGACTCAGGTAAAAAAAAAAACATGGCCGCTGAGTCTGATGTAAACGTCTACACACTAAACAAACACTAAACACTAAACACTAAACAAACACTAAACACTAAACAAACACTAAACACTAAACGAACCCTACCCCTAACCCCTAAACCTCATACGGATGTTTTTCTTCATACTCAGAACCTGAATTGAGTTTCCACTCGGTTCGACAGCCATGATGTCCGCAGGTGTGGTCACCTCTCATCAGGTCGTCCAACGGGACGAGAAGCATTTGAATAAACTTTATTTAAATGATAAATTATTTCAGTGTCAACCAACAGGGGGCGCACTGACTTTATGTGAATGTCTGCTGACCAAACACTACAAACATGGCGTAAAAAGTCTAACATTTTATACTACTACGATATTAAATTATCTTTACTTGTTACTTTACTTATTTAAAATGACATAATATACATTTACATAAGTAAAGTCCACTAAAGTTCACAGTTTTGTGTTCCTGGATTATTATTATTATTTATGCATACTAATACGGGACTCAGCGTTATGTGTCAGGCAGGGGGAAAAAGAAGAGTCAAAAGTAAAATCGACACATTAGGCGAGGATGACTTTCTTTTATCATTTTCTTCCTCTTCTCCTTTTTATTCCCTCCTCTGTAGCACCGCTGGCACCGGGCTGCACCACCTGCTCCGGGGCTCTTTTCGCTCCGGCCAGAATGAACAGCTGGCTTCTCTTCTGACGCCCTGATTGGCTAATCCCTGCTGGTCACTTGTGCTTTTTCCTCCCTGGATGTCATTGAACTTTCTCTCGCCCAATGCCAGGTCCGAGGAGCGCTCCCTCTCCATCCCGTCCTTCATGTGCCCTGTGAATGGTCCGGGTGACATATGGGGATATGTAAATAATTTAATGAGGTCAAAAGTGTGAGAGCCTCCTCTGCTCTCCTCCCATCCAAACCCTCCTTGGTTGGCATCAGTGGATGATAAAGAATATTCATACTGGTCAAATGGGGTCCAGTATCACCCAGTATCACCCAGTATGATCCACCTCTGACCATCAATACTTTGGGAAATGTTTTGTTTTCCTTCCAGGAGTGAAATGAGAAGCTGGAGTCAGGTTGTGATTAGCTTAGCTTAGCATAAATACTGGAAAAATGTGGAGAGACTGATAAATATTAACCTGTATACTCGTAGGCTTTACTTTCTTCATCTTCTCATCTTCATCAGAGGTGTAACCACTCTTCTTCATTCCAGGGACTGATCTGTTCTTCAGTTCGGCTCCAGCTGACTTCAACATGGAAAAAATGAACCTGAAATCCTCACAACCAAACCTCAGAGTTAATTTCATTCGTCCTCCCATGTGCTCTGTCATGCTCTATCGCTTTTATTTTGTGCGTTATGCCGTGATCTTTTTCCCTCTTACGTCTTCACTCTGCTGCTGATGTTCCATGCTCTGCCTCCACTTTTCCATATTGTAACCCTCCTGTTTATTAAAGCCATTTACATGTTGTGATTTTAAAGCGCTGTGTTAATAAAGTTGACAGAGAGCCGTGGTGCCTTCACCACACACAGGGTGACAAGTGGCCTTTTTTGTCTGTTAAAGATGAGAGAAGCAGGTAAAGGATTAAAGATGGTGAATAAAACAAGGCAGCCGAGAGTTTTCAGAGCAAACGAGTCGATTTTACTACGAAGTGTTTCTGTGGAGGGAGCAGATAGCCTGAGGCAAAATGTACACTTAGCTTTGGTCTCTACGAGCCCCAACAGTGAATCATTAGAGCTCAGCTGTCCAAAACACACCAGCAATCTGGCCCAGGCATATGGCTGCATGACACTCGTATGAATTACTACTACACGCTCATGTTGTTGTTTTTCCTCCCTTTGAATCCTTCTATGAGACGAGCACATCACAAACACATAAGATAAATATATTGGCTCAATGCAAAGATCATTTTGATACGTCTCAACCTTTTAATCAATCCAAAGATAGAAAAGGGAATATTTTGAAATGTCTTCATGTCTTTAAAGTGACTGATGGTGCGATTGACCAGATTATTCAGAGCGTTTGGTTTAAACTGCAGGGAATACCACATGGGTGGAGTTTCTAAGCACAAAAAAATTAGGCCTAGACATTTCAGTATTTTTGTTTATGGATAAAATGTTTTTCTTTTTCCTTCAGTCAAAACAAATTTATTCAAGAAAACAAAATTATGAAAGTGAAAAATCAATTCAGGGCACCATCATGAGGCCTGATTGCAATTGAAAGCAGTCCTCCTTTGAGCAGGGCTAATAGTCTCAGGCAGTATTGATCAGTGAATGTAAGGCGAGATTGGATCAACATCAGCGTTGGCCGATATTCAAAGAGCGACAAGTGGAATTCATACAGACAGAGAGGAAGGTAAAAACCTTCAGTCTGGCCTCCTGTCTTCACACCTTCCTCTCCTCTCCCTCCTCTTCCTCTCTGCCTCTATGAACCAGGAATATTTCATCACATCAGTCTTGACCTTCGACCTTCCTCTTAGTTGCTTGTGAAGTCGGATTCAAGCTTTTATGCAAGTCTGAAAGATGGAAAATGTAAAAGCAGAGGTTGAAATTCCTCTCTGGGTGATTCTCCAGAGGATTCCTTCCTTGCTCATCTTGACGAGCTCATTTTTTGTAATTGTGGACTTGGTTCACAGCACATTATCAAATTCATCAGCTAATCATTTAAGACCCCCTCTTTTATCTCCCAGATGGTCTGTGAATGATCCGCTGGTGCGCAGATCGATAGGAAAATCGGAATATGCAAAGGATGTTCTGATGTTTGGCATCGCTCAACCTTTAGCGCTTTCATCTCGGCCTTTTGATGTTGCTTTTAATCTGCATAGCGCAGAGCGAGCGGCTAATGGAGGCGAGCGTCTCCTTCAGCGGAGGCAGAGGAGTCCACCTGTCGGGAGGAAAGTTTCAGCAGGAGATCTGGAAAAGGAGAAATGTTGTTGACTCTCATTTCATTCTTTAATCTGTTGGGTTGGTTTTGTTTATTTAGTCTGTAATATGTTGTCTAATATGATGCGTTCAAAGACCCTGAGATATTGAGGTTATGATGATAGAAAACAAAGCAGCACAGAGATGATGGGAGCAGCTTTGGTTTAATAAATGCTTTAAATGATTATTAAAATGGTTTTAATTGATTTTATATCAGTCAGTCAAAAATGCTCTTAATTTTTATTTTGTTGACTTTTCAATAAATAATAAGTGAAAAAAAACAAGAAAATTGAGTTGATCAATAGTTATTATTTTTGCTATTTGGAGTTAAACATTAAGGATATAAATGTATGTATGTTTAGGAATTAGAATTTAAATGGCTTTTCTGTCTAATTGTTTTCTGTGTAAATTATTCTATTTTTTGTAAATAATTGTTTTCATTGATGAATATTTACTAGAAGCTGGTGTGGAAACTATTTCCAGGATCAATTAATGTTGGTTTGGGTCTTCTAAAGGGATTTGGTGACAATAAGAGAAATATAGAATATTTCTGGCCTTTAAATAATTCATGGTTAATGTGGAAAACCAATGCAGGTGAGAAGATGTGGAATATTTGGTTTGATCATAAATGAGACGTAATAAGCAGCCGGGCGGGGTCAACCCACTCTGATCCATTTGAGAAAGTGAATTGAAACTGTATGTAATTATCAAAATAATGAGAAGAAGAGATTTTGTATGAACTGGAAATGAGAAGAGATTTTTTTCCCACTTTGCAGAGAATGTAAAGTGACTGGAGCCGGCGCTGCCTGAATAAACATGAAGCGCTGCAGGTTTGGTACTCTGTAATTTGGCTACTTTTATTCGAGCAGGGTCATTTTCAAGAGAAATTACAAATTAAGAATTCAATAATACTTTTACAAAGACATTTCAGGAAAGATTCTTCTTCAGTCATGATATCATACATAGTATTTAACAGTCCCTCTTCATTTTTTTAGCTTAAAAAAAGAAACAAAGATGAAGAAAGTGGAATTTTTTCAGTCGAAAATACAGTGTTTTCACAATTGTATAAAAGTTCCCAAATTTGGATTTTTCCAGTAACTGGAAAATAAAGGAAATAAAATAAAATAAGATTAAACTTCGCATTTCACAATGTTTCAAAACACAATAAATGCTCTCTTTACGTAAAATTTGCCCCTATGATCGACACCATGTTCCTTTTTACTAAAATATATCTATATATTGAAGAACTATAGTACTGTACACAACAGTATGAAATAAATAAAATTAGGAAATATAAAATGGGCCACATAAATAATGTTTTTTAACCTACAAATAAAATGAATTCAATTTGTTGTTTCCAAAAAATGGTTTGGTGTAATACTGACAAACTGAGAAAACATTGCACAACATAATGTAAACTAAGGAACTGTTGCCTATAAGTCTTAATACTGACACGGATGCTTCAGAGAACAACAGTGAACCATTTCATAATACTGAAGCTGGTGAAAAAAATCAACCTTCCTTTTACACGATACGAGGGTGGCACTTGCAGAAAACACACAGGTTAAAAGGTTTGCATATAAGGCTTCTTTTTTCTTATCAAAAACACCTTACAAAGGCTTCGTCCTTCTTTTTTTTACTGTCCGTAAGCTTCATTTTCCCTTCTCTTTAAAACGTCACCCTCATAGAAAACCCTTCATACAGTCTTCTGGTTAAATCCTTCATTTGATTGAGGAGGCCTAAAATAGTGCGGCTGGAGATGTTGGTGGCGAAACTCAAGACGACGTCGTAGGTAGGTAGGTAGGTGATGACGAAGGTCATATCGAAGGACTGTAGTGCAGACACTGCTGCTCTTTTTCCAACACTGTATAAATATATACATAGGCAATACTTTTTATTATTTTTGTTCATGATTATAGAAGCGGAGTGCAATTTGTACAAGTCACTAGTTGTGCTATAAATACTATGGAACACAGGGGGCTTATTTGAGGAGGTTAGCACCACACATATGTTTAGGCCTTAGTACTGTACATTTTTTGAAATGTATTCATTTATTCATTGTTCGGTTTGCATAATGCAGCTTATTTCACAAACCCATGCCTCCCTTCCCTCAACACCTCCTCCACATTGATTTTTCACTCTTGTCCTTGCAGATATCGTTTCCCCCGAGGAGTCTGTCAAAGAAAGCTTCCCGGAAGCTTCAGGCACGTGCAGTACAGCTTAAAACAGGCTGTTTTAAACCGAGCAGGTAAGAATACTGAATGGAAAGAGAGAAACTTAAAACTCTTTAAGATGGGAAGCTTTTGAGACGCTGAATTACACGCCATCCTCCATTGTGTCCTCGTGATCCGATTTGGTTTCCGTTTTGCCGTCCAGCGAGCTTTCGTCCATCGAGTGCTCTCCGTTCTCCTCCTCGTCCCTCAACGTGTCCGGGTCTGTGTCCATGCTCTTACTTTCCTCCTCCTCCTCCTCAAACTCGTCCCTCCGTCCGATCTTTGCATACGTTCCGTCCACTTCCTTCTGTCCCTCTCTGATCCCTCCGTTCACCGCCTCGTGTCTCAGGATGGTCTCGCGCTCCGCCAGCTCTGGGTAACCCTGAGGAGTCATGCCTTGCAAGTACGCCCGGCTCATCAGCAGCTCCGTGGGCTCCAGGTGGCCCTTCTCACGGGCCTCCCTCTCGGCCGCCTCTCGCTCCTCTGCCTCCCGCTTGCAATAGGAGTAGCGGTGGTTCATGTGCTGCGAGTAGGAGCCGGAGTGGGAGAACCTTTTGCCGCACTTGTCGCACTGGTAAGGCTTCTCCCCGGAGTGCAGTCTGGAGTGCTCGATGAGATGGTGTTTGTGTTTGAAGGCCTTCTTGCAGATCTGGCACTGGTGTGGCCTTTTGCCTGCAGACACACAAAACAGAGAGGAGAGGACGTGAGTCTCTGCAACGCTTGTCCTGCTGCTACAACAAATCACACAAGTCAGAAGAAAGTAAAGGAAAAACTCTGATGATCTGGATGGCATGGAGTAAAGATGACATCACGGGGCATTAAATCCAACTTTGACTATTTGTTTATTCAAATTAGGAGCACGAAGAAGTGCGCTCGCATTCATGGGCCTACATTATGGAAATTCCCTCCTGTGGTTAAAGCATGGAGAAACTCAACCACAACTACTTATTTTAGGCCTGCATGCCACACCGATGAATGCAACATACAAAATAAATGAGTGCAAAGTAAACAAACAGCGGAGGCGCGACAAAGGAGTAAACAAATCTGAGATGGGTTGAAGGGAAGGGGGGGGGTCTCTGCTTATCTCCAAACACAATTCAAGTTCATGGTGACGCCTGGCCCCACGTTAGGTTTGGGATGCGGCTCCTCTGTCGACTGAATATGATGCCAGGGCAGAAATGAGAACCCAGGCTGGCTGCAGGGCGGTGACATCGTTTTATGACACGGGGCCATAAACTGTCTGGACAAATAAATGTCTGCCTGTTTGTAATGTGGCCACACGGCTGCTGCTGCGCTTTATTACAAAACACGAACGACTTCTTCAGGGGTTCTACCTGCATCTAGTTTAAAGATCCACTAACACCTTCCCAAACAGCTGACTGTGGCTTTAAACGCTGCTCTGCACATGTGGAAATATATCTGCTCTCATCACATAAATCACAGGACTCTCCTCTGACAGCCGGTCCACCAGCCGACAGGCTTCCACACTGCTCTTCTGTCCAACATGTGGCCGGTGCAACCGCACTTTATTGGACTTCTAAGCCTCATAATAACGCTAAAAACAACACATAAGCGACGTGAACATGAAAGCGAGGCGTCCTGAGCGAGAGAGAAGGCGCTCTGGAGATAACACACCCTGTTTTAAAAGAGTTCAGCGCACTGCTCAGACGGTGCACCCTCCCTCCCTTTTATGTCCGACCAGATAACATGAAGGCTGCATAAAGCGCTCAGCGCTCTGCTACAGATAGCGGATAAAATAAATGATGCAACCCAGTGAAAGAGAATCTCTGTATAATAAGTAAAATAACAGACTTATTATCAGGACTGTGAAGCTTCTGAGCAGCTCTCCACTGATGAGATCTATCACCAATAACGCCCCTGATAACGGCAGTACGGATCCTCTGCTGCATTTATATATCTAGGTAAATTGTTTGAGTCTTTTAAGATAGCAAAATGGTTCATATGGCAGGATGTGAAATAAAGATACAGTCATATGACAACAGATTTCAAATCTCTGCTACCTCTTCATATTGTCAAAGAACACACAAAGCTTTAAACAGATCACATGTTTCTCATTCGCTGGCATCTCAACCCTGTCAATGAAGAAGCAGGTTAGGTGTTGTTACAGGAGAGAGAGAGGAGGAGAGGAGGGGAACATAAAATAGATTCAAACTGATAGGATTGGGAAAACAAACATTTGGAACAGAAAAGCATGGGGTTTAAAATAAGGGTCTAGAACAGTATATACCTGTGTGTTCATATTTGTGTCTTAGAAGGGAACTGCTCTTCTGGAATGTTTTGTCGCACAAGTCACACGCGTACATACCACTTTCGGTCTTCTTAATCTTCTTCCGCGACAGACAGGAGTCTGGGTCTGTCATGTCGTCCAGCCCTGACATGTAATCTGGAGTACCGTCGAGCAGGTCCCCCTAAAAAACAAGAAGCAGAGACAGAGCAGAAATAATCATGAATGTAGGTCTAATAAAAAATAGGAAATAAACAGAGAATAGAAATAATCATGAATGTAGGTCTAATTAAAAAAAAAAGAAATAAACAGAATAGAAATAATCATGAATGTAGGTCTAATACAAAATAACAAGCAGAGGATAGAAATAATCATGAATGTAGGTCTGATTTAAAAAAAAGAAATAAACAGAGAATAGAAATAATCATGAATGTAGGTTTAATAAAAAATAAGAAATAAACAGAGAACAGAAATAATACAGTCGTAATAAAGGTTTTCAGTATATCCACTGATTTAAAAGAAAAACATATATATATATATATATATAGTAATTACTAAATAAAAAATAAAACTCAGATCCAAGAAGTTAGTTTAATATTTACAATTATCAAAATAATAAATTATTTATTAGTAAATGTATTTATTTGCAAATATTTTTAATAAAAACAAGCATGAAAATCTCAACAGGTACATTTGATTGAAGATGGAAACAAAAAAATAAAAAAACAAAGATGATAAAAGTTCCTAAATATCAAAAGGCTCCTCAGTTCTTGGTTGTTGTGTGTAAAAAGTTTTATCAAAGATGTTTTTAACAGTTTTACTCCTGAAAGGAAACGTGACGGACAGACGGAGCCTCTCCTGTCTCCCCCTCCCGTCTCCCCCTCCCGTCTCTCTCTCCCGTCTCCCCCTCCCGTCTCCCCCTCCTTCATGCTGAAGACAGATCCTTTTAGATAAACTGTAAACTGAACAAACAGTCCCACTCTGCTACATGTTCTCATTCATTTGAGCTGCCAGCTAATATCAGCCGTCTATAAGACACGCTCCCATTATGACACTCCTCCATAATGCTGTATTCAGTGTATTCAGTGTGGCCTCATGTTCATTCTGCCTTTAAAATCCACTTTTTATGATGAAGATTAGTCTCAGAATGAACAATATGACTCCATTAGAGAGTCATTCTGAAACGACAAACTCATAGAATGATGAAAATCAAAAGGTGCACCTTAATGGACCAGAGGAGCCTCTGTAATGAATATGTGTGATAATGTGAGGACAGCTCTGCAGTGTGTTTTAAGAAGGGACCACTATCACCCTGCAATCAATTTGAACTAAACGCCTGTAGCTGTATTTTTAAAATCTAATTTAATAACTTAGAATAGGAAACATTATTAATACTTTCTTTCATCAAAATGGTTCCTCTATGTTAAACAGCCTTCAGCATTCACTGGTAATGAACATGGAGATTGTGCATTATTAATCCACATGTAGAAGAAGCTCATTTTGGCTTCTCTTTAAAATGCAACAAAGTTGTGATGGGAGATTTGAGAGAGGAGCACAGCTCCAGGCTTCACCTCCGTCATTTTTACAGGCCTTTCACCCGTATTTAATAACCAAATATCTGAGTTCAGGAGAAGGAGAAGCATTAATGGATCCACCCACAGCAGAGGGGGGTGCTACCAATAACAGCTTTACTCACATCACTTTTATTGTTCCTGTTATTTATTTAAACCTAATGCTGATGATGTGTTTAATACCTTTAGGAGGAGGAAACACTGAATAGTTTAGAGTTTAGAAAAGAGCATTATTTGAACTATAAATGAGTAGTAGTCTCTCCTTACAGCTGAGAAGCTGCTGAGCTCATCTCCTCCTGCTATTAATCTAATTATCATTAATAAACTGAACCCTTACTTTTCCACCATGACACTAGTAACTTGTTAAACCTAGTTAAACCAGTTCTGTCTACCGTAGGTGAGCGTTTGTCTCTGAAGTGGCTTTTAATTAGAGCTGAAATGAGTTCAGGTCATCTCAGGCAGCCTGACTGAGCCTGGGGCTTTTACAAAACCACAGGTGGATTATTTACCTGGAAACCTGGTTTCCGCTGGTACTTCCTCCTCTGCTGCATCTCTGCAAAGGTAGCCGCCCCGGCTGCATAAGTGTAGGCCATGTGTGGTAGGAAGCCCATTTGATCCATGCCTGGATAGGGCCTCAGACCTGGTATACTGGCCTGCATCGGGGGCATGAATGTGGCGGGTGGGAAAGCGCTCTGAGGTGGGAGTGACGTGTACAGGGGTTTGGCAGCAAAGGGGTTAATGCCGAAGATGGGGCTAGTGCTTTTTTCAAGGCTCCCGTTGTTGATGGAGCCTGAGAATTCCTTCTTGAGATAGGCCAGGTTCAGAGGCTCCTCGAAGTGCTCTCGTGGGGAGGGGACGCCGCTGTGGTCGATGCTGATGCTGTTGACTTTCAGCCTGCTTTTGACGGTCAGTGCATGCTTGGGTTCCTTCATGAGTCTGGGCAGAGAGAGGTCCAGTGGCTCAGCCTGCAGGTCTTCTGAAGTCAAGCTGTTTGGAGTGTACGAGCTGCTGTGGGAGTTTTTGGAAGATGTAGATGACAGATTTAGCGGGGAGGGGGTGTTGCTGCGGGAGTGGTCCAACTTTTCACCTGTGGCTTTGGCGCTGCTGCTGAACTGGTGGTTTTTCAAATGTCTGTTACAGTTGTTAATGTTGTTGTGGAGCTCTGCTATGGAGGGGGAGGTGATGCAGTCAGTAGGTTTGAGGAGAGACACAGGTGACCTAGCTGCCATAGAGTCTTTTAGTGGAGTGTGGTGGTTATTTGTTCCGAGAACCATGTCCGTATTGTTCCTGTGCTCTAGCGGCGGCGTTCTAGTGGTGCCATACTGGTACATCTTCCGCTGCTCGAACCACTCCTTGACAAATTCCTGAGGAAGGCCGACCGCTATGGAAATCTTGAGCAGCTCCTCCGAGTTGGGCTCCATGTTCATGGCAAAATACGCCTTCAGCACAGACATGTGGTCCCTGTAGGGGTTGAGGGGTCCAGTGAGTCCCTTCTCAGCCAGCATGGAGGAGGATAAGTGGGTGTTCTTCTCCATGAATATCCCTGGTTTGTTGGCCATCAGATTCTCAGTGGGCTGCAGCACGGCCTTAATCTCCTCGTTCATTTTACACAGGTAGCGTTCGTGCTGATGCAAAGGTATCGGCCCCGGGAACGTCTCTTTGCAATATTGGCAAGCATAAGGTGTAAACATGTTATTTTCCTGCACCTTCTCATCCACTCCTCCTTCAAGCATGTGGTTGGATTTCTCTCGTTTGATATTGCTAATCTGTCTCTTTGAGTCTGTGGTCAAGCTCTGGAGGCAGGCTTTGGCTTCGTTGACTTTTTCTAAGGTGTAGTCGATGATGCTTTTGGTGGCGCCGTTGTGATTGACAAGTGGAAGACCGACCTGAGGCCCTACTTGTGTCAGAACCTGTTTCTGCTCTTCAACCTGAGACCCCAGCTCCTTCATGTAGGCCTTGAGCTTAGAGAGCTCCTCTGGCTTGCAGTCCATTTTCTGCCGGCACACAGTGTTGTCCACGATCTGGAGAACCCTCTGCACCTCGCTCAGATTGTTCCCTATTGGCCCCGGGTAGCACAGCAGCTGCGCCTCAAGCCCGGCCATCCCAAGGTGATGTAAGGGGCTTTGGGCCGTTGAGTTGTGGTGGACCCCCAGTGGGCTGTTCCCTCCCATGCCTCCGTTCATGAATGGTCCAGAAGCACCGAATCCATGAGACGTCATCATGAGCTTGTAGTCGTTGAAGTCGAGCGGCTCCGCCTTGATGTTCAGGTGGTTGTTGTGTTCGGGGAGGCCGAGCGGCTTGCCGTTCTCTAGCTTCTGCCGCAGCTGGGTGATGGCGGAGTTGGTGGGCGAGGAGGAGGCGGAGGTTGGGGAGGAGCCTGTCTTCATGTTGCTGCGCATTCTGCCATTGACAGCGATCAGGCCAATGCACTTTTTGCTACTGATGTGGGAACTGTAGGAGCCCGAGTGGGAGAAGCGCTTCTTGCAGTTGGGGCACTCATATGGTTTTTCACCTGAAACATAAGATATATGGCTTTAGATGAGAAAAACAGGCTGCGATTATTAGCATTAAATTAACTTCATTGTTTGTTTGTTTGTCAGCAGGATTACAGAAAAACTACTGAATGAATTTCCATCAAACTTGTTGGGAGGATGGGTCAGAACAGATCCTGTTAAGTTTTGGTGCATATTTGGATAATGGGGTGAATCTGTTGGGCCTTAGTGGAAGTTTATTAATGTTTATTTATTTATTATTATTATTATTTCAGAAGCTCAAAATCTAATTAGCAGATTTGCTAAAGAGAATTTGAATAGTTCATTTCATGTAAATCATCCAAAGAAGGTATTAGAAAAGTCAAAAAGTATAAAAATAAATAATGTAAAAATGTAATTTACTGTTGAACTAATACATCTACAGATTGTGAGGTATTGTGTATTCTTTATGTATTTGTATACATTATGTGTGAACTCATATATGTTAACTTATTATTCCTGATGATCAATGGTCTTTGTTCCTGATAAATAATCTCATAAATCACATTAAATTGCTGATATGCTTCACACACAGACACATTTCGGAGCAAATATTGTACTTGGCACATGGACTGATTTCTACCACAGCAGAGTTCAGCGTCCATCAACACAGAGGAGGATCCAAAACAAACAGAGAAGGAATTTCTGCAGATCCTGTCGCTCTTAAATCCTGGTTATGAATATTCACGCCGCTCACCGCTATGAATCCGGAGGTGCTCCTTCAGATGGTGCTTGTATTTGAAGGCCTTGCCACACTCGGTGCATTTGAACTTGCGGTTGCCGGCCGCTTGGTTGAGCAGTTGGTGCTGTGAGAAGAGCAGAGAAAGAAAGAGATTTTTTAAAAAGTACAAACACGGTGAGGGTGAGAGTTCACTCAATAATCACCATTTGCCAACGAAGCATCTCGGCTCTCTACTCCCACCTCTGCTCGACGACTACAGGCAGCGGCGGCGATAACACAGAGAATCACATACCTTTTAATTTCCTGGCTCCTCAGCCAAAGGAGGCATGCCTTTAGAATTTGGCAGCCGGGAAAATAGAGTAAATGAAAAGTCTTTTTTAGAGCATTTCTCCTTCATTAAAACGGCCAATCTGATCTACTTTTCATTAATTTGGAGCTAATCAGTCTGGAAGCGATTCACAATCATCTGTGAACTCTTTCATCCTGCATACCTGTGTGAATGACACGCTGGATGTGTTAGAAGACTTTCACATGTCTTACAGTAATTAGGTCTTTTTTTAAAACCTTCAACGTGTCTTTAATAATCTTAGGACAGAGAACAGAGTGTTAGGCCCAGCTTTGATTCGCTGTTCAAAGGTAAACATCAGTTACATTCCATCAAATTTGCAATTCAAACACGGCCTGTTCCCTGAAAAGAAAACAATCAGAATATAATAGCAACCAAACACCTGGCTCGTCACTGATGCAACCATTAACTCTAAAAGGGAGCTGAGGACGTTAAACGCTTGGTAAATAAAAAAAGAGACATTTTCTGTGAGCTCGCCGGCTGAAAAACACTCCCTCCTCCCAGTTCAGCCTTGACAAATGCTGGGGTGTGTGCTGACTCTACCCACATTCCTGGGGAGACAGATGGTGGCGCGCAGGACACTGGGAGGACTGGGAGGAATTGTTCAAACAGCCCCAACCTTCAAAGATCAAGCAGGGAGAGTTGGGGGCCCCGCCAAGCGCCCGAGAGGGACCCCACCGCTCGTATGTTGCTGAGTTGCATAAACAAACAGCAACAGCTGCTTCGCTGCCTCCGCCCCCACCTCCACCAGCGCCATCCCTTTACCTCCCCCTTGAGGACCCCTGCCCGGTAAAGTTAAGTCTCGCCACCACTGCTAATAAGGCACAATCACTCTGTGTTCTTAATTGTGAATGGCACCAGCAAAACGCTCCATCTCTGCTCCAGCTCTGTGAACGCCCCTGACTGTGGGCGGGGACCTGATTCAATGTTTGCATATGTATAACCTCTAATTAGTCATATTTTGGCTAATTGGTTAAGAGGAGGAGGAGTATTAGGCTTGTAAACATACAGGACAGAAGAGCAGAGCATGTGTTTACCTATCAGGACATTAATCCTCCTGCATCCTCCTCAGCATTAGCTCAGGATGTAGCTCATTACTAAATAAACACATGAATATATGGTTGGTTGTTTTCTCTTTGTCATTTGTTATTTGGCTAAAATAGCAGGGAGACAAAGAAAAGAAAAATCTGACTGCATCCACACAAAAAAAAGGAAAGAATCAAAGGAGTAAGACATCATCTCATCTGCAGGATTTAACACTTTAACAATTCAGCTAATTTACAAATCAAGATAACCGGCTTTGTGCTTCAATAGGAGCCTCTGGCCATTGACTCGACTCTGGAGGGGAGCAGCTACAGCATTGTAATGTGAGGATTGGGACGGCGGCTCACCGGCCGGCCCATCTGCTCACGTTTACGCCCAGCTGGTAGATCAGGTGAAAGTGCTGGCTGCTGACATGTGATCAAATCAGCTCTAGTCTGAGCCTGTCGTACAAACACAACAGACACGACCTGGGAGCAGCCGAAGCATCAGGTTTATTACTGCGGTACATGAGGAGGTGTTTCTGCTTCAACCTGACAGACAGACAATGAAAAAGAGTCCAGTTTCATCCGTTTTCTGGATTCTTTTATTTCTAAAGACATTTCTTATTTTTAAGGCTTCTTGGCACAGATTTACTAAACAAGAGCTCAAAGAAAGAAGACCTGAACTCACAAACAAATTCCTCACTTATAATCACCCTTGGAAGGAAAAACAGACTCCATCTACTTTTAAATTTACTGCTCCAATTTTAGTTCACTGAGGAGTTATAATTATCCCCCCAATGAACGAACACTCTGATGTTTTTTTGCCACAATCTATCTCGCCCCACATCTTCAACTTAAAGCTGACAAGCGACTTAAACACCCGTGACTGCTGGATGTGTTTTCACCTCACAGGACTTTAAGGTGATTCATGCTAACTGCCAGCAGATTCACATTATATTTCAGACGTATTGCATATAAATCGCTGGAGAAAATTCAAGTATACACAGATGTTTATGCAGTGCATGAAATTAGAAGTGGGGGGAGGGTTTGATGGAGTGCTCCGACTGCAGGCTGCACCAGAACAACATTAAAGGCCAGGAGTGAAGTGAAGTTAAGGAGCTGATAAAAATTTCCAAATTGGAAATTCACACAATCATTCGATCGTGAACACGAGACTGGAAAATCATATCAGGGAGGGCCATCAAAAAACCATTTAGGGCCTCAATTAACGTTATTACCATTAAAGGATCTGCATCTTCAAAATGCCATGAAAAATTAATAATGATTGCCAATCAGAATAAATGATCACTCTTCTCTGAGGGACCGGAGCACATTAGAAAATGAGATGGAGGACAGAGAGGAGAAAAAGCAGAAGGAGAAGGAGAACTCTCCTAACCTGATCCCGTGCAGGCTTGTGTGTGGCCATATGCCTCTCCAGCTGAGTGCGGTAAGCAAACGTGTAGTTGCACAGGGGGCAGGCGAAGTTCTCCTCGTTCTTCTCATGGCGGTACTTGATGTGCTCCTTCAGCGATGTCAAACGCTTGTAGCCCCGGTCACAGTAGGGGCAGGTCAACAGTTGGGCGAAGGCATCTGGCGTTCCAGGTGGCAGGTCTGCACAGGAGACAGCGGGAAGAGGAGGGGGGAGGAGGAAGGGGAAGGGAAAGCGGGCCAAAAGGTCAGCGAATCAATGGCAGCTAACGGGCGGGCTGCCCAGGAGTGGTATGGGAGTTATCTCTGCAATCTGCTCCACATGAGAGTCAGTGTCAGGCTGGCATCGTCTGCACTACGACCTCCTCCTCACACACACACTGATACTGATACTGTGTGCACACAAACACATATGCACCATCGTAATTTGACAAACTGACTGACACACACATAATTCCCCATACCTTCCTAATTGCTTTAAACAGCCCTCAATTTTTAATGCCATTCCTGCTGACACGTTCATCATGTCTGCAGCATGAATCATGAGCTCATTCCGATTCAGCCCTTCTGGTTTTTTTCCTCCGGGGAGCTTCAGAGGTGCACTATCTGATTTCAAGCCCCTGCCCAGCTGTTGCTTAAGACTGTAGGTAAACACCGAGGCATCCGGTGAATCTGTGGGACCAACAGCTGCCCGGTCCTGTCAGAGGGAGAAGCTGCTGCTCTGTCCAGACAAGCATCTTTTTTTTAAGCTCTGCTGCTACAAGAGAGCCAGCAGGTCCATTTCATTTAACTTCACATTTTTACACTTTAATGTTAAAGGCTGGCTGTCATTTTAAAATGGTGTCAAGACCATTTTCAGCTTAGTTTAATAATTATTATTTTAAAAGATGAAATGTATTTTTAATTCATTAGAAATAAAATGTGACCTTTACAAGGCTAATGTTAGCTCAGCTAGCGTTAGACAGATACTGCTGTTTTTTAACTTTGACCCTTGTCTGGATCCGTACCGTTCTCCTCTGGACAGGTGGCCTCCGGCGTTCCCAGGCGGGACAGCTCCTCTGGTGCCTCTGGGTAGATGATGGCGGTGTCGCCGCGCTGCAGGTACTCGGCGATGCTCACCACGTGACTGTCGCTGTCGTCCAGCTTCCGCTTGGCGAAGAAGTCCTCGAACTCTGAAGTGCAATCGATGCTCTTGACTGAAGGGGAGGAAAAGAGAGGAAGAAAGACGGTGAAGGGGGAGGCCAGTAGAGAAAGAGGGGGAGGAATAAATTGGATTCATTTTCCTCCCCTGAGAAATGTCTTACAGGAGGATATTGGGAACATCTTGGTGGAAATGCGATGAGGACAGCCACCCTAAAACATTACAGCAGCGCTTTGAGGAGAATACATCTAAATTATGGGTTTGTTTGTCACGCCACGCCGGCTAAAATAAGAAATGTAACTTAATCTGGTGAAAAGTCAGAGATAAACACGCTACTATGAGCTGCTGAGGAGCGACGTGTAAAAAGACTTCAGCGGCTGAATTTACTCATGACACAAAATCAGATTTGGAGTTTAGGACTGTGAAATAAAAAAGGAAAACACACTCGCTCACATATACACACACAGGCCCGGCTTAATCAGCAACAGAGCCACGTTTCTTTGTATCGGCTTTCACATATAAGGTCAATCAAGAGACTGTGGCTTTTTGTTGATTCTGTGTTGAACAGATTACCGAGGCCAAACCACAAACCAGACAAAAAGAGACAAAAAGGAGAGACGAGCTCTGCCATCGCTGAGCAGAATGCATCTTAAGCCAGCCAAAGTGCTGAGGCCACACAATGCGCTTTCTCAAATTATTTCCCAGTCCCTTCTCTTCAGGGAGACTCTTAAGCTGCAGCGTGGAGATAGCTGCCTCCAAAAACAAACTGCAGCTAAAGGAAATCAGCCTTCATTAGTCAGGCGATGGCCGACTTTCACACACACTGTTTACAACCTGAGGAAGTTCTGCAGGCTGTTTGTCCAACCAGAACCTGAGTGACGTCTCATCGGACTCCATCCCCTGTTAATTAGGCCTTTAGACCCGGAGCCAAGGTGAGCTTTAAAGAGCCATTTGTTAAGCTGTGATGACTTTGCGGTCCAATTTGCAAAAGGTCAAGGTAGTAGAGATCTGCTGTCAAAAATGGCTCTGAAATGTCATCGGTGTCAGCGGATCACTTTTGATAACCGTGATAGCATAATATACAATAATGTACAGTTCTCATTAGGTGAGGGATGCTAAGCTAATTGTGAGCGACTGATTGTTGTGTTTTTATGATTCTCAGGTCAGTAAACCTAATGAAATGTTTATTTTACTCATTTATTTTTTAGTAATAAATGAATAAAGCTCCATGTTTTCATTCTGGATGAAGAAAATAAACGTTAAATGTTTCTTTAAAGGAAAACGGGCGTCTCTCCTTCCAGCGGAGGAGAAGGAAATCACCTGGATCAAAGTGCGCTTTGGCACGACGACGTGATCAAACTGCTCATGTCTTTAAATGAAATCACATGTGATCTGGTGGCAGGGAGCTTCCACAGCGGTGCTACTCTATTGTTTCCAAAACTCCTTTAAGCAGCCAAAATGGAAAACAGTTGCTGTGTTTGGATTTTCAGAGGAGAGCGAGAGAAAAAAACTGAAGGAGGAGGAAACATGACGACAAGGGGGGAGCTGATTAAAGCTGAATGGAGAGGTTTGAGGCGGCGTGGCGTTCGGTGGGGTGACTTTGGTTTGCCATAACAGCATCCAGGGCCAAACGTCGGTGTGGCCAGGATGATGTCATTGAAGGGAGGGGTGAGTGGCTGTAAATCAGGCCTGGGGGCTTAATAAAAAATGACAGGTAGGCTTCAGCTGCACCAGGAGTCGGCAGCAGGGCCCAAACACACTCACTTAGCTAACCAGGGAGGTGGAAGCAGCCAAAGTGTAATCAAAGGTTTTAAAACTTACACTCAATTTAGCTGCCTATAAACATACACAGATTGATGTTGGTGGCCGCTGAGTCAGCAGGACATGATTTCCCTTTCATTACAACACTTTGTGTTTGTTTGCTGTTTTAAAAGGAGTGGATCCCACAAAATGAATCCAATCAGGAGGGATTAATAGAACACGGAGCCGTAAAACACAAAGTTTCCTTGATTTTTTTGCCTCACTTTGACCCAAACCCACGAACAAAAATAGACTTTTGTAGCATTAAACCCTCATAATGACTTTTAAAGCTGTGTTATAACGTTGGACTGCTTTGAACATGAGGGTTTTTGTTGTATATGAAGAATCTAACCAAACCCTTGTAGCTTTAAAATACCAGTCCTTTTTTTTTTTGGTTTAAACTTCAGCAACCTGTAAAAAGAGGTTGAAAGTGGCTCCATTTTAAAATGATTGGGAAAAGCTGTTTTAAATCCTGCAGGTAAGAGGGATGAACCTGCAGTCAACTCACCTGTACCGTTTCCAACTGCCTGCAAAGTGGCATCGGGCCCCAGGGTGTCAAAATCATCCTTTATTTCATCTGCACAGAAACAGAGGAGAAGAAAAAGAGGAGAGAGGGAGGGGTGATTACCTCAACGCACCATCCAAACCAACAAACCTCAACAATGAGGCCTTTAAGCAGAAGGTATGGAGAAAGCAATAAAGGCACCACTGTGCATCGCAGCGAGCCACGGCTTTGTTCAGCATGCTTAATGAATGCTATCATCCGGGCCAGACAGTGACTTATTTACCTTTAACATGACAACAAGCGGCGGGGGAGGCGAAGACGGCTTCACTCGCCAAACAGAGCGATTAAATACAACACGGAGCACATCCACCTGAGCAATCATAGAGCTCCAGCCAACACGCGGCCTCAGCTTATTACTCCCTGGCTGTGACGCCGCTGCAATCCTCTGCATGCAGGATCACGCTTGTTTTATCATATGTCATTTGGTGGATGCTTTTATCCGGCGCTGCAGAGGCGAACACAACCCTAAACACAAAGTGTTTCTGCCACAGGAGGCAGAAATAGTCTCATTGGTTGGGGTAAACCTCAGGTGGGTGGAGGCAGCTATCATTTTAAACTCATTTTACACTCATGCTACTTCAGGGAAGCGTGTTTTTTCAGGCGCTCTGGCTCCAGGTGGAGAATCTGGACACCTTCATATCTTTTAAAAATCTAGTCTTTTTGGCTCCACCCACTGAGGGTTATGTCGCCCAATCAGGTGGAGAAAGTCAACCCCACAGGAGCATTGGTTGTTACTGCCCATCAGGGTAATGGCAGCCAGCCTGTGCAGATACTGCCCTGGCACAGGTGAGGCTGTAAATCAGGCTGGACTGAAAGCCTCATAAACAAACCGTCCTCTGACAAATGAATCCCCTGACAGCGGATGGGAGGACACTGACTGGACAATCAGCTTAAGGAGTCCCTGGTCCCTCCTTTCCTGCCTCGTCGGTACAAATTAAATCAAGGTGCTTCCGAGAACACAGGGGCTTTGTGTTTTAAAAAACAGCTTTGTGTGCCTTTACATCTGTTCTTGCTCTGCTGCCCCTGCAAGGACGTTACAAGTGTTGCATAGTGGAGGTTTTAATTCTTTTACCAATCCACTGTCTGATGTATGATGTGACTCTCCCAGGGATATTGAACCCGGATGAGGATCTACATAAAAAAAAAAAACCTGGCTGAGAAGCTGGAGAAAGATGGTGGGTGTTGTTTGTAATGATGTTATCCTGGTTACTTTACACAAAATGACTCTTCAGCTGAAAACAATGGCTTTAATAGTTGTGAAATGCTTCACAATTTGGCTTCGGCTTTGGCTTCTGCGGTGAAATGATAAGTAGCTCCACGAAAGACAGACTTCTCTGGAAGGGTATGTCCGAATTTAACTTTTCCCCTGCTGGGAATTCTCTTTTTCCATTGGTTTGAGCATCTGCCAAAAAGCATCAAAACCACAGTTGCAGTATGAGAAAATAAATGAGCTTTAGATGACATAAATTAGACTATGACAAAACAAACAGATAAAAAAACTCCACCACAGATTAAAATATACCCACAAGTATCAGATATCAGCGTGGATGAAAACCCCCCCGGACTCCGTCAGAACTCCCTCACATTTCCGTGTCCTCGTGGGCACCGTGTTTGCTTTGGGTAATCACATTTGGCTTCATACTTTTGGTCTGACGCAAGGGGATGACCGGTGGGATTTACAGGCCCTCTGCTCTCCCTATTTACCTTGGACAACTTGTGTTATCTGTGGTCTGAAGGGAGGGACGTCTGCTTCCAGTAGGAGGTAGACTAATACCACTAACACCTCACTGCTAAGGCCTCTGGCACACATGAATCCATGCCAGTCCTCAGCTACATTCATATGGGAACAGAGGAAGAACAGGAAATGTTGCTCCTTTAATTTGACCAGTTTCATGCCTTTATCTGCTTTGAGCATCTCAACTTCTCTAAAAATAAAATAAAGGGATTTCAATACTTCTACAGCCTTTTTTTTGCCCCATTTCTAGTAGAAACCTGTGATGAAACATCTAACTGTGTTTTGTCGGTGGTGAATCAGAGGACCTGAGCCGGAGAAGGACACACATCCTTAAAGAGTTGAGGTTTGACTCAGGAGGAGTCCAGAATACCTTGGTCTGACCATAATTCAACCTATTTTCATAGCAGCTCTGATGCTGCTTATTTTGAAAACATTCCTCTTTTTATGGGCAGACACTGCGGTCGCTTTAAAGTTCAGCCTTTCTCCATGTAGCCTCCATCATCCTGCCTGGTGTGACAATAGCTGCAGAGTGATTTGGTTAAAACAGGCTTTTAAAAGCTGAATTCTATTCCTGGCAGGAAACTCCTTCATGCACCAGCTGTTTGAATGACTCCAAAATGTGCTAAATAAATGTGCAAAACTTTTGAAAACATTAAATTCCTCATGTAATGTGTCTTGAGAAAACATGAGGATTTCTGCAGGCTGTGATTTCTGCAATGTTCAGTCAGAAATCCACCTCGGAGGGGAGTGTAGAAGGGCGAAGGGAGAGTGCAGGTGATTTATTTGAAAATGTCTGTCAGTGATAATGATGTCATGCTTTCCAGCACATCGCGTCCAGCCTCGCTGTGGGATGAAGGAATGTCAAGGACAAAGCCAGACACAAGACTCCGATTGTGCCCTGGAATAAGAAGAGGCGCTGCCATGAAGTGTCTTACATGCAGTAGCTGTGTCTCAGAAAAGCATCGCGGCTGTTTAAAGTCTGTCTCTAGTTGGATGATCTGTTCACACTTTTACTTCTGGAGATCGCTTACATTCACTCACACATCCAGGCCCTGTATAAAACCCATGATATGGGAGTGACGAGCAAATCAGCGTGAGTAGGAAGGAGAGAGGGGGTGTTAACTTATCTCAGGCCTAAGTTATGTGCTGAGGTATCACTGTAGACACTTAGGCACCGAGGAAGAAAAAAACACAGGCTGGGAAACACAGCACCCGCAAGATTAGGAAAGAGACTCCCAAACGCTTTAATGAACTTGACTTGCTCTCCGAAATATGTCAGACGCTTTATCACACAAGAAGCACATTATCTGGGAATTGCAACATAGTTGAATTACAGACATTACGGCACCGCAGGTCTTTATCAAATAAACAATTACCGTATGCAACGACAGCTTGTTTATCCTTTATTTTGATTTATTTACCAAAGCCTCTTCTCCTTCTCTGCCCCCCCCCCTTAAGCAGCCAATATGAACTGTTATTTAGGAGGCAAACGTTGAGTTTTTCATCCCTAATAAATGTGCAATTTTCCCCCATATTAAAATTTAAGACTGCTGAATGTTCCTCAGTTTTTCGGCACCGTGCACAGCTAGTTCATTAGCAGAAATGAATAGCGAGGCCCAGCTCATTTAAATTGGCTGTCTTACATGACTTCTCGCCATACTCTGTTCCTGTCACATGCTTCCAAGAATCATTGACTCTTATTATACATGTAAATGGCTATCATAAAAATAAAAATTTCATTTAAGATTGTTAATGACTTTTTGCAGCAGTCTGGCTTCCTTTAATGATTATACCCTGCCCCCTAATTAAAAGTATTTATCTTTCAAGCATCCGTGACTGGGCCCCTGCAGTCGGAGCCGCTCTACAGGAGACGAGGAGGCAGTCGAGTTTGGGAAGCATCACCTGCGTGGGATTAAGCAGCTTGCTAGGAGATGCATGACATCACTGCTGGAGGTTGTTGAGATACTATAAACACTGGTACGGTAAAAGTAACCTGACATCTCCTGCAGGATGAAGTATCAATTCTTCTCTGCAGCTCGCAGGCTTTTATGGTGAAGTTTTCTACATTACTGTAAATATTTCTGGTTGTTTGGCTCAGAGCGGGTCTTTTCTCTAAGCGTGACCAAATGGTGTCTGATCATGTCTGTCTGCTGACGGCGCGGCGCTCGGGCTCCGCCGTCAGACCTGGCTCAAGCAGTGTTTGCAAGGCGCTTTGTGAGGTTTGTTTAAGTCTATTCGGGCACCAGATGGGTGGGGCTTATGGCATAAGACGATAACACGAGTGGCAGGATGTGCACACATTCACTATGGAGTCAGCTTTTATGATTGATGGCTCACCTGAACCCCACACATCTGGTAAAGCTGATCAAACTAAAGCTGTTTCTTTATTTCTTCAGCCAGACTTAAACTTAAAATAAAAAACTAATCTAAATGACCGATTTCATGGAGGCAAAATTAATCTGGCTGTTTATGATGGAGAGGAAAACCCAAATATGGAGCAGAGAAGAAATCAGTTTCCTCCACTCACCAGTACCGTCCACCGAGGCACTCAGCATGTCGTTGTCGGGCCAGATGTGCTCCACGCCGCTGTCCCGCATCTCGTCGTCCTCCTCCTCCTTGGTGAGCAGGCTGTGGCTCTCGGCCCGCGGCGAGGCCTCCGGGTTGGTGAGGCTGGCCGGGCTGCCCATGCCGTTGATCAGAGGGTCTTCCTCGGACACCGGCAGCTTGTCGTCCTCCTCCGTCTCTGAGCCCGTCTCCACCACATTCTCGTAGTTCAGAGCTGTGACAGACAAAGAGACGACTGGTCAGAACAGAAAAGTGATATCACCCTAAATATACATGTTTGGCCATGCAAGCCTCTGATTAAGGAATGAACTCCAAACACAAATCCCAGAGGAATCTGAAAAGGAATGTCAGCTTTTAAAAATGGAAGTTTGTTCCAGATTAAAAAGGTGGCCCCACGTCACTGCTCGGTCAAAGGCGTAGCCACTTTTCTTGTGGGTTACACCCCAATTACAGCATCCCAGACTGGAATCTGTGAGTGAGCTGCAGCGGTGGGCAGACAGCTGTCGATGAGATGCGAGCCAAAATAGCCTCTAATTTTCAGCCGTGCTCAGATGCCTCGGATGCCAACGAGCTGCACCTTTCAGGACGGCTCTGCTCCGGAGCATACCCGTCACGTTTGAGATGCTCCACATAGCACATACAATGATACACATGTTGTTGCTATGCATACAAAAGGCTTAACCAATAGTAATTTAGATTATTCATCAGGCGTGCCCCTCAGATGTCTTCACATTTGCATTGTCAGTGAACCATAAACATAAATATAAATGTTTTCCAAGGAAATAAAGACACAACAGGGCCTTGAGGCCTATTGAGTGCATACATTCAGGGAGGTAGGCTGACATACATACCGCACACACACAAACACACACATCTCCAGAGCAGCATCAGCAGGGCCCGCCCAACTCCACAACACTCAAGTCCCAGACATATGCCTGCTTTTCTTAAAATAGACGGCCTGTAAATAAGGGCTGTGAACTCAATCAAAGGTGGCTCACGTGCAAATTAGTCACCACCATCGGCGGGATCTCAGCGCAAACTCGCTGCACCATAAAGCGTTGCAAAAAAGGACATCAGAAGGTTTATTGAAAAAGTGCAGATGGAGGCGAAGCAGAAACATGGCATCACAAGGGGACACACCTCATTGGCAGCTTGTGCAAGAATGTTCTGCGGTAAAAGCCAATCATGGGAGCGCCCCGGGTTTGAAGCGCCATAGTGGAGAGGTGGAGAAATCTGGAGTCATAAAAAAGCTGCAGAAAACTCAAACCATATCTGTCTAGTAGCTTTGTCAGGCCATGTCATGCCACACTACAAATATAGAGCGGAGAATATGCTAAATGCTTCTAGTGCCATATTTGGGCTGAAGGATCCATGCCTTTAGAACTCTCTCAGAACGAAAACACCAAGCAGACATTATTTCATGTCATTTCCATCAAAACATCATACGTATAAAAAGATAAGCCTCTCCACGTCCCCTCCTGACACGTACGACTGACTGGTCTGCACTTGCCTTCAGCGAACAACTGCACAACAGGTGCAAATTAAAATGAAAACAGGGCTTTCAAACGTGGGAGGGGAGGTAGAGGGGGGAGAGGGGTGACAGGCAGGCAGGCACGAGGGGGAAGGAGGAGGAGGAGGAGGGTGGGAGTGCGGTGACCTGCCTCGAATACCAATCGTCGAAAGAAATAAAACCTTTTGAAGAGGTGTGATCACAAGGATTTAGGCAAGTTCAGACTCAGTAATGCTCCTTGGAGATGACAAAAAAAAAGGCAACCGATGCTGGAGAAGTTCCTGGGTGGTCCACATCCACTTTAAGAAAGCTATACATTTATTTTGAAGGGAAAAAGCCTCTTCCTGTTTGAAACATCTAGGCCATCACTTAAAATCAGTTTGTCAAACTGAAGGATGTCTCAGTCTGACAAAATGATCATTCTGGAATCCACCTCCGTGCCCCTTCACCCGGAGGTTTGGACTGTTTTCATCAACGTCCCATCAGCTCTGTGCCCCCAAACGTCCAGAGGAGGGGGAAGCCACACGGGGCTGGTAGAACAAAAGGCCGAGAGGCTTGGGAAGCTATCAACCCGTCGCTGTGAACCTGATCTCTGGATGTAGAGGAGAAGGGGCCGCCTGAATGAAATTATCTAAGGCTGGACAGGTTTTAAAGGGGCCATTCTTCCCCAATAAAAATGGTGAGGGAGCTTCTTTTTGTTTAGCAACACCGCAGCAACGCACACCGTCGTGACTTCAACACTCCCACAAAGGCAAAGCAGCATTGTGGACCTCTACCAACTTTCCAGGCCATGACAGAGAATTCAAATCCCTGAGAACAAAGTGAGGCTTTCATTTTATTTTTGTCACCTATTTTTTGTTTGAACCGTTTTCTTTTTTTAAAATCTGGTGTTGTCTTCCTCTTGAACAAAGCGCAGGGGGGCGTCGAACTGTCTGAACGCTACAGTAGACGCAATCGTCAGCTGTCTCCTCCGCATTCAATATATACCTCCAAGAAGGCAAAATGACAGTGGGACGCTCGTCAAGTCAAACGCGAAGTGTTAACGTCGAGAAAGACGCCATTGTTTAGGTGCCACCGCTGACAAGAGCCGAGCATGAAGCATCGATTGGTATTGTGTCACGCAACAAAGTAATTCTAACCTACTAATATTTCTCAGGCAGTTTTTTGTGCCCCCACTGAACCTCAGTCTTAATCAGCCTTTTGAGCTGCTGAAGGAGACAATGACAAAGATTATGTTTACTTCTCTTTTCTCTTCTCTTACCTTCAGTGTCATCTAAAGCTATTATGGCTTCTTCAAACTTTTACTACCTGTTTGCTTTCTACTTTTTTTATATATCTCTCTCCCACATTTAAGGTAAATAAAAGGAGCGTCTTTGACTTCAGATAATTAAAATGACAAATGCAACAGTAGAATTTCTGCTTAATATCTGGTTTTAAACTGACATAACCCTTTGACAGGCCTGGCATTATTCTGTCACTCACAAAAAGTACAGAGGAGATGAGTATTGTGTTCAGAGTAGGACGGCTGGGAGCGTCAGCAGCGACAGCCTGAGAGAGAACCAGAGAAAGTCTTAAAATCTCATCATTTATGTGATGAAGATAAATAAAAAGAGAAAAAAGGCAATACTTCAGCGCTGACAGTTGTGTTCTGCAGATACCGAGAAGCCAATGGAATTAATTGAACTCCGGGAAACAAACTCCAAATGTAAAATGATTATATTTAAAAAGCGTCAGGTTTGACAGCGAACAAATGAGTCCAGTGATCAAAAAGGCTTTTAATGTTGGAATCATAATCGACTGCTGCAGAACCCAGACATAACTCACTGTGCCAACAGTTGTCTGACCACACGCTGCATTCAAAGACACGCAGAGTCACTCGGAGCAATATGACCACTGACTTCCACGTTTGATGTTGACCCCATCGGTTTGTCAATAAAGCTTTGTATGTACGGTATGTATGCATGGAAGAGTATTCAGGCAATGAGCTTCACTAACAAGTGTGTCATGCAAACTAACACTGGTTTAAAGCAGCTAGAGGAGGAGGTGAAGACTTCTCTGCAATACCTAAAATTGATTTGAGCTAGCAGGATGAATCACTAAATTTGAGAGAAACTTTTCTCCATGTTTTACCGAGAATCTCACCCTCTACAGCAGCGAAAGCCAAGTTCAGAATAGCTACACCTGCACTCTGCCAAGGAGAACCATTTCACAATGCTAACAAGTATAATCACATTTATTTAACGATGCTGGAGTAGTCGTCCAGAGCCCAGAGGAGGCTGCAGTAAAGACCTTCCTGCTTCAGTCTCAGAGCCAGAGAGAAAGAGAGCTCCTTCTGTTCAGCAGGCCAGCGGTGGAGGTGATGGCTGCGGGGAGAATGACTAACACCCACATCGGCGCTCTCACGCTAACCCCGGCTGACTTTTTAGTAGAGTTTCAAGGCTTAGCTCCAGGTGACACGCTCGGCCTCCTACGCCGATAATGAGCCAGGACATTCTCCCTATTGGACGATAACTGCTCACGCTCGCTCCCTGTCTCATGAATGTGAGCCAAGCGGATCACCTGGATGGCTGCGAGGGAGATGGGGAAGCAGGAGTGCTGGGTTAGTCAGAGTGTGTGTTAGTCAGTGTGTGTGTGTGGGAGGGCATTAAGGTGGAAGCGAGGTCGCTGCCTTGTGGCTACGGCCAGCGGTAGCGGATTCTCACGGTGACCTTTTGTCTGCCCCCGTTCCTGTCTGCGAGAGTTTAAGCTCTTCCTTGGGTAACTCTTTCCTATGTCTTCGGTGCAGCTACCTCATTCTCACATGAAAACTAATTCTGTTCAACCTTTTGAAGGAGTTCTGACTATTTGTGTTTTTTTTTATTTGCTTTTTGCAACTATTTGTTATTTAAAATCACATTTCCTTTTAATATTTTCTTGTGTTTGCCTCCAAACTAAGTAAAAAAGTGATATTTAATACATCATCAAGAGATGAAACCATTTTTAGGTGCTCACTAAATTAAAACTGACTTTAAGGCTCGTGGTTAATCATATTATATCCTCAGGTAATGATTTGCCTTCAGACATCACTGCCGTTCAGGACTGAACTCAGCCTGAAGTCACCGCAGACAAAAGGAAAGCAGGCATGTTTGGATATTTTGTGCTATCTTGTCTCAGTATAATGGTGCGATCGAGCACAAGGGGCAAATCAGGGCCAAGTCGGTGAAAGGACGGTGGCAGAGGGCAAACAAAAGCTCTGAAAAGACACAGAGAGAGAGTGAGGGGTGAGGGCCGGGGAGGGGAGGGGAGACGATGAATGGTGAAAACGCAGTGAAGTGTAAACGCAACCTGGGAGTGTATGTGCGTCTGTCTGGGCTCTGTGTGTGTGTGTGTGTGTGTGTGTGTGTGTGTGTGTGTGTGTGTGTGTGTGTGTGTGTGTGTGTGTGTGAAGAGGGGGAGGGGTGTCAAGAGAGTGTTTGACTCATATGAGATGTGAGGATGAGGAAGTCGTACAATTCACAAAACTTTTATACAATTAATGGAAAGATTTACAGTAAAACAAGCCAGTTATTAATATTATTAAGTCTTGTGTGAGAATGAGGGAACTGAAACAAGACTATTTTAAAACACAAAAAACTCCAAAAGTAGTCAAAACCTAAAGTCCTTCTCCAGCTGCATCTACAGGGAAACTACAAAAACATCATTATAGTCAAACTGGAGGAAACACAGTCATCTACATTTTACTTCAGAGAAACACTTTATCTGCAAATTTCTATTAAATTAAATTTCTATAATAACAAAACTCCCATTCTAAATCCTTAAAAACCACCAAAATAATTTTTATAGACAGATTTTAGTGGAATAAATGCTTTTCTTTTGTCTTCAATGACCAAATCTATTGAGCAAACCTATATGTGAGGTTGGAGTTCAGGCTTAGGCACATAATATGAAGTAAATAAATGAATACAACTGTTAAAACTGAGGAGAGATAAGCTGAGCTCTGTGAAGCAGCGAGGATATTAAAAAGAGGATCAGATCGTGGAATAATTTGGGATTGTTGTTGCCGGTTTCGTCCGTCAGGAAAGCCGTGCAGCAGCTCCGACTCTAATTCAATTAAAGGCACATTTATTTGCCGAGGAGGCCGGAGCAACAGGCTGGGGAGGGAGAGAAAGCTTCAAGGTTTGCTCAACAGCTCAGAGGTCCCACCTTTGCAGGGTCCTGCATGGATTCACCATCTGTGCCCCCCTCCTCCCTCCTCCTCACCCTCCTCCCACAGTTCACACATGTTCCTGCCTCCAACAAATGTTCGAAGTAAACCCCCCTCCATCCTCCTCCTCCTCGTCACACAAGCCAAAGAAGAATAAAAAAGACACACAAAAGCTTCCCCTGGCTGCCCTCAGGACTCCCAGGCCAGAGGAGTGGGAGGGAGGATTCAGAGAAGGAGAACAGAGGAGGGAGATGTTGGGAGGAAAGGGGGGAGGATGTGTGTTTGAGAATATATATATATATTCATCCCAGCTCAGGTGAGCTTACCCTCGCCTTACCCTGACACACGTCAAGCACCGGGAAGAGGAGGGGAAAAAAACGGTTAAAATTAGAAAATTTAATTTATTTGATAATTTCCCAGAATAATTAGAGTTAATATGGGTTAATTAATATGCAAATCTCTCAGCAGATGTTCGGCAGCAAGGCGGCGCGAGGCTGAGGAAAAACAGCCCCCTTCTACTTTCTCCTGCCTGGTTTTGGCTGTCAGTTATTGGGCCGTAATTACTGTAACTAACCAAACACACACACACACACACACACTTACACAGAGAGAGAGAGAGAGAGAGAGAGAGAAAAACATTTGCTGCTTCCAGTTTTTGAGTCGCAGAGCTTCTCACACACATAAGAGAGACCATCGCTAATTTCCCTCCACTATAAAGCTCCTTTTTATGCTCAGCTGAATGAATGTAGCTTAAAGTATTTGAAATGTGCAGGGTCGTGTGTGTGTGTGTGTGTGTGTGTGTGTGTGTGTGTGTGTGTGTGTGTGTGTGTGTGTGTGAATGTAAAGCGATGCAGCGGTGGAGCACCTGCACGTTCATATGAAGAAGAAAACACAGCTAACAGAGCAGATGTGTGGAATCTGTCTCCCCATAATAAAAGGATGGACGCGTGTTTACATGGAGCTGAATGCTAATAACAGAAACATGCATATATTAATAGGAAAAGCAATTAAGTAGCACTTGATGCAAAAAATTCTAAATTATATGTTGGGATTTAAAAAAAATAAAAAATAGCAAAAATGTTGAAAATAAAACATTTTAGTCACTGTGGAAGTTTTTTTGTCACTTTAGTTGTGATTTTTAAATACTGTTATATAATCTAACAATTAATCAGTTGATCAACAGAAAATAAAATCTTATCATGTGAGACAAAAACAGCTTTTTCCTGATTTTAAATCATCTCAAACTGAACATCTTTAAATGTTGAGGCTGACCAAATTTAAACAGGAGCTCTGGGTGTTTATATTCATCACACTATAGACCAAATAATTGATCACGTAATCAAAATTCATGGATAAGGAAGATAATCAGTGGCTGCAGCTCTAAATGAAGGGTTTCATTGGTTTGTATTCTTGTGGGAGAAGAAAGATTTCATTCATGAATTCTTCCCTGGGGAGGGAGAAAAATAGAGGAGCCCTTCTTGAGGTGGTCGCCGGGGTTCTCCTGTGGTCAGCTCTCCCCAGTAATAATATGTTTCTGATACGAGCGAGTGTGTGTGTGTGTCGGTGTGTGTGTGTGTGTGTGAGAGAGACTGTTATCTAAATTGTTCCTCTTTCTCTACGGCCCAGAGTCTCTCTCACCCTCTTAGTTTCCACTCCTCCTCCTCCTCCTGGCCGGTCTCAAAGGGACACTGTGGCTCAATGCCACAAGTCCACGCCCCGGCCTACACACACACACACACACACACACACACACACACACACACACACACACACACACACACACACACACACACACAGACACACACAGAGTACATCTAGGATGCAGCAGCTACAAGCGTTCATGAAAATAGATGGCATGCAGAACATTTTTATAAATAGACTGACATGCTTTCACACACATGAAGAACACACTCCTCACACACGGACACTCAGGTGGTGGAAACTGCTGACACGGCCTCGTATCAGGTTAAACGTTGGAGGAGACATTCACAGCCTTTTGTTATCAGGTCCCACCGTAATCCTGGACCCTGAATGTGTGTGTGAAGCGTCATGAGAGCCGCTGCGGCCTTGCACTACTTTGTGCGCAGCGCCACCATGATAACACATCTGCTTTGGGTTCATCTGTTTATGAATCACTCTTATCTGCCCTGGAAGCAGTACAGCACTGGTGTGTGTGTGTGTGTGTGTGTGTCTCAGTGTGTGAGCGCAAGTGTGTGGGAGTGTGCATCTGTGTGTGTGTGTGTGTCTCCGTCGGCTTGTGTCGTTGTGAGTATTTACAAGAGAGGAAAACAGGGGAGGGGAAAATCTACGATCACCACTCACACCAGACTTCATTTAGATTTTTGCATATTTTAAGAAGCTGCAGTGCAGGCTAACAGTTCAGAGCTAACATTTACAAAGTGTGAAGATTCAACAGATCCATTTACAGACATGAGTATCTGTTCAGTATCATGAATAATTTAATAAAGTTATTTGATTAAAAATGATAAGTTGGTAACAAGAATTAATCTTCAGGTGTTGTTTTCTTCATTTTCTCTTATTCTAAATGATAAAATCGACAAAATCAAGCATCTAGAAAAAGGTTTTTAAATCATATCCTGCTATAAATTCCAGAAAGAGAGCTGAACGATTGAGAAATGACTATGACTGTGATTTTACGTCTAACAAACCTTCCTGAATGCGTGCAAACGATCAGGAGAAATGCCAGGAAAGGTTCAGTGACAGCTGTGTGTGACGGGTCACATGCTATCAGGACAGGAAGGTGTCACCTTTCCTCGCACCTATGAGGAGACTCTTTCCTTTGCAGCACAGAGAAGCAAAATCCAGCCATTCTTTATCCCTGACGGCCCCCACGTGTCTCCTTTTAATAAAAAAGAATCTATAAAAATAAATTACTTGCACTAAGTATATGCAAATTCAAATGTAAGCAATCATTGCAAAATTAATTTTGCCAGAACTGATTAAAAGCTTTAATAAATCTATATACAGTATTGCACCAATCTGATATTGTAAATTTATTACGCTCCCTGTAAGATTAATTAGAAAGCTACGGTAACATATTGCACTGCCAGGCCAGATTACTGTACTTTTTTGTTAATAACAGTTAAGCAGAACCTGAGCTGTAATTACAGGCTAACAGAAGCTTTTGATGCTGATTTCCTGCACCAGGATGAGAGAGAATGAGATCCAGAAACAAATGAAGGCGTCTTTTCTCACATGCAAAAAATCAGAATTAATCACCTCTTTAGGTTCATCTTTCATCCCAGATTTCATTTATGGAGATTAAAAAGTGTCCTCAGTCGGTCTACGAGTTGAGCAAGGCACCAACACTGCAGAGGGGTTTGGGTTGAACTCTCACTAATATAAGCAAAACAGAAATTTCTCTCTAAAAGTGTCTGGAATCATTTTTCCTTAAGAAAACTAGCTGCTATGGAGACATCAGAGACTCTAAACTGTGGAGCAGATAGCCACGGAAACAACCGGTTTGATCTGGCCAAGGTTGTTTTGCATTCTTGTCCGCAGTGACGGGGCCATGGCCACGTTTATCTCAGCAAAACAGCACCTGAGAGCAAAAACAACCATTTCTCAACACCAACACTTCAGCCCCGAACCAGCAAAGGAGTCAGTCGTACTGATACAGTCTGGTTATTATTCCCCTTTATCATGAGATGATGTCCACTTGTTTTTGTGTGTGTGTGCGTCTTTAACATGAGAGACCGACAAGGATAAACAGGAGAGAGTGAGACCTCTCGCTGTCATAAAACTCTGCAGTCACCAGCTGTTTAAAGGTCGATCAGGGTGTGTGTGTTCAGGGAGGATGGAGGGGAGTCAGGAGGGACCTCAGATGGACTGAAGAGATCAGACGGAATGAACCGGGGGGGAGAGGGGTGGGGGGGTCCAGGTGAGGGGCCACAAGAGGGTGAGGACGGAGGGGGGGTGTGTGAGGAGGTTTGAGCCCTCTTCTTCCTCTCTGGTCAGAGCCAATCTGGGGGCCCGGGGCCTCATTCACATGGTAATGAGAGTGTAAAATCACATCTGTTACCCCCACTCACACACTCACACACACACACACACACACACACGTGCATGCGCAGACACACACACACACACAGCAGATCTTTGTCACCTGAATAGCATCCACACCAGGTATCAAACACACACCAGGAAATGGGGGAGTGTGTGTCTGTGTGTGCCTCATCACCAGCAGGCAACCGGCAAACTGGCTCACCAATCAGTAAAACACACACACACACACACACACACACACACTGGAGAGGTGGCCTGGGCCCTCGCAGAGAGGGGAGAGCCCTCTGGAGAAAGGCGACTCTCTGACACTGTTACCAAGTTCCCAATTAGCTATCAGCCAGCCAGAGGGGGGAGAGGTTGGGGGTAAGAGGGGGGAGGAGGGGGCTGAACAGATAGGAGGCAGAGCTTATTGTCACAGCGATAACCTGAGTGTCCAGAACTGTTTCATGGAGGCTCTGTTTTCTGCACCAAACATGTTTTTTAGAGCAGGTGAAGGAATCCAGCTGCTGCACACAACACAGCTGCCATAGTGCCTTTGAGCCTGACAATAATAATAAGGAGAGAGAGAATGTAAGAGAAGGTAAACTTATATATATCTATTATAGTAAAGGATGGACAGACTGATAATTATATCCTCTCTTTTTATAATATAATATATTTTATAATATTTAGTTTGTGCAACAAAAGCTGTAAAAAGATGAATATTTCTGTGCAGGAACACGATGTTACCTCCAGTCAGGTTCGTGCACCTTGTGCTGCAGCTATGGGAACGTCTACTAGAAGGATGTGAGCTTATATTAATGCTTCTCCAAACCAGATTCATCTCACCTTCCTATTTACCACCACATCTGCATGTGTGTGTGTGTTGGCAGCGCCAGCGGCAAGGTAGGCCAGGTGTAAGACAGCAGCGAGATGACACAACTTAACCTCTCTCTCCATCTTAAACGGCACAAACAGGCAGCGCTCCAGTCGGAGGCCCCAGAGCCCATGACTTATACATGATGTGGGTGGGAGTAAACGGACATTTTGATTCCTTTCTTCCTCCTCGCCGGTCGTGTTTTTTTCATGTCGTACCTGTCTCTCTGATGGAGCTGCAGGAGGGCCAAAACTACGCTTTTAATTACGTGGTGGGAGTTGAGGTTGGAAGCAGCAGAAGGAGCAGTGGGGGATGTGGACACCTAGGGCTCTTTCACATCCTGAGCTACACCTTTATAAGAAAGCTACAACCTTAACAGGAATGTTCAAAACAGCCTCCACCTCCAGGTTTACTGGGCTGCATTTAATACATCCATTTATGGAGGAGTTTGACATCATCAGGTTCCTCTCAGTGAACAATGAGGGTTAAAAAAATACCCAGAATTCAACATATACTGAAGTCATAATAAGGGTCAGAGGCGAGACAGCTATTCTGATGAGAGATTATAAATAACAGTTTGAAGAAATATAGATTTACAGGATAATTAACTCGACTCTATGCAGAGAAAAGTCAAAACAAAGGTTATTTATGAATGAAAATAAACATTCCTCACAATGCGGATTACGTTTGCTCATCCCTGTGTGTCTATATGACTTACATAATTGAGTAACTCCACTAGCATGACGTGAATGGTTGCAACCGGTGCACACGCTCTGCAGAATACTGTAAGTAAAAAGGAAATTTTGATCTAAGGCTTTTCTCCCACCTACCCTTGGGTTCTGCCTCCCCGTGTTTCTGTCAATCCTCTCCTTTTTTGATCAGTGGCTTGAAAGAGTTGAGCATGTGTGAGTGCTCAGGTACCTGGGGTACGCCGAGGTGCTAATTAGCTCGGCAGGATAATTGATGTGTAGATTACACCGTTGAACAAATGCTCTGACTTGTTTGTTCTTCGCACTTCTCAGGAAAAAAAAATCCCTCTCTGCAGCACCTCCCACCCCCCTTTTACCTCAACCCTAATGAACAATTTACCTGGCTTGTAAAGGAGGTGGTTAAGCCTGCCAAGGTGGAGGGAAAACAAAGAGCAGGTTGCACTGAGTTCATTTCCCACAGGTGGAACTGCTGTCTCCTGTGCTTGGAGACCTGCTTCTATTCCCTGGTGTTAGCAGGGCTGGCTGAGGAAGAAGAGTATGTGTGCACGCTTTGCCAAACCCTGAAGGAGAGGATGGCGAGCATACATAATTCCAAAAGGGAAACAATTTAAAAAATGAAAGAGCATGCCATTAAGAGCGCTGGTAGGCCTCCATTGTTCTAACCCTCCCTCCTATAATGCTATTTCCTCCATCTTTTGTCTTTAGGACGCTATTATTAGCCGAGCACGCACGCGAATAACTTCCCCCTCCCACCCGCGTCCGTTCAATAGGGTTTGAATTTGCTCATTAACGGCTAAGAATCCGCAAACACATTCGCCGAAGCTTTTCCTACTGCTAATAAACTAATCATGCCCTCTCGTCTAATTGGGAAATAGAATGAGGGGAGGAATGAGAGCTTCGCCTGAGGATTTGAGGAGCTGGGTTTCTATCGCGCCGCCAGAGAAGTGGATCCCATTAGCAGGACAGATGTAGAGGCAAAAGGTGAACGGCTGATGTCGGCTCCTCGCCACACTGCTGGACCGCCTGTAATCTGTCACCCACACTAGTTTATAAGTTAAACACATTATTGTGCTTATTGAGTCTCATTTCTAGGATGCATAGCGCCGGCTGCTTTTTTCCTCTCCCTGGTGGAGTGCTTACAAACCTGCCAGGGTACTGTCACTGCATGCAGGCTATTACCATTTTTCTTAGCAGTCCTGATTAGTCAGGAAGGCAGGGCAGAGAGAGAGCAGAAAAAGAGAGAGATAGGGGCACCCAGCCCAGACATAAAGTCTTACACTCATTGTTTCTTGATAATTCCTTCACATCCCTCAGGAACTCAGTCTCAGAGGCCCAAGAAGCTCCCAAAAGGCTTCACAGGACTCCCATTTTCACGGCTCCCGGAAGTCATATCATCACTTTCCTCCATGTAAGGGGCAAAAGATTTGCACAGTGTAAATGAAAGGAAATGTCCTCTGCAAAGTGTCCAATAATGCTGTTAAATCTGTGTTTACCAAAGAATTTAGGCCCACCAGGACGTTGTTCAGCCATGAAAAATGTTCTCAATACCACCTCTCCCTAGAAGTTATTCTCTTGTTATTGTGTTAGTGGCCTCAGGCACCTCCAGTTTGCTATGTCAGGATGATAAGGAGGAAAAAAGATGATTTCTCCTTTTTAGATCAGCCCTGAACTCCCTGGGACAGATTACTGTGTCATCGAAAACCCGGGGCGGCATGTTTGGACTACACCAGATTGGGAGTCTTGCTGACTAACTGGCAGTTTCCGTCGCCAACCTGATAACTCTTCTCCAACATCCCTCACCCCAGCCCAGCCAGCAAGACAGCCAGCGAGGCAGGCAGGCACTTTTTTTTTGTTTTTCCTCCCTGCCTTTTTCCTGTCGCCATCTCGGTATTTAATCTAACACCGGCAGGCGGCAAGAAGGGTTTACTTTTCCCCCTGCAAAGACAGCTCTGCGAGGCGGAGAAGGCAAAAGTGGGAGGAAGAGAGCCGAGCATTCAGGCGGGGAGGGACAGGGGAGTCTAGGCAAGGCACAGGAAACCTGGGCCAAGCTTCACTTTTAACAAAAGCCTTTCATCTTTCTCTTCGCTTTCCCCCAAGACAGTGTGCTTCCAGCAGTGGGATCCTTTTAAGTACATACCTGATAAGGAAACTTTTTTTCTTCCCTTTCGAGAGTGCATAAAGGAAAAGTATCCCCCTCCCACACACATATACACACATCCCAGTGCAGTTAAACCCTCTCATCTCTTTGAATGCCAGATACTGTCCCTTTTATCCGCTTCAAGCTGGTTTCCTATGGCTATTAACTCATTCAAAACAGGTAATTATAGCAGGCAAACAGAGACACGGCGGATCAGAGTGAGCCGCTCAGGCCCACTCCACCTTTGCAATCAAACCAGGCGACGTCTCAGCGAGTGAGTTAACAGGGCAGAGGTGGACGAGGATCCATTTGCGGATAACTGCACCTAATCCATTTTAGTCAGGAGTCGCCGTGGCAGGGCTGTGTGTGCACCGGGGGAGGACCCATGGGATGTATGTGATGGAGGGGTCATAAATCACAGAGGAGAAGTTGAGAAAGTCGAGCTCCCATAGAAAGAGAGAGGTAGCAGAGGGGGGATGTGTGTGAAACGCCCCTCAGAGTGAAACAACCGAGGCTATCATCACCTTAGTTAAAATATCAGCACGCAGGCGAGGACAGGGCCGCAAAACAATGACCTCCTCCCTGTGGCAGCAGAAGAGCAGGATTCATGCACAACCTTTGGTGGCTGGTTGTTATTGCAGTACTATTCCCTTAAGTGTAGTTAACGCAGGCTCAGCCAGTTGGTGGACATTTTTATCCAAAGCGCCTTTGCTGCATGCATTTTTAGCCTGGCTGATCCCAGAGGGAGTTGAACTACGAGTTTGACAGACTTTCTCATGGGGAATTGAACCTTTAACTCTGACAGCGTTAGTGCTCGAGGTCTGATGGAGAACACCTCAACCTAGAACGGATAGCAAAAAGAGAGAGGAGAGGAAAATCTCCATCTCAGGAGCCAAGGAGTCCTTTTTCACCTATCTTCTCATCTGCACAGGAAGTAGATGACGCCCCGGGGGAGCCCTCACTCTTTCCTTCCATGTCTCCTTTTTCTCCTCCACTGTTTGTTGTTTCAGGTAATGAAAACAGAGCGGCTGACAGAGACGTTTTCATGTTGTTTTCCTGACCTGGACGACATGGCAGAGCCTCCTGCAACGCTTGTTCAAGGCAGAGGTGAAGTTTGACAAGATCCTTAAACATTCTCTCCCTCTCTCGTCTCCTTCCTCCCTCCACTCAAGTTTGGAAGCAGGCCGTTGCATAAGAAGCTCTCTGTATCTCTGCTAATGGGTGTCTAATTGATCCCATGGGGTTTCACTGGCATGGGGAGAACTTATTTACTCTTGTGACAGGAGTATTTCAGCTCATACATTTTTCTCATATCTGCCTTTACACCTCGACTTTTCTCTCTGAATGTGGCCGCCATTGCCTCACCCGCCTCAATGTCCTACAAATTGGCTTCCAACAGGAGTCCAAGTTGCCAGAGAGCCATTAGACTTGAAGTGTACCCAGGGATTAATGTGTCAGGACCGTTGTGTGATGCACAGGAATCAACGCTCTTCATTAGGTCTGGCTGAGGAATGGGATGAATTCCCTCTCTGCCAACATCAGTTCATCTCAGCATGCTCTCTGCTCCTCTTCCTCTGGCTTTGGGTTGACCTGATCCTTTAATAAAGCGTGACAGGCGCCAAATATTGGTGGAAATCAACATTTCTATAGAACCTTTTCCTACACTGTGCCATCAAGGACCAAAAAAGGAAAATGAAAAGCACCAATGAAACACCTGCACCACTGCTGACAACAGACCTGATTGTCAACGATGCCCATCTCCAATTAGACAAAGTGGTAATCTTCCCCTGACAGACTGGATCAGGCTTTGTCCTGGTGGGGCTTCAGAGGAGGTTGAGGAAGGAGGAAAGAGACGGTTAACACAGCCGGCGACTTAATTTGCTGTAAATACGGCCCTGTATCCTCCCACAGAGTTACCTGACTCAGCGCAGTCAGACGGCCGGGTGGCTGACTGGCCGGTTGGTCGGCTGACTTGCTGTCTGCTTGTGGGAATCAAATCCTGTCAGAGATAACAGCTAATCATTTGTCACCCCGAGAAGCAATTCCCTCCAATCACCCGGGAAGAGAGTGCCACTTTATTCCACTGCGCTGTCAGGATGGCAAGAAATTACATTCGGCCATGCTTTTCTCCCTCAACCCCCCCACCCCCAAATCTCTCCTGAGCCCCGTATGAAACGATAGAACAACAGCTGACAAGATTGAAAATGTCTTCCCAACCCCAAACATAGACATACACATGTTTGTATTACTATACCTGTGAGGACGTTCCTTTGAATGATTCATTCCCTCAATTCTATTATAAAACCAACCATAATATCAGTGTTAACCTCAAACCTACGCCTGGAGGAGGAAAAACCAGCTAAGAAGTATTGAGGAGTATTTAGTTGCCAATTCATGAATGTAGGCCTGTAAAACACACACACACACACACACACACACACACACACACACACACACACACACACACACACACACACACACACACACACACACACACACACACACACACACACACACAAACGTAGCCTGTCCATGCAGCTGTTCCCTTTTGGGATTCCTTGAGTTGTTACACTCTCTGTTTTCTCAGTTAGACAATCAGTTGGATGGAACAGCGTCCAACAGCTGGGCCCCGACGCACAAAAGTAACCACTTCTGCAGGGGATGACTAAAAGTTCCTGGAGGAAGGGAATAATTTATGAATAAGACAAATGTGACATCCAAGATGTTTAGGAAATACTCTCGTCCAGCACGTCTTACATAGCTGAAATACATGACACAACTCTGTTGGCAACACTGAACAGGAAACCACCAGATAAGGTTGTGATCATGTACATTTACAACTTAGCTTTTTGTCTCAGTCAGCGGTTTCAGCTTCAGTTTTCCCTGGACGAATAAAAACAGCCTTTTTCAGTTTCCTGATAAACTTTGACTTTGTTCTCTGTTTGGAAATTTGCACCCTCTCTCTTTAGCAACAAGAGACATTTCATAAGTTGATCTCTGGATTGTATGTCTTAACACACTCATTGGAACTCGGCAGTTTGCCAGATTCTGTTAAACTCCATGTTGGCTTTCAACAAAAATATACCAATTTTCTTTTTTGTCTTATTTGAAAGGGCGCAACTGTTCCTGATAAAAGCTGAGGACCTGCAAACGACCTGTTTATGTGAGAAACTGAACACAGTTAAATGTGCAGTAAAGAGCTGTAGCATCACATTTATTAGGTAGATGCTTTCGGCCAAATTAAATTGGGCTACACGTGAAGTTCAAGTCCAGACAAATATGGTCTCAAAATTAACATCAGAATTAGTTTAAACCCAAACAACAGGATGCATGAAAACTGCAGCAGCTCCTGGTGCAACACAGCTAAATGCTATTTGGTGCATTCGATCAGTTCATAAAGGTTCATACTCTGAGTTAGTGAACTGCTCTGGGACGGCTGCCCACACTGCATTGGCCATACTTAATTACATTATGCATGGCGTGGGGATATTCATAACATACATGAATAGTGGATTAAAAGAAAAGAGAGACAATATTGCCAGTGTGGAAAAGGACCTCTGACATTAAACGAATTTGGTAATGTATTTGAGAAAAGGCACCGTCCTATTAGATTAGCTATGCTAAATTAACGACCGTTTAGAGAGGAGAGAAGGAGTCCAACCTGAGAGATCGGTGCGACGTTGACGTCTGGGAGACACCAGCTTGTTGATGCATAATGCTAAGTCTGTGTGTGCAAGATAAGAGTTCCATACAGTAGGCCTTAGGCCCAGTGCTGCATAGATGTGTCAGGGAGTGGGGGAGGATGTGTGTTTGTACACAGATATGTAGGAGAGCATGTGTGTTAGTGTGCAAGACAAATGAGAAAGGTGCTTGACGGTGTGAGGCGACTTATCTCTCATTATGGGGAACAGAGGATGAATAAGGCAGTCGATAGAAGAGAAGAAGAAGTGGAGGTAGTTGATGTGCAGTTTTAGGTGTGTGTGCACGACTGATAGATATGAAGAGGGAGGAGGGCATCCACAAAACTGTTAGCCAGAAAATCAGGTTACAGGTAAAGATCGCTTGAGCTCCGACTTTGAAGAAGAGATGTGGAAAATCGATCATTTCAAGCACACGATTTTAAGATATTTGTAAAATGCTCCATCAATAAATGGATGTAGCAATCATGGAAGAAGAAAAAGACAAAATTCAAGAGCCCACATACCAGGGGAGAACTGAATAACTGAATAATGTATGCATACTATCAGTTGGGCATAAAGCAGTTTTGGCCTTTACAACCTGTGAGAGCAGGGGTGGGTTTCACTTCCTGCACGTCTGAATAATTCAAATAACCAGGTGGAGACTCTCAGAATACTTGAGCTCTTTTTTCTGGAAGGTAAAAGAGCTGAGTTCTTACTCAGAACGGCTTCATGAAAGATTAAAATAGGTGTCAGAGCGTCAGAGAGAGGTCAGCAGGACGAATGTGTTGCCGAAACAAAACACCCGACCTTTTCTCCTCAGCTCACCTCCTGCTTTCACCTACATATGAACATCCAGTCTGCTGCTGCTCTCTCTGCAAGTCACTCTGGGTGAGAGCATCAGCTAAATGGCTAAAAGGTAAATGTAAAATGACAGGCCCTGGAGATCTCCCTGCCATGGATGTGTGTGTTTTCCAAGGAGTTCAGGTCTGCCCTTGATAAAAGAGGGAAAAAATGTATTTGTGCCAAAGAGGAGGGAAATGAAAAGAGGGATTTGCCATCACAAAAGTGTGTCTGACAGGTTGAAGGGCTGGAACTGTGATGGAACGGACACCTTGGTGGGATTCCTGAAGTGGCAGCTCCTGAGCGTGTACGAAAGGGGAAAGTATGATCCACAGGATCAAGATCACAACGTCCTTCCTACCTAAAACACCCTCTCTGAAGCATTTTGTTCTGTAATAGGATGTTCACTGCATTTGGTATAAAGGATGAGGTAGAAAATAACTCTTCACCTGCCTGGATCCGTTGTATTTCAGAGGTATGACGCTTAATTTCCCTCTGGAATAAACAGAACCTGTATGTAGCAGAGAAACTCCCGGGTACCAGTCCCTGCAGAAGCTTCAAATTACTTTAAATCAATGCAGTAAAATAAAACAAAATGCATAATAACGTGGCAGCTCTCCGGTGGGCGCTCAGAGAACGGAGAGAGCAGGATGAAGAGACAAAGGTTCTCTGGGCCAATGTTGTCGGCTTCTCGTCTTTCTCTCCATCTCCAAAACGCCCCACGCTGCTCGCTCCTCTCGCTGCCCTCGGTGGCCAAACAAAGAGGAGGATGGCTGTCAGAAAAGTAACGAAAATCAATAAACGCGAGACCCCACCACCAACCACCTGGCCAAAGGCTCGAGGTTCTCCTCCACGCCGTTACAGCTCCTTTCGCTCTCAGGGTTTTCCTTCCTACGCTAACCTGAGAAGAGCAGAGGAGGCCTGAGGAGCAGCTGGGCTCCTCCCACAGTGTTACCCGTGGGCTGGCGATGGTGCTCAGGTGTTGGGGCAGGAGGTCAATGAGGTCGCAGAGTAGTTGGCCACTATTACCACCACCGATAGGTTTACGGTATTTGTAAGAGATGCTTAAGTCCTTGTTTTTACTTTCTTTGCATGTTTGGTGGTGAGCGGCTGTGCTGAGGTATTTACAGTTTACAGTTCTCTGAGATCACTTGGCAAGCTAACCGTGTGGGTGGTGCAGCCTGAACTCCATTCTGCAAATGAAAGGTGGGTGAAGTGAATGAGAGTTTAGGAGGGTTTACTCGAATATCACAACCGAATATCCAGCTTTTTACTTGAACAAACTTGTTGACAACCCTCTGATTGTGGTGGTGTTACTCAGACATTCTGCCTTCTGCCCCGCTGGCATCTAAAATAAGGCAGAGACGTAACCATGGAGAAGTTTCTCTGCTCATATCAGGTTTGTAGAGGCCTGATTTTCTTTCTCTAGATTGTAGTCCAGTGCGGTCGCTTCACTCCTTTCTCGTTGCACTGTTCTACCTCTGGCTCTGATTTTCCTCAAAGCGTGCCTCTATCGCCCGTGGTTCCTCCAGGAAAAGAGGAATTTGAGTGAGAAATCCTGTCCCACCAGCCTTTTATCCCTCTCTGACATCATTTATGACTTTCTCAGGATAACAACATCAGCTGAAAATCAAAATATGACTCAACAGGCCCTTCCTCTCTCCCTCTCTCCCTCTGACATACTGTTCTGGCACCATATGGCAAAACAACATAAAACCTCTAATGCACTCCAACTGTGGCTCGCCTTAAACGCTGCTGCACCCTGTAAAGAGAGCACTTGTTTCCTCCCACACAATACGAGGGCGACTTCATCTCAATTACACCCAGAGGTGAACGTTTCTCCTCAACACCTGAACGATTGGCGAACAACATCGAGCTGAGCTCTAGAGAGCAGCACTATTCTACCCTCCTCATCTCCACTTACAGGTATTACAGTTGAGGTCAGCAGAAAGTGTGTCTGAAGCCTCGCGGTTAATTCCTGCCATGTTAGAGCATCTTAAAGGAAGGTTTTAGTGATCAGGGAGACTTTTCCTTCCTTCTTTTCCCCACAGGTTTTGGCTCTGGATAATCTATGCCAGCACTGAGAGAATCCCTCTGATACTGGTGTTACAGCAGAGGCCCGCCCACGCCAAGACCTCGTCATGACTGATGGTGTAAGGGTCACAGCTACTGCCCTCCAACATGGGGCGTTGATTGTAAGGATGTAGGTGGAGGTTATGCTGGAGACCTCTAGGAGGACTAGTGTTGGTTCGGTCGATCTCTCTACCTCATGTTGTCGACTTGCTCTATTTTTTCGTCTGAAGATACGATATGAAAATTTTCATAAATGAGATGTGCAATGTCTTTATAGTCATAGCAATAGCATAGCATAGAGTGTCAGAATTTATTTTAAGGTCAAACACGATTGTGTCGTGACAGTAAAGGCATTTTAATAGTTTAAAGAGAGCATCAGGGGTTTTCTTGAAATTTTTATATTTACATGCAAAAGCACCTCGAACAAACTCAAACATCTCTATGGTAAACCCAGGATGCCTCCCCTCCTCTCTTATCTGCCTCCCCCCTCACACCAAAGAGAGAGAGAGAGATAAGTGGTGACGACGGTGGGTGGGTTTGACAACAAGGACAGACGTGTGTTTTTGTATTTTTTAATAAACATGACCCTCGTGGCTTCTCTTAAAAAAAGGGAGGGAGTGAGGGAGAAAGGGAAGGCCTCTCAATGACGACAATACCTTCGCCTGAACAAAAAGAGACAAGAGGTGTTATCACAGAGGAGGTGGGGCGTGGTGGTGGTGGTGGTGGGGGCTCTCAGGGAGGAAGAAGTGCCCCTCATTGAGACCTGCACCCTCTGCTAAAAATAGCAGGAAGTTAACCTCGACTTGTCGATGAGAAGTTAAGGAAATAAAAGCCTGTTTTGCAGCATGTTTTTGCTCATAGCCTTCTTCTATTTAACAGAATAAATGCATGGACTGCAGATGCAGCCTGGAGCAGAGTGTGTCTGGAGATACGGAGCATCAGACAAAATAACAACCAGAGTTCAACAGATAAAAGTTCAAGCAGCATAAAAACAAAACTTTGCGTCTTTTTGCTGATATGCTAATCTGGTTTTCAGGGACGTTTGTTGCTTCTATTGGCCTCTGATACGTCCACACAGGACTCTATGGACAAAAGGATCACTTCATTTCATTAGAGCAATACTGTAGAGGAGACCGGAGGAGGAAGAGGAGGGGGAGGATGGGTCGGCTTTGTTATACCTCTTCCAATAAGGGATTATGACACAGATCATAAATATACTCAACCTTATAAATATTTGAGCTTGGCTACTCCCCTTGCTTAATGTGCTGTACAGGCCCTAATTAAGCCACTATCTGATAGATGCCACTGCATAATGATGTGCGAGTGTCTGGGGCTGGGGATGGGAGGCAGGAGGAGCGGCGGCGGCGGCTGAGAAGTATCATCCAACTGCTTGCTTTGTAACAATGATAGTAATGTTAATGATGGCGCTGCTACTTAACTTAGAACTCCTCAGCTACTACAGCTGCAGCTCTGAGCGCTGAGAGCTGAGTCTGCGTCTGTCAGCTGATCCAGGCCTTCAAATCTCACAAACCTCCACGAGTCATTTCCTGTTTCTTATTTCGCTATAAAAGTCTCTTTTCTTCAAAATAAGAATGATTTGACACCGTTTTCTTCACTCTATTGCCACATTTCAGTGTTGTTATGTTGACATTTCTAAGGCTGACCTTTTTCCAGAGATGAGTTTTTTTCTGGTCTGAACTCCTGAGTATGAAGATTAAACTGTTCCTTGTTCCGTCTCCTTTTCATATAACAACATTTCTAGAGTCAGAAATGAAGTCCTATGATTAGATTGGCGTTGTTTGCAGTGGTCTCCCTCCTCCTCCTTCACAGACACACACTCCTACACACACACACACACACACACACACACACACACACACACACTATCTGAATGAGATAGACCAGGCATTGATTTACACGTCTCCGTTTCACCCCCTCCTCTCTCCCTGCGATTACAGCCAGCTACCTTTTCCTGCCTCTGTTCCACTGCACCTATTGGTAAATTTCCTGCTAAATTCTGCAGTAGTGAACACATCTCGAGTTTTTCTGCTGATCAGGTCCATTTGTAGTGCAGGACTTGCTTTGCCAAGCACTATTTGAGCTGTGATTCACTCAGTAACATGCTATCCAGGTCACGGTTCCAACCTGGTGACATCAAGATGAAACTTCTCACATTTGACCTAATGTTCAACCACCAAGTTATTCTAATGAAAGGGTAATGAGACAATATATGTTAACATTTTTAAACTGAGATGTAGGACTTCTATTGCACATGGTGAAAGCTCCTAACAATCAAAATAAAGAGAGGAAACCTGGCCTAGTTTTCACACCTTGAGACAATTTACAAGCAGAAAATAGACGCAGAAAAGTTCCATGTTTACGATGCCAGGGGGAGCGATCTATTCTGGACCCAACTGATTCTTCTGAGCTTCCTTTAATTTAAAGAGTCCACTTGTAATCTTAAGACCGGAGAGTGACTTCTCACCTCGAGTTCAAAATGTGAAACCATTGTCTGGTGAACTTCTGCCGCTATAGTTCTGCATTTAACCGTCGGGAGAGGCCCACAAAGCCCGGCAGGACCTCAGAACTTCATGACTCAATTATTCCACCATTTGATTCATGTGCTAACCAGATGATCAATGCAGATTAATTATGTAATAGTCATTTTGGCGGTCGGCCACGTTCAGCAGAGGGAAAAAAGAAGAGAGCTGTGGAGGAAAGGGGTAAAAGCCACGAGGGCTGCGGACTTGTTCAGGTACTCAGGACTTATTCAATTACCAGAGGCATAATTTCTGGGTTCTAGTCTCCTCCTTTCACACACACCCCCCCACTCCGCTGACCTGCGCTGCTTCTGACAGGCTCTTATTACTGAGCAAACATGCCTGTGAAGTAGGCATGAAGCAGAGCCTAATGAGCACATTATTGTATTTACCTTAGATAAGGTGAGCTGCACGACGCGATAAGAGGCAGATAAGGCCATGTTTGAACAGTGGATGTATACATTCAGTGGGTCTTGTGGTATTTGTCAGTTTTATCAAAAGGTGGCAGAGGGTTGAAGGAGGAGTGGGAACATGTTCAGCCACAGTTCAGAGACACGGTGATGTGAATCTGGACAAAACGAAGCATCAATAATCAGAGAGAGGTTCAGTGAGCAGAGTTATGAAACGCCTTGCCTCTAATTGCCAAATGATATTTCCAGAGAGGGCGATGCAGCTAGCAGGATGGGGGTGGGGTTGCAATCAGGCACTTTGGCAGGAAGTGACCTGATGACTCATGTTGGGGGTAAAAGGTCATCAATGAGTCCTTTTACTCCAGCCTGGCCTGCTGCATCCTTCCCTGGAGATCTCACATTTAAAGCACGGCGCTATTGCAAAGAGGGCCTCTCAAATTTATCACCTATTGACCATAGTTCATGGCGGAGTCATAAATCCGTGCTTCAGCTCCAGCAGATGGCCACCTCAAAGCTCCGTCAGCTCCATAATACGAACTGGATACAAGCAGAGAAGAAGAATGACGCCGTGAACTCGCTGTCGTGTGAAAAGGTATCCGCCGCTGTCAATCCTGTGCAGTCGCAGCTTCCTGAATCGGAGGTTTTTGTCCCCCAGTGGCACCTATAGTGTGCCAGATGTGTGCCCCCCCCAACTCCCATCCTCCTGTATGTGACCTGAGACAGGCCCAGGGCAGAATTCTGGGTAATTTCTCGCTCGCATCCTACACCGTCGATTGTGGCGCCTTTTTGAGGTGAGGGAAAGTGACAGCAGCGACTCTCCAGGGCAGAGCTTCCCAGTCGAGTGGATCAGCAGACCGAGAATCGCTTATGAATAGTCATTAGGCCTTCATTACAAAGCCCCTCACTACCCACTTCTTCCTGTGCAACCAAATGCCTCTTGTCATCTTCACAAGGTGTATCATTTAATTGCCAATTGATTTTTCTCTCCCCTGTATATGACAACATGTCACATAGTAAAATGCAGCCTCGGCCGGCCCGAGGCCACCGCATATTCTTGGCATCCTGAACCGCCTCTGAATATTCTTCAAAAAGAGACAGGATGCTTCAGCCCAAAGAGAGCTTAAGCGCCTCACACAATAATTAAACTCAGAGAGAAGAGAAGGAAAAAAACATTCTTTGTGCGACGACTGGCAATTGTTTCTTTGTGACCCATTTTCTGTTTCAAAGGCCACGAAGCTCAGACTGTGTTTCTTGTAATGTAAAGAGTGACGAGTCCAGATCTGTGTGTTTTCTCCCAACATGCCTATTTGCTGCTCACAGTCACTGTCAGCCCCATCAGCAGACGTGACACACCTATTTTGCCTCAAAGTAAATGTAGGACAATCGCTGCCGATCGCAAAAAAGTGAATGTGGCGTAAAATAAACGGCGACATTAGAGTGACAGCTCGACAGACATCCACTGTGGACATTCTCTGTCAGGAAAAGGGACGCAAATGGTGAGGCAGTGTCACTCCCCCCTCACTTATCATGTTCTGATGCATCCCCTAACAGCTGCCTGTTGTGTTCCTGTATGTTTTTTGTGCGCTGACGAATTGCACCGTGTGTTCCCGTGCCGTTGTAATGACATCCAAATCGGCAGGGTTATCTGTCAGGTGCACTTCGCCTTGTGTTTGACTCCCGGGAGGAGCGTGCATTGTGTCAGCCGGGGCACAAAAAAAAAAAAAGCATTACACGTCGCCTGTGTTTGCAGAGCAATTTCATCTCGCCCGCAATGCGTGGAGGATTGAGCTCGGAGCCTTGTCTAGCCTTCAAATGTGGCAAATCAGCACAGTCGCACCCTTTGACGCGAAATGCGGCACGATTATCGAGTTGGTGCAGCCTTAATAAGCTGAATAATGAGGGAATTTCAGAAATGCCCAAGCGCCATTATACCCCAACAATAAGAGCTAGGAGTGAGTAAACCAGAGCAGGGCAGAAGGTAGGCGTCGGGATATAATGAGGCTACTGTGTAAGTAATGTAGTCTCTATTGTATACCCATGTAAATGCCCATTTCTTCACATGCACAGCAACGACGGCATTAAGCCAGTCAGAGATTTCTGGAAGAATGGCACACAGTGGTTCTCTTTTTTCTGCCTCACCCCTCTCTCTGCCTCGCTCCTCTCTCCTCTCTGTTTTCTCTCGTCGTGGTGACAGCCAGTGACGGCGGCTGGCAGCCTCCTGGCTTCTTGAAGGCAAACATTACAGCAAAGATGAGCTGCAGGTGTGCCAGACTTGTAAACATGCGCTAATTACACATTTTCAAGCAGATGACAATGAGGTCACAGAAATAACTGCTGGTTTTTTTCTCTTTAACTCCACAATACGCTAAGTGACAACGACAAAATCTGCTCTGAACCTGCAGTTTATCCAAAAGATTGCCGTGTCTACAAATGACCAGGCTGTTTATTTGGTCCTTTTTAAATTAAATTAATTTTCATTCAGCTGTATAAAAAATGAACACAAGGCCTAAATTAAAGACTTGATAAGAGGATGTTTTGCAGTGAACCCTGCACACAAAGCCAGATCTCTATTTTACATGTGTTAAATGTCTGAATGGGGTAAAGGGGCAAACCATTTCCTCATGATCATGATGGCCATTAATTATACTGTCGCTTCATTCAATACTGTTTGTCCTCATTTTTGAAATATGAGTCGCCACCACAGTAAATTATGTCAGGTACCTCACAAATCACGCCCTGGGCCGGCTGAGCGGCTTCAGCTGGAAGATGGCGGGGGAGGTCGGCTCAGGAAAACAATCTCTCTCCTGCATTGTCAGACAGGAGGGGGATACCCGGCGAATAGGAACATACATCAAAAGAAGTGCCAAACAATTGTCTGTTTTTTATTAATAAGCTCTGAATATTGCTGCTGGACAAGGCCAGGAGAAATGCCTGGCTTGCACTTTTTTCTGCAACACAATACAGGTGCAGAATTTAACAGCCCTGTACTGGTGGGCTGTATTTTCCTGTGGCATAAAGAGGCTTGTAAAACGTCCTAATCTGTCAGGCCGTGTCGAGGCCGGTCTGTTGACACAGAGGATAGGTCCATCTTAGCAGGTCGGTTTAGACTAAAAGTGACTCCTAAGAGATAACAGAGGACCTCTGTAGAGATGTGTGCCTTTATCTTACAAACAGGAATGAAAAAGTCTTAATCAGATAGAGATTTTAACACCATATATGCTCCTGTGGTTTCATGTTTAGTCAGTACGGCTCTAAACTTTCAGGAGGTCTAAATGCTTTTCCATCCACATGAGAGTAAAGATCTGTTTGTAACACACATTCTTGGATATATGCTAATATCAGACCCTTCTCCTCTGCAGCCCCCAAAGCAAACACTCCTTTCTGAACCCCACAAATCACCAGGGCAACTTTGACAGGAGACAAACCCCCAGCTGGAGCAGAGAGTTTCTATCTGAGGGCCTGATCTGCTGCACTTTGTTTAAGTATCTCTTTCCATTTGTTGGGAGGCTAATCCTTTTTTTTTTTACAAGCTGTTAATATTGATTGCCACCGCGGATGAGAGAAGGGCGGCTCAATCTCAATAACAGCATTCCATTATATGGCAGACGACAGCCATGCCGAGTGTGCATCTTCCATGCGGCCACGCATTTAGGGTATTATCAAATTGATAGTGACTCAAATTGATTTGGATAATGAAGGTCGCTGCACCTTGAAATATAATGGCCACTTATTGTAATTACCATCACAATTATGAAGGTCACCGCATCAGAAACAATGGCACTGACATTGTGACCAAAGCAATCCTGTTGAGCTTTTACTATTTAGTGGAGTGATGTGAAATATGACTGCATCTAAAAGGTCACGTTTTACATGTCTGTCATATGTGTGTCTGGGATTTGATCCTGCTGTCATCCTAAAAAGCTGTCAGATAACAGAGGATCTCTAATTGACTGGATGTAGCTCACTAATTTAATGTCAGACATCAAATAATACAAATAAACGGACAAACGAGTCCAGACTCCAAACCCTGCTCCTGTATGGTTTTTGACTTCAGTCAAAAAAACTCACACACACACACACACACACACACACACACACACACACACACACACACACACACACACACACACACACACACACACACACACACACACACACACACACACACACACACACACACACACATCCTACCCGTCAACGTGTCAGAATAAAAAGGGACGACATCCCAAAACGAGCAACCTGTCATGGCCCCTTGGCTGGAGACAGTGTGAGAAAAACCTCCACCCTTCAGCTCAGATGCAACCTGCCTGATGGTAATAATCTGGTGATCTACCTCCAAAGGAAGCAGCAGGGATGTCTGTCTGCTATCTCTGAGAATCAAACAATGTTGGAGTGCGTTTCCTTTCACACAGTGGAGCCTACAATAAACCCTCGGCCTTTGTTTCGACGCCGCTGAGCAGGAGGATGACCTCAGCTTTGAAACAATAAAAGGGTCTGTTATGGTCTCTCCAGGGGCCGCCTGCCTCAACTTTGTTTCTCCTGAACGTGTGAGAAAAGGGAAGAAGGCAGAAAAAAGCTCAGGTTATAAACTTTTCCTGCTCTTTAGCTGCAAATTGATGGCAATAAGAGTGTCACCAAGGAGGAGATTTATGGGACGAGTGATGGCAAAGAAAGGTTAAAGTTTGATGCATTCATGTCCAGATTTAGGAGCTACACCTTTAAGAGAAGGAGGAATAATGAGAGATTACAGCAGAGGGACAGAGGAGGACAAACAGCCACTGGAAGTGTGTATGGAAGTGTGTATGGTGTGTGTATTGAAGTGTGTATGGTGTGTTGTTAGTAGTAGTAGTCGGAGGCTAGTAAGTGGGCGGAGGCATGGCAAACTGCTAAGAGGATCAAATATGGAAACACAACAAAAGCTGTGTCACAGGGGCATTTGAGTCACAAGTCTCCCCTCCTCTGCCACCCACCTCTTCCCCCGCCACCCCGTACCTCCAACCTCCTGTTACCACGACAGCGCTCCGCCACAAAGACAGCCCCTGATATGACAAAGAACAAAACGGCAGACAGATGTAGGTATTGTCATGCAGAGTGATCCCTCCCTCGCTCCAGTCCTCCTCCTCCTCCTCCTCCTTTCACCCAGAGAGGAGGAAAAACAACCTGCCCCGATGCCACTGCCTCCAACACTTCTAAAAAAAGTCACTGCTCTTCTTGTCGCCACCGCTGAACCTCGGAGACTTCCTGTGACCGTGTGACGTCACAGCGACTGCAAAGTTTGATGGATTTTTCTATCTGGACCCTTTAAATGCCAAAAAACCCAACAGTTCTTTCTTTAATCGTCAGGAAAGACTCCTGAGGAGTTTTGACTGAGAGCCAGAGGAGCAGCTCCTTCAGGCCTGTGGAGGCCAGCTGATGCATTGATCCAGTTTCAGCATCAAACGTTTTTTTATTTTTAGCTTGTTGGTAAACTGGGTGAGACTCGATGCTCTCATTTCATTCTCAAATCACTGTCACGGTTTGCTATTTTGACTGACTGAAGTCATGAGTGCAGTATTCTCCAAAGGGGGGCGTTGAAAACAGACTATATTAGGTCTAAATGCATGTTAGAGAAGACTTGGACCACGACACCAAGCCCTCATCGGCATCCTTCTCTTCAGGTGTCGGGTCATCTGCGTGGGACTGACCCGTGTCTGAGGTGGGCTCTTGATGAAACCGGGACATATTATTACAGCTGGGAGACCTGGGGAGATGCTGGCCTGGGGACGAGTCTGCTTGATTCAGTCCAGATGGGCGTCCCAACCTGTGACCGAAATAGCCCCACGCCGTCTCGCTGCATTCCTCAGGAGCACTCTTCATGGCAGAGATCTACGAGTTCCCTATGAGGAGAACCCTGAATCCAGCATTTTATATTCATGTTATCAGAGCCGGACGAAACGCTTAGATCAGCAGATATTAGGCGGTTTCATCTGACCAATCAGAGCTCGTTTCTCACCTTCACAGTGAGAACTCCACGATAAACACGGAGAGACACATAAATAGAGGAAAAGCTCTGATTTGAGACAGCAGGGCTCAAACCTTTGGGGTCACACTGACCACTATGTACATGAAACCGTTCCACTGAGCCTGTGCACCAAAATAACAGCTTACTTAACACGGGGGGAGTTCAGACGGCCAGAGAGGTACCTTAAATTAGCTGGAGCTTTAATCTAATTGGTGAAAGTCATCTGCTCCAACCTTCACCGTGCTAAATCCCCCTGCTCCCCAGTCTAGACTGAATTCTTGACGGTCCTGCTCTAATGTCCCGGGCCAGCAGCGGCAGCAGCAGCAGCAGCGGCGGGGGGGACAAATGCAGAGCGGCAGGCCAATCTGACATGAGGCCCGTCTCTGGGCTTTAATGCAGGGTGGCAGCGCAGGCCTCTTTTTAAGGGAATCAATTAAGGTTTAAAAAAGGTGATTCCTGGACGGAGTGTCTGGCTTTATTCCTGGGAGGGAAGAGGGGAAGGAGGAGGGAGGGAGGGGAGGTCCCATGGGGCTTAAATAGAAACCACACACACACACACATAATCACACACCTCAATGGCACCATTGTCGTAAGCAAACCACATAACTGCAAATTTGGCAGAGCCGTCTTGCCTGATTTGAAAGTTTACATGGTTGTTTTAGTGTCAATTGACTCTTGGACCTGTTGAAAGCGTAATTCCTCCCCCTCCTCCTCCTCCCAGCTCCTCTTTCTGTTCTTTTTTCCTCTCCTTCAACATCCCAAATTATGGGAAAAAACACAGCGACTTCAAATACGACGACTTCTTTGCACATCGACTTTCAGCAGATCTAGAAGAAGATCCGGATCAATTTGAAAGCAGAATTTGGAACAGCTGGGTTGATTTGGCTCGGCTTCTCCTTGTCACCCTCCATTTGAAACCACAGGCTGCTTCCCACATCACCCTTTGGTTGTTCATTAAAACTCGCCACCAAACCTCCAAACCTGTGGGAAAGGGCGGGAAGGCTTTCAGCCTCGTTCTGCACCGTTTAGCACCGAGCTTGTTGGATTTCACTCGGTTACAGCATGAATCAAAGGGAAGGAGTCTTTATCAACACAAAGGTGCTTCTACACCTTAGCATCGACTTTAATCTCCGCCCCGAGGCGCCAGACAAACTATTCTTTCCTCGGCGAGGCACCTTGCATAAGATGTTGAAATCAGCTTACGACATGATCTTTTAAAGCTCTCTCTTGTGTGCAGGTTTCAGCTAAAGGTGTGTGTCATTGTGATGTCAGAGAGATGAACAGCCTCCTGATCACAAGCCATCAGCGCTCAGATACACATAAACAAATCCAGGGAATGAGGTTAAGTGCATAACTCTTATTTATGTGATTCAATTTAGCCCCGACCGCTTGGCAATTCATTTTCATGATTAATTACAAAACCTGAAGGCACCTGTAATGCATTTGGTTTGACAGGGTGCGTTCACAGACGCTCGCTCAAACACACTGCTGTAAAATATTCAACCCCAGCACGTCTGAGGATGGTGAATCGTCTCATTTTCCTTTCCAGTGTTTATCTGTTTATTTTCATCCCCCGGGACTCAACAGTTACCTACACCTCTGATGCTAATAGCAGCTTTTGTGTAGTGTTGTGTGAGGTGTGTCTGCAGCTGACTGATGTTCAACAACATGAGAAACAGGCTGCAGTGGTTGTTGGAGATGCAGGCAGGGAAGATGCTGAGAGACAAGTTGGCTGTGCAGAATTCTGTGCTTTAAACTTAAAGTCGGACTCATAGAGCCAAAATCACTCCAGGGATCCTTGATCTGACGTGATGTATATCTCACACTGACATCCTATTAAATGTATTAAATATCAGATATCAGCCTGTTGGGTTGGAGTTTCTTGGATGCAGCTGCTTTCATTCTCTAAATTAATCCGTCTGCAGGTACAAACTTGTTTTTAGTGCCAAAATATGGCCTCAACATTTTTCTTTAAGAGGTTTATCTACTCTAAGTATGAAAATGACAATTTATGGAAGATATAAATATATAAAAGAGCTTGTTCAGATGTCAACACAAACAAAACATTTGGACGTTTGTCCTCCATTATGCTGCTGGTTCTCTATTCTCTCCTCCTTCACACAGGTTCCATTTTATGAATCACTGCCTGCTCCTCAAGGGAACGCATTGTGCATTCCTGGAGCCACGGCCTCCATCGTCTCAGCTCATATACAGGGAAAATTCATTTCAATATTTATCTCCATGAATATTTTTCTTCTTTTTGTTGTGGGGTGAAGAAAGAAAAATCACAAAACGGGTTCGGGGGATGCAGCTGCAGCAAGGAGATCATCAGACGGGGAAATTGTGCACAGTGGGAAGAAAAATCATTGTGTTACCCCAGGTGAAAAATATTGTTGCTTTGCTTAAAAGTGCATGCAAGGCGAGCTGCATTATTAGAATGTTTAAATATTAATTCTTCTGCTGGGTAGTAAAGATGATGGAGTCGCAGAGTCAACCACTTTGTTTTTGCTCCCCCTGCTTGTCGGCCACAGCTGCATCGCTCACTTTCTTCCCTATTCCTGCAGAAAAACACACTTTGCACGTCGGGTCACTCTTAAGATTGAATGTTAATTTGTTGAAACAAAACGTTGAACCACATCTGATGTCACAGGAAGGATCCACAGGGTATAACGTGACATCTGACTGGCTTTCATCGGAGAATCAATACCCTGCCTTTGTCTTGACTGAAGGTGAGGTCACATTTCAAGCACTCTGAGCCGCTGACAGTTAAAGGTAGAACAACATGCACTTAATGTGAAAGCCTCCTGTTGAGAGGCAGCGCTTTAAAAGTGCTTGTGGTCAAGGTGACTGTCATGAAGAGGTTTCACTCCATAAACACTATGAATAAATTTCACAAACTAATTATCACCTGATGCTTATTCCCACATTCTTTTCCAGAGACAACGTCGTGTAAAATTCTAATAAATCTTATGCAAATGGATGAAGATGGCTGATAACTACAATGCAGGAATAAAAGGGATCTCATTTGGAAATGAAACTCCTCTCAGTGCATCTGGGGGGGTGGGGAGGGGGGGCAGGTGTGATTTAGACAGCTCTTCACCGACACTCAGGTAAAGTGGTTAAAGTTCTCTTGTTATGTCAGAGAGAGATTTGAAAGCTGCCGGCTCAAAGGAGAGCATTAAGCTGCTCAGATGTGGAACACTTTGGGATCCTTCAGAGTGAAATGGATAAAGATACAAAGAGCCGACGGCAGGGAGGAGAGGGAGTGGAGAGGGAGGCGACAAGAGGCCGCATTCACACTGCAACTGATGCATCTGATCCGGACCACATGTGGAAAGAGGATCTCATAGCATCGGCATGACTGTAAGGAAATTATAGGGCATGCATCTGAGGTATTTATCAGAATTATGACAACATTATAAGGAAGGCAGATGTGATGACTTTTCATTTAGTTGTCTTTTACTGCATCAAACTTAATTTACATCCCAGATTTGATGTGAAAAAGTGACGTGTAAGCATCGGCTGGGGTTGTTGCACTGCAATAAATTCCCTTAATTTAAGGAATTTCTCTGTTTTTGAGCCTTGAATAAAAGTTTCTCTTAGAAACTTGTTAAAATAATTTTTTTTTTTAGAAAGAAATCCCTTCTAAGGATGAATGTGATGCAACCAGAGGCCATGAGGTCAGTGACACAAAGGAGACAACAGATAGAGATTTGAACGTCCCCAGTGCAGGCAAGTGAGAGTGCTGTCACTCTCCGATGGCCCCGTCAGCCCTGCCCCCACACCCCGCCCCACCTGAGAGCGATCCCGATGCATGTTCTGGCCACTCATGCAAGGGAAGCAATACACAAGTTGTGTGAGCAGCCACTTTAAAAGCTCATCAGGCGCACACTCTGCTTGTAGGAAATACCTTATTCATGACGGAGCCTTCCGAGGCATAGGTAATTACTTGAATCAAGGTGGCCTCGGAAATGTTTAAATCTACAAGGACTGGGAGAATGCATGAATAATGCAAAATAATTTGCATCTAAATTTTTTAAGTGTGCTTTATTCGAAAAAACCAAAACGCAGCTTCGATTAAAGTTTGATGAGTGAAAGCTGAGACTGTGTGTGTGTGTGTCTGTGTGGAAACGCACGCCTGCAGAGAAAACCTCCTCATTTGTAGAAATTATTTAGAAAGGCGATAAAGGGGACAGAGGAGAGGCGAGGAGAGCCAGAGGTAGTGCCGATAAATAATAATTAAGAGAGCGAGGTATTGCAGCGGCCGAGCGTCTGGAGGACGGTGTGAACAGCATCCACTGCGCCGTCAAACAGGTTGCTACCACGCTCTTACATTTACACCGCCGCTGAAAATCTTGTTTGGAGTTTTCCCCCCTCATACACACGTTTTTACAGCTACGCTTTAAATATTTATGAGATCATGTTGTTCACAAAGCAATATTTCCCTCTACGTTATGGCTCAGGCATTCTAGATGGCCAGGTTTGAATGTGCACCTCTCTGGTGTGTTAAGAGAAATTATGCAATGATTGGTGCATGTCAGGAGGTAATTTAGATGCTTTTTACATAACGTTGCATGAACAAGGAGCTGGGGTTGAAGTGCTTACCTGCTTTGGAGTGAAGAGGAAGAGGCGGAGATGGATGGGCACCGAAAAGAGAAAGAGAAACAGAAATAAATTAAAAGGTGAGCAGCTTTTAGAGGAAAAATCTTATCTTATGATTTAGACTAATATATGAAACCCATTGTTAAGATTGCTGTGAGTAAATTCTGCTTTAAAGAGCAGCTAAATGAGCTAAAATTAACTTCTGATGAATATCAGGAGAAAAAATTATGACAAATCACTGAATAATTATAATTTTTTTGACTATGATGAAACACAAATATTTCACATTACACAAAATATCCCCCATCGGCAGCAAGAGGCTGAGAACATGGGTTCGCGTCTCTCTGATTCCACATCGGACTGATAGAAGCAATCTGTCAGTTCAGATGAAAACAGGCTGAATGAATGAGTAACACACACACACACCTCTCCCTTTGTTAAACAAACCATGCATCCCTGCTTTTCTCTATCTGCTTGGCCCGGACTGGGAGGGCTGGGGAGGTGATAGAGGAGTTGGGGGATGATGAGGAGGAGGTGCACGCTGGGCATTTTTAAACGGAGGCTGGAAACAAAGGCCCCTCCTGAGGCCGGCCCCCTGCCCGGAGGATCACCTAGTCCCAGGCTACACTGCTCCTCTTTTCCCACGCTAACCTCCGGCCTCATTTGCATCCCCTGCTGCCCCTCGCAGCGATTATTTTCAGGTGAGCTGCTCTCTATAGAAGGCCTGGCTTAAGTATGTGTGTGGACTCCTACGTACATGTGTGTATTTATGTGATTTTATGTCTGGAGGTCTATCAGATGTGATGTGAGTATGCGTGCCTCCCCCTGATCCTGCTCTTAATTACGACTGACTGGCACCAGACACAATTGCCCCCTTGATTCGTCAGTTTGGCCCCCTCCCCAGCAGCCCGGGGTGACCCGAAGCATCTTCCAGCAGCTGGAGGAGGAGAACATGGTGCGCACACGATGAGGAGCACAGAGGGAGAGAGTTAGTGCTCAGACTGTCACTATTGTACGACGCTCTATAGGAGCACACTAGTGTACAATTAACAGTGCTGCCTATAAAGATGAGCATTCTAGCTCCTCTACAGTCACAGACTGATGCTGATATGATGCTAACTTATCCTACATGACTGCTTGTTTTACATACAGGCCTGAAAACTATTATCTACTATGTGTTATTACTAATAGCATGCTATGCTATTACCAGACACACCAAACATTCTGGATCCAGATGATGATCCGGATGTTGGACCGTTTAAATATATGTGATAAAATAAATGTAAAAATGTTTATTTTATATTAATTTAATAATTAATGGTGAGTCTATTGGTTTAAAATAAAATCTGGTCATCATTACTGATCCCCCCCCCCCCCCCCCCCCTTATAAGTGGCATTACAGACATGTAGCATGCTATGCTATCCTATGCTATGTATGAAACTATGCTGCAACACATTACTGGAACCTTTAATATCTAACAGTCAGCAGAGCACAAAGCTTACTGGTGAAGGAGTCCTGACCAAACTGGTTTCTTCAGTTCTCAGTGTGTGGATAAACTCAACCCTATGACAGTCAACACAATGAGTATTTCTGCACTAAACTTATGTACAAATGTTTTCATCGTTTTCCTCCCAAATGGACCTGAACTCCGTCACCCCGGCTGTGTCGGCCCCTTGTTCCTCCCACTGAGCGACACATCCAGCAAACCCACTGAACTCTGCCACAGCAGTTCTTCACAGAGACGGCAAACACACCAAAAATGTGTTTGTCCTGCTTCAGACAGGAGCTGCACACACAACTACATCTTATTATTTCATATCGTGAGCTGCACACCAACTCTTTCAGCTGTGGCAAGGGGAAACATCGCTGCAAGGCAGTGAACGCACACACACACACACACACACACACACACACACATACAAACACACACATCCCCTAATATAATTGTCAGAGTCTGTCCCTCCCCATCTCAGAGTGAAGCCCCAGCCTTCACAGAGAAGGGTAATTATCGTGTATCCGAAAGGGAGGATGCAACCATCTCTGGGTCTGATTAGAGGGGACAGGAGAGGAGTGTCGCCTCCCTTCTGCAAGCCGGCGTTTACAGGCAGGAGGAACCTTTCAGCCGCTATCAACAGCTGCCGTGGGAGGGAACAGTAGCCAAGGTGCTGGGATAGCAATGCATACTGAGACATGGATATAAATGAGGTGAAATGTGCATCACAAGGCTTTGGTAACTCCACAGATCAGTGTGTGGAGGTGGAGTCTTAAAAGGTCCACCATCAGTGTGGCAGACGCTCTAAAGTCAGGTGATGTTCCTGCAAGCTCTGCTGATGGAACAGAAACATAATCATCTTTCTTTCAGATGTTTTCACAATTTTTTGACTGATTTTCTGACCGATTTCTGATTAAAATCCAACTTTCTCCTTCTGACACTGGAAGTAAAAAACAAAGAAACTGTGCAGACGGCCTTTGCAGTTCAAAGAAAGGAAGTTAGCTTCCACTTGAGATGTCGTGGCTAATTGTGATGATCATACAGCAAAGTGAAAGTGGATGATGACAAAGCAGCAGAGTGAAAGGGTGAGGTTCCTCCTCATTTAGAAAAGAAATGAGGAGAAGAACCAGGAGGAAGTAAAAGAAAGAGACCCTGAGTTCAGATAGAAGATCGTCTGACTCAATCTCTGAAAATTGTCACTGCTGCAACAAACTCCCCTCCACCCCCCCGAGAGAGAGAGAGAAAAAAGAAAAAATACTTATCAGCGGTTACTCCTCCTTCGTTTTATTTCATTTATGAATTACAAGGAAAGATGCCATTATATATTATTAATTCTCTGCTGTTGCTTTGGCTCTGGCTGCTGCAGCGGTGAGCTGCGGATGTCGGCGGCGGTGTAATTACGTTCTAGCCGGGCAGCCATCCGTTTCCTTTCAAAAATTTACAGGATTCTTAATCACGTTGCTCATTTGGGTGCACGGTGGCGGGGATGGCGAAACACAAACAGGGGCACGTCTGTTTGCACGGGAACACCTGCTTAGCATTGATAGCAGATGTCAGTCAGTGAACTGAACAAAAAAAAGTGCATGGAGGGGGGGGGTGGAATTAAAAATGCAAGCATCACCAACTTCTTATTATTTACTTACTCCAAAAATGAACTACTGGAGTGGGAGAAGGAAAATCCTGGCAAACGCCGGGAAGCGAGGCCTAATTGTGCTGCTGCCTCCTCCCTCTACTCCTCTCCTCCTCTCCTCCCTCCTTTTAAAAACTAGTGGGCATTTGAACCTTTTTTCTCTCTTTTTCTCCCTCTTCTTCCTCTCCCTTTCTCCTGGATGCATCCCGCGCTGCAGTCTTATATTTCTATCCGTTTGCATCAGTCGTCGCTGCATTATTCATTTGCATTATAGCTCTGGATGGTAATTAAATTTTGCCTGGGATGCCGTTGTATTTAAATGAAACGTGAATATTTTAGCGAGGGAAATGCAGAATGCTTAATCTGCCCCCCCCCCCCCCCCACACTCTCTCTTCTTGCCTTTTAAAATCTTCACTATTGAAACTCTTTATTGTGCTCGCAGCTCGTTCTAAACGGCTTCTTCTAAAGAATAATAGTGTTGAGTCAACAGCTGCATTGACAAACATATTTCAGCTGATGCATTTGCCGGGACAGGGATATGTGATACCTCTGACACACACAGCTTCCTCCACTACACAAAGATACAGACATAAATGTTCAGGGACATGCATGGAAGCAGAATCCTGCTAAAAAAAAAGGGCCTCTGAGGACCTTTGACTGACAAACACAGAGAAAGAGAGCTTGATAAGGGAGGAGAGAGGGAGAAGATGGAGGAGAAGAGGGGGTGGGGGAGGGAGACCTTTGGCAAAAAATACATTTGCAGGTAGTGACAGAAAAAGGAAAAAGTAAGCAAGCCTAAATCGACATCCTTGAAGTTTCCTTTAATTTGGCTTTACTTCCTGAACGCAGAGCTTCATGTGTCCTGATTGGTTGAATCCAGTTTTTTTAATGAACTTGAACATAAAATGACCTGAAAAGGCTCTGAGTGTGTGATGGTGAGGGAAGAAGAGGAATCAGAGGGAAAGATGCAGAAGATGGAAGAACAGGAAGATGATAGAGAGACCCTGAGAACGAGATGACAGAAGGGAGAGAGAGGTTGAGAGGCAGAGGGATGAGCTGTGCCTTTAATGCCCATCTGGCCCGGAGATGTAATAAAATTGACATATTGATTCCTTTGAATTTACGAATGCCTGTTTCATAAACTCCATTTCCAAAGCCGAGGCCTCTTTAGAGGCCTGTCATTTTCCCCCCAAATGGATCAATTATGTGCCCACGTAATCCTGTTACCTGAGAAACCCACGCATACTTCTCCCATTTGCGGCGCTTCACCGGGCGCACAGACTCGCATTATGTGCACATAAACAACTCCGGTGTTTTTTTCTGTGTGTGTGTGTGTGAGTGTGTGTGTGAGTGTGCCTCCTCCTAATATTAGCGATTGTTTTCTCCCCCCCGGTGTCGTCGTACGAGTGTCTCCCGGAGGGTTTTTGGGAGGTCTTTCCTCTGTTTCTCTCTGGTTTGTTTTTGAACTTGTAGAAATCCCTTTCACCCCCATAAACTGCATTTCTTCCACCGCTACATCAACACAAACATCACATCAGATCCCTGTTAAAAGCCCCATAAGCATCCAGCAGACAGAGGGCAATATGTGGGATCCTCTTAAATCACACAGAGAGACAGTAACAAGCTACAGGATCCATGTCTTTGATAAATATGCCCTCGTCTAAAACTATGCCTTAAGTAATAAACTGAGCAGACTCTGCAGGACGAAACACAAGAGGTTCAGCTGCTACAAGATAAATACGGTTTTGTGGCTCTGAGTGGAGCAGTAAGACATTTACTCTGCCTGTGGTTGAGATCTCACTTCTTAGAGGTTCCAATGGTAAAAAAAATGAACAAAAACCACCAAAAACAGTTTAAGCCTGAATCACTAAATGTCTCAACAATACTGCAGCAGATGAGGTGCACCAATAAAACTGTCTTTTTTAGGGGAGAAAATACCAAAACAAATCAAGTTTGAAACAATCTTCATTTTTTTCAAGTGAAATCAAAAAAAAAAGTGCAACAACAATCAAACTGTTTCCAGAGCAAATTAACTTGCTGAAGGAGTCGGTGTAAGAATAATGAGAAAAATCACGTAAGGAAAGTACATTTTTATGGGAAATATTCCAACATCCATTGTCAGATAGGATGAGTCACCTCCACAGCATCGACATGGATTTCCTCAGGATGCACTCATGACTTACTGGAGTCTATAAACTGGGCAGAATCACCAGTTAGAATTTGTCTCGGTGTCACTGGTGCAGAAACGTGTCGACAGCTCAGAGACTTTCTGACCGGTGCTCACATTCATAACCTGGGTGAGGAGTCAGTATGGCTCCAGTCTGAGCGGTAATAGCATACAAGTGGTCACAGGTCAAACTGTGTGAGCGTAAACGTTGTGAGCAAAGCAGCGAGCTGTCAGGTGGAACGGAAATGTATGAAAAGAGACAGCAACAGTGGCGCACGGGAGCTCTCACACAGATATCTATTTTACTATCTCACATTGTTGTAAAACCCAGGGAGAGGCAGGGAGGGAGGAGGGAGGGAAGGAGGGAGAGGGAAAAAAAAAATCAGTCCTCGATCTTATTTTCCACACTCCGTCGAGCTACAAGCAGCTCAGTTACACTACACTTGCACAGAACAATCAGTCTGGCAAAGGTTCACAAAACGACGAAATACCTTGTCACTTACTGCCTGACCTGTTCAGTGGAGTGACTCAGAGGAGGAGGAGGAGGAGGAGGAATCCTAAAAGAAGGAGCTCAGCTGTGGCTGACGTGCATGAAAGACCTTTATATTCTCATTCTTGTTTGTAAGAAATTTACTTCAGCTTCATCTTTTTTATTTAGTAGCTTTTAAAAAATCCTCCTGCTTATAAATCCAGGATTCCACTGCTCCAGTCTTGTGCATCATTATGCACATTTTTCTCTGCTGGAATTCAAAATAAAGTTCTGTGGGTTTGAACAATGCTTGGCGGCTCAGCAGGAGCTCCTAATGGCCGGCCCATTGGCAGGGCACTGGAGTTTACTGGAGGCTGTGAATGGAGCGTAAAGTCTGCTACAGTTAGCGTCAAGCTCAGCCTGATGCCTTTGGATGCAGGAAGTGGGGCGGGCGGTGACTCCGAACCCTGAACCAGCTGAACCATGGATGAAAAGGAAACCAGAACCCGGCATCGAAACAAGCAGCGTGGATGTCATGAACTTTAAAACATCATGTGTCACACAGCAGCCGAGGGTTGGGGAGGCTGTTATAAAGTGAGGAAGAGGAGGAGGAGGAGGGTTTGGGTGCTGCTCACTGGACTTCATCTTAAAGAAAAGGCAGCAGTTTTAATCGACAGAATATGGCTTTCCTTTTTTTTTCTTTTCAACCTCGTGCTGTTGGAGCTTCAGCTCCGCCGCTGAAGGCTAATGACCTGCTAGCTCAACCCTTCCTCCCACCTGTCCTCCTCCTCCTCCTCCTCCTCCTCAGTGTCTGTCATCAGCGCTGTGACGAATCAGGTCAACCATCAAACTTTCTGGGCCTTTTTTCCCCTGAACCAATGACAGATAAACAACACCTATCAGACAGACAGTTGTGGTGAAGTTCAGGATTGGACGGTGGAGTCTGGCTCCATCTTGTTCCTGATGTTTCTCCAACACTAACTGTAATGATAGACAATGACAGGTAATTACGACATGAGCGCTGCAGATCAGCAGTGTCTGAAGTCTGTGGAAACTCTGAGCAGATGGAGGACGGCCAATGGGAAAAATACACAACATTTCTGACGCTGTGTTGAAGTTTACAGCTACAAAAACCCACCATGCTGTCACACAGGAAGTCCTCTTTTAATATTCTTTTGCTTTTCTGGGATGTGTCATTTCAACGAGATGCATCAATTCAGATGTGTGTTTTTACACCTGGATAAATGACTTCTGCATCTCTTCATTCCTCATCCTGGCATTTCTTTATCTGTGTGAAGGGAAAGGTGTGTAATGTCCTTACATATCATTATTTAGTCTTGTGTGTGTGTTTAGCTGCTGTGGGCACATAGATGAACTCCGAATACCAAACAGCTTCAATATTTTCCAAACAGCTTCACCTGCATGCTGGGAAAGCAGGGGTTTGTGAGGGGGAGGTGTAGAGGGGGGAGTCGGTGTTGCACAGAGTCCCCCTTTATAAATTACCTCATCAGTGAGTGAAATTAACACTGATTCTTGCCGGCAATTTCTCAATTTCCAATGCTAATTAGTTTTTTCTCTTTACTTTTAAATTCTGTAGCACCTGTTTAGGGGAAGACATCTTAGGCAGTGCAGGCGCATTTAATCACAATTTTAATTAACCATCCCCGTAGATGTGAAAGAGAAGCAATTATAATGTAGATGAATGATGATTTTTCCACATTAAATTGTTTTGTTTCTTCGTTATGTTGATTGCATAAATACTGGTGCCGTTCAATTTTTATCTGCTGTAATTTTGTAATTGTTTTGCAGGAAAAAAAAACAGCAGAAAGGGTTTGGAAAGAGTTTGTTTGTGACAAATTGTTTCATTTAGTTAACCCGTTTATTACGGGAGCGAGGAGAGGATTTTCTCTACAGAACGACAGCAGTCAGACCTCTCCTGTTAATCAACCTGAGGTTTTAAGGGCTTGTTGTTTGGACGACTCTCTCCTCTTCTGACCTTAACAAACTATTTAACCAAATGAAAGTCATCCCCTCTCTTTCCCCAGCCTCCTCTTTAACTACTGAGCATATAGTTGCAAATGAAAGCACAGATGGGTGCTACTGGAATGGACTCATAATCTTTATGTGCTCGTGAAAATATCATTGGTTTGATCACGGCGTTTCAACTGTGTTTATCGCCCCTTGTTCTCCAAAACTTTGCTTTTATGTTCGTGTCAAAGTTGTAGTAAAAGCATTTCCTTCTATGCTAATGTCAAAAAGTCACATTTAAACTCCAACCATCTCAACAAACCCAACTTTTCATTACAGAAGCTGTTTTTGCTGATTTTCTATCAGGACCCTTCAGGATGTGCAGCTCTGTTTGAGAGGAGACCTACGGTGATCACTGCTACAGGGCAGGAAAAACTCCCAGAATCCTCCTGTGCTCTGTTCTCCACCCTCAGCCACCCCCAGCAACACTCAGTCTCTAATCCCACTGAGCGCTGCTTTCAGTTTGCCCAAAGACCGTGCAGGGGAACTCCAACGGACCAGACACACACACACACACACACACACACACACACACACACACACACACACACACACACACACACACACACACACACACACACACACACAGACAGACACACAGACACACACAGGTCATCGTTAACATGACTGTGGGAAAGAGGTTTAAAATAGTTGCAGAGTTAAATCTCATTATTTTAGTTGCTTAATTTGAAAATAAAATGTTATAAATAAAATAGATAGATATTAGATTACATAGATTATAAACTCCATGTTCTGTATACGACATAGATGACATGTTTTATTTTAAAGACGCTGAATTATAAAGTTTTTCTTGCATCGAGTGCAGCTTCTCACTCTCAGTTTTTATGCATCTATCTTAAATCATCCTGAGGTGCGTCTCAAAGGAAGAAGCTCCTCTTTGAATATTACCAGCGATTGGCTGGAGGTAAACAGAGCATTAAATCCTGCAAAACTGTGGCAAGGCCAATACGGGCGCGGGGACAATGGCTCGGCCCGGCATCTCTGAGCCTTTGTTCTCGGCTTAACAAAACTCTGCCGTCACACCGTTTTACCTCAATGCTGCCCTGTCGAAACGGCCATCAGCCCATCAGAGCACTGCACGGCTCAGGACCGGGAGGAAAATATGAGGGTGGGAGAGGTGAAAGGGAAAAGATTAAGACAGAGGAAGGAGAAAGAGAGATGAATAAAAACAATAATTCTCTCTCTCCACCTTAATAAGAATATATGGCAGCTGTGAGGAGGGGTGGAGAGGGTGGGGGTGGTGTTCACAGCTTTGTGACGTGGCGACGACAGAACTGGAGCAGCCAGATTCACTAAAAGTTTCATCACAAAGTCCTTATCTGAGTCCCTCTGAGGGCCACGGTGAGCTTCAGAAAAGAGAGAGAAACGGCACATCTGCCTCTGCTGTGACCTGCCTATCAATTAGCATGTGTGTGAAGAGTGTGTGTGTCATATATATGTGTGTGTGTGTGTGCAAATGTCTGAAGATATTGTGTATATTTATGTGCTAATATGTGATCACCATCCAGCCCCTTCTTCTAGAATTAAAGGCTCCCAAATAAAATGTTCATTTTCATGAAATTTAACACGTTTCTGCTCATTATTTTGTATTTCTTTACCCTAAAAGCAGAAACTTGCAGCTCACAGCTCCTCGCTGATGCTGCATGGATGAATATTTTAAAAAATGAGTGACTTTCTGGACCCTAAATTGCAAACATGGTCAAGGCCTCCGCAGACACTTACAAATAATAATCCCTCTAATGTGATTAATCTGGATTTTAACGGTTTATTAGCAGTTAACCCCCTAAAAATTGACCAAACGATCACCATCTTGGATGTAGTTCAGGCTTCTCATGGTGCCTGCTTTCAGTTCTCCCTCCTTCTTCCTCTCCTCCACTGTCAGGTTCTGGCCTGCCAATTTCCACTTGAAGCTTGACTGGGCCTGATTTGATGCAAACTACCTCAGGGTGAGGTGGGGAGTAGCAGGGAGAGAGGAGGAGGAGGAGGGGGGAGATGCTGAAGCTGATGAACAGTTATGTCAAGTCGATTTTGCACCATTGGGAAAAGGTAACCTCTCCGTTGGGGGAGGAGATAAAGGTAACACACACTCACAAAAAAATGACAAAACAGAGAAGGTTTGTGGAGTGGGGGGGTGCTGGAGGAGAAAGGTGGGGTCTAGGAGGGTGATGGCAGGGTGCACCCACCCTCCGCCGCCTCACCTCACCTCCCTCTGCTTACTGCCCCCCACAAAACGCTGTCAGTGCAAGTACTAATTGCAGATGTGCCAGTCTGCCATCATAATAAAATCAGAGGCAGGGCAGACATTAAGCATGGCTGGCTCATTTGTGAGACTGCTGAAAAGGTAGCATAAATGAATATTTCATTACCTTAATTACTAAGGAATACTCCTTTCCGCCAGTCGTGGAATGAGTGTTGCTGTAACTAATTATGAAAAGTAATAACATTAGGGATACTGTGATTGCCAGTTTATAAGGCAGCGTCTGTTTGCTGCTGAGGTACAAACCATGTTGGGAAACAAGCGTTGGAAAGACGTCGCAGCTCCGTCTCCATCAAACCCACACATCTGAATAAAAGAGGGGATTAGCAGGGATGAGCTGAGATTATTTACCTGAGGATCCCTGTGTGTGTGTGTGTGTGTGTGTGTGTGTGTGTGTGTGTGTGTGTTTGAAGGGGCTAAAAGGTGAAACTTACTTGGTGCATACATTTAAAACAGATGACTATAAAAGGACACATGTGCTACCTGGACTGCAAAGTACAGTTTGATGAATCCTTCACCCTGCAGCCCTGAGGTACCTTCCAAAAGGCCAGACCACAAGCTGCACATTAGCATCGCTTCGTCATCCCTCACTGTTTGATGTCAGCGCAGAACTAGTGTCCGTTACTCACCTCTGCAGCCGTGGGCACATCCCATGCCCGGCTGTAATGTATGACCACTGATAAGGTCGTAAGGGGGGTTGTGAGAAAAAAGGCAGAGGACAAGGTCTGCTTTGATGAACACGCTAATTCCAAAACCCCTAAGTAGTAAGAATAACAAAGTGGTGGGGACTTTATCTCAGGAATGCTGCAGCAAGACGGCCAGGCGATAAGGAAGTAGCTTCCCCTGGGTGGGGGAGATGTAATTAGACTGGGCTGACTGGTTAGATGACTGACTGGTGGGATGGAGGAAAGTAGAGGTGTGGGAAATGGACTGGACGGCCAAAAGGCTAAGTTTCTACAGAGAAAGGTCCAAGAATGAACTTGACTGTAATGAGAACCTTTTCTAAATGATGTCATCAACTTCTGGCTAAACTACAGCAGATCTCATTCTGGTTATTCACATTGTAAGTGTCCAAATAATGATGGTGCAACAGGACTAATGGTGCAAGAAATGCAATAAAATCAAATCCTTGACTTTAAAACCAAAGCCTGACAGAAGTTTGTAAACCGAGTCATGAAGTCTTGACCTCAAGTAGAGACCAGGCTGAGTCACCAGAGCCAAACTCCCACAAGCTTTCTGGGTCAGGAAATACCCATCCAGCCCTGTGTAGCCAGGATCCAGCAATCCAGCTTCAGCACGTCACAAAATGAGGTGTCAAACAACTACAGCTACAAGCACCAAAACCTCCGTTTCATCCTGACTTTATGAAGTAGATACTGGTGTTAATAACAGTATTTATCAGTGACTTATCCAAACCAAATCCCTGCTTTGTCACACAAATTAAAAAAAGCTGGGCTCTGCCAACCTCCATCCCTCTGAGAGCTGAATTTACTGTCACGTATCCAACATGTGTCCCCTTCCTCCCAGACCTCCTGTTTGACCACCTTCCCCTGAAACCCAGGGTCAAACAGCAGCCTGAGAGCACAGAGAGCTCCTCTCCTCCGCTGCAGCCTCAGCCCCTCCTGCCTGTCAGAAAGGCTGAGGACAGGCCTGTCGGTGTGATTATCCCCCCGCTACCTGAGGAGGTGTTTGTTTGACATTCGCGTTTGACAGCGGCGGGACATGAGGCGTTCAGGAGCGGGGGCTCCCTCTCCAGTCACAACTCATTAACACGTGAGTTCACCTCTCAGAGTTTTTAACAGGCTCGACTTGGCTACACATGTCCACTGACTGCACCGCAGATGACATTTAAAGGGGAAGATGTGCTCCCCCGCCCGCCCCCATGTTTCTGTTCTCCTTGACTCACTCTTGCCAAAGGTTAAATGTATGTTTGAATAACAGGGACTGTAATTTCTGACCATTTCCTCTTTTCCCTGCAACCTCCGGTTAAGAAGGTGCTTGATCAACGGCGAGATGAAAGCGTGGAAGAGAGTGAAATTTGTACAACTGCAAAATGACCTAATTTTGCCCTAATCTGGCTTGGCAATCAACTGCAATTAAACTGAGATAACACATCTGAATTTACTTCAACGCGAGACGGGGGAACAAACGAGAGCAGACAGGTCCTTGTTAAAAAAAAAAAAAAAAAAGGTAGCGAGGAGAGGAGTGCACTTAGGTGGCAGAGAAGCAGGACACCTCCTGAATAATGAACTAAAAGAAAGTGAGCCCTGATCAAATAGCATGTTCTATTATTATGAAGTAAAGGTAGGACGGCGCTGCAGAACGTGGAAGAGGCTGAGATTTCCAGATGTCACCGTCCCTTAATCTGGCGATCTGTTATTGATTGTTCCACGCGGCCGTGACCTTGCCAGAAGAGCTCTTCCACCCGACAATCAAACATACATCAAAGAGTGTGTGTGCTTTCCTAAATGTGTGTGTGTGTGTGTGTGTGCAGCGCTTGCAGATCAGCGGCACCGACATCAGAGCAGAAAACTGGAGGCTGCTTTCAACACTTGTTTGCACAAAGGTGTCATCGCTGAAGCAGCTGCCGCAAAAAGACGAAAAAGAGGCAGAGAATCGTTTTAATGGAGGAGATTTCTCCTCTGAAACGTCACCAAGCTGCAGCGTTATTCATTCTGCATTCACACACAAGCCTGAAGCATCTGCAGAGTGTTTCTTTATTAAGACAGAATCATAGCAAGATGATGCAAATATCTTTATTAAAAGTATAAATCTGGAGCCGTTTCCTTTTGTGCATGCAGACAAGGATGCACATGCACACAGAGACCATTGCTAGGAAGGTGTTTTCGTTTACACCTGCTCAGCAACCTGCCGTCTGTCGCGCACAGACTCCCTCGTAAATGGGAAAAGTTGACGCGTGGAAAATGTTGAGAATCAGAGGCGAAACGGGGCGCAGCAGCTGAATAAGTGCAAACAGCAGGACAAGACAGAACGGATGGGCCAAATAAAGACTTTGCATTTTCACTTGAGAAAGACTCAAATGAGGCATGATATTTCAAAATGCATCTTCCTCCCACGCAATGCATAAAACATGTCGGCTTAGGGTAAAGAGTGTACACACGTAAATGAAAAGTCCAAATGCATGCAATTATTTGCCGGACCAGTGAAGTTTCAATTTCTGTGTTTGCTTTTTGTCAAAATCGCAGGGAGTGAAAACAGAAAAAAAACACGGGGATGAGGGGAAGAAAAAACAAGCAGGAAGGCATGAAATAAAGAAAAGAAAGAAATCTGACTGCAGACGGCAACTTTACTTTGGAGGAGACCATCACCGTATCATCTTTGGTATCACCTGTCACATCCTGAGAGAATGAAGGGGGAGGGATGGAGGGAGGTGAGGGAGGTGGGTGAGGGCTTGACAGGCAGAACGCCGTCACTGCCAGTAACACCTTTAAGTCTGTCACCTTTGCTCCATCACTCTCCATCTCCGCCTCCTTTACACGGAGTCGACCGTGCCCGTCTGAGCGGCGGATAACCGCCTCTGCTCTCGGCCCATTTTCAACACTCATCCTTTGCTGCTGCACGGCGGAGCCAAATTAGCATAGTTTAACTCCCAACTTTAATATCCCAAGTGGATCCAGAGCACTCACTGTAGTTTCAAGTGGCTAAAAGGCCTGATCTTTTCTGAGGTGATTCCTTCAGGGGAGGAGGTTCAGTAACAGTTCAGCTGCCATGCAGTAAAAACTCTGCCTCCTTTATTGTTATGCAAATGCAAATAAATTAAGGCCAAAATGCAGGAAATGCCACGTCGGTGCCTGTGTCACCACATTGTTTTGGACGATACATCATTTCAACATAAAGGGAAGTCACAGGGGCAGAGTTGGCTCACTATTGGCTGATTCATGCCTTGGTGTTAGTCAGGCAGCGGATCCTAGCCACCGCTCTCGCTTTCAGTGTTCTTGGCAGTTGCTGTGCTGTGTCTGTGAGTGTGTGTGTGTGCATCACCCCAAATACACTGTAACTTCTGCAGCTTGTGTGCCGTCACAAAAATCACAGCACTGTTACCGAAGCGAGCAGCTTAAAGCCATTTTTATGAGGGCCAGGGAAGGAGGGCACGGCCACACAAACAGCAAAGAGTTAACCCCCTCCAACACCACCACCTCCTGCAGATTTCTGCAAAGCACGGGTTAATATCACGGCTGCCTGGTAAGGCATTATCCAGAACCTCTCGGAACAAAAGGCTCCTTTTGCAAACAGACTCCTACTTTCCCCCAGTGTCCAAAGGTGTTTGCTGAAGTAAATCTGCCTAAATCCTGCGCAGCTTGGCCAGGAGGAGGAGGGAGGGAAGGTGTACCGATAATCCCTCTTCTTAACCAAAATGAAAAAAAAGTTCTGGGAGAGGGAAGAGAAGGAGAAGAAAGAATCCATATCACATGACGCCATTTAAAGAGCGCCCTCCCTTTCATCTCCCCATCTTTGCTTAAGATTTGCATACATCCAGCCTGGGAATTGGATGATAAAGATATCCTGCTAGTCATACAGAAACTGTTGTGTATGTTTGCACGGCCGGTGCATTAAAGAATTTGGTAAAGGTTCATTTTGACCACCTGTTTTTCCAAAGAGAAGAAAAGAAATACATTTTTTGACATTCAGAGCTACACCTTGCAGCCAAAGAAAGAGACGCCCACAGTGAAGACACCTGCTCCCGACTCTTATCGCCTTCTTTAAGCACAATCCAATCGGTCGCAGCAGGATTTTCTTCTTCTTCTTAAGTGTGAGTTGCCACGAATAGTGTGGGCATGCCATCTCGTAACACTATCTGTCTGTCAGGAGGGGTCTGGGTCCCTGCTAGAGTAGAGAGGCTATAAAAGGCTTGTAACCAGGGGACGACCAACAAACAACCACAAACACCCTAGTTATTTCTCTCCACCACCCACCCACCCTTTTCTGCCTCTCTCCCTATTTTCTCCCTTCCTCTTCTTCCTTTTTTCCTCTTCTACTCTCTTGCTCTCCCTTTTTTTTCCCTCACCCCCTTTTCATCTCGGGCCCTTTTCTGATGCTGAATGCAAATGTGTAGCCCTGCTGCTGGCGGCGAAAGGGGTTGAATTGTGATTAAGAGGGAGAAGAAGAAGAAGAAGAGGAGCTCCTTTCTTTGTTCTCCCCCCAGGGGATGTTTACCAGGAGAGACACGGCGGATCAGATATGAAAGGCATTCAGGTCAGCATTGATGTGAGCGAAAGTGAAATCGTACCTAAGGCATTCCAAAGACCCGCGGTGTCAGGGGTCTGGGCTCGCGGTGCCTCTGCAAGTGTGTGTTCTCTGGCCGCCAGGCGAAAAATATCTTCACACAAGCAGGGCGGTCGACGAGAGGAAAAAAAGGAATAATAAAAAAGGAGAAAATGTGTCAAAAATGTTTTTTGGCTTATTTTGTGGGAAGGAGGAGGGATGGATGAAAGTTTTCTGTCCAGTGTCCAGGATGGAGTTGAGATGATCATTAGTTTGTGTGTGTGTGTGTATGTGTGTGTGTGTGTGTGTTGGGGGGGTGTACAGCCACAAGCCATGCTATTTGCTTTTATCTGCCTTATCAAAGTATGAAAAAAACCGTGCATGTGTGTGTTGGTGTTTTGTGGAGCTGAGCTACATTCCTGATTTAATTCCTCGTGGAAAACACATATTAGAGGATTTGTTGAATAACATAGCATGAAAGCTGCAGATATCACACTATGGCTGCATCTCTGTGTCGCTGTGACACAATAAAATAAAATAAAATCATGTGAATTACTCCGGGCCCTTTGACAAAATGATCCTGTGAAAAATGTTCCCTTCAAAAAATGACCCCCACAGGGAGGATCCTCTGTCCTATACGCTAACGCTAAATCACAATAAGGGAAGTCCATTCATTTTTACGTGCTTGGCTTTGCACACTTGACTCACACACTTTGAGCAGATGGATATATTTAGCTTGTGACGACTGCAGCCGAGGGAGAGGGAGGAAAAAGAAAAATCAAGTGATGCAAAAAGCTACCTCCGGAAAATAATCAGGCCTCACGCAGCACGCCAAAGTGCAATGTAGTTGTGACAGCACAAATATGCCTTCTTATTAGCCTGCGTTGAGGGAAACCTGCTAGCCTTTTACAAGCACTAATGTGTCTATTTTGATTCAACCACAAGGTTAGAAAAATCCACGGCGACACAACAGGCCCCCCTGCTGCACACCGATATCCTGAAATATCTCAGTCATTATTTCACTCGCTTAAACTAAATAATCCTTCATTTCCGCCAACATGAACGCACCACCAAATACTTCTTCCTGCAGAAAGGAGCCGTCAGGAGTGTAAGGTGTCTGTCGCAGGCAGTGAATGGAGCGGCGGACAACCCCCCGCCACTATTGACGGTATAAACATGTAAATGCAACACATTACCCCTGACAATCAATTGTCTGTAAGCGCCCTGCAAAACCTGCCCTCCTCCTCCATTCCCTCCTCTTACACCCCTCTGCTCAGTGCCAAAAAGCTGCCCCTACCTTGAGGAGGGAAAATCTGGGAGAAGGAGAAAGGAGAGGCAGAAAGGGAGCACCTTGTCTTACCCCCTCACCCTCCCTGTTTTCTCCTGCGAAGACAACTTTAAAAAGGCCGAAGAATAATAGAGATGGACAAATTGTTTAGACTGGCAGAAATCTGCCATTGTCTGGGTCTGAAAGCAAGGCTGCTACACCCCCCCCCAACACACACACTCTCACACACCCTTCCCCTATTTTTCTCCAACTTAAGCTTGAATGTGTGATAGTCTTAATAACCACACTGAGACTATTATATCAAACTCCAGCAGCCAGAGAGAGAGAGTCTATCTGCTGCTTCAGATTATGTAATCAGTGCCTTTCCAAGGGTATGTCCCGACTCTGAAATGTCATCTGGAGTACGGAGAAAAAATTAAAAAACACTTCAAAAGTAGGCGACGCCGAATCAAACATTTAGAGAAAACACAGTAAGAAAATTATGCAACATCTGGAATTTTGTTCCTCAGGCGAAGGCAGTTTGATACAAATCAAAAAAACAACGTGATTACAAAGCCAAAAAAAGGTTTCTAAAAGGTTTTTGATGCTCACGCTGTTTGAAGAAAATAAGGACAAGGTGTGCGAGCGCTTTTCTGCCGGGCGCTCACAGCTGGATCTGACAAGTAACACCTGGCGAGAGGAAAACTCTCCAATAATGCCGAGATCAGGTTTCACACCAGGAGAGGGTTTTTTTAATGGCAGGACCAGGATGAGAGGAAATAAATTGATAAGTCAGGTTTGAAATATTTTGAGGACAGAGGCAGCACAGCGGCGTGCAGCATGAGGAGGCATGGACTGTGGTTAAATACCACATGACAGGCTGGGCAGTGAGTGAGAGGAGCTCCTGTAGCACCTCCAACCCTGAAGGCCAACAGTCATCTGCATGAGAATGTCATTGGTTCGACAACTTAGTGAGCAAATGCCTCATTAATACTAATTGGCAAGGATGCTGAAAAGCCCCATTAAAAAAAAACACCCAAAGAAATTCCAGCTATTCTATCTGTGAGGATGAAAAATGAGATCCGATCAAATCTCAAATAAAACATCAAAACTGAGACATTTTTTTGATAATTATAATTTCTATAATTTACATCAAACATGGCTGTTTACTCTCCACCACCACCAGAAGACAATCAGAAGAATTAGCTGTAATTGTTCATATTTCATATTTGTGTTTACTCATCTGATTTGTTAGTTAAGGGAGAGTCTGGCTGCAAACATCCTCCATCTGCTAAAACAGGAGAAAAACCCCTCTGAGTGTGTGTCTGCATTTTCTGAGGCGTTTTCGAGGAGCCTGTCCTGCCGGCCGTCACTCGCTTCACCCTGCCATCCCTCCACAGAGCCAGGCAGGAAGAGGACACACAGAGAGGAGAGTGGCCAAGCCTCAATAAGCCTCTGCATTCCCAGAGGGGAGGACAGGGGGTGAGGAGGGGAGTGAAGGAGATGGTGGGGGTTCATCAGACTGAGCTAGTCATTATAGACAAAAAGAAGGGGCTCACATTTAAAACAGGATGGAATTAAATTTTTACACTCTCCAGGATGAGAGTAAAAATAATCTGGACTGACTCTGCCAGAGCTCGCCGTCTACTGTGAGCTTTAAAGGTGTGAAAATGTGCTAATATTATTTTATGTAATTTTGAATTTGGTACCTCTCTTTACAAAACAGGTGGCAGCAGCTAATCAGGCTGTCAGAAGTCCAAACGGCTCCTATTTTTCTGCTAATATTAACCCTGCAATAGGAAGTCTGCAGCTCCACTCTTATTCTCCTGTGCTATTTAATGTGGAACAAAATGCTTGTCTGACATCGATTGTGTGAGATCAATAAATGAAATCTGATCCAGATAAATAAGCAGTGGGGGCAGAGATTTAAAAACTGTTGTGGAGACAGCAAATAAAAGGCAGTGAGCAGCTGAATCACAGCCTCGCTGTTTTACACACTGTTTGGAGCCTTTATGGAATAATCAGGAATAACGGGGCCAGGAAATGTCACTGCAGATTTGCCTCTTGTGGGAAACTGAGCAGTCAAATGGAGAAAGAAAAGCAACAAATCTCCACCTCCAGCGCTGCAGCCCAGACCCAATTAATGTCCAGCATTTATCGGATCCTATTTAAATATGACAGTAAACTTTATGTTAAAGGAGAACAGGTTTAAAAACTGACCCACCAATCAGCTCCTGTTAATTATTCACCGAACACCATGTGGAGGGAAATCACTTGAGGTCTTATTGAGGTGATGTAAAGGCCCAAATAAAGACAAAAACATCACGGCCAGCGCGTGGATTAAAACAAATCACAACTCCAGTCACAAGGTTGGACTTTAGGAGCGAGCAGCAGAGTCTGCCCCAGCAGCGATGTGCTGACTGACCGTTACACAGTCCCCCCATGGCGGATTCTGTCCCGGAGAGAAACGAGCCGGCACCGCTCCGCTCCAACTTTACAACACCCACAAGTTTCCATCGAACTTCATTCCAAAAAATACCCCAAACATTTCTACACATTTTTACATTCCAAACGCTCAACGCGGACGCGTTTACGCACAGTTTCTCTCCCGGATAGCGGTCCTCTATCCCTGCGTAAAAGGGGAAGGCAGGAATGCGCACCAGCCGCGGACACTCACAGACCCCCGACCCGCAGTGGAAACCTTCAAACCGGGCTGACATCCAAACATTTCCCCCCAAACTGCCCTGTCCACCCCCGTGATTTTCTTACCGTTTTTCCGTCTCGGGTTGGCTTGTTTTCGCCTCTTACACCTCGGGCCATCCGCCATGATCTCTTGCTTCATTGATAAGTGTGTGTGGGATCAGATGGCAGCTCGCATGGACTCGATTCCTTGATTTCAGCCTGATATCTGACGGGAAACACACACAGCAGCACCAACAATGTGGGCATTAGGGTGGAGATCCACGGAACAAGATAGTGCAGAGAATGTGGACGGAGACAGACTGTTGAGAGGAGCCGAGAGTCAAAGTCTGACAAGGAGCGTCCATCTAATTTAGATTTCAGCTGATCGGCTCTCAGCTTTGTGGCACCAACAACAACAGGGAAGGACATTTATTTTTTATTACTACATTTATGAATGAGGGTTGCAGCGTTTAAACTTAACGGTTAATTAATTCTGAAAAGTTTCACAATCCGGTTTGAATTTTTATTATTTTTAAAATAAATAAAAAATGGACTTTTGATTAAAAGTGTGGATTTGTTCACGTTCTGCGCTGAGCTCTAACACAGAAGGCGAAATAAGTTAATAAATGAAATTAGTGTCACATTTTAGGTGAACTTCCACCATATAGACGGTAAAAGTGAGGCTGAGCCTCAGCTTAGGCTGAACCTTCACTGTGTGCTGTGATTAAAAGTCCTACAACTTCAATAAACACTTGGTTCGCCTGACAAAATTACACTTGTAGGTTTAATAACCCAAATCCAAACGCTCTGGTCAACAGCTTATAAATAACAGATGGGAGATATTTGTCAAAATGCATCAGACTCCGAATTTAAAGAAAAATGTTTCAAATCGCGCATAAAGAAAAGATAGAAATGTTGTCTCTAACTAATTATTAATAATAGTGTTTTTAGGATAAGAGCAAACTGACAGTTTCTGTCTGTCTGAACACAAACAGACAGAATGTAAAACAACTGAAGAGGAAAACGGGACCGTCTTTTTTTCCATAGGATTGCGGTGTTGTGCGGCGCCAAACGCCCCGCATAAAGCTAATTTCCCCGGCTTTCATGAACCAGCAGGACGCCTCTCCATCACGGAGGTTAAAAAAAAAAAAAAAAACGGGATAAAAAGTCGAACGCACCTTTCTTCCACCTGTGCAGGTAAAAGTTCCAACTCTGGCGCGTGGAAGTTTATTGTCCAACCTTTGTGCTAAAAAGAAGAGGTGATGAGGAACGTACCTGTTTTTAGGGTTCTTGTAGAGGAGTTGCGATGATACCGGAGCGCGTCGGTGAGCGGATCCTTTTCCACCGGTGATAATAAAGCCTTAGAAATAAAGCCTTAGAAATAGTTGGGAGGAGGGAGGGACCGCTATTCCTGCTAGGGCAGGTTTACAACTGATGTCTTACACCCACTCCAGGAAACAAACCTGGGTAGGGACTGACGTGTTACGCCTCTTCTAATGACATTTTTTTTCTTTCCACCTCCTTTTCTTTGCCGTGTAACACAGAGGAGAAGCCCCCTGAAACGCACGCCACCTATCTTCACGGGAGGGGATAATTGAGGAGAGCCAAACGTGAGCATCTTCTGGGTTGAAGTTTTTTTCCTCCCCCTCCTCTCCCCCTCTTTCTTCCCCTCACTCCCTTCTCTCTTTCTCCATCTCTTCTCTTTTTGAGTGAAACCAACTATGTCGAGCTTCGACGCGGAGCAAAGACCAGGCGACAGTGTGTGTTTTTCCTCCTTTTCTTCGCGCGAATGTGTGTTAGTGGAGAGAAGGGGGGAGAAACTTGGAGCGCGTCCACGCCGGCCGCAATCATGTAAGGATTTTTTTCTTTATTTCCATTTGCATTCCGTTTAATTTGCAGGAATGGCAGCGGTGATACGGGGCATGCAGGAGCTGGGGTGGGGAGCAATGCCACATATTCTTCATTATTGTAATTGGCAGCGACTGTAAAAGGTTTGGGGATGTTCGGATTTGATCTACGCTGCAAAAAATGTCCGTTTGATTGTCATTTAGTGTCAAACGCGTGAGGATAGTTCCAGATGTTTGCTTTAGAAATTAATATTTATTTATTGAGCGTAATCTGCTGTAAAATTGAACTTTTTGAAGGAAATGATTGTAGAAAAGATTTTGGGAACATTTCTCAGCGCTTAAAAATACGATTATAAGGCAAAGAAGAAGATGCAGCGTTACAGTAAATAATGACATCACCTGTGACGTACCTGCAGCATCAAGGTGTGCTGCAGGTACACCTGTGTTTTAGCACGTCATCTCCACCTGATACAACCATTGAACCTGCTTCTCCTCACCAGAAATAAATCACAGCTCTGACTTCAGTCAGCAGCGACACGTTTGTCTCTGAGAATATTCAGATGACACTGAAGGAGATTTTAAAAATACCATTAGGTGGAATAAAGTGAGTGGAAAGAGCGAAGGCCCGAGCAGGAATATTATAGGAATATCATGAGGATATTCCAGGAATATTGGAGTGATTTTTCGTCCTGGACGCCTGTTAAAAGGATGAATGTCTCATTTATTAGAGTGAAGCATCTCAGCCATGTCTGACACACAGAGAAGCAGAGAAACACAGGCAGACGAGGCTCCACCTTTGCTGCGCCCTGATTGGTTATGTAAATAAAGTATTATTTTTTGTCCTGTCCTTCTGCAGTTCGCCACTGTATGGCTAATTAAATCATCAATCAAGGGTCTGAACTGGTTTCTGCCCACCCCCATCCCCTTACACACACCCCATCCCCAAAAAACCAATCAGATGTAAAAGAGACCACAGAGCAACCTTTAGTTTACATTTTCTATTTAAAGGGTTTCTTTTTTCTTAGGAATAACACTTTCATTATTATTATTATTATTAATCTAACAATTATATTATTATAATAGAAACGTCTCCAACTTTTGTTTCCCTTCAACTTGAGGATTAGAGTTTTCAGCAAAGTCGGATTCAAATACAAAACTGATTTTTTTCCCCGGTAAGTTTACTTTATTCTGATTATTTTAATGTCTCCCATCATTAAATGTCGTCATTTCTTCTTCTTCTTCTTCTCATCCACAAAGAGGATGGAGGACAGAAGCGGGTCGAGGCGGCTCTGCCTCCCGTTTTCCTCGGGTCGAAAGTGGATCCAGTCCTGGCTGAATTATTGTCATGCGTAATTTGCTGCCACGGTGCTTGCATGTAAACGAAGGAGACCGACTCTTTCTTTCTTTCTCCCTCCCTCTCTATGTCTCTCTCTCACACACACTTGATTCACTGCCCCAGCTCTGTGTCCCATTCAGGCACCCCTGCCTTTTTACGCACAGGCTCTCCTACGTGGGGCCGCATATTCACCGTGAAACCGGATTACAGTCGGTGTGTGACATTTGTTGAGACCCTGTTCTTAATGAATATATTGATTTAAATGAGCTACCAAAAGCAACATATGCATGAATTCATAATTATTGACATCATTTCAAAGAGTTAACGCACAGCTGATTAAATTAATCATGAGAAAAATTGAGTGATGTTTTGGGGAAAATGTCATTTATGAGGTGAAATGTCTAAAACACACATTTGTAATTATTTACAAATCATCTCAAATGAATTGTGCTTATTTTTAAATGTATGGCTGAATGTTGTTTGTGTTTCTTCCTGAATAAAAATTGGAAGCTTGTGCAGCACCGTATCGGCCGTGGCTCATTTTCTCAAGTTGAAATGTTGCTCCAGAAAAATCAATAAGTGGAAATTCACTTGGGTTTAATGCTTTTTAATGTCCAACACCTAAATTGGAGCGGTGCAGTTCTGCAGCTGTCTGCCTCAGGCATGACTGCTGATTACTAAGATTATAATCCTAATTTTCTCTCCCTCTCTGCCTCAGTGTGTGTGAGTGTGTGAGAGCGTAAACACAAACAGCAGCGGAGTGAGGTTGCAGGAATGTTTCGTAGCATTTAGAGAATGTCAGTCTAATTATGACTTCTGTTACCACGTTGTCAGCTGCTGTTACACGACCGGATGTCTCGTCAGCTTTCAAACTTTAATCAGCTTTAATAATGAAAATCATTTTCACTTCATGCATCGGCCTTAAATTCAAGTTCATAAGGAAACAGAGCCAAAGTAAGGAGGTCAGAGGTCACTGCTGCAGCAGGATAGAGACGTAAAGCTTGCTGCAGGTCGGTGGTAAACATGCGACTTCCTGTTGGATAAATGATGCAAACACTTTTTTCTTTTCCTTCATATTTTCTAGTGAAAATGAAATTCACTTTAACAAAACCTCAGACCAAATGAAAAATCAGCAGCATTACATAAATAAGATCTGTCCTCAGTCAACATCACTGATAAAGTGATACAGTCATTAAAGGCATCCTATAATTATATATAATTAATGTTTTTACACACTAGAATGAGAGCGAGAGAGAAAACACGCCTCAGGACTGAAACAGTTGCATGTATATGTTGTGCATTCAACAACCCAGCCGCCAGGCGTCCCTGATTATTGGCCTAATTTAGATCTAAGAGTCACATGACATCATGGAGCATCCAGTGATGAAGCTGTGCCCAGTCTTCCTCTCAAAAATTAAACTTGTTACAATATGAAGAGTAATAATATGCTGAATGACTCATGGGTTGAATTCAAGCCTTTTTATTCTGGAGGAAAAAAGGTGTTTATAATAAAAAGAACAGGTGTCCTTTTCCTTCTGCACGTCAGAATAAAGGGAGGATTTTAAAAGAGTCTGAAAGGTTTTCACAAAAAGAGACAGAAATGGTTCATCAATTTTTACATTTTCATTTTACAGCTCCAGATTCAATTAGAAGTCAGTCAAGGTTAAGATCCAGTCAACATAAGCAGTGTGAGGAGGTCAAAGGTCAAAGCTGTGCCAGTTATAGGATACGGATGTTTTTGGTTTGAAGCTGCCAAAAATGGATAAATTGTGCCAACAGTTCATATTTTAATTGTTGGCACAAACAAACAAACGAATGAGTCATGTTTTCTTTCAGTTTGATTTTTATTGGCTGGAAAATTCAGTGAAAACAGAAGCAAACAGAGTTTCATTAAATAAAACACACAACTACCATTAGCCAGACTGGTCTTTATTGACAGCCATGTATTTATGAAACAGGTCCCGTCAGACCTGGTCCAACTGGTTCGGTTCCTGACGATGTGAAGATCACGGAGACGTGGAGGGAAATGTCAGATTTCATTTTCCCAGAGAAACACACAGCAGAGCTGCAGCGCCTCGTCCACATGTGCTCCGTGGTGACGTTACATCATGTGTTTGACATATGACATCTCTCACACAAGACATAAGAGGGGATTCTTGTATTTTGGGGTAAAATGCATCATCATGATGACTCAGATTTACACATGATTCTGTGGAATCACCAACTAAAATAACCTCTTCATTATTGATTTGTACAGATGTGCAGCTCCTGAGTAAATCTAACTGTGCTGAGACATTATTGTGATTTGACTGCAGCCCAGCTTCTCCAGTGTTGAACCCTCAACATCCAGTTTGTGCCCTGAAAGCAAGTTTTTAATCAAAATAACAGTTGTTAGCATTCAGAGGTTTTTAATGCATGACAGAGAGCATCCCAGATCCCATCTCCCTCTCTGCGCCTGTTTGTGGCTCCACCAGCGCTGCAACTTCAAACTGCACATCTCTCGACGGGGCTCGGCGCTGTGATCGCCACCGCAGGAGCCTCAACAACTCCGCAGATTGACGGACAATTAAAGAGCGAGAGGCGAAAGCTGGGGCGTGTGATGTGCGAGAACTCCTCCAACATGCAAAATGAATTTAGTTTACATTCGCCATGAGCAAGAGAGAAGCAGAGAGGGAGGAGAAAAAAGACCTTTTCTGAGCATTTTGATGTGGAAGCAGAGAACAAGACGGCTGCATCGCAGATTGCTGCAGAAACAAATGCTTACACCAAAAAAGCATTGATTTTTTATGTGGTTCTTGTTAGCTGCAAACCGTGCAGAGGCTTCTACAAATGACCACTTATTCGACTGAGACACAGAGGAAAAAGACAAACACATCATCTGTTAGGCATCTTGTTTCTTTTTTCCTGCAGAAAGAGGTCAGATGATTTGTGGCCTCTAAAAAACAACAAGTTGGGAAAGACAACTGAATAAAACTTTTCTCAGTAATGACTGTATTCATCTGAACTATTTGATTATCAGCATTTCTATTTAAATTGTAAAAGCTGTATCCACGTTATCAATTAATTTGACCAATATATAAATGAATAACACATCTTGAGCTCTTGTATGAACTCCTCTCCACAAAGTTAAGATGCAGCTGAAGCTAAAAACCCATCAGTGAATATATTGTCACATTTTCTCTAAATGTATGTGAATGCATGACGTGAACTGCAGTAAATTATATTTGAAGAGATGTAATTAAGTATTCATAGTTATCACCAGACTGGCTGCACGTTCAAAGAGTGGAATTATTGTGAGAAAATGATGAAGACACTCTCCCTCCCTCCCTCCCTCTCCCCCCCCTCACCCGTATTGATTGCTGGTATGAAAGTGAAGCTCCTTATGTTTCAGGATTGAAGTTTGGAGCACCTCAACACAAAACAAACCTTCTGAGGGCAACATGTTAGCTTTGCTGTTGATCTGCAGCACATGTAGATCTTTTACAGGTAGATGAATTATTGGTTACAGCTGAGGTGTTTCTGCAGATAGATCTGTTATAACCTTTATATGACGGCTGACCAGGTGAGAGGAAGCGACTGATTCCAGTGGCTCCAACAGAAGTTAAAACGTTCAGATTGAGCTGATCATCAGCAGAGACGGAGCAGACAGACAGACTTGTAATGTGATATGCACAGACCAACTGTCTAATGCCTGATCCAGTTCCAGCCACCATAAACTAATCCTGCACATTTACTCTACTTGACAAATAAAATGGTTCTGATTCTGTTAGATCCCACCAGAAAACTTTCTTATCAACTTAAATGAATAATTGACGGCGTTTCTGCTGAATAATTAATCAAACATTTGAATAATTGTTGTAGCTGTAATCTGGACAGACACTTGCATATCGGCCTGCTCTTCATATCCACCATGTATGTGAGTTTACATCCTCTCAGGATACAGAGACAGAATGAAAAGATCTAACTCTTACATATCTCGTCCAGCTCGGTCAGATCTCTCCGTCTGTCAAAAGGAGCTCATGAGCATGCATCAGCATGCAAATACATGAACAAACAGCAAAAAACATTATAAAAGTTATATCAATTTACAACCAGAATTTATGTGAATGACGGCAGATTGACCAGATTAAAATACAGCTTCATAAAAAAGTTCAGGCACCGCAGAGGTTTGGAAGAAATGATGCTTTTAGATGATTTAGTGCAGGACGTGTCTGAAACCCAGGACCACAACAGTCATGCACTCAGTCATTGTTAATGCAGATGTAAAATACTACAGTCGATGCAGACACTGCAGAAAACAACATTGCTTTTCCAATATTAAACCACAACGTTTCTTTTAACCGAGTGCTTCAATGTTTTAGCTCCAGCTGGTCCATAAAGCTTAATAACGGTGATTATTTACTATTTCTTTCATTGCAAATTAGAAAATCCAACTGGAAATCATTGTATTTTTGCATTCAACCAAAAAACATATAAAAACAAGGAGATAATGTTGTAAAAAACGGACTTTTTAACATGTCAATCACTCATAAACCTTCTATCAGACAAACAATCAGCACATAATGCGGTAAAACAAACTCCAAGACTTCGCCCTACAATCATCCAAACTTATAATTACTGGATTTACTGCCTCCAAACAAACAAAAACAAGTGTGGGTTTGCTTGTGTCCGACCAAAAGATCACTTACTACAAACTAGACGGCAGAAAAGGGATGTTTTTTCACCTACTGTGGCAAAACTTTGCAGAGAAGTCAGCTTTGAACCCTTGGCCTCTCCGATAAGACTCCAGCGTTTGCAGTGTGCTTGTTTGTGTTGTCAGATGTTTGCATTATTTTTCAGCGCTGCCTCAGACACACAGATCTGTTTCATGCTCTGCTAAAGTTTATGGCCCTGTAGGACTTGGAGAAAGTCAGTTTATGGTCTGCTGGATGTGCTGTATACCTCCACTGCTCATTTTAGACACTCCATCCTTCCCTGCATTGTCATCCCGTGGCGTTTGTTATCTTCACACTGAAAGGATTTTGGGGAATGTTGATATAAGCTCGTGTAGGAAGCAAATTGCCGTTCACCACTTCCTGCCATCTTTCTATCATTACAGAGTAAAGCAATCACTCTCACCTCTCACTTCTGACCATTTTCTTTGTAGCCGCCCAAAAATACAGACAAGAGAGTGAACTGTATGTGTGTGTTTGTTGGGAGGGGAGTCGATGATCCGTCTTTTGATCCACGCCTGCTTGTTGTCAAAAGCGGCCTGGATTGAAGAGACTGTTGGCCACAATTGACTGTGACAATTTAGGCACGATCATAGTCCCCAAGTGGAGCACTTACAGGCTAATTTACATGTCACTTTGTCGAATTAAAAAAAGAAAAAATGGCCAGAGAAAAGATATTCTCCTTTTTAGCTCACCCTCCCTCCCACCTTCTCATTTTCTGTCTATCTGCTCTCTTTTTATTCCTCCATGCCTTGTAAACTGTAATTTGTACAGTGCTTAGGGTAACCTGGCAGAGGAGAGGCGGCCGGCATTTCCATTTGAAAAGAGGCAATCACCAGGCCACTGCTGAGCCTATTGTCCGGTGCTGGAGGGGGGGTATGGCAATTTACAGGCAGTGAAGTTAACCTTCTGGTGAGGGACAGACACACACGGTTCACACCTGTGTATTTTTAGATCCTGTGTTTTACTGATACATCAGATCCATATCTGTCAGTTTAAGCAGGACATGATCCAGACTTCATCTGGGACATCCTGGTTCTGTCAGACATGCTTCAATGTTTTACTGCTACATTACTACTATTGTTACTAGGGATGGGCACATGAGGCAAAAATACTAATCAATCGCTCAGCACTAATCCACTATTGATCGATTAGTATCCCCTGCCCACCCACACACACACACACACACACACACACACACACACACACACACACACACACACACACACACACAGATGGCAGTAGTCATGGTGGACCACCTCCTGAGCGCCCCCTACATACCCAGAAGTTGTGAGAGAGGCGTATCTCTATAGAATCTCTCTGCTCCTTCTTCTTCTTTTGTTCCTAGCGGCTGCAAACAGCCTATAGGTGGATTACCGCCACCTTCTGGCTCTAGCGCTGCATTACTACCAGGCGCAGGGAAAAACCATTTTTTATGATAAAACAATAATTGTGTATACTATTATTAGTGTTAAGTGATTGGTCGAACAACCTTTACCTGAATCTAACCATTAAATTAAATATAAACAACACAATTTAAAGCAGTACTCTTCCAAAAACTCCTCTCTGATGCCGGCATAAAAAACAATGAAATGGCAAAATAAATAAATGATTAAATAAATAATAAAAGAAGCTAGGAGGCGGTTCTCCTACACAGGAGTGATTCGGTGTGATTCACACTCTGATCTCCAGGATCTTCTATGAATGATGATGACATTTTGAAGAGAACTGATTGGTCAGCAGCAGCAGGTTAGGTGTGCAGCATGAGGTACCATGATGATGTAAGTCAAGCCCTTTTACACAGCCTGTCAAGGCACCACTACAGATCCCTTATTTCCATAGAAACGTTACGTAATGGGGTCTGTGGTGCCTCTACTAAACCCAAACTAGAACGTGACAGACAGTGAAAACGGAGCTGCCTGAGGGTTTGGACTTTAACACCACCAGACGAGCTGTACGAGGCTTTTTAAAGATGGCTGCTGCAGCTTTTAATCAGTTATGGCTTCCCTCAGCTCTTCCTCATGGCTGAAGTTTCTTTTCTCCTGCTCTGACAGGCTGGCTGTGACAGGTGCAGGGTGAGTGTGTGTGGATGAAAGTGTGTGTTTGGGTGTGTGAAAGGACCCCCTCCCCCTCCTCACCCGTCTCACTCCTGCTGTCCTTTCAAAGAGAACACAGAGGGGACCGAGTGTGTACAGGAACAGCAGGTTGATGGGATAATGTCCATCATCTGTTGCATTGTGTCATTTCTGTGCTGCTTTTGTAACGGCCCTGTACACAAACACACACACACACACACACACACACACACAAACACACACACTTTGACAGTTTTCTGAATGAGGAGAACAATTTTAAGTGTCATTTAAATATAAATACATATCTACAAATGTACACACAAGCTAGCCATGTGTGTGTGTGTATGCATAGGTGTGTGTGTGTGTGTGTGTGTGTGTCTGCCAAGACAGGGATTGCGTTGCAGCACAGCCTGCTCACAATAATCATTGGAATAAATTCCCTGCTCTGCTGTGAATGACCTAATCCAGATTTGATGGTTATTATATCAGGCCTGTTTCATTATGCTGTAAACATACAGCAGAGATAATCTTAATCTCTATAATGCCACTGTAAACGAGAATAACACTGCTGTTGCACTGAACCCACCTTTACTTGTGTTTGCATTATTTCCCTGGAAACAATTCTAACAGTTTAATATTTGAGGCGTTTGCAGCCAAAGTTTTCTGCACCAGAATCCTGGAAAACCTACTTTTTGCTGATACTTGCGTTGCTACATGAGTATCAAATTGAATGTAGGTTACTAATCCTGACGATTCAGTCCTTAATTAATTGCACAGTTTTGTAATAAGGCTGGGAGGATTAGTGTGTGGACAGGTGGGCAGATTTAAACCTCACTGGGTTGGACACATGTTGAAGGGAAGCCATCATCCCGAACAAAGAGGGATTTTTTATTCCATGGAAATTCTCCAAATGTCTGTGTATGTGCTACAAATATGGTCCAACTGCATGTAAGCTTGAATGTAAGCTCAGACAATCAATGCGCTGCTGCAGAGTGCCGTTTTACAAAAGGGTTCCACACGGGTAGTGTTCTTCATAAAGGTTCCACACTGGACTTTAAGAGTGGGAAGAGTTCTGAAAGCTGGCAGAATAACCCTCCTAACTATAGAAACCTGCACATGCTGTTAAATCTGTTTAAAAGAGTGGAATACCTCCAAAAGACAATTAAATTCAGATATAAATGAAATAACTGTGAATGAATCAAACACTCTGGGTAACATGTTGGAGGAGCGTTCACTGCTCCGAGTGAGCTGCTGTGTTTCGGTCTCTCTCTCTCATTATAAGCAGCCTTGAGCATTATAGCAACTCTCTCTCCTTCCCCCACACACACTCATGTTTGCCAATCTGTGTGTTAGCTGTTAGTGGCCCCAAACAGTTTCACAGCACATTTAGGGTTTGATCTTCTGCGAGTGATATGATGGCGCAGCGAGGCCGAGCTTCACACTGTATCAGCAAACCGTAGTTATAGACAGAGGAGCAGAGGGCTGTGTGTCTGCAGACGTTCATAAAGAACTGCTCTGAGATCAGATGATGCCTCAGAAGGAAAGCAGCATCTGTGTTATAAACTATAAGATTAACTCTTCACCCCAACAACTAAATTATTAAAAAAAGTCCTAAAAGGAGACAACATATATTCAGAGTTTCTTCTGTCTGAATGAAAATAACCACAATGAACAAACTTATAAGTTACCTTTCATTAGAATAAACACTTTATGCTATCATTTAGAAAAGTAGTTGCCGTACCTCCCACCACTTTACTGAGCCGTTAAACTACTTCCTGTTTCTTATTATATCACTGGTCTGGATGTGTTTAGTATCTCAAGTACAGGTTTTTGCCTGTGCGACAACAATCAGACACACAGCCTCCTTCAAACCGGCTTTTAACACCGTGTTCCAATCAAATATTATTGTCTATTTTTGGGGGCTAAAGGGGGAAGAAGAGGGAGGAGCGTTTGGGGTTTAGTCGGGTTGTTGGGGTCCGTCTTTACAGAATTATCTATCAATAGGTGCAGCCAGTGTCAGTAGTCCTTCTCATCAAACTGGGGCCTGACAAAGAGGCGGTGGCGCATGGGAAAGGGGCAGCAAGGTGAAACTAATGCCATGGATGTTTGATTCATCAGGGCCTCATTGTTGGCGGCCACGGCTGATTGTGAAGGTTCAGTCAAGCAAAAGGGGTGCGGAGTAATCAGTCGGGTTTATGGTGCCGAGGGACTCAGAGAGAGGCAAAAAAAAGAAAAAGAAAAAGAAAAAAGCCAGATAGAAGCTGTGCAGCTTCTGTCTGAAATATGTCATCTGAAGAGACCTTTACTGAAATATAAAATAACTATTCTTTATGCATGCTTTAAACTCATCACACCTGTGCAGACATGCATACTGTATGTACTGTAAACACATACTGACAGTCACATGCATACACAGCTTAAAGACCTGCACTGACAGGATCAAACCTACATTAAACACAGAAACAGACACTGAATCACTCTCATGGCTAAAAGTAGAGAAACTTAAGCTTTTTAGAGGCGGGGCTAAAAAAGAGGGCACATCCAATCACACTTCTTCATATTCACATGTCATCCTGAAGCTCAGAATCAGAGGATGTGACGATTAATTCAATAGTGTGAGAAAAAGCTGAATATCTGCTCATGGATTCAGATCCCAGGGAGACAAACGTGAAAACATGAAACTGTCCCCCCTGGAATAAAAATACCTCCATCGCTCTTCTCTCCATCCTAAACTCACTTTCACTTCTCCTGTCCCTTCTGTCTCTCTCTCATCTTTCCTTTCCCCTTCCTTCTCATCCTCCATCTTTTCCCATCTTGAACCACCTTCTTGTGTTTTTCCCCTCCCTCCCTCCCTCCCTCCCTCGCTCCCTCCATCCACCTTTCTGATTGGTCGTCACAGAGGGAGACAGATGTAGGGTGAACAGCAGCTAAGCCGTTGTACTCTTAAGCTTAATGTGGAAGTTTTATATGCAAAGAGGTGAAGCAGGGAGGAGGATGGAGGTTGAACTGATTAGGATAATTCCTGCTTTTAATACAGCTGTCCCTCCAGCTTAAGGTAAACCAAATGTTGCCATCGGAGATTAGTGTACCTTGCCTGATTATTAGAGACACACACACACACACGCCAGAAACGCTGCTAAAGCCGCTCTCGCTGGCATTAATTTGAGAATGAAAGAGGCGGGAAGGAGGATGGGGGGGGGGGTTGCGACTTGATCTCCTTCTGCACCTGTTGGCAAATAGTGTGTGTTGCGTGATAGATTGTGTGTGTGTGCCTTGAGGAATTTTAAGGATAATCATTGTAAGTGATGACATTTGGACTCGTTCTCACTTCAGGATACAGCTTCAGGAACATTATCACTTCAAATAATTCAAATATCCTCAGATATCAGTGGCTGTTCATGATTTATTATATTATATTAATTCTAAAATTAATTAATATTGTTAACAGTAAATTTTAATTTATGTAATCTAGAAATGACATCACCGTTTCTCTTGTGTTAGCATAAAATATGAGGAAAGTAGAAATAAATTCTTATATCCTCTTATTCTGATTATTACTCTAAGCAAGTTGAGAGGAAATAAGGGACAGAATGTATTTGAAAACTAATTTGGTGAACTGCAAAAAAGAGTAACTACAAGAAATAACCAGTGGAATTGAGGAGAAAATGTCTTAATACTAGGAAATAATCTGTCTATGCAGCAGGAAAATTTTAGTTGTCAAGAAATCGTAAAATAAAAGTTGGCTCAGTCTAGATTTCAAAAAGCTAAAAAAACAAACAAACAAGGTAAAAAATCTCATGTTTCCAGATGTAAGACTTTAAATCTTGTTAAGTAAAGAACATTTTGCAGCGTAGCAAAACGTGTTTCCATCAAAAAGAACCATTTATCCTCACAGATCCTCAATAACATTATAATAAAGAAAGCAACACAAGAATGTTAAAAAGCTAATCCTTTCCAAAGGGGTAAGAAATCAAGCACCAAAGTAAACCTAAACATTCTACATATGTACCCTCCTGTGAATGTGTGTGTGTGTGTGTGTGTGTGTGTGCATACCTGTGCATCTGTTCTGGCCCGTCACTCGACGGCCTCTCAACAAATCCCTCACGCCCCGAAGAGAACAAAACACACACTTATATTGCAGAGCTCCTCACACTTGGCATCTCATGTCAAATCTTATGTCACCCACTCTGAGCCGGGATGCAAACATGCGTAACTGAATACAGCAGATTGGCTCAGGAAGTAGATTTGACTTCAGCTGCAGAGAATTTAACTGATTCAGGCACAGAAGTGCAGCAGAGCTGGAGCAAACGTCCCAACAACGCACCAGTTCCTATCCTGGAGGTGGGGTTCAATACCACAAAAAAAAGGAACTTTACATATAAGATTACAGGTGAAAAAAATCAGTTTAACGAGTGATTGTCTGCAGCTTTTTTCCTCTTCACCCAACTTGTCAAAGTTGTTCTCAGACATTTTATGCAACAATAATTGTTTATTAAATTAAGGATATTGGATGAATAGAGTTTAGAGGGATTTCATTCACCCACCATCACGACAGGCGGGTCTGAATGTTCTGCCTGATCTGGAATAAAACCCTTAAGTTACAGGAGCTGATGGAATAACTGATGCTCTTAAAACAGTCTCCTTACACACCAGGTGGGCACGAGGAGCCTCTTTAAGCACTGGTAACTAAGCATTCTAAATACTGTGACCTACTTCTCACACTGTCACAGAATCAAGCCTCATTTCTGAAGCAAGCTACTTTTGACACAAAGGGAGAAGAAATCCTTCGCCTGCAGCGTTTGAAGTGAACTTGTGAAGATTTCCTCCCAGACCAGATATCCACTGACAACTGAGGCAACATCAAAAAGTACAGAATTAGAACAAATGATGGCAATTTTCCACGGAGAGAAGGTGTGTCTGAGCTCCTTGGCTGGTCTCCATCATATACCTGATATCTTTCTCTCCTGGTTGTTTGTTTATACAGCAGGTTGCTATTGAAAGGTTGAGGACAGTGACCTGTGCAGCCATGGAAAACAGGAGTATTTGTACAACCACTTAAAGTAAGTATCATGAGTCCACTAAAGCCTGACACTTCTCAGGTACACTCACGCACACAAGCTGTGGTCCTGTTCCCTGAAATCTGAGATGCTCTTGTTCTGGTTACTCTTTGTTTCCTTGTTTACATCCTAATAAGTAAATGTGATTCGACTTGAACGCAGCCCCAGTCGAGCTGAGAGGGAGCAGAGGCGCGTTGGCTACAGGCGGGTCAGCGGGTTAATCACACTTGACTCAGAGCTCGTTGCGATTGTCTGAAACACTTTAGACGTGGAGTGCAGACCTTTCAGAGGAAATCCCATTAACCTGGCGAAAGGAGCATTTAAACACGGTGAGTGGAGACGCGATTAGGTTCAATTTGAGATTCCTGCTAAGCAGTGCAGGGCACTCAGCCAGAGCGAGCGCTGGTTGAGTGTGTGTCGACTTAACCTGAAAGGTAAAGCATCACATCAGCCCAAACACACTGAGCAGCAAATCAAGTTTATTAAAACAAGGAGGGTTTCTGTTAGCCACAAAACGCACCTGATGTACCTGAACTCATCATTTGTCTTGAAAATATCAGTCACCTTGTTACTGTATAACCTCCATCTTTGTCACATAATTAATAGCCTTTAAGTTGTATATTAATGGAATCAAGAATTTGTGACAGAATTTGAGGAAAGAAAAGAAAGAAAGATGAAGAAAATGAAGAGACATAAAACAACAATCCGTTGCTTTCTAATAATTCACACCATCCCTCTTGCTCTACGAGTTCTAACATTATCTGAAGCTCGAGCTTTGCACCAACGCACTGCTGCTCATTGCATTAAGGTTGCAGAGACGAAGGTAAGCGAGGGAGACCTCATGCGTTTCCTTACACCACAATGATCGCGTCACAAAGCAGCGATTTGACATGAAAAAATGCACAAGGACAAACAAAGGTAGGCTTGTATGTCGATACAAAACAAGCAGCAGTCTGACGTGAAGACAGTTTTACTCCAGCAGGCTAAGATGTAAAGGTTCATATTGCTATGGGTGTAAAAGAAATAATAATAGATATGCATGAAATAATATGCATGCATATTCATGTGAATGAGATGAGGGAAGAGCTGCACCTGTGGAGGTGAGCTCCATTCCATTCCATTATATTCTATGACACAAATATGCAGGGATATGAATAAAAATGATGGTGTCATGCTTTTATAAATGACACCAGAAAGAATGGGTGAGAAGCATGTTTGTTTGCGTTAATGTGGGATTCAGACCTGGGCCTTTGGAACCAAACTTAAAGTGACTTAACCTGGAAGCATACAGTTAAATGAAGCCTGAAGGCGCTCCATGCGACTCCCTTTCTACATAAAGTGAGGTGGGGGAGGTCGGTGTGCATGCTCGGCTCTGACAGCCTCGACAGTTGGGATGGGCGACTGCCAAGCTGCTGCTAAATATACACAGGGGTCAGTCTCTGGCAGTTCCTCAGCTTTGTCAGAGCAGCGCTTCAGGTTTTCTGATAAAAGGGGTTTCTGCTCGCTGAAGTCAAGTGACAGTTGTGACAGGGGAGAGGTCGCGGGTTGGGGACCTCTGTGCATGTGTGTGAGGACCTGACCTGTCGGAGGTTGATAGGCACGAGGCGATGGGGGGGGGCGAGTTGTCATGGAGGTCCCCTGATATTCAGCCAAAAGGACTGAGGTTGTCTTTCCTGTGTGAGCCTGTTTTAGGGGTACACTGCAAAAAATATCTGCTTTACTGAGTCATTTATCTTTAATATCAAGCTTAGAAACATTTATTTTATCCTCCAAGAGTGAAAGACAAAGATTTACACATTTAAACTGACCAATGAGGACTGATGTGATCATTCAAATCAAATAAAGAGGATAAATAATAAATAATAAATCCTTCTTTTATATTATTGTAAAATATAATTGTTTGAGACTGAATTTGTGACAAAATAAATATATTTATCAATAATGAAAACAATGGGCTGGAGCTCCTTTTATAATGTTTTTAAGTGTCTTGTCAGAAGAATCTCACAGGTTACCATTTCATTTGGGGCATTTTTTACAGTGTGTATCTGTGTGTGTGCGTTTTCCCTCGTGTGCCCGTGAGTGTCAGCGGAGCATTGATGAACTCAGCACAATGTTGAATGGGACTGTTTTGGCAGCTGAGACAGCGAGGCCGAACCTGCGGGTCAGAGATAAACGCCCCTCGTAGCTCTGAGCCGGCGAGAGGACGTCCCATCAGAGGTGGGGAGACAGCGCAGGAAAACAGCTGACTGAGGGTGCAGCGACGGACCAGAGGTTAGACATCCCAGCCTTGGATGGAACTCCGTCTCTACTAACAACATTTGTGATGCGTCTTTAATCAAAAATACATGAAAGGGTCAATTATAGAGACAACAAACCTAACGTCCACCAGGCCATGAATCTAACAACTCCTGATCCAAACTGTTTGTGTGTGAGTCAGACTTCAAACTATACTGACTGATTGTTTTTGGTGACTGTATAAATATGACGAGGCTCCAGATACTTTCAGGGAGGTTGTGAAATAGTTTGGACTGTGACAACAGTTGCATGACATATATACAGACATTTGTGTTTAGCTTTCCAACCTTTTTTTTACTGAGATTTAATTGAAAATAAAGGAAATTGTGCAGGAAGCACTAGCAACAACTGATGCAGCACGGATTAAAGAAGCCGTGAGAAAATGATATTAAATGCTCATACAGCATAAAAATAACAGATGCATCTGTAAGAATCCAAACCTTCCACTGAGTCACGGCTTTACAGATGTAACAGATGAGGAGATGTTGGAGGGAAAGAGCCAATTAAAGTTATGTTTGCTTTTAAAAGGTAATCATTTTGATCTTTTTCTTCAAAGCAGGCCTCACTAAATGACTCAAAGGTTAAGAAGTGCTGGTCTAGAGCACAAGCAACATAAATGGACTTGAACCTGTGATGCAGTCACCAGGAAGCAGCCTAATCACCGTGAGGAAACGATAAGGTTGGTGCTTAATGTTTGCAGCAGGAAGCTGGGCGGAGGTGGCCACTCCGTTGAAACACGTAAACCTGCCAAGATTCAATCTGCTCTTGTTTTTGCTTGCGAGTGGCCTTCTGAAGATGACAAAAAAAGACCTTGGAGAATCTCTGACTGGAAGCTTGGAGCTGCATTTAGGAAGGAAGTGAGAGTACGGTGCGATGCGCAGCAGAGGTTATTACTCCGGTGTATGATGGAGGCTTTGCCTGCTCAGCAAACCCTCAGTAAACTGAGATAAAGCAAAGGAGCGACACGTCTCCACAGCTTCTTCTCCTGCACTATGAAGGAGTCCTTGACCAGGACAGCTGCAAGGTTGCTGCTCTGGAGCTGAGAAGGGAAATACCGCTTTGGCTACCAGTCAAGTGTCGGATTATTACAAAATGTTGGTTGAGTCTGTTTTTGCAGTGATGGTAAAATTCTGTTAAAAAAGGAAGAATCAAATCACCTTGGATTTGAAAGATAAAAACCCTGCTGGTGAAATGAAGCGTAGAAACCTGAAGGGTGACGAAGGTGAAGAGGTCAAAACCTGATCCTGGAGTTTGTCGTCGTTATGTTTCTCTGACTCCAGTGACCTGTGGCTGGACAGGACCGTCAGACAGGAAGAACACAGACTGAGACACTGCAGGCATCGTCTGACACATCACTGATAGAGACCAGTGAAAGAAGAAATAAGCAGCTTTGTAAAAACATTTCTTCAGGCAGAGAAGCAACAACAACTCAATTCAAACCTCTGAACTGCTGCTGAAACGGTTGAAGGTGGTTGGACAAACAATCGAGCCAATGAGAGCGTTGTAGGAGGAGCCAAAAGTCAGCAACAGTAATGATGAGGGGAGGATGAGATGCACCTACAGCTGATTCACATAACTAACGACTCTTAATTCATCACATTTCTGCTCCTACTGCTGCAGCCATGGCTTCTGTGTCACCTGAAAATGATCTAGATACAAACTGTAGGTCAGTCATGGAGGTTTGGGTAGAGTGTAAAGATCTATGACATGAAACAAACAGTCGTCTCTCAGCAGCAGCACGTTTACAGCTGTGTAGAAGACCTGACTTTAACGGAGCAGCTCCAGGCTACAAATACAGAGATTCTCTGAAAACATGCATACCTGCACAACAAATAACCCGGTGTGCAGCAGATCTGTTCGGAGGAATAATCTGACTGCCAGGCCGGCTGCATTACACCTTTCATCTCCACGTTGCAGGGACTGGATTTGGCTTTCTATCACAAGGACAACACAAACTAACTCTGCGAGAAAGGAGCGAAGGTTTGATGTTCCCCGCGGAGAAAGCCGGTATCCGAGCAGTTAGCAAAATGAATTTAATCAGCGGGATTAACGGCACCTGTAAAGACCTGTCAGGTAGATTTACAGGCACCGCTGATAAGACAGCAGCGAGGGATAAATAAGCCTGGTGTCCCGTCGGCTGCCAGCCAGTCAAAGGAAACATCCACCCCTCCCACCTCCTCGCTCCTGGTCTTTCTTTGGTTTCCCTTCGGAGCAGCAGACGCCTCCACCTTTGATAAGGTAATAACATCAGTCCTGACTCGGGCTGCAGAGGTGAAAGCTGACTGCAGGATGCTTTCAGGGTGATGAATGCAGTCAGAGACAGAAGGACTGTGTCTGTTTGGTTATCAAAGGTGAGAACACACCCTGACTGTCAGGTGGAAATCTGGTATCATGGATGTGTCAGGCTATCAGAGGCCTTTTAACAAAGTATTCTATGTTTCTGACTTCATCTAGAAGAGTTTTTACAAAGTTTTTAGACTAAAAATGTTTACATCTGCATGCAAATTATGAAAATAGGAGGTTTGAGGATTCTCTTTCTGGAGAATTAACATTATTTTACAAAGTGATGAGGAGTTACAGAGATCGATTTTTTTACATTAGCGTCCTTATAGGCTAAAACTAAAAAAAAAATGAAACCAATGGATATTAAAAAATGTAGAAAATGGTTGCAAAGTTTCAGAAAGAATAAAAAGCATTGACTGAAGTGATCACTTAGGTAATAGATTCTGTTTAATGCTAAGAACAGATCCACCTCTGCGTATGACATGAAGAGCTGAGTAGCAGGTTTCACAAGCGCATGACGTTAACAAGTTATTTTAACTCGTCATGGCCGAACGCCAACCCTGTGAAAAGACTCCTCCCCGCTGCAACAGTCAGTCTGAGGTCATGTGAATCAGCGACGGAGCAAACTGTGGAGCTCAGGGGTGTTTCTCCTCCCAGCTCTCTACACCCTCGCTGGCAGGGAAAGCAGGCAAACCATGCAGGAGTAAGAGGAGGCTGGAAACTGGTGAAATGTGTCTTTTTAGAATATTTTATGACTACACTTTAAATTTGATCAAAATGTAGAATAAAAGCGGGTTGATGGGACGTCCAGTGAAAGAAACAAATGCACCTCCTTATTAGCTTGTCTTGGATTAAGAGCCTCCTGTCTGAGTTCATTTCACATGTGCTGGAGAACATCCTCCCTAAGCCAGCATCAAACCTTCACCTCCTCTCACAGCTGGACCTGTTCGTGTGTGGCCGACCTCGGCGCCTTCACCTCACATTTCTTCACAGCTCCAGAGATAAAAATGCACTGGGGTTGCTTTATGCAACACGAGTAGAAACTCACCTCTGAGTGGATTTTAATTGAAAACATCAGTTGACTACATTTACTAGTGGGCTGTAAAAAGCTCTCCTGGCTGCAAATGAACAGAGCGCAGGAGGATCCGGCCTGTTGGTTTTAGAATGTGAGAGCAGTTTATGATGCTCACTTCTGATTTACGTCCACGGTGACACGAGGCTTCCTGAAGGAGATGCAACAAGCTGCATCCATCCAGGGCGACCTGGAACGGAGTCCAGTGTCGGCATGTAGGCCGCGTCCCTGGTGAACATGTTCTCATGGTGAGGTAATCCATGATGTCACCACTGGGAGCTGCAGGTGGAGAACGGACAGGGGACCAAAGAGAGCATGAGTTTTTCTTTCTTTGCTCATGTTTGCTCTCTGTTTTCTCTGCTGTCAGGTTTGCTGTACGACTGAATGTTTACGCGGTCGTTGGGCGTCTTTTACTCGTCACCGTCAGCCAAAATGTGACCATTTTCACTGGGGAATTAAAGTAAAAGTGATGTTTTATATGCTTCTGATTTATTTCCATTCTACTGATGGATGAGACATTTCAGTTCAGTGAAACTTCTAGTGTCTAGTGTCACATCCCTCCCTAACTGTGTGCTTCCACTTTTCTTTTGCTCTCATCTCATCTAAAACCTTTGTGATGAACTGGAACGACAGTGAGCCATGAAAATATTTTTAACTTTTGAAGGTCCAGAGTTTTCCACTACTGCACCTCTTTGCACCATGTCCTGTGGAATCCTCCCAAAGTAACCACGAAATGAGACAGAACTTCATGAGAGCCTGCTGGACGTCACGCCGCAGTAACAATCCAAATGCTGCAGGACGAGTACCTATGTGCATTTCAACGAGCAAACAAAGCTCTAAACCCTGAAAGGACCATCGCTGGGATACAGGGGTAAATCCACCAGAGCATCGCTGGCACGCCTGCACTCTTCTAAAGGCTATACCATTTAATGTTTACCCATATTCCCCATTGGTCTGGAATACTATATATCTGTAAGAGGTAATGTTTTTCAAAGCCATGACCAAATGTGTTTGGATTGGCTGCAGAAAGGTCCTTCAGATTTAACACAGGCTATGCAGGCTGATAGCTTGTCCAAAAAATATATTCCATGAGCAAAACTCCTCCCAATAAAGAAGTAAATTTATATTTACATAAGGCTGGATACATGTCAGAGTGAAGGGAATTCTCAGAGTTGGGACACTGATCACTCACTAGAGAAGAAATCAGAACGGCTGCAACACAGAAAAGGTACTTTAAATACTTTATTAAGCAGGTTGAGCTGCTTCATCACATAACCTCTTGTCTTGATTTGGAAATACTCTTCCAAAGCATCGTTTACTGGTGCAGACTGGTACCATTAAGACTGCTGCTTTCAGGTCAATCATTATTCAATCATACATATTTCCTGCACATTGTGTGTTAAGAAGGTGCCAACCTATTTTGGCAAATATTTTGCCATGCATTTTGATTTTCCTGATGACTGAAAACTATGTATATGCTGGAAAAATATGTCTGATTTAAATGAATTAACTCTTTAAGATTTGGGAAGCGATTTTGTGCGAAAATAAAAAAATATGGAAGAAAGTCTGTGTCTCCGTTTGAAAGCCCTGACATTAATTTAGCCTAAATTAGATGTATGTAGCGACGTCACGTTGAGGTACGACTTTGACAAAGAATAAAACACACAACAGCCTTTATATCAGCCTGTGCTGGATAAATGTACACACTTATGGTTTCCATAGCACCTCATTTATTTCCTGACACTAATGCTGCATACTCTGTCTGTGTTGTGCATCTCTGCTTTATTTTCCTCCCTTTTCTCCCATAATTCAAAGTGAAATACTTCCAGCCATTTGACACAATTAGGCACTCTCTTCCCACCGCATCACATCCCACTGGATGGCCCTCATTATCACGAGCCCTCGCCTTTTAGATAACTTATAATGAGGCCGAAAATGTTTCACATTTTGCTTTTTCTGTTACACCGTCGGTTCAAAGAGACCTACTTCAACCTAATTAGGAGTTCCAACTGCTTTAGTCAAATGATTTTCTTCTTTCTTATGGGGTTAACAGTGGTGAGATGCAGATTTCCACAAGACGGGGTCTTAAGCCATTATGTCCGATCTGTGACAGATATCAGTGATGTCCAGCTCCTACGGTAATGGAACTCTGCGGTGTGAAGTTACCGCACTGATGGCAAGAATGTTGTTAGTCAGATAATGTAAGGCTTTCTCTTTTTATCCCCCAGATCCACTTACATTTACATCTGCAGTTCTGGGACTCACACTAAAAAGGATTGTTGCTGGATGAACAGCTGAGCTCCAAATGATCCTAAATAGTCCACCGAGGACCTCGGATCCACACTACGTCCGTTCACTCGTCTTCCCATTTGTATTAAGCACCTGGTAAGAAACTTTAGGGTCTCTCGGATGCAGAGCAGAAAATAGGAAGCATGTGGTGAATGTGGACCTGACTGAATGCAGATGACCTTTTCCAGACATCTGCATATTACATACAGTTTCTGGAGCTAATGTGACATGAGAGATCTCTGGTTCTGGTTGATGTCGTATGTGCACCTTCCTCAGACGAGGTGTGCACCAACACATTTAGCTTAAAGGCTACAGTGAAGATTCCACCGTAACAAAGGTGTGTATAAGACTTGGATTACACTGTCGCAGCTGTATGGACTGGTTTAATGTTTGTTAGGGTCCCCATCTTATTCACTTGTTTAGCAGAACTGTTCTTAGAAGGTGGATTAATCAGATTCAAAGCTCCGTAGATACACCGAGACAATAATTAAAAAGGAGGCTGTCTGGAGGAACATTATGGAAATCATCGCTGGTTAGTGTTTGAATCAATCTGAGGGTAAGTAAACATGCACTGGTGTCATCTGGAGATGTTTACCTGGCTGCTTGTAGAGCTAACATACCTCAGATCAGTTCCAGTGTTACAAAACACATCTCTGAGGCTGAGAGGCGTCAGCTCTTTGCCAAAGTTTGCAACAATTATCTTTGTACAGCTGCAGTTAAGCAGTAAGTCCACACATCAGCTGTTCGAGGTTGCAATGCTGCTCTCCAAAACATCTGTGTCACGCTCATTTTAGCACCACAAACTGAGCTCACAGTCCGACACGTTCAAGTGTCTCGGTGACATAATCTGGCTAGGACTACATTTTCATCACCTGGAGAAAAGACTCGAACCAGGAGCTAAGATAAGATAAGATAAAGCCCAGCAGCTCTCGCCTGGTGTCAATTCACTCTGAAACAGAGCATGAAAAAGCAGCTTTTAGAGCCTGTGGTCCAGCCGACCGTCCACTCCAATAATTACAGCGATGGACTCGACCCCTTCAACCTCTCCTGACCCTCAACAATCCAGCTTTCCACTTGAGTGAGTTGTAGGTGTTTACTGGGCACCAGCTTGTCCCTGTTAACAACATGAGCATTAAACCTTGGACCTCACCTGACTATAGTATCTGGGACAATAGCCAGCTAGAATGTGTCAGTGTGTGTGTTTCCTTTCCCATAATCTTGTTCCCCTCGCAGAGCCTATAAAGCTGTCAGTGAACATGTAGGACACGTCACCTTTGCCGGCTTTCTCACACACACACGTAGAGCTGCTGCGTTATCACACACACACACTGGACGAGCCACTGTTACACACGCACAAAGGTATGGGCAAGAAAAACAAAAGACTTAACACCCAGAAGGAGCGACCGTTACACGTTTGGACAGACGCACTGCAGAGAGGTTCAGATAAACACACAGTATTAACCTCAGCAGATTACTGTGCTTCCATGTAATATGTTAAATTGGAAGCTTGACAGGTTAAAGAGTCGTTGGGTGTATTAAGAATCACGACTGTTTACAGCTATCTGACGTTATGTCATAAAGAAAACACCCCGACAGATGAATCCATAATGAAGCTGGTGTTTTCTTCCCTGTAAATATACTACAGCTGGAACTGATGTCATTTTTTCTTCTGACTTTTATTGAAAGAGCAGACATAGAGTTTGACTGGAATCCTACACGGTAACAGATGAGTAGCTGTCATGAATAAAGAAAAGAAACAAATGGACCGAATAAAATTGACTGACATCCCCCGTGTGAGAGCTGCAATAAAAGTTGGTATTTATTCGTCTGTTAATGTCTGATAGCAATTCCTCTCTAGAGGCTAGTTGGTGCTTCAAGAGCACCAAACCAGGACTGATGGTGAAGACAGAAAAGACTTGTCACCTTAAACTCCACTTATACATCATAGTTACTTTAAGAACAATTACCTGTTGGAAATAACTTTATTGGCTTTGTTCTGTGTTTTCTCTTGGTAAAGCAAAGTAGTACCTAAGTTACGCACAAAGTTTAAGTTTATATTAACTTCTTTTTTTTGTCTATTGTTTTGCATTTTTAAAAGGAAATCAATGTTGTCCACCAAATAATAATTTTTTAATTCTAATTTTTCCTAATACTATTGAATCAATTTCTGTAAGACTCTGTGGAGGGGCGGGGCATAAGTTAAACACAACAAGTTAAACACTGGTGCAGGTAAGCGCCAATCTACTTATCCCCAAAAATATTCCTGCATTATAGTTGGTGCCAAAATGCAGTTTTAGGAATATGCACCGTGAACACGTTATAAAGTGGAGGCAGACATGCAGGCATGACGCCTCAAACTGACACAACAGAAACACTGGAACCAGGTGGTGCCTCAGCGTAGGAGCACTGGCTGCCTGCTGTTTGGGGGGATGGATAGTGTTCAAAATCTAAAAACCTTCCAAACTCTTGCTCAAGGCCAGTCTGATAGGTTAATCCAACCATGGCAACGTCTGCTTAGATTGTGTCATTGCTGTTTTTTTCCAGTACGCTGCAAACATTTTGATCAGTGCTCCTCAGAAGTAAAGAGGTAAAAAAAAAAGAGAGAGAGAGTAATCTGGGAGTGAATTTGTATGTGTGCTGTTTGAAAATCAATGTAAATCCTCATTTGGCTGTGTATGTGATATGACTGCATGTGTGTGTGTGTGTGCTGCTCAGGCCCGGTGTGTATGTGGGGGGCCAGCCAGCTCCTGGTCTGACAGGAGGATTATGGGAAACAGATGACTTACGCTTCTAATTTGTGGCCTTAAATTGCAAACAGAGTTTCAGGAGTCCAAGAGTTCTAAATGCTGAAAGAAAGGTGTTTGTGTGTCTCAGTGTGTGTGTGTGTGTGTGTGTGGGGACTGAGGGTGGGTGGGTTATTCCACACACACACACACAGACACACAGCCAGATGACTACATGATGGCTGCAGGTTCACCTAAACGACAGGTTATACATTTACATTTCATTTTACAGCTCAGGCTTTGAACAGTGATGCAAACAGCAGGAGGATGAATATTAACACCTCCAGTCAGTCTGAGAGGAAAGAACGGGTGCAAAGGTCAAAGCATCAGCGCTGCTTCAGGGCAGTAGATGCTGCTGACATGGAGCAACAGGTTTGAATTTCAGGTCAGTCTTTCATGTGCGAACAAAGAGACCGACTTAGTTCTTAATATTGTTTTCTTCAGGATAAATCCAACTAGATTAGGAATAAAGCCATTTAAAGGACCAAATGAAATAAATGTGGTGTTAAGGTGGTCATTGTAGCAGCCCAGAATATTTGCATCCAGTTGCCCACGTCATGCAGGAAGGACAAAAATCCCACCGTGACAAAGCTCTGTCCCTGCAACACGTCTGCCGTGAAGGTAAACAGCTGAGCCATCAGTACATAAACCAGCACCTGTTGGTGATTAACCTTTTCAAATAAGGTAGAGAGGAAAACACGGCTCCTGTGGCGAGGAGGAATGTGGCGCCTGGACATCGGAGACAGAGCAGAGAGGAAATACCGATGAGACAGCTGGGGAGGTTTCACCTGTTGAGCAACCAGAGACGCTCCTGCTGCTGGTCGGAGCTGCGAGGGCGGCTTTAAGTCATTTTCAATGAGAGTAAATCTGAATCATCATCATATAGGTCATCAGAGATTTGTCCCTTGTTTCGACTGATAAAGTTTAACTGTGCCTGCTAAATGGGAGCAGTCAGAAAGATCTCCAGATCTCAGCCATGATCCCAACAAACCAGACTTTGAAGAAAAAAGGACACTAAATGTGGTAAATCTTAAGATACTGAATGATAAACTCCACCACTTATTGCGGTTTGGAGATCTAGTCCAATAATGTGACATCATTTCTGAGAGTGAGCAGGCCTCTCCTGGCAGATAAGGGAGGGGAAATGTGTGTGTGTGCTGTGTAGACGGCGGGTGGAGGCGGTCAGGTCATCATCACTGTCGGGACAGATTTGACACACGTTCTCATCTCTTATTCAGCATGCCATCACGCTGACATCACATGTGACAATAGATTTTTGTCCCTATTATTTCCACTCGGTGCTCCTCCCCAGTTAAAGGATGATCCTGTGTGCACTTAGACTTATGCTTCATCTCCCTCCTGCTGTATTTAAATGTGCACCATCATGCAACCTGTACAACTCCTGCAACCTAATGTTGACTTTTACTGTTCTGAACATGCTTAAAGCTCTATTTTCAGTAATCTTCTGGTGATAACGGCACCATGGTGGCTGCAGAAGAAGAACTGTAATGTGGTGTGATGGAAGTAAAATATAATGCAAACCAAGTACAGCAGACAGACGCAGTCATTTCTGTAAGTGATTCTATATGATCTCCAGCTCAAACCTACAAGACTTATTTACAACTCCACTTGTTATTAGGCAGTGAAACAAATCTCAAATTAAATTTTCCACTCTGGTTGAGACCAAACAAAACAAACTGTAGGTGTGATTGTAGCTTAACACAAGATAAGAGCAAAGTGGCAGTGAGATAATCAAAGTTTTTCATGGGCCATTTACTTAATCGTGATGCTGTTGTATTTCTCGTGTGCATCTAAATGAGGTCAGTTTGATTCCAGTTGGACACATGGGAAAATTCTTCTGAATTCAAGCTGACCTAAAAGTTGAGAGATGGTAATCTAAACCGGTTTGGTGTGAAATAGGAGTCATTTTATAATGAACAGAGTACCGTAAAACTGAAAATTAACAAACGAAAAGCAACTGTGTGATGATGCATACAGTATATCATAAAAAAGACATTAATGTCTGGTTAAATAAAAGTTTCTGTGTCTTATTTATGCTGAGCTACTCACTGAAATATATATATATATTCTACAGCCACATAAAATATAGACCCGGACAAAGGTCACCGTCATCTGTCTGTGGAATCTAACACATGATGCTGAAAGATGTTCTCCTTGACAGTAAATAGAAGGGTGGGGCAGTTTAAGTTTGACGTCTCTTTGGATATAAGTGTTAGCTCCATGAATAAAAATGTAAAGGAATCTCATATAAAAACACAGCTTGTCCAGTGAAATTAATAGGTTGAATGTGATGTTGTGCTGCAGGACTCACACACGTGTCGCTGAGACTGACAGTAAGAAGTGCACGAGGTGAAAAAAGCCATTATTTGGAAGCTAAAAAGCAAAATAATATTAATGCTAGTGAACCTTTACAGCATAATAGAAGAAGTGAAGCAACCCAAACTATTAGCAGACTGAAAAACGACTCAATGACGGCCACGATTTTGATAATAAAGTAAACATTTTAGTCATTTGTAATGTAAATGATTCAACCTTCTGAAGTGTGAAGATTTTCTTGTTTTGTCATTTTCTAAGACCTGAAGCTCTAGTGATGGGAATTTTTCTGATATTTTATAGACTGGGTCCAAAACTGATTTGGTCAAATTACAGATTATGTCACAGAAAGAGGTGAAAATCCTGAGTAAAGCTTAATTTAGCAGAATTAGCACTTTAGCTTCTCTACCTTGTATTGAGTTAAAAGGGAAACGACTGTCAAACTATCAGAATCCAAGTCAGATCCATTCAAGTCAAAATACAAATACAAAAAATATATTTATGAATGCAGAAGTTGTCAAAACTCAGAACTGTTTCCCATCAATCATCTATTGCAGCTTGCATGATCTGCATTACATGAGAGGTCATTTATCAGACAGCGTTTCTGCCTCAGTGTCACCACAACAAATTCCTGTACAACAAAAACAGCCGCAGTTCACACTGTACCTAAAACTGGAAGAGGATCAGAGAGGGAGGCAGTCCATTCAGCAGCCCATGCAAAGTGTTTACACTAAGTCTGACTGTGGCTTCATTGTCTCATAAATGAGGACAGCGAATCACCTGGCGAGGGAGGAAAGGTCCCGAAGTGGAAAGGCTTTTGTTTGGCGGATGTTGAACCTTCCCCGTCGCCTTCCCAGGGAAGAGAGGTATTTTTTCTTTTTTGTTGTTACCCCACAGTCATTAGTCGGCTACGGTGGGGGGAGACGAAGAAGAGGGAGGATGAAAAAAAAAACGTGAGGCCCTTTACGGGACCTGAACCTTTTCAAATGCGAGCGCGCCTTTTGTTTTTGCAACCCTGTCAAGAACGGTCACCTAATTAGACCTGATATCTCTGGCCATAGAGAACCCGTTTGTTAATGGCTCTTTACGGAATTTTCTTAATGAGTTTAGATGGCCATTGTGTGGCACGGAGCTCCTCTAAGACAAGAGCATTTTCCAGCACACACACACACACACACAGACACACAACAAAAAAGAAGTGAAATGAGGGCAAGGATTGAGCAATGGGAGAAGCAAGCTGACATGACTGTGGGCTAAATGGACAAGGTGTAGTGAGAGCTGCGAGCGTTATGTGTGGACTCAAGCAGGGTCATTAAGGCGGAACAAAAGCGAGAGCGAGCGTACCCAGGGGCCGGGTTCCTCTCTGCATTGTGTCGAGCCTTGCCGGGGTTGGAACATTTCAGGCGCGAGCTGAACACAACACCTTGATCACATCTAGTCGCCGTTTTCTTCAGCAAACTCCAGCGGCTTCTTTTGGGAGGAGGAGGAAGGGGGTGCCTTTCTTTCTCTTTCCCCCTCATAGCCTCTCCTCTAACACCCAACCTCCACCAACCCCCTTGTCCTCTTTTTTTTTTTTTTTTTTTGCTTTTGTTCATGTCTCAAGGCTGCAGCCTCCCTTTCTTCTCGGCTCTATGGAGAAGGAACAAGCTTGTTAGCTGGCATGGATATTTTGACTGGAGATATACTTTGGCCACTTGCCTATGGAAACAGTGTCAAAGCACAACCTGGCTTAATTGTCACATCGGCGGTCCTGGGAGAGGTCTTTGGTGAGGTCCAGGCCTAATAAATATCAAAAGCTCCTCTCATCTCTCTCTGCTCTTCTTCTATTCACCCATCACACACACACACCCCTTCTTTTTTTGCCAGTGAGGGAAAAAACTTGTAAATTAATCTTGGTGTCAAAACAAGACTATCTCTTCTTGCCTCAGAATCTCTAGTTATGTTTCTGTTTTTGTCCCAGAAGTTTTCATCAAAGGGTAGCGCTGTCTGAGACCCAGTGTAAGACCATCCGTGCAATTTATAGATTTGATGTTTGTAGAGGCATGCAGGACCTCAGTTGATTTAATGAGTGTCTAAAGCTTCAGCAAAACACACAGCATAAAGAAAAAAAAATGTGTCAACAACAAACAGAAGCTGTTCAGGGGTAGAACATTTACAGCAGTTGGTTAAGTGGAAGAGGAATGGCATTCGGGGAACTCCAATTTGATGTAACTCGAGGTTTTCCAAATGGGTCATCACACCGCTGCGTAGGGACACGGTGGCATGAAGCATTGATTCTTCATTATGTACAAGATGTGACACTGTGCACATTTAAAGAATGTTTCTGTGCTTATTTTTAGCAAAACATCTGATGTAGCTTCTCCCATTAGCTTTGAAGATGAGGGGTTGGACACAGTCAAGTTTTTTTTACCGGTCGTAAATCATCAAGAAGCTGTGACCGATTCTGGGAATTCCGCAGGATACTTCCAGAATGCGTGTTTACGGAAGGATGAAGAGACAATAAATACTAATTCATCGCTACGTTTCTGCTGTGCTTCTGCTCACCTGTCAATGAAGCCATGTGGATGGCCACGGTGGATCCTGCCGTTGTGCTAACTTGTCTGTTTATCTGAAGAACCAGACACATGAAGTACATGACTCTTTGTGGCAGAAAAGAGCCACAGGAAGTGAACTGGAACATTCTGTTTGTTCTTTCACAGCACAAAACTGCTATTTGTTATATTTGAAAACCATGTGAGATTCTGGTATAATTGGGAAATCAGAGCAAATGTTCGGAGCCACATCAAATTGAACACATTCAGACAAGTCGTGACTTAGAGAAAATGTGTAACCTTTCATTTCCAGGAGGTTAGACTGTTGGACTAAAGACCTGTTTTTTCCTTGTCTCCTGAAAAGAGAACTGTAACTCATGCAGAATGCTGCTTCTTGAGGCCAAAGATGAAGAAAACCACACAAGTGGTTTCAGTAAATAACACTATTCTTAAAATACCACAGTTTGATTTTAAATCACTTTCACACTTGTAGATTGGTTCACTTTGTCCAAACCGAAGGAGAAAAAAATCATAGTTGCCTTTCATTACTGGTCTGCTTGAGGCTCCTGACACAAATGTGTAATTATGAGGGTTATGAACTCTTTGAACAGCTCATTCATTGGACAGTTTTCTGGTTGTCATTCTGCAGATCTAAAAGATCTCAAGGCGCAGTTGAGGCAAGGAGAGCGTCCGGTCTGGGGAGTTCGGAATTGCATCTCTGCTCTTTGCTGATGATGTGGTTCTGTTGGCTTCATCAGTCCGTGATCTTCAGCACGCACCGGAATGGTTTGCAGCCGAGCGTGAAGCAGCTGATATGAGAGTCAGCACCTCCAAAGCCATGGTTCTCTGCCGGAAATCGGTGGATTGCCCCCCTCAGGGCTGGAGGTGAGTTGCTGCATCAAGCGAGAGAGATTAAGTATCTTGGAGTCTTGTTCACGGGTGACACCAGAGCCCTATCTCTCTCTCTCTCTATGTGTGTGATGCAGCTTCCAGGTAGCAGGTAAACACTGTGGTAGCAGAGCTCATATGTTCTCAGTGATCTCAGCCCAGGCATTTACACACACTGAAGTCTGTGCTACAACTTTTGGTTTAGAGGCTACAGTGAAGATTTCAGCCTAAAAAAAAGGGCAAATAAAGTCTTTTCCAATCTACCTGGGATCTCTGGGCTTCTGGAGATTTGGATTATGCTGTATGGAGTCATTTTATGTTTGTTCTCAGTTGTTTTCTCTGTTTTTTTACATTTTAAAGTCCCCATGCATCTTCATCAGAGGTTCAAGCGAATGCTGCAACACTGTTTTGCTGTGAAGCTCCAAAAAATGGGCTACAAAACTTCACCCAACTTTCTATTGGCATGGGGCTGAGTGGATAATGAATGAAAATGAATTTAAATTTTTTAGTTAAGTCTTCCTTTAATGCATTCGACAGATAGGAGATGAAACATCCAGCCTTCAGGTAAAATGACTGCTCGGCTTTAAAACACCTTTGCATCGTCTCTTCAGTGATGGATGACATCACAAGAGATACACAGAGGCTTTATTTCTAATGATTTATAAGCTACATATCAGTCCACCTCCAACTGCTGCTAATCCTAGAAGAATTTCATGCATTCCCACCAAAAGGACCAACAAATAAAATCCTGGTCTGAAAACAGTACAAGTCGGTAGAATCTGCTCTGGATGAGCACAAAGTTGGCTCCTGGCAGTTTCATCCTAGCATCATGTGCTTCATGTGTTTCTGTAACATAGTCGGTCGCTGCCTCGCTGCCTCCCAGACAAATTCCTGTGCATTTATGCGACGTGGTGCATTAAGTGATTTTGGGTCTGATTATAAAGGGACAATTCACCCCGCTTTTTTGTAAACACACCGCTTCAGGGTCGAAGTGTCTCGTTCAGCCACGACTGATGCACTCAGACAGTCACTGCTGTCTCGTAAAGAAAAGGGGGAGTTTAGGCTTTTATCCTTCCCCGTCCATTTTAATAAGCACACTTTGTGACAGCTTAGGTTTCCCCGGCATATTAGGTGATACACAACTGAGGCGGAGACTTCCAATTAAAGAGGGAGGGAGAGATGAAGAGTGACATGGAGGAAGGTGATGAGAGATAAAACGTGTAAGGGGAAGAAAGGTTTAGATCTGCATGGCCTTTTTTTATATAACCCCACTCTTGTCTGTGGCCTTGCCTTTGTTAACTCAGTTAGGCCTGTTACATTAGCCGCTGGAATGCTTTATGTACTTGTACCAATTCAATTATTTGTTTTCTGCAACTCAGCCACGACAGGAAGCGAGGAGAGAGCCACTCACATAAACTCTAGCTGTTAATTTCCAAGTAATGCAGTGGCTGCGATCATTTAAGACAAGACAATTGATACCATTGTCAGGAAAGAGACGTCTTTGAAGGATTGCAGGACATCACGGTGACAATTATTTAAGATGTACGTCCCAGAGGCCCTTTGATTAATCTACCATAATAAGAGAAATGCTAGGATTCTGAATATTTGACTCAATTCTGTCTGTCACCTCGTGGCCCTCTGTCGAGGAGCTCTCAATCGTTTTCTTCATCATCGATCAATAGACGTGACAATGACAAACACTTTGAGGTCCCTGCCTTTCTCCTCTTTGGCTTTATTGCTCCTCATTGTGAGGCTTGCTGCCACATGTATTTCCATGTCATCTTTTGGAGGTGTCAAAATGATGACAGAGGGGAACACAGGGGAGGGAGAGGCGAGTCATGCACAGGAAGCAATGCTGGTTCATTTATGTCAGTCTTCAGTCTTGATGCGTTAACGTGCACAGAGCTGCAGGTCACTCAGCTCTGCAGCATACAGATTTACATGGAGTGGACCTTCTCGGTTGGATGCTGCGTTTCTTCTGCTAAAGATGAACTTGAAAGCACCTTAAAGTGCATTACTGTATCAAAAGATGCTAAATCCTGCACGGCAGCATAAAACTATTAAAATGCCTTCTTCCAGTGTCAATAAACAGTAGAACGCATCTGAGAATCATTCCTTAAAAAGAAGGGATCTATTTTTCAGTGATGAGTAAATCTGAACTGTCACAACACTCAAACCTGAGGTAAATCAGAGCAAATGCTTGGACCTTAGGCCATATTTGAAGGCTCTCAGTTGATCTTGTGACAATTCCATGAAGGACATTTGATATGTAACAGATTCATATCACACATTGTGTTCACAAGATTCTTATTCATGGTCAATGAAGTACCTCCAGGCTATGTGCTGTATAATATGACACCATGAATGAGAGCTCCGGCTCTGGATTCAAAAGAGCCATTCTTGTCTGCAGCTCTTGATTGGACGTCCCTGATAGAAGTAATCATAATGAAAGTGCTTGAATCAAGTGCTGCTTGCCTTTAATATTACAAATGACAAGTTAATCTCTAACAGGGTGTCTCTCTGGTGTAGCGATAAAAAGAAGGCAGTTCTGAGAAGGCTGCAAAGGTACGTGGAAAGGATGAGAGGAAAGTAAAAATCATTCTGATTCGGACTCATTTTTCTGGAGTTTGGAAGCTTGAAACTATCAAATATTTCACATGAAAAGAGCAAAAACTACAAAAAACAGATTTTGTTTCCTGTACCACAACCCTTTATTTCATTTAATGACTTTACTTTGTCAAGTTCATGTATAGAGTGATTTTTAAACTACATCAAACTCCCTTTATTTCTTGAGCTCAAATGGTCATTGAGTCTGACCTGACTCCACAGACGGTGCGTTTGAGGGGTCGTCATTTTTGTGGAAAACTAAGTTAGAGCTTTTGACACCTGACTGCTCCGAAAACAAGTTCTGTAAATGATTGTTGTATTACCTGTTAGCAACCAGGACAAAGTCAGGAATCAGTTACCTTTGTCAACGTGAGGCCAGGTGGAATCAGAGGAGAGCGTATAAAGGTTGGAGGAGATGTCCCTCTCATGCTGGAGAAAGTTAATTATTTTTGAAAAACACATCAGGTGAGTCTGTTTAGTTGAATCCTGTCTGGACAGGTTCAGGATGCAACCGGTCCATCAGTCAGAGACGAGGGTTTGCTGATGTCGACTGCTATTGTTTGACTTTATTTGATCTCGTCTAGTTTCTATTCAGTCTGCTCTTATTTTGACTTTATGGAGTTATAATTATATTTTTAAAACTTTATAATGTTAAATGACATTTTGAATATTTTTATCATGCTGCAGTCACCAAGGGAAAGTCATCTCATCAGTCAGAGCAGGTCGAGGTCAAGAACACCTACAGTATGTTAACAACATTTTAGTTCTATGTAATATTTACTTGTTTGCACAGGTTAATAATAAATGACTCTGGATTTATCCTGCTGCTGTATCAATAATGTTATATATTTGTTGTGCTTGAGGATTAAAGTCATTCTGATTCTCTCAAAACAAAAAAAAACAAAAACGTTAATATTTTGCTCTATTTGCTGAATTAAATGAGAGAAGACATTGAGATATGCTGCTTCACCATCTCCAACACTTTTGCTTAATCCACTTACAATATTTGAGCTGCTTCACGAACAAATTGATATCATCAATTGTGATGTTGGCAAATACCACCGCCAATCTGCTCATGAATGTTTATCTCCTCTCACACTCACCCACCTGCTAAGAGGTGCCACGCTTTAATGAAATTGTTTGGACTACCGGCGCCCGTTGCTAAGGAACTGTGTGTCTCCTGTTTGGTTTTTTTCTCTGTCACCAAATAATGATTAGAGATGAGAACACCTCAAGGTGCTCCAGCCGGTGAAGGGTGTATTCAGAGCTAGATTGGCAAACAGCTCCAGGGCGAGGAGACGCTGCGTCTTTGTAAGAGAAGCCTTTGCTGGCATTCACTCCAGTTGTGACCCCTTTATAAGAAATACCAATGGCTTCACAGCTTAATAAGATTGGAGACGTGACGATGTTTGAAGGTACAGTAGGATGAACAGGAATTCATTGAGCAGTGGAATTACACGGCTGGGTGTTCTAATCCTTTGTACTTCTGGCGAGGTACACAACACAACACAACACAACAAAACACAACACAACACCTCGTTCCAGCCATTATGGATCGTCATAGCAAACTTTCTACGCTGCTTCTCATTGGTTTTGATTTCTTCTCTTTTTCGTAACACAGACTCTCTCAGGTGCAGGTGACATAAAAAGGGTTAAGATCAGGTGTTTTGTTTTGTTTGCACGTCGCAGTCTTCACTGAGAAATTATTCCACATCTGGAGGGTCGAGGTTTGACTTGATTTGTGCTTCTTCACTCAAAACACTGACACTTTGTTTGAAGAGTGTGTGAGTGCTCTGTGTGTGTCTGTCTTCTGTCCTGTTCAACAACAACAACAACAACAACTTGCAACAAATCCACACTGAGAGATATCATACCATAAAAGCTGTCAACACTGAGTTTGAATTAAAAAAGAAACATTGAAATGTTTGAGGGAAATCTGATTTTAAAACATTAGTAATAATAATAATAATTAATCTGGGTGTTTTTCAATTAAAATCTGCAAAAACAAAAGCATTGATTCGTTGCTTTATGGCGCGACCTTGTTGGACGATGTAAACATGCCGTGTATAGTTCACTGAAATCAGGATATCTGTGTATTTTTGACTGAAAAGTTGAACACGCCTCTGCTTTTTTTGTGTGGTGTTCCATTGGATAAAGATTCAATGTGCCAAACGTATCCCTCCCCTTCTGGAAATTCATCCTGGCACTATGTCAAAAACATGTTCATCTGCCATCACCCCCTCCTGCACTGTCTTTACCCTCACCCGGTGACTGTAGGTGAGCATCTGGACAATGGCATACGGTTACTGGAGTCTCTCCACAGGCCCTCTGCATGGTATTCAATCAGGTTGAGGCAGGATTGTATAGATCCAGAGGGCTGATCCATAGGGGTTCTCAGCCTGTGGAACTTCACTCCCTTAAAACCACCTCCTTTTAGGGTCGTGCTATCGGCCCATTCACCACATGTTTAGATCAATTGTATCCCAGTTAATGGAAAATAATTGAAGTTTTTCCCAACCTGCTGCTACTGCACGGCTGTGCACAAAGAGATGACCTGTGAAGGATGTTTTTAATTCAGAGCCCAGCTCTAACAGGAGCAGAGCGGGGCCTAAATTGACGTCTCTGTTCTCTGACGAGTAAAGACGTTTTTTGTTTCTTCTGCGGTGAGTCTGAGAGGCATCCTCGTGATAATGACTAATGCTGCAGAACAGAGGGAGAAAGAAAGCCTTCTATAGAAGCTCTCTATAGAAAGGAAGAAACAAACGTGGCAGTGAAATGCAGACACATCAAGAGTCACGCCGAAATGGCTCCCCTTCCACGCATTAATGGCCATATCAATTGAACAGCCTCTAAAGTGCTTTGAAAGGAGGTCTATGTGAGATACACACACTGCATACATGCAGTCAGCAGTCTTGTGATCTCCATCTCTAATGTAAACTTGGTGAGTGTGGAGGGGGGATAAAGATGTTAACTGTGAAGAATAAATGTCATCATTGGCCTCTCCTTCAAGATGGTTTCGTCAGATAAAAATTCTATGCTCCAACTCGGCAACTCGAATCAATCGCCGCAATTAGGGCCCGCGGGCCATTACACTGTGCACACATCTTCCCATTTGTTCCACTGAATGCTCTCTCCTCTCATTGTGCAACGCGAGGCGTTTGTGGGCAGATTCAATGGAGAGAGTGAGAGTGGACTCTTAAGAGACTCTCTTTGTGATCAGGGTAAATATAGCTCAAGGTAAATGAACATGTAAGTAAAGCAGAGGTTCTCAACCTCCACGCTGGTCAGAACAAGACGCTGGATGGCCAGAGTATCTGAAATATATCTAACTAAAGGCCGGTTTGCTATATTAATATGTTGGTTGTCATGGAGCAGGCAGCTGATTCTTAAAGTACTGGTTGCTTTGTAAATAAATAAATACTCATCTCCTCTCAACGACAGCGACAACTTTGTCATAAAATGTAAACAATGTCCATCTCAGCAACTATCTTCAGTTTAAATTGGAGAAATCAAATCCAGAAAAATAAGGCTGTTTGTGGCACTGCAGTCAAGAAAAGTCTAATTTGATTTTCAACTTTGAGCATAGTGCACTTATTAACTAAAGCTGAGACACAAAACATCCAGACACAAATATTATTCAGCCTTAGACTTTAAGAGCCCTGGAACAAACAGGAACAAGCATTGAAAACATTGTTACCACTTTCTAGACTGACATCATCATTATGGCCTAAATACTTCAGAATAGTTATGTTGTTACTATCAAATCCAACTGATGTGCATAAAACATGAATAAAAGGATGCATAACACAGCATGAACATAGTCACACGAGTCTTTAACAAACTGAAGCAGAAGAGGTTAAGATGTTGTTTGGGTCCATCTAAAAAAAGGGTCCTTCATTTGACCTTCGCTGCCTCCTAAATGCCCCGATTACAAATCCCACCCCCCTGTTTGTAATGCAGATTTCCTTAAGTTGTTAATTTTATCACGGTTAATTTTTTTTAGAGAACTTGTTCCAGAACTTTCAATCTTCCTGTGACCCATAAACTGAACCTAATGTGTAAAACCAATGGAGTTTCCCTTCAAGAGGGGAAAATTCATGCTTCATCACTGTGATCACTGTGAGATTAGATTAACCTCTACCTTCTCTGACATGTAAAAATCATCCGAACCACAGCTTGTACCGATCCACCAGTGGGCCTAGATCAATACCAGCATCTCATACTTCAGTTTTTGTTTTTTTTATTCAATCAGGAAGGTCAATTGTACGAGCAGATTAGCAGCAGTGGTCTGGCTGCTCGTCTGAACCGGCGGGTTGATGTAAGCGGCACCATGTTGAGATTGCCTGATGTTACCTCATCCTCCGCCTGTGTTCAGATGAGAACTAGGTATGGAGGAAGGAGAGTGTGAAGGATGCAACAGGGGACCAATGGGGATGATGAAACAGACCTCTCACGTAGTGAAGGGGTGAACTCGTCTGTAGAGTGTAAAGCACACCGTCAAAATGTTTCACCTCTCTGGCCCTGAGACTGTGTCTGATGACGGATATGAAACGGCCTGTTTGCTGTTTTAAAGGTGCTGAGAGACACGTAATCTACCCTCTTTTTATTTAAGCATTTTCAAACACGGATCAGGCTTAAAAGCCCCGTACACAACATTTAGACCCTTTATATGACCAGAAAGATGAACTGGAACACTGAATGGATGTGGAGGAAAAGACCTAAAGTGAGTAAAGTACCTGAGCTAGAGTCTAACCTTCATTTCAAGCCTGAGCCAGAAAACTAAACAGACATATTTAGGTATTGGAAACAGACTGTAGTCACAAAGTCCTGGAAACATTCAAATTAAGCAGCTTGAATCCAAAACTCTGCATGTGCATGTATCACTGAGCTGCTTGTAAGATGTGTGCAGTACAGGTGAGGCCTTGCCGGTGGGCAGGTGAGGGGTCACGTAGCCCGGCTTTGTCAAAAGCCTGATAATTAATGATCAAACGTTAGCGGTGGCGGCGCCGCTGCCGGGCTCCACTGATGCCATTAATTCAGCTCAGTGGAGCCCGGGCCTTTTGCTCGGGACCTGCTGCAGCTGTCACCGTGCTCGCTTAATTATCCCCTCACCCTCCCTCACCCTCTCTCACCCCTCAGCCCGCGGCCACCGTGAGGATGCTGCCTCCACCCCGCCCCCATCACCCTTCCACCCCCTTTCTGTCCTTTCCTGGGGTCTGCGATGATGCTCAGGGCAAAAAGCAAAGAGGTTAAAATGGGTGAGTGAGTTTAAGCTCTTACCATGTTCACTATCACTAACTGTAGTGATACACTAATGTAAGTGCTTGTTTATTAGCTATAGGAAGGAAATCAGATTTTTCTGATCCATAGAAATTGGTAATATCTGACATAAAGACAGACATTAAGCAGACAATGACCGACTGTTCTTATAGCTTCAGCAGTTACACATGATCCCAGCAGGAAAACAACAGGAAGCCTTTTACACTATTAGCATTCCAGGCCAAATTTCTGCTGCAGGTTTCTTTGTCATTTAATGGATCTAAATTCCTAACGGCACCAGTTGCATCACAACACAAATAAAAAAGGGTCACTGTTGACTACATATTCTGGTCTGCACCGTCTGTCAGCTGCAAACGTCTGCAGCACACGGAGTAAGAGGAGTTCTCTATTCCTGCAAACATGTGAATCGTCTCTGCAGACATCCTGACGTGTCAGACGTACCGTAGGTGTAACTGATGATGATGGATGCATTCATCTCAGTCAATTAGCACGTCAAAGAGTGGCACTGAAATGAAACATGATGACAGCTAATAAAAAAAAAAAAGAAGGTTTATTCGTCTGCCTCTTTATTGTTTTTATGGCTCTGGAAATTAAGGACAATTAGAATAAGACAAATGATGCCAAGCATTGTTTCCGGTGTACAGGATGTACATGTTCTCTAAAGGTATACAAATAAAAGTGAAAAAGGTCTGTGAAGCCTACCTGCCCCTTAGCTAGCACACAGCTCCATGTAATATTTACCGGTGTCAGATATCTGTACTCTGAGGGAAGTTAAGTTTACCTGCTTGTCTCAGCACAGGAGATATTCACTCTCACGCTCACCAATAACCTTAAATATTTCATCTGGCCCGGCTGATATGTTTAGAGACTCTCAGCACTTTCAAGTTGTTCTGAAGCCGTCGAGAGGCAAACGGAGGAAGAGGAGGCGGCGATATATCCACTCTCACTTTGCTGTTGGATTATTTCTGTACCTGTTCAAACATGCCCCGGTGAATTATTCATCCCACCGAGCCCCTGCACTGTGCACTTGTAGTGCAAGTATAAAACATCTCACCCATGCTTTTACCTCTTACACGGTGAAAATGTACCTTAGGCCACACGGTGGACAAAACGGAGACACATCAGAGCAGAGATTTCTGCCTCAGGGAAAGGGGAAAACAACGATGCTCGCAGCTAAACAAATGCACGCTGGGCGACCTGGGTTGTGGGTCGAGGGTTGGCTCTGAATTAAAGATGAGCTCTCAAAGTGGATCACTAGAAGGTCGACGTGTTGCGCTTTGCTAGCAGAGGAGCTGCATACCTTCATGGGTCATAAAGTGGAAAGTTTGGGTGAAAAAACTACATCCTGGATCCAAATAAGGTACACAAATATCACAGAATGAGGTAGTAGTCAGCTGATAAGAAAAAGGGGGTCGACATAAACCTGCTCCTATTGGACCGAGTTGAACTCTGACCTTTGAGCTCACATTGAAACAGGCAATGCAACACTGACCTGACGGGGTGAATATTTGCAGAGACTGGTTTAGGTGTGACTGCTCCTTTATGAAATGTCTAATGAGAGATCTGAACCCAGAACATGCATGCAGAAGAAATGCATGTATTCTATGTTCATTCCTGTATATAAAAGTGATGAGCTTCATGCTGATCTCTTTTTGTTGACCAGAAGCAGCACTCTAAAATAAGAAGTGATTCTTTAATGATTATGATATGAGGCTCTTCAATTTAGTACAATCACACCAGAGTGTCTTAAGATGAAAGATTATCAAAGAAGCTGTGTGAGATCGCTCAATCAAATATTCTCACTTATTAAGAAGAATGCATGATAATTAAGTCATGTTCTTCAGTTCTTCCTCTTAAAATAAAACTATGTGATAGTGATGGTTAACCTGAATGAAACACTTCCTCTTGTGACGAATGGAAGGATGATGATCTCTGGGTGTTTTCACACCTAACTTGTTCGGTTCCATTTTCCTGGTATGGATTATTTAAAGCAGTCAGTCGAGCCTCGGTCCGTTTTAACGACCTGGACAAACTACGAACGACTTCATTGTCTACATAATATATATTCTCTTGGTTTCAACATAATTATGCAGTGAAATGTCTTCTTAGTTGCATTGTCAAGGATAAACAAAGTCCGATGATGTTCAGGCACAGAGGAGGTACATTTATGTAACAGAGAATCAAATAATTCCAGCACTAAATACAGTTTATCAATCACTGTAAATGGCAGGTCTTTTTAAAGATATGGTGGAACAAACTTGGAAAAGTGCAGTCCTTAATATTTGTTGCTAAAGGACAGAAAAAGATTAAATTATGATGAGTTTTGCTTTGCAATGATAGAAAAAGTCCTGCAGAAATATACACAAATGCAGATAGAGATCAATCTAATCAAAGCCGTTGCACCGCGGCGAAGAAGATGCTAGAAAATGTCTTTCTCTTCAACCGCACAAAAGCAATAAGGAGGTTTCTTCTTTCTCTCTCTCTCCTACATGCACCAGGGGCGGCTTTCTGCATCAGACAAATTCCTGCCAAATTAATGCACTACCTCTTGGGCTAATTAAATTAGAGGGGATCAAAACTACAGAGCGGCTTTTGTGGTGGACACAATGTTGTGCTTCATGTGCTCTTTGCTCTGGGGGGAATTTCTGCCATTTAGCCTCCTCTGTGCCTGCAGCTCCATGCTGGACTCGCTCTAACACAGTCAACTTTCTCTAATTTGCTTGAATGAGAAAGAATTATTAACTGATAATAAGACACCAAGAGAGAGAGTGAGAGAGCGTCGCAGGGCTGCAGGCAAGGATGAGTAGGAAAGGGTTGAACTCTGCGGCACCTGAAGCTCATGCCATTTTTTTATTATTAATTCCTCCCTAAAACGAGGCATTCAGGAGTAAAATTGCTGTGCAAATGACAAGAACGATTATGGTTGTAATTCCTCTTCTTTGGAAATGTGTGCAGCTTTGTTGCAGCTCTAACTGGATCATGCTGCTAACAAGCTACCGCTAACCACGTAGCATTAAGCATGACCTCTGCAATGCATGATGGTTCATATAAGGTTATTTTGCTTTACAGAGGATACTGATATTGTTCTGTCGCTCCATTTTTCATCAGAGAAACAGATTTAGAGGATGCAATTAGCTAAAAATAAAAATAAAAAATCAGCTGTGAATAATATCATCATAAAAAGCTAAATATAAAGTACATGACCACAGTGTTTAACAATGAATAGCTGTGTGAGAGGATAGTGCAGATGATGCATTTATCCATTTTCTTCACACTGACACTAGAATATGAGAGCATGGCAGCTCAGTGTTACAAACTGTTGGCAGCAATAATTATTATCTATTATTTATTTGACACATAATATTAAATGGCTAAATTAAACCTAAAGCGCAGCAGAACAAAAGGACCAACTCATTTTAGTTCCAGGTTGTCTCTTTGTATTTTTACGACCTGGCAACCTAAAGCAGACTCCAATAATAACAAATAGATGTCACTGTAACGTAGGAGCTGGTTGGGCTTGGTCTACGTCTGGCCTCTTATCCTGGTCTGTTAATGCGAATTTTCATCATCGAGTTAATAAAGTTGAGTTCAGGTGCAGCGGGAGGCAGTATGAACATTTAAGTTAGTTTGGAGAAGAGGAAGAAAAACGAAAAACAAAATGAGAACTTCTTCATAATAAAAGCGACAAAACATGAAAAACAAAACCAGTAGAGAGGCTGAGTGAAAAAATAAGCTTTTAATCAACTTTATGTCTAAACTTGTGTCCATACTGCTGCAGTCTGCAGCCTTTTTTCACCATGCAATACGCTCCTTGAGATAGTCACACATTACAACCAATTTACAGCAGAATTAATTGAAAGAAGTCGCCCGTACGAAGCTGTGAGGCATAATGTCTGAGAAGGAGAAAAAAGACTGATTTGGATCAGCAACAAAAGTCTTGTGTGTTTTGAACGCCTTCGGGAAATCTCTCAGAAGTGGAAGGAAGTAAACCCCTCCCGCCCCGCCAACACATCGCTAGTGTTGTCAGCGCCGCGCCAACAGATTAAGAATTAATTCAGCCGTCAAAGCCTGCTTACCTTGACATAAAGGTGGGGTTACCCTTCTAAGCAGTGATAAAATAGACATCTGCATTGTGTTTCGTCCTGCCTCTGAGATTACAGTGACAATCCTCTGCAACCCGTGAGGAAGGTGAATCATTTAGGTTGATAAACTGCTGCTCCTCTCCATCTAAAGGGGGAATTAATCCAATGACTCCACCTGAAGTCAGCGCCGTAGGTTCGTGGGAGCATTCCTCTCCGTGTTTACTACATCAACACATCTGCATCGTTTACTTATCTGAGATGAAAACATGTTTACCAGCCTGTAAATCCACTGAGCTGCAGAAAACGCACCTTAGCAGTGATATAAATTAGGACAAAGTCATGAGGCATCAAAAGCAGGGCTTCTCTTTAGAGAGAGGTTAAGATGATCATCCTTCTGATCTCTTTGGTGCAGATATTCATGTAAAATCATACATTTTAAGTATTATTCACGTTATAAGAACCAGCATCGACACTGCAAACAGGGCTTTTACATGCAGGCAGCTGTCTAAATTGCAACTTGCTCTCTAATCCAGAGAGAATTAGGGCCCTTCCTGTGTGCTAGGCCCTCTCCCGGTCAGGGCCCCTGTCCTGTTTAGATTTGTGAGCTTGATAAACCTCAACGGCCAACAGGTCTGTTATGAGTGGGAAACAGCAAAGCAAAGGAGGGGGGGCTGCATTTTCTCATAGCCAAAGTCAACCAGGGGATAATACCTCAATCCTAATGGGGCTCAGCGCGGGCATTATCTGGCCTGAATTGTTTTTTTCCCCACTTCCTCTTTGTCCGTGTGGAAGTTTACCCAGACGGCTGCCCCCATCGCTCCACGCTGCCAGACCAACCTGTTTGGTTTGTTCCAGGTAGATGTTCGCCCCAGCGACTGAGGAACACAATCAGGAAATGAGACAAAGCTCTGGGTAAAGTCCCCCTCTTCCTCTCCTGTCATATCCGCGTGCTGAGAGATAAGCCCTGGTTTTGCCTTTTCCCATGATAACACCGCAGGGACGAGGCGGCAGCAGCCGACACGCCGTTGTTCTCCTGATTAAAGCCTCAATATGAGCCGCCGTTGTTGGTAGAGAGATTAAGTAATGATTCTTGTGGAGAAGAATTAAGGGTGGGGACTGTTGTGAACGGTCACACACACCTCAAGAGCCAGATTAGCATTTGAAGTGATTACAAGGTCATTATACAGCGGAGAAGCTGATGACGCACATTTCAACCTGTCTATCACCAAAAATATAAATCAACACGTTCACGCCATCCTTGAAGAAAGAAAGAAGAACGGCGTCTCTTCTTAATGCAATCATTTTCACATCAAGTGCCAAAATATTTTCCCATGAAAGCAGGTCGTATTTGTCAGGTTTTCCACGGAGCATTTGTAATATTGCACCATGAATATTCCTATAAAAAACGGGGGTGACGGTGGGTGATAGTGGTTTTTAATAAGGACAGTTTATCTTGTGTCGACAAAAAATAAAATGGAGACGGTTGTCAGGCTCTCTCCGTCTCGCCTTTCTCCTCACAGGTGATGGAATATGCACAAAGACGGCGGTCGGTTTAGGTGAACAGATGGTGATGAGGCCTGTTGCTAGGCTGAGAGGCCTAGAGAATTTACTTTCATTCTTTGCCTCACTGCCATACGTTTCCCCTCACTATTCCACAGACAAAGGAAGGGTGGAGGTGGAGGTGGAAGGGGGACCTGGCCTGGGTCAGCAGTGAGGGCTTCTGGATTTGAGAAGAGATGCAGTGCATGGGAACATTTTCATCCCAAAAAGTCAGATTTTTAGTCGAGCTGGATTTTATCCACTGCAGCTGCAATAAAACTACAATAAAATAAACAAACTATAAAAGAAAAAAGTAATTACAATAAAATTAAAGCAAATTACACAATAGTAGGTGTAACCATGTTTGTTTAATTGCCAACAATAATACTATCAAATAATTTACAAGTCAGTCATACAATATGGTCCTACCTAAAGGCATCTTTATAATCATTAGGAAGAATCATTAAAAAATCTAATAGTCATGAGCGCAGATCTCATTACGACTTAACGGAGGACATTTATCCCTGGACTTATTCTACTAAACTAATTACATTGCTGTGGCACAGAGGAACCACTGTCTCCTTCTGACAGACGTGGCAACCTTTTATTAGAGGCTGAGAGGAGGAGGAAACAGGTGGGCTTTAATGGACTTATGATATATATGTATATTTTTTTTTTTAAAGCTGTTTTTTGGGGCATTCTATGCCTTTATTGGATAGGACAGCCGAAGAGGTGACAGGAAATGTGGGGGAGGACACGCAGCAAAAGGCCACGGGTTGGAATCGAACCCACACCGACCACTAGAGGACCACCCTAACATAGACCAAGTATCAATCAGTTCTACAATCAACTTATAATCAATGAAACTGCATGTTGTGTTGATGGAGGACAGTGTGGAGCAGCAACACATTACAACAGTACCTTTACTGACCTCCAGTCCGTCACATGGACACATCAGTTTAGGGTTTATTTCTGCTGCCCATGCCTCCCTCAGGAGCTGCTCTGAATAACTGATATGGACTCAGAAATCAAACATGAGAGTGACGCAGGACATTTTTATCACCCTTAAAGAATTTATCCTCGCTCATACCGTTCAAACGTGGCACAAGATTTTCATCGGCCACTTCAGAGGATGTTGGAAAATCTTTTCCCCACTAGGTAAACAATCGGGCCTGAGAACAGACTCTTTCTCTGCTCCGTCTCCAACAATCACACCGACTCCAACCACAGAGGGCTCCCCCCCCCCCTCTGTCTCTTCTCCTACCTTCTCTCACATCTCCAACACAGACCCCCACCCAGCTTTCAGCACACACCACCACCCTATCTCTCTGTATACAGGACTCTGTCTGCCCGTTTCCTCTGTCAAACACCCCCAGCCCTCCTCCTCTTTTCCCTTTTTGTTTGCTTTACTGTAATCATTTCGCTGGCCCAGAAACGTGTGGGTGTGCTGGCAGCCGGACAGAAACGAGAGGCAGAGAGAAAGAGAAGTTACATGGGAACTGAGTTAAGGTTGAATATTTATTAGAAGAAGCCATCTGGCGTCGCAATGTCTGTACAAAGAGGGCTTGCTCTCTTCTTGTAATAGTCCTCCTCCTTCCCTGACTTTATCTCCCTCTCATTCTCTCTCCCATTTTCTTCGTTTCCCCCTGTGTCCCAGAGAAAATATCCAGCTCCAACCACATGCTCGCAGAGCCTTTTACATAATCACAGTATTACAGCGTTTCAAAGACGCTAATCAAGACCCTAAATGGTTTTCTGTGCTGCTCAGGGGGGCTTCAGCCATCGTCACACACCTCATGTTTGTTGAGGCCACTTCACAGAACAACTTTTTCTCCTCTCACGTATCAGACGGACTTTTTGTTTTCTAAACAGTGCCAGGAGCAAAACACAAGGATGCATGCTGAAAAATAAAGCTTTATGTAAATATTCACCTGAGACAAATTTGGCAGAATCTGGGCAGAGAAGAAGCCAGAAGATGTCAAAGCGGAGTCTGACTGCTGTTTTATAGACTTAATAAGAAAAACGGAATAAAATGATGAGCTAAAAATCATTTAATGCGTCTGCTGTGTCATGCACGCACATTTGTATTCCCTCATAAACACGTTTGTAAGCATGTGACAGAATACATGCATGTGCGCTCCTCTTCCTGTATGTGTATGATTGATTGCATATGTGCGTGCACACCTAAACGTATGCAAACAAACAGTATCTCTGCAGAAAGTGACTTCCTGGTTGGAGATGCAGGATTCCAGAGGGAACATGAGGACATAGCGGCCACATTTCACACACAAAGCCCTCGGGAATGTTCGGAGTTCCTGCAGGAATGAAACCTCGTCTCAGGGAATTCTCCATAAAAATACATCAGCGTGCAACGATACTCATGCCTCTGAGGGAATATGTGCTGCTCAGAAGGTATTAGCTTAAAGTTTTCTGGGATAAAACAGCAACATTCAGAAATCTGAAACACATGATGAAATAAGGTCTCAGGCTCCTTTAAAACTTCTTCAGCTTGGACTCAAACTCAATTTGAAGTTGGCAAAAAAGACTTTGCCTACAGCATGACAGTGAAAATCTTGGGTAAATATTTTAGTCTATTGTAGATGTGATGCTGGGTTTCCATTTGATATCCAAATAGATGCTATAAAAAACTAAAAGGGCACTGAGAGATCAAACACCTCAGCCAAGGTGGCACAAAAATTCCTGGATCCACCTCAATCTAATGACCTCTGCAAAGTTGCACTGAAATCTGTTCAAGGCTTCTAAGTTATTCTGGTAACGAACAATGAAAAACATTGTTTTAAGACATTAGAGTGACAAACAATAATCATACAAACTAGTATTTCATTGGTTAAATGCAAAAATGTTGCATGTTGCTTTAGCAAAAAGTATTATTATTATTTTTTGCTGGGAAACGTCCTGTATCACAATGCTGTGATAACATTTCCTGGATCCACACCTTGATCCTTCAACAGACAAACAAACAAACAAACAGCGATGACAGCATAACCTCCATGTGGAGGTAATTATATGTCTGTAATAGTGTATATTATGGTGCATTTTTAGCGCCTCCAAAGCATCAATAAAGTTTGATTGATAGATCCCGCAGCAGTTTCCCCGAACTGTTGCTTTAACAGGTCAATACAGTGCTGAGATAGAGTTTAGAGCGCCACCACACACAATAAGTCTTATACCTAATTTAACTTCCTTACTGCCAGATTCGCTCTGGTTTCTCTCTCCTTGATTTCATTTGGTCTCACAGACTTATTTTTGAAGGACAAATTAAAGTCTGAGCGAACCGCCTCCCAGTATAATGATAAAGACACGAGCTGGAAACGGGACGATTCACCAAAAAAACAACAATTATGTAAAATATGATATTTACCAGAGGAACCGTGTGTTTATTCTGTTTCTGTCTCCTCATTGGCAGCAGATGAACCAAATCCCACAGTCTGCCTTTCCACACAGTAACCTCTGAGGAAGACCAACCCAGTGTAAACTGCATCAACTTTAGAATTTACTGAATTAATTGAAAGGATTTCTCCACATTATGAGAGCTATTACTGAGAGCAATATAGTTGCATTAGAATGGAATAAATGAGTTGGAATGTCTTCCAGTTTGCAGGTACACACCATGCATCCCAATTATGTCAGAATACAGCAAAATGAAATTTCCATCTCCATTCAGGAATATGAATATGTGCAATTTTATGAGGGGAAAAAGGTGCCAAAGAGGTAAATACGTTGCCAGCAGCATGAAAAATTGCACCAATTAAAGCTCAACTTGCTTGTTTTCTCATAACATACATGTTTTCATCACTCTGAAATCAAATAATTGCCCCCGTTTATATCATGCACAATAAACGTGAAAATATGGCGGCTGGAGGATGCTGCTGAATATTTTAGAGGAATTTCTGAGGTACTCTGAAAAGAGAGGAGGGAGGGCAGCAGAAAAGGTGGCAAAGTGAGATGCATATTCGACGTTCCTTCAAGGAATCCGAGTGGAAAACGGCCTCGTTTGTCATCTCAGGCTTGGAAAACACTCACAATTTCATTTTTGTGATTATATGCCAAAAGCAGCAGACTGGTCCCTCACAGATTAAATGAAAACAGTGTTTATTTCTGAAAAAATAAGTGTTTGTTTAGCCTGAAGCTGTGTAACTTCTCACTGCTGTCTCTGCGACCAGCAGGTTTCAACGACGCGGCTGCAGACTGTGTCCAATCAGCTGCACTTTTTAAGCAACACCAAGTCAATTAAATTTAATTTATAGTTTATTGTAATTATCTCTGCACTGAAGTACAATTGGTGGTTTATTACTTCAGTCGCTGTTTATATTACTACCGCCTCCAACTCCAACACACACACACAAATACATACACACCAGACTGATGTTAATCAATTTGGAGAACTGCCCGGATTGTTTAAACTGTCATCACCTCCATCAGTCTACACACAGAAATTTGAATATCTCCAGAGGGAGGCGTTCTTCCAATACACACATTCACTGATGCAAACAAATGAGTGGGACAATGACATCACACAGGACTGAAGTCAGGCTGTGTACTTAGAACTAGTTTCCCTAAACTAATCTGTTATTATGTAGAGATTATTAGTGAGTGTTTAAACTCAGCACAGGATTATTCCCTTTGTCATTTTTTAAAAGTCTGCCTTAAATACTGCTAAGTAATCATCATGTTTTAATAAATGTTAACTCACATGGGGTGATTGTTGAGACTAAAGCGTTTTATGGAATGATGGAAGAATAAACTTTCACGCCTGAGTCATTGAGCAGAGAGGAAGTGATGTCTCTCTTTGTTCTGGAGGCACACTGACCACATTAATATGTGCACAAAAGCTGTGTTTGTAATGTGATCCATGCTGTATTGTGAACAGAAGGTTCCCTAAGAGATGCTCTGGAGAGCTGAAGGTAGCTGCAGAAACTCTTCCTTTTGCCTGGCATTACCCAGGTACAGCCACACCCAGCACACACCTACATTGCATTGCTTTGGTTGAAACCAATCCTCACAGATCATTAGAAAAGACGTCACTTTAAATGGCTTAATTGTTCCATTTAATGATTTCAAACGTGAACAATTATTCTCTGTGCTGCAGCGATGACAGTCTGAAAAAAATCTAGGTTGAGTTCATGTGTCTGTGGCTTTTTTCAAAGGCCCGGAGGTTAAGTAACTCCAGCCTTCTATGTCTTCTTCCACTAAATTGAACACAGAGCTCAGAGGAGTGTGGATTAATTGCAAATAAAGAGGTTATTCTCCAAAGAAATAGGCCACAATTCCCACTTCATCTGCTTCATCAAGAGGAATGTGGAAAACAAAAAACAGTCTGCAAAGCGCTAAAGATCACAGGTGCTCCATAACAGGTGCTTGTTCTACCATTTAGCAACTCGTTTGTAGGTCACATGAGCTTCAAATGTCAAGAAACTCAGGGAACTGCATTGAGAAACATCTACAGGCTTGACCAAACCACAGTGAGTGGAGGGCTAACAAGAAATTCATGCTATCAAAGAAATCACCTCTTGTCCTGTCAGCTAAAGCAGATCAATTTGAGGTTTGACAAAGGAGGCATCAGAGGAACATTGCTCTAATGTGAGACGGGCGTCAGAGTCTTGTTTATTTGAGGTGAAACTGAGAGCGAGGCCAAAATAATTGGGCAGTTCGTGGCTTCCGCGGTCACGCAACGCACATCGCATTGTCCAGTGAATCTCTGAAATGGCTTTAAATGTCTGTGTGGTGACACATCCGGCCGCCGCGGCACGAACGCTCACAAAGAAGCTGTTAGCAGGAAATGGGTCAAGATCAAAGTTACCCGTCTGCAGAGTTGTGAAGGGGGATGAAAGAGACGAGGGGTGAAAAGGCAGCAAAATTGTTTCATTTTACATTTACATATCTGGCATTTAGCTGACAGTCTGTGTCCAGATACCCTGAAAGCAACACGAGGCTAAGCTTCTAGATCGGCTCCATTACGAGTGAATGTTACATTCAAAGTAACTGGAAGTGGCAGGAGGAGAAATAAACACAAAGGCTGCAGAGGGTTAGGAGGGATTCGGTTTCACTGTGTGAATACCAGGCAGATTAGAAACCAGTCAGAACAAAAAAATCTCCTATGAGTGTAATATTCAAGCAAACATCAGAGAGTGTCATTATAGAGAACATCCCATCACTTCCTGTTAGTCAGCATGAGGCTATGAGGCTTAATTTATGCAATAAAAACACCTAAAAGACTTTACAGATATTTAAAGGAGATACTGTTTGTGTTTGTGATGTGGGACAGATTCTCATTTCTGCAGCATGAACGGCCTTCTTAGTTTACAGTTTGTCCGACTGCAGTGAAAATATGAGCCGCTAATGAAAAGTGAACAATAAAGACGTAATCTGTCATTAAACATAGCTTATCACTAAAGATTTTCGCCGACGCTTCAGCCACAGAAAAATTGCTTTAATGAAAAGATTCTGCCTCCCCAAATCAGAAACAAATAAAAAAAGGCCCAGACAAAAATGTGTTTGAACCCCACAATGGGAGTGGGCGTGAGTCGCGTCCCTTCTATCTGAGCTTTTGATGATCTTTGGCTCTGCTCTATTCTTTTCTTCTCCCTCCTTTTAAGTTGTTTGGTCTGCTTCTCCTCAGTAAATCTATAGAAGTGTGTAGCACTTAACACAAACCCTGCCCCGGCTGTAAATTATTCATTTCATCCGTGGCAGGCCCTGTCCTCACAGCTCTGAAACATGCGTCATTTGATCACTGGCGTGGGCCCTCGTTCGGTTTGGCCGTGCCAGAGCGGAGATCCACCCTCCCTCATTACAAACGTAATTGTTCAGGCATCTCCTTACTGCTGGAAAGGCTCTCACGCTGAAACCCTGCAGCCAGAAATGAGTGCCATGTGGGGAAAGACTGTACCCGACCACAGCAGAGAATTTGAGGTGGCGCCTTGACGCCTGGAGCCCGCCGCCGTGCCCCCAGGCTGCCAGAACGACCACGATTCAAGTGTTACATTTTGTTAGATTTAAGAGCTCTCTGCCTCTAAGCCTCCCCTCCTCCTCTCCCCTCTGATCCTGGCACAGATTTATATCTAGGAAACACTGATGACAACTTTCTGATGTAAACCCAATGAATAAACGCTGTGGGAACCAAATAATGTTTTGGTCTTCTTTTATGGAGCTGCACATGGGAAGATTGTTTTTGTGTCGCAGCGGGACATCACTGTCTTTTCTTCATTTTAATCAAGATCACATATATGCCACAGAATAATGTTCTGCACCAGCGTGATGGAGAAGACTGAGTGGATTTACTCTGCATCAGTATCAGTCAGTATAGTCTGCAGTGAATCCTGTGTCTCCCTGATTTAAAGAGTTCCTGACCTATAAATGGAGTTCATTAGTCTCATAGTGGTCGGAAGGATTTTCCAACCTGGAAAGTTCCACATTTTAGGAGGACATTTGTGTGTTCACATTTTTGTTTTTTGCCATGAAAACTGAACTGAAAGCATTCGTACAAAGACATGAACTAAAAGTGACACCAGAGATCCTTGAAGATTCAAATGAGGTTTAAGAACTAATGTTTTAATGTACTTTGCTGGTCATTTGTTATGTTCTGCTACCAAAACCAGTCATATTATTACATATAACACACACACTGTTTATTTTTGACTCACTGACATTATCCTGCTGCCATAAATACTCAGTCGAGCACCAAAGACGTTTTAATCCATGGAGGAAAATAGTCCACAACGATGTCATTTTCTAAAAACTATCTGCTTTAGGAAATGATTAAGCATCAGGAAAAGAAATGTATAGATAAAAAAATAAAAATGCCATCAGGAATAAATATGAATATGCAGGATGCACAGATGATGTCATTTCCTATCTCAAATGTAGTTGCTTGACGGTTTACTCAAATGTTACCAAAGCAAAGTGATATGCATGTGGAACTTAGAGACATGGCCTATAAAAATGAGGATTACCAGCCATTGTAAACAAGTAATGCCACATCTGAATGAAACACAGAGGAACAACGTCATTGGAAGACTTGAGGAATCACAGTCAGCTGTATTCAGGGTATACCTACAGCATCTGATCCATCCAGATCCAGCAGACCAGGGTTAACGACCCCCTGCTACGGCTACGACACTTATGCAACAGATTCACAACAGCAACGTCTGCTGCATCAGACTGACTCATCTACATGAGGCCATTCACATACCCTTAATCACCTCTGTATATCTGGAATACCACCAAAGTTTGAAGAAAATAAGACACATCATCTTTCTTCACAGGACCAGTGTAATAAATCATATCTGCTTCCTAATGTGTCTCAGATGTGGAAATAAAGCATTAACTAAACTGGCTTTTATAAAAGGAGACACTTCCAAACAGGAAACCAAGCACCTGAAGGAGTCCGTGCTCATTGACACAGCAGCCCGGTCGGACATAACAAGCTGAACGATAGCAGACGATGGGGTAAGGTTGCAGTAACCTTGCATGGAGGAGGACACGGATGTCCAGCTTCCTGAGAACGCCGAGGGAGGCTGAGCTAATTCAGCTGGGCTCCAGTGTTTAAGAACATCCAACGTGATCTGAGAACACAGCTGAAAGACATTTCATCACACGCTGAAGTCAAAGCGGCCACAAACAATGGTGTGTGTGTGTGTTTTGTTTTGCTTCTCTTTCTCAGGACGGTGCATCTCTCCTCTCTTCTGGATCTAAGTACAGGGTTGCGATTCTGACTTCCCACTTTCCTCACCACTCCGATCTTATTTTTGCAGTTGTTGAACGTTGGCCACAGTTAATTGCAGCTGCCATCATTCAGCAATCATCCCAAATGCTGCTTAGTATGTGAGTGAAAATGTTCATTCTTTCACCTAAGCTTATCTGTAGCATAAGCCAACATCCCCCGCTGTCTGATACCATGATTTGGAGAGCAAATTTTCATTTTCACTTAGGAAAAGATTTGTCTTAGGGCGAATGTGGTGCGGTGCCAAAACGTAGATGAGGGAGGAATCATGAGTTGTGAGGCGCATATCTCTTGGCCAAGATCAGGAGCACACTAAATATAGGCCACATCCACTTGAATTTATTGCAATATAATGAGAAAAGGATGTTCTTCTAAAGTGGATGTGTGGCGTTCATTTATTACGGGGAAGTTTAGTGTTCTCTCACTTTTCTCATGTGAAAGTTGGAGAAACAGAGCACTAAAAGAGGCCCTTTTCTCATCTTCAAAGAGCCTTATGTACTCAGGGTTTCACATTTCATTGCTGTGAAGAAAGAAGACGAGACGAACAAAAGAGGATGGTGTTCTCCAACGCACATTTGTCACACTGATGTTTCCCTTTTCCTAAGAAATTTCAGAATACACCTTTTCTCCAGAAACATTGTGCAGCACATGAGGGGGTTAAGAGAAAAATCCAATCATAGCAGACATAAGGGCGTGAGTGACACTCCTGACAGGAGGCAGCTGATGTCATCCATCCACTTCACCATCCACTCCTCTCCTGCTGGTGTCATTAGGAGACAACATTTCCCAAACATGTCCAGAATTATTTCACACTGCATCTTCTGCATGTGTGCACCCCACCCCACCCCCCAGAACTCCCCCCTTCTTCACGGTATGGCGTGCAACATTCACCATTAACATGTCACTTTGCAGACGTGGCTCCGTCTCTGAGAAGGGGAGTGAATAACCTTTAAGGACCAGGCGATGACTCTGATAATGAAATTCACTTTCTTAGCGAGCCTGTCAAGGCTGTCAACAGATTTTACAATCTGTTGCTCAAAGGACGAAGGTGACAAAGGAGGTGGGGAGGGGGATGTCCTTCAAACATGGGAGGTGTAAGGTGGATACCGCACCTCATCACTGGGTTCATTCAATTTGGATATATTCAAGCAGAAAATGAAATTAGTGTGTCACAATAGGCTGGAAATGATGCGATTCTTGGGTTTGCTGTTGAAGCAGGAATGCAAATTGGAAAAAAATAAAGAGAAGTTAAGGGAGAAGTTAAGGGAGAGTGTTTCCTGCACTTTTAGATTTAAAATGCATCACATAGCTATTTTTCCAGACGTCAACACTAAATGATGACTCCCCACAGCACCTTTCCACTGCTCAACCACGAAAGAGATCCAGCTTGGACTTAAAGCTGCTCCTGGTTTATGTTCATTCATAGAAAATGGAGGAAAGGTGGCTCCGGCTGGCCAGACAGTGAAAAGTCAGAGACTATCCTCGTCCTCGTCTGTTAGAGACCTGTCTCCACCACAGCATGATGAATCAAACTCAATGGGAGGAACCGTGGTCTGAGCTGACAGAGAGCAGGACGACAGGAAGAGGAGTCTGTGTTACATCAGTGATGCTGTGAAGATGCTTTACAAATCATCGACATTCATTTTTCAAAATGCTGCTGCTGAGACAAATAAATGACATTGAATCCTTGACTTTCCATGTTTGCATACTTGGATCATTTTTTCATGGCTGTTTCTCTTTTCTGTATATTTCTGATTTAACTCATGTTGGATTCATGTGGATTAAGAAGCGACTTTTACTTCTGACCTTTTTGTTTCCTTCATGTCACTTTGCATGACAAGGCATTCCTTTTTGTCCTATATTGAGGACAAGTCTGTGTGGTCGACATTCACATACACTCTTAGAAAAAATGGTTGCAAGCAGCCAAGATCACTTTTCATTTCAACGCCGTTCACAAGCCCCCTGACATGATGCCTCCACCCAGCGAGCGTCACTCAAAGCTTAAAAGTAGCGTCCTCAGGCCCGCTCTTCAGAGGAGCACGTTCAGTAAAAGTGTGCCAGGGAAATATTTACTTTGAATCATCAGAGGACATGATTTCATTTAAAGAGCTCTTTGATGGAGGGGGGGGGGGCACTTCTTCCTCGCCTGTGATGTGGCTCAGCTGAGAGCAAAATCATTCAGAGCTCTATGGAGTGATTGCAGTGTGTGTGTGTGTGTGTGTGTGTGTGGATTGCACAAGGATGCTACCTCATGTAGATTTCTGGTAGAAAGTGTGCAGTTGTTTTTACATTTCTATGCATGATTGCATGTGGTGCATGTTTCCTGAACCACCTTTATGCATTTGTTGATGAATTTGTTGCAGTTACGGTTGGACTGTTTGTTGGTTTGCTTTCTGATAGTTTACTCCATTTTGGATGCATGTTTGTAAAATGAAATGAAAGATAAACGAGCATTTGGAGACCATTAACTTCCATCAAGGCTGAACATTCCCTCCAAAGGGTTCCTTCTCCCCACAAGTTACGTTCCTATTTATATGCACCTTTGCATTCTCTCACCATGACAACATACACCTAGAACTGAGGACCAACCAATCAGGTTGCTTGATACATTTGGAAACCGTGCAAGTCAGCTCCTCTGCAAACTTCTGCACATTTTCTTCTGTCTTTGCAGAAACATTAAACACAAAACTCCAAAACAATCACAACTACAGTCCGATGATTTAAAGCCGGACGCCTTTGAATGCAACACTAGGACGATTGACATGCACGGCTTTGAAAGGTTCCTTTGCATAAAGTCTAAACCACAGCAGACTTGATCAGATCCTGTATACAGATACAGACCCTAGCTGTATGCAGGCTGCACCTGAATCAGCCTGTTTTATTTCTCGGTGAAGCAGACATTGTGTTTTCATGTACTCCACATGCTTTCATGTGTCAGCGTGTGAGGTTTGTGTTTGTCTCTTGTGCCTTTCGATGGATTTGTTGCACCACACAGCTGTTAGCAGAGTCGACAGCCCCACTGATCTCCCATCAAACCGAGCAGCGCTGCAGGTACAGCGTGTAAAGGCTTTGCTTTGAGACTACCTGTCATCACACATCAGAGGATTATGCCGCTTTGCTCTCTCACTCTCTCGGTGCTGAACACACAGAAGCTACTACACCATCTGTAAAACGTTACATCAGTGAGGTAAATATCTCTACACGGAGCCACAGATAATCTTTGGCATTTCAAACACAGATCACGTCATCGTGCAGCAGGCCTCTCCGCTGAGTCGGCCACCGCTACTCCAACGCTCACATAATGCCAGATGCCGCTGCCATATGGGAAGCTATATTTATCATCTGGTTTTTAAGAGTAGTGGCATCTTCATTTTCAATTTCAGATTTTGCTGTCATACCATAAATCCAAGCCTCTGACACATTAGATAAAGGTGGTGATTATGTTAATCAAATGCACAGATGAGATGAGGAATAACATACTGTGGTTGTGACTGATGTGTGTTTCTTTATCTTAAAACTTTCTAGTCAGTGTGCATGAAAAGAACACACTATTTTACACTTTATAGCTTCGTCCCTGCGGAGTACTTCTCCTCTGACTGAAGGCAAAACGGGAAGTATCAAGCCATTATTGTAACCAGTGTGTTAATATCTTTAGACCCAGAATAGAATAAAACGTAAATGATCATTCCTACAATAATCCTCAGTGACCCGTGAGAGCAGCACATCCTCCCCCCGGGCAAGTCTTAATGCGCTCTGGTGTCTCTTTGCTCGGTGTACCGAGGTGACGTCTGCAACTACATAAATCTGATTTAGAGGGTCTGCACACTGAATAAGCAAATACATGAGCACAGCATCACCTCACATCAGGACGAGGAGGAGGAGGGTGGCTCCCACCAGAAACAATGAGGGGAAATTGGTCACGGTAAAAATGTGGATCTGCTTTCTTTTAAATTAGCAGAAAACAGAAACAGACTGTGAATCCAAAGGTATCAGACAGAGATGATATGCTTACAATCATACTGGTGTCAGTATTTTACTGTTGTCTACTGGTTCAATTAAATCTAATGTTAGGAACCAGGAGTGATCATAAAGCTTGTATTAAAATACATAGTTTGGATTGAGATAAGAAGGGTTAAAACAACGGTTTGTGTAATATAGATGTCTAAAAATGTCTCACTTTTATAGTTTATAGATATTTTTACCTTTAAATGTGGTGTTTACAAACAAATAAAAACATTCCACTAAAATCTAGAAGGCAGTGGAGGAAAATCAGGGATGTTATGTCAAACTACGGCTGCAACATATTATTTCCGTTATCGATTAATCTGCTGTTCTCATGAATAATTAATCATTTTGTCTATTTAATTAAAACGTTTCCAAGAGCCCAAAGTGGCATCTTCAAATTGCTTCTTTTGTCCAACCAACAGTCAAATACTTAAAACATTTAAAATCAAGAATGAGCTAATTTTTTTTACATTTCTGCTTGAAATCATAGCAGCTCCATCTCACACATTACAGATGCTTAATCTCTGCAGTTCTTCAGACTATATGAGCAACGCCATCACGAGTTCAGAGAAATCATCATCCTTAAATAGTGCAGGTAAAAACTCCAACACATGTGAGGATAAAACGTTAAAAGGAGACAGAATGTTCAGGTGTTAACGGTGGAAAATGATGAAACAAGAATAAAGTACGCAGCTGAACTTGACATCTTCTCTGGATGCTGAAGCAGCATTTGAAGCTGATCACAGCAGATCATCACAGCCTCTAATGTCAGTGGTTAGAAGCAGTTATGTGACCAGAAGAAGATCCAGATCACTTCTCCACCACTGTCCAGACCCGACTCTAAATGATGACGCTGATGAATGTGTACAAACTCTCTCTGCTGCTCCTGCATGTTGCAGGCAGCATTGATGCTATTACTGCACTTTTAATCAGCTTGTCCACTTGCTGCATGCGTTTGGCTCTGTTGTGAATATCTGGTTGCCATGTATGCATTTTAGCAGGATTTCACCCTCATGGCCCGGCGAAGACTTGAAGTAAATTCAACTCGACTGGGTGCCAGGAAGGGGACTGAGTTAGGCAACAGGGAGAACATGTAAAAAGGCCAGACGGGTTTTTATTTGGAGACGGTGACTGGGTCGGACAATTGTTAGTTGGAGAAGTGAGCAAATGTGAAATGAGATTATTTTACATAATGGCAGCAGCAACAGGAAGGTCATCGGTTAGAAATGAGGGTCTTTGGTTCTTTCCTCATCAGAGAGATGACGTTCGGTCTGTGACACTAGGAGTCGGCACTAGCCGGTCACCTTCCACCTGGACATGCATTGCACCTGACCTAAAAGCTTATCCCTGCAGGTAGTGGGCCCACAGGGCAGCGGCTCCATGGAGTTTGTTTGGGATGTTCCCGACTGAGCCCCATGGTTAAAGACTCGGCCACCAGATGCTCGCCAACAAGCTGCCCTGCCTGGTCTGGCTTCAGAAGGGGGCTCCAGTCTCCCTAACCCGGGTAAGGTGCAACAACTTTAGACCAGTTTGCCTTAGGAGATTGTCAGAGATAATGTTTATTTCACATCTATGTACTGCACTGAAGGCCCAAGGATGTGGTTGTTGTGGATGGTGAGCCTGCAAAGTGAAGGACGCCGACACTGAAAACCACGGTTGGAGTCCAGACTCCAGTCTGAGGTTAGGTTTAAGCAACAAATCACTTTGGTGAAGATCAGGGAAAGATTGTGTTTCCTGTGAAATGCTGCAGAAAACAAATGAAAAACACTGTCTATCCATATATTACTGATGTGCTCTGAATCAACTTGTTTGTTAATTACTAACATCTCCTGATGATGCTCCCTTGTTAAACAGATCTGCTGTAGTGCAGAGCAGACAGGCTTGTTGCTGTAGTTGATTCAGTGCTGGTTTGATTTAACATTGGCTCTATTTTTAGCCTGACATCTGAAGTATCCATGGAGTCTAAATGTGGGAAAAGCCTGTCCTCCTTCCTCCCTGGGTGTCTGATGTTTCCCAGCAAGGCCTGCTGCAGCCCTCTGTGTGAGTGTGTGGAGACTCGGGGTGTGTCGATGTGTGTGTGTGTGTGGGAGAGTTGTACTTGTGGGTGTGAGAATCTGTGTGTGTGTGTGTGTCAGAGTAGAGGTGTGTGTGTGTAAGAGACCAGAGGACTGTGGGAGGACTTCCTCTGTGGATCCTCTCTGTTTTCTTTTCACAGAATGACATTCCTAAGCTGTTTCACTTTTCAAGCAGGAAGTGGAGACCATCCAAAAATGATTAAAACCAGGAACGGCAACATAACAGCTCGAGCACCGCCACAGAGTTCAGAGTGCTGACAAAGTCAAACAGTCATGATATGTTGTTTAATAAATCTGAAAAGCACATTTAAGTCTGGGAAAGTTGATCCCAGCTTTTGGGAAAGTTGGATATTCTTGCATTTCTGTAACATTAGTGACAAATTATTGTTTTCTGGCGGCGACCTGATGATGGACTACTTGGTCCAGGGTGATAGGGTTTTATCACATGACTTCACATCACTCAGTGAGCACAAACCTCCGCCAAAGCAGTTCAGGTTCCCTATTATGTCATTGTCCCTAAAAGCAACAGTCCCATAGTTTGACTCTTAGACCATGAAAATCTACCCTGGAATCAGGAATCACATTGGTATCATTATTAGTTTGATAGTTATTCAGGGAAAAAGGTTTTATCAAAATCTGTTAATAACTTTTTGAGTAATTCTGCTAACAGACAAACAAAAAAAAAATCCTGTAAAGACATGACCTCCTTGGTGAAGGTAAAAAACAGTCCTCAGCCAACTGACTACCCAGGTTAAACGTCTCAGGTGGACTGTTTAAGGTGATTTTTACCCTTGTAACTATTTTCCTTCCAAACAGGAAATATAGTCCCACTAGTTCTTACGTTTGTCACACATTTTGTGTATTTCTAAGGTAAACTGCCAGAATTATCAGCATATTAAGTTAAATTACCGACTTCCTCACCAAAAACAACGTTGACATTGGACGGCTTTGCAAAATCTCACTTCAATGCATGTTCACTGCCTCAGTTTGTGAATGATTAATGATTTACTAATGATGCAGCATTGCAGTTACATGGATGGATTCCCAGACAGGCCTGCCAGGCATAAGCCCTCAGGGTCAAGGCCATGCTAGGCCAGAATACCTTAATAACCTCTTATAGCTCACAAAGCTGCTGAACTTTTCCACATGCCAATGGCAGAAACTGCATGTATGTGAAATTAATATGCATAAATAAACATGTACATTTATGAGTAGAATTTAGCAAATCATACATGTTATTTCCATTTATGCATTAGCTGATGAGAGCTGCTCTGACCATATGCTCTAAGAGTCACATATGTTCTAATTCCTGCCTTGGCAGAATTACAGTAATCAGTAAGAAAAAAATCAATCTATAGATGTCAAATATTCAAATATGCATTATACAAATATTCATATATCTTTACAGGGAGAGGTGCAAGAGAAAAGAACAAGAGGCAAAGCTCAAAGTCATAATCGCATCCATCAAGAAGTTACTGGCTCCCAGCTCACCCACGTTGGTGTCAGTTTTACGAGGCTGCGCTACATCAACAGTAAAGAGATATATAGGGTTTATTTTTAGACAAAACACAGCCACCTCTCTGTCTCTGCAAAGTATTTTCCCTTAAAAAATGCATGATCGGTGGTGGGGAATCAAAATGCGGCTCTCATGCATTGTTAACGAGGCTTCATAACCCTTCTCATGACTCCAGGTCGGGATAAGTGCAACCTATCCTTGTTTTCAAAAGTTACACTGAAACCCTGTCTCAGATCTGTGAATTATTGAGCAGCTGACAGATGTTGCCAGATGATGACTCTACTGTACGAGTGTAACTCTGACAATGATCAACAAACGGGCGCCACATGGTATTTTATTTAGCTGTTTATGTTTTCACAGTTTACTGCTTCGTTGTTCTTAACAGCTCAAAAATCTAAATCTGACCAATATCCATATCATAGCTTAGTAAACATGCAACAAACTGAGGTTTAGTTAAGCCATGTGTCTGCTGATAGAGTTAGTAAGGTAAGAAAATATCCAAACTAACCTTGCTGAAAGCCGTAGTTAGAGCTCTTTTCTAATCAATCTACAAGTCCTGATTTTCTACGAGGAAAACACAAATGCTGAGAAGATTCTTCCCTTGGCTGCTGCAAACCTGAAGAAGGTAGAAACACATCAGTTACTCCAACAATGCTGAGAACCAGTGTAACAATAAAGAATACTGTCATGAGATCTGGTGTACAGTGAAATTTGAACATGTCACTGACGGCCTTTTGGTCTGTTAAGCTTCAAAAACAGCTCTTTACTGTCAGCAGCTCGGGCTTCACAGAGAGAAATCACCACTAGATGTCGATGCTTTATATCAGACTGCAGATTATTTAAGAGAAAAAGCTCATTAAGGTAGAGAAATCACTAATTTTACTTTAAAGTGAGGCAAATTACAGAGAACTTGCACCAGAGACTCCTCCAACCAGTGACTCCATTTGAGTCAAAGCATGATTTTCTGTAAGCTGAGCTGATTTATCTGACTCTTCAGATCTGCCTCCCTTTCCTGCTTCTTTCTTTTCTCACAACAGGATGAAGAGAGAGGTGGTGGTGGTGGGGGGGCAGTTGAATGAGGTAGTTATGATGAACCGTCACTCAGATCCTGACAGCAGCTTTCTCAGCCACTCATGCTCTGTGGAGTCCAATTGATAACACGACTCTGTCAATGTCACGGGGGCCCGTTTAAATGCACTCGCGGTGCTGTCGGATAAATCACATCAAACATCACTAACAGATACCCCTCTTCCCTCCTTTGTCCATAATTGTGGTTTTCCTGTCCTCCCGTAGATGTTCAGTCCCTCGACCCCTCAACCAATTGGCTCTGACAAGGGGGAAACCAGTTCCTGTCAAAACTATTAAAGGGGAGGATGATATTTAAGAGGCGTCCCGGATAATAGATATCTATCGCCTCTCTGCAAAGGATTGCTTCATGTCTTTCCGCTACTTCTTCTCTGGCTGAAAGTAAAGTTATTACTTGGCCACAATGACTCCATGATTCTTCGGTGAGAGGGAATGTGACAGGTAGCGAGGAGGGTTGTGCAAGGCAGATACGCCCGAGGAACATGAATAAGTCAGAGGGAAGAGGGCATTAAATATTCATTCCACCGATATCGCTCTTTGTCATATCCTCTTTAACTACAATGATTACGGGCAGAGGGGGAGGAGGAGGTGGGTCCTTAAACTGGCGCTGGCTAGACATGTCATGCAGCATCAAGTCATGACTGGATATTTAACCTGAGGCAAGGAGGATTTGCAGCTAACGTGCGCCGTTTGTTTAAAGCTGCGTGCAGCGGCGGATGGGTGGGGCCTAACTTCCTGGGAGGGGAGTACACTCTAAACCCTACTCTATGAAGTCCTAAAGTAATGACAAACATGGTTTATCACTACATCTTATTAATTAAAAGCAGAAACGAAAATTTAATTGCCGATATGACAACATCACCCCAACAGATGTCTCGAACACACGACACAGCCATCCCATGAAAACCTCACGTTCAGACCATGTTTGGTTGGCTGCTACTGCTGACAGATTGCTCCAAAATTATCTTTAAGAGTCAAATTTGAAGACACATGGGAATTGTGTTGGTGTGATGTAAAATTCTTGCCATGTTTCTCACTTCAGGACCGGAGCAGGAAGGTGCGCTGCTCTGGATAGTTGCCCAGAAAGTTTCCCGATTCCTTGGTGACCAAAAGAGTCACATCCCACTAAGAAGCAGATGGATGACATATTGAAAATTCCTGTACTTGCACATGGTGACCATATATCTGATCCAAACCTCCCCGTTGTTCTGCTACAAATAAAAAAGACGCTGCTTAGCTGCATGTTTCTGCCCATGTGGACCTCCAGCTGGGTGAAAAAAATAAGGTGAATGTTGTCATCTGGGTCTGTTTTCTGATACCATTGAGTAATCTGTGCAGCAGCAGACAACTGAGATGAAGCATTACCAAATGGGCACCTTTTAGAAGCAGATTAATGGCTACGTACTTCTGAGGCAGGGACAAATACAAATATCTGAAGTTCAACAAATAGCTCACGGCTACATTAACGAGCTGCATTCGCTCATGAAATGTGTCAGAGTAAATCCAGAAGGCAGCACCGGCCTGCCAAGAGATGCAAAAGCTTCTCCTCATACAACAGTAGCCATCCAACACATTAGCAACAGCAGAGCCAAACCTCATAATATTACAATGTAAATCAAAGGGGAGGGAAATCATAACGCACACTGTAAATCCTAAAATCAAAACTCAGCATCCTTTGGTGTCTAAATGCACCGCTGTCATAAAAGCATTTCCATCGACAAATGAGTCTGCGGGAAAGGTCAATAGTTAATTGAATAATCTATCACCTTGGGATGGACAGAGTGTACCACACTATGCAATCAATGACAGGCGCATTAAAAGGTCAGCCACAGACTTCCATGATAAGTCACCTGGTTAATGTTTTCTTTGGTTATACACAGCTCGAGGGTCGGTGGAGAGCAGCTGAGAGGCCACTTTGGCTCATTCACGGTCACAGAAGTACAGAAGAAGAATGAGGGGGGGTCCGAATACGGTTCCCCGTAGTGCTCAAAATTAATCAGCAATTCAAAGAATTTATCAAGCAAAATGACAAACAAGAACTATTTTTATCAGTCTGGCAAAAAAACCACAAAAAAACATCACAGCTCAGGGAATAAACAAAAAAAAATATTATTTTATTTTTTTGACAGGCTAAATGATTAATCTAAATGAAACAGTCCCTTTTTAATAAATTAAACCCAAATTCACAGGTGGCGGCCCTCAGGGCTCTCACAATGTTAAAGTTAAAAACACATCATGGATCCAGTGTTTTATCTGGATGTCCTCCAAAATATAAAGATTTCTTCCACCAGGTTTTAAGAAAATCCGTCAAATAGTTCATGCATAATTGATAAAAACATGGATCCACTCCAAACTTTAATGGGTCCTTCCCTGACAGATGCCAAACCCTCCCACCAAATTCCACAAAAATCTGTCCAGCAGTTTTAGTGTAATCCTACAGTCAAACAGGCTGGCAGTGAAAACTTACCTCCTCGGTTTAGCTGCAGCCCTTTAAATCAAATATTGCTTCATGACTGATATAAAAATATATGAAATATTTATCTTCCTGAGGGCATCTTAGAGCTTAAATGCTGTAAAAATGGGGGAACATTTAAAACTGTTGTCTCACCTTGAATCAATGAGTAAAACTGGTCCCATTTGTGATGATGCATCAGGTCACATTAGCTGCAAGCTTTGCATAAAGACTCCTTAATTTTTCATGTGAGAGAAATAATACAAAGTCTGGTATCACTGCTGCTGAGCATTACCAATGCAACAGGAGCACTCATTTAGAGCAATAGTGGTGCATTTGCAGCAATATCATTGTGTTGCTGTGACCATCCTATCAATTATAAATGAAGAGCATTTCCTTATAATGGCAATTTATTCCCATTCATGTTTGTACTTTTGCAGGAAGGTATGGCGCTCCTCTTTGAAAAAAAAAGGCAGGATCGCAATGTTAACAGATGCTTCCGAGAATAAAATAATAATTATGCAAATCTGAGACAGAATAATTATAGACATATTCATTATTTATAGGTTTGCTTTTGCTTTGTGCTATCATAAACTAATTCTGAGCTCAATGCAGCTTTCTCCTTTAATTGTGTGTACATAGAATTATGTCATTTATTTCAACCATTGCTAACGCAATTTCATTATGACCATGGGGTAGAAGGATGGTGATTGCCAATTTGGTTCTGTGAGAAACTTCATATTTTCTTTACTTTCATATGCATGCATTTGTTTTTTTTCTCCCCACACATCTAAATGTTTACTTTGCAGGGAATATTAAATTATAAAATCCATATAAATAAGTAAAATTACTGCATGAAGTGATGTAATGATGGCCCCTACCGAGGAGAATCTTATTGATGTAATCAGCGAAGGGCACAAAGCAGCCATTTTTTCCAGTAATTGGACGTGGTGGTACAGTCTCTCATTTGTCCAGTGATTGGTCTTTGTTTAAAGGAATTGTAACTGAAAATAAGTCAGACTTCCAAACAGATCCAACAGGTTTACACAGACTGTCTGCGCCTCGGAGAGAGCATATGTTTGGAAGTTTCACCGCTGTCTGTTTGTTAGTGAGCAAAATATCTCACAAAGTTATTAACAAATTTTAATGAAATTCTTTAGAGGTGGCCTTTAGCGGTGGGGAGGAAGTGATTGGATCTTGAGGTGCATGTCTTTAACTTTATGAGGCATTTCCAAACAGTTTGTTGATGTCATATTTTGTCTTCATTCCTCCATCGTGTCTTATGCTGTCTTCATATTTCATGTTTTTCTCCTCCTTTCATAATACTGTTCTGAGTCATACGTGCATAAACTGGTATATAAGAAATCCTTGGTTATTATCTGTTATAGTTTCAGATTAGATATACTTTAACTTGGGTTATAAGGTTCGCTGATACAGAGAGATTATTATTCAGATCTTTATGTTGACTGATGACTGATTTTAAGCCCCCGTCCTGCAGATTTTATTGATTTTTAATGCTGCAAGAAACAATGCATGCTTGATTTCAAACTGAATGAGATCTTTAAGGAATGTGCAGCTCCTCCTTCAGATATAGCAGGTTAATTTAACTTCCTTCAAGACTTTTTCCAGGCTTGCTTACAGAAACAGCAGATATTCAAATTCCTCTACCAATCCACTGATTTTATACATTTTAAAGAATGAGAATGAAATCAAATCGTGGGACCGTAGACACTTGTTTTTAAATAGTTTCATTAGAGTGAATGTTCTTCATATCATCCCCATGAAGTGCAAACAATATCCCCTGAACACAGACGTACCCCTGCTGAATTCTATGAGAAAACATTTGCACTTGTCACGGAGGATCAGTTTTGTCGTTTTCCGTCTCTCTTGTGTTTTGAAGATGGACCTCTTCACATTGATCCTCTGTGGCATTTGTTTGTCATCCCATGAACCATCACTGTCAAACCCAGAGCCGCTCTATTCCCGACGCGCCGCTCATCCCAAAGAGGGTTTAGACATACAATTAGCCACGGCTATAGCGCCATCAGAGATGCAGCGGTTAGCGACTTACGGAGTCCAAATCAGCATCCTGTTTATCTCAAAACATTGTCGATTGTCACACACAGCACCCATCCTTTGGAGAGGATAGCACAAAGTTAGCCAAACAACTACTCAATCCTCACTCTTCTGATGTGATGTGACTTTCTTTAATAATTCATCTGCTACATCATGTCACGCTTGTCACTGAAAGGCTCTTATGATCCCAGCGCTGCAATCATGACAGACGCTTAAATAAGCTTCATACAATTTCATTTATACCTCAACACGGCAGAGCAGACATCTGATACTCTCCATGTGCACGCAGCCCTTCTTCATACGCCTCAGAGACATGAAGAAGAATAAGATTTAACAGTAGAGAAAAAATGGAGGAGGAAACACTAACGTTGACATTTCCATTTATATTGTCCGTGCTAAGTGTGAGCTCAGTCACTTTGAGGAGTGCCGCTCTTGAGGGCTCTATGCTGAAAACGTCCATAACTCAGCAGAAACTTGGCTCCGTCTCAGACTCTGCCGCCATCCTTCACGGGAATACTTTATGTGCCATCACCTCTCTGCGATGGAGAGCGAAGCAAAAGTAATGTCTGCTTCCTGTCGGGGAGACTCACATCAGCAGCAGGGGAGACTTTGCTCCTCCAGCGGATCTACGTACTGATAAAGTTCTGCTGCTGGGCCCCGTTTGCTCTTTCTGGACGCTGATTTAACACTTTGTCCGACTGTGTTATTGGCAGAACTTTTCATTTGCTCTCGTGGTGATGTCAATGAAAAGTTGGATGATGGGTAATATGGTAGGCATGCAGCAAAGTTACACTATTGCACCTTTAACTCAGGAACGATGCCTCGACTTTACCATGAATGTTAAAATAAAGACAACATTTATCACAAATTGTGAATCCGACTTTCTTATCACTTAACCCAGATTTCAAAAAAGTGAAGCCAGCATGCGGCAGTCCAAATACAGGCAAATAAATAGGAATGTATCTTGTGGGGAGACAGGAGGGAATTGGAGGGAATGCTCAGCCTTGGCAGAGGTTTGCGGTCTCCAGGCGTTCTGTTGCTAAAGGTTTTAATAGTTCTTCCTTCTTCTAAAACTGCACCAATACTCTTAAATCCAGACTGTAGATATTCTAAGTTTGTTCCTCCACAACGTATTTAATGCACAATAAAAGCAAAGAAAGCTAAAAATGTGACATGACAGAGAGACAGCTGAGATTAAACGAGAACACAACGGCAGCTTCCATCTCTACTTGAAACACAGGTCATCCTTTTCTCCTCTGCTACCAGAGAAGAGACGCCGCTGTCGTATCAGCTGGCCCTGATCACAGCATTACTCAGGTTAATGCCACCATTTCCACCTTTGCTGTTAGTTTTGCTCCGATCTCAGCCTCTTAATCCATCACATTTCCCATCCTGTTGAACATCCTTTAACACAAAACGGCAGAAAGAAGGGAAGGAAAAACAATCACTAAAGAAGATACAGAGGCTGATTTCATCCATCTTATACCCTGAAGTAAATCTTTTCGAGGGGAGTGAAGATCTACGCTCCTCTCCTCTCTCTGTTTCAGAATTGCCTCGGAGCTCATCCATAACGGCTTTGCGGGCCCCCGGGTGCTCGGAGGGCCGACCAGAGCAAACAGGGAATTGGATGAGACGAAGGTAGACAGAGAGGAGACAGAAATGTCTCCTTGGAGGTCACGCCGGCAAAATTGAAAGTCTCAGGTATAGTGGGGCCTGTCGGTTTAATAAAATGGATAGAATTTCCATTTACCCTCGGCACCCCCCTCCTTAATGCATTGTTCTTGTAAGGGAGCAGCGCGAATGAGTCAGGAGCCGAGGAATACACTTTATAGACACAAATAATCGTAAATTGGGAATGTCACCTTTAAGCCAAGGCATTTTTATTATTGTTAGTGGTGCTGCTGAGTGGGTTTGATGTTTTATTCTCTCAGGGATCCCGTGTACCGGCACCGCTGCCCTCCCCGACGTCTCTTCCCCACCTCCTCGCCATCTTTATCGGGCTCCTGGTGAAGGAGAAGAAGAACGGAGAAGGGACTTTAAGCTAACTTGCCTCTCCTCCACCGATACTTGTGGGTGATGGATGGCAGGGAGCATGCTTTAAAATAAACCTATCCATTAACAGTGCTCACTCTTCTTTACTCGGGGCGATTACAGCTCAGCATCCTATCAGGATGTGGCTGGAGGTGCTGGCCTACGCCGTACAGGTGTAAGCTCTTTATTTACTGCTATTATTTGGATGTTACAAAGGCCCCTGTCTTGTTTATGGCTGAGACTTTATAGATCCTCCCTTCCTCTGGAATATTAACTGTCTCTCCATGATTCAATATGAGAGCAAAGGGCTCCTGGGAGCTGTAGACCAGAGCAGCGGATACAGGTACTTGTCTAATTGAAGTCTCCGGAGCTTTGAGGGTATAGACCATATAAATTGGACAGATAGAGAATGCACAGAGTATTGACAAATGTCTTACAGTGCCTTTTTCACTGGGCAACAACAGTACACAGCAATATTTCCTATTCAACAGGGATGTGATGCGGCCGAGTCAAGTTCAGGGAAAGGGACAAAGCAAAACATTCATATATTTAAATTAGATTTGCAACACTTGACTGACTCTTAGGCGTGTGTGGAAGTCAGAGACCTGTTTACTCTCCTTCCGCTTTGCATTACATGTGAGTGCCTGTGCAAATTAACGAAGGAGGCTCTCCGTATTTTCGGCTCCATGTTAATTGCGGGAAACAATATTAAGGATGTGTGATTCTTATGCCTGAGCGTATTGCATTATAATAAATTCAGAAATATTACCAGGGAACACAGCTTATTAAGGAGAAGCAAGGTAGAGGCTGGATAGAGACAGATGTAATTGTAATATACCTAATCCTGAATATATTACACATTTGCATTAAAAACGATACAAAATTTGAATATTAATTGAAATATGCAGATGATCTATAGGGTTGTAATTACTGCTGATTTAGAAGTATAATTGGATGAAAACTTTTTAGTGGACTTCCAGCGATGTGCTGCAGTGACGGATTAATATGTATATTCATGGCTGAATCTGCTGAACTCTTATTACTGACGATTGTTTTGGAGAATATGCTTGTATGGCTGGGTTGAAAGGCTGCAGAGAGACAATAGTGAATGAGGAGCATGGAGAGAAATTAATGTTTGGCTGAGCAGTGACGTAAAATGAAAAATAAAGATAAATAAATAAATTAAAGGAGAATAATCAATGAATGGTAACAAATAAAAACAAAACAAACTCCTTTGCAGAAATAAATATTAGTTAAATCACCTTTAACAATCTGAGAGAAGTAATCAGCTTGATTTAGAAGAACATTTTCACCATATTCATCAGAAAACTTCACAATTTTAAAATTCCCATATTTTAAAGATGTAATCAAAAATGTAATCGAGTACTCCTCGACAAAGTAAATATAATCTAATCACATCTGGGCTCATTTGCTTATAATAAATGTTCAGAGACGTATCATTAATGAGTCTAATCCTCAATAAATTACTAAAGAGCTTTTCATAATGTAAATAAATGAATGGTAACAACTGGATGTAGAGTATTTTTCTAATGTCACACCAGAGGGAGAGGAATATCCTGTGCTTATTGGTGGATAAATGGATAAAAGATGGCTGCTGTTGGTGAACATGCTGGGTCACATGTAGAGCTGATTCACCTCCCACCTGCTTCACCTTCCCTAACCACACAGAACATGCTTTTATCTTCCTCTCCTGCTGTTGTTCTAACCAAACTTCATGAGTCACGACAGGCCTGTTGGCGTTACCGCGGCCCGCTGGAAACCTCTCCGGCGACCCTGGCTGTCTTGAGATGCGGAGCGGCCCCCCGTGCCTGCCTCCCCTTGTCAGACAAAAGAGAAAACGCTGAAGGACCTTCGCTAACTCTTGTCAGAGCTGTCACGCAATACGCCGCCACCTCACTCTTGACAAGCAGTTGGTTGAAACACCCGCCGAGACCTGTCGCCCTGCCTCCCCCTCTCGCCCTGCCTCCCCCTCTCGCCCTGCCTCCCCCTCTCGCCCTGCCTCCCCCTCTCGCCCTGCCTCCCCGTCTCCCTTCCGCCTCCCTTATTACCTCCTTATTTTATATGCTCATTTATTTCATTTCATCTTCTTTTCCTCCCTCCCTCACTCTCTAACTCTACTCGAGACGGAAGCCTTATTACTCTGAAATGCTTGGAAATTAAAAAGCAGTGACCCAGATTGGGTCGCTGACCGTAACGTTACCCTGGTCATCCCTCGTGGGTGCGCCCAAACCCAACCCCCACTGCATGATCCCAACCCCACTCGCATATCCAGCCCTGTTTCTGCATGCAGATGATAAGGAAGAGGGAGAGAGACTCACAGAGTCTCATCAACTTGGAGCTCTGAGACGTGCTCTCAGCGCCCCCGGGGGCTCGTACAAGGCTTTTGATATTCAGGCCATCTGCACACATACACACACACATGCACAATACACACATAGCTGCACACTCTGGGGGCATGGAAGTAAGTAAAAGCTCCAGAAGAACTTTGAATGCAGTTTTAATGGCATGTTTAGTGATATAACCTGTAGGTCACAGGACTTCTGCACCACAGAGGCAACAGAGATGCACACAGTCAGACACACACTGGTTGACTACGATATAAAAAAAAAGACACTGAAGAAGAATTTAAACAGCTTTCTTGCTCATAATTACTTGATTCATTTCTTTAAAAGCTTTTGTGGAAGAACGTAGCGACTCGCCACCAAACTGTTTATCGCAGCTTATTAATGCTCTAACACTGTTGTTGCCACCAATGGCTTCACCTTGATAAGCTCACTGTCAGCCACACCCACATGTTCCGCCCGCAGGAATAGGTTAACGCCCCAAAATGCCCTCAGTAACATTGCATCAAGGAAACAAGGTGGTTTCAGTTTGAATGCACAGACTGTCTTTGTAGAATATATATATGTATATATGGAAATGATGCATTTTGCAGCTTGAAGTATGGCTCCTGCTCAGCAGTCTGCGTTTGAGGCTACCGTCAGTGACACGGCCATGTCAGTGTGTTTACTGTTGGTTTTTGCATGTATGTTAGTCTAAGAGACGTGGGAGCTCCATATTTGTTTAGTCGGTCTGGCGGCCACACCGATCTCATGATAAATATTAGCACTCAAATATGTGAGCAGGGCATTTATTGAAAGTGATCACTCCAAACATTGTTTGTTTGTCTGCAAAATTGCAGCGGCCTCTTTTTGTCAAGCAGCCTATGAGAAGTTTCTCCACAAAACCGCCCGAATGTAACCAATTTGATTTATGTTTGTTTTTTGCCTTTTGGAGACTGTTTGTGAATGTTTAGAAGTACTTGTGCATTAGTGTGAGTGTGCATGTTGGGGAGGGGGTCCACATGTGCATAACAATGATAGCTACACTACACTCAGGAAAAACAAACACCTCAAGAGACCCATATATCCACTCTCAGGGAAGTTTTATAAACCATACTGCAGTACATTCATCCACCCACTCCATTTTTTTCCTGCATGGGATTACAAGGTGGTCAGGCTCTGCCAAGAATCCTCTAGGTGCAGCGCAAAGGGAGTGAGAGCAATGGGAAAGAAAAGCCAATACGTGACTTTGGAGTCAAACGGGTGGGGGTGGGAAGGAGAGGGGAGATAGGCCGGAAACGGAGAGAGATCCTGAGGAACAGTGGGAGACTGACCTTTTACAAGACAGCTGTTCTCTCTCAGGTGCTTGTTCTCAGCATATCTGCAGCCCTTTTTTTTGTATTAGTCATTATTTGGTGCCTCGGGATCAGAAACAGGCGAGGAATGTTAAATGTGGCAGGAAGGACAAGCAGACTCGTAGAAAAGCTTGTGACTTGTTCCAGACAGTAAACAGCTCATAAACAAATTTACTGTATGTTAAATCAGTCCTGGAGTTACTTCCAAATGTGACACTATATCTCTATTTATATTTGGGGGTGGGTTATTCCCATATTAGAGGGATGACAGAAGAGAGGAAGATGAGATGCAACAAATTGGGAATTTTACATTTAATGGTACCTTACGCCTTGAGGCTACAGGGACACCCAGTTGTTGCTGGATGTTAATTAATTGTTCATTCTTTGTTGAGATGGTGATGAAATGTTATCCAGTAGAGCAGTAGATGGAGCCTTAAACACTCATCAGGTGATGCAAGAAACACACCGAGTTACATAAGATGGTAGGAAAACATCATCCAACATTGGAAAAGAAGAACAACAGGATATTTTTTTCTATTTTGTGGAAAATTGTGGTTTATTTATGCAGGATCATACTTATTAAATAATTTGATATATATTAAAATGTCCATCTCCAAACATTTTTTTTAAATATTTCCTGCTGTTAAATCTGCTTAACAGAATTTCACCTGCCTAATTTAGTTACTGAGGCCCAATAACAGGTCAGATGTCCAGATGCTGATTACTGGAAAATACAATATTGACATTCTTCCATCGAGTTTGGTCTCAGGAACTGTGTCTGTATTTCTAAAATAAAATCTGCCTTTAAAAGTGCCACAAATGTGTGTTGTAGAACCAGAGAGACAGATGTATTTCAAGCATTTCTCTTTTATGAGTGTACTAAAAGAGTCATGTGGGGTTTGTTCAGCGAAAGGAAAAGGCATTAGCTGATACAACGCACCTCATCTCTGCCAAACTCTCCAGGTTTGAACAGCACAGGGAGGAGAAGGGAGGGTTTTTTTCTCCTCCTGCGAAACTCTTCAATCTTGTGAAGCCTGAGGGGCTGAGTAGGTGTTTAATTATTAAAGGTGTTTGAACAAAAGGCTATTCTAAGCTTGCTGGAGCCACCAACTGGACATTCTCCTCAGTGTTTGATGGATGACTACCTTCATAAAGAGTCTGTTTCCCCTTCGCTGTGTTTCTGTTGAACTACCCCTAAAGAATCCCAGACATGTCTGTCGTCCTCTCTCCTGTTTGCAGAGGATATCCTCACATTTGTGGTGTTACACAGATGCAGGAACACGTTGTGATGAGGAGGAGATTATTCAGCTAAAGCACTGCACAGACGGGCCTTATGATGTGGCTTTAATAGAGACGGAACAAAACTTAGTAGAACTGCAGAATGCTAAACTGGCAGCCATTGTTAAGGCCTTTCTTTTTGTATGCATGCTGCATCCATCCCACATTAACATTACACACAGCAATTTCTTAAAATGCTGCACAATAAAATTCAATTAGTATTGTACAGAAGAGCTTTAATTGTTTGATAGAGCAAAAAAAGTCCTAATTTAAACTTTATGAATGACAGTTCTTTTTCTGAATAAAATCATGAATGCATTAAAAACTATGCAGCATTTTTATTTGAGTGTTTAGTGGAATAATAATAAGTACAAGTTCTTAACTCACCAGTATCTGAACTAACACATTACTGTGAGGGAAAAAACTTTCTCTGTTGGATCCTTCATGCTTTTTGTATCATAAAGAATTAGAAGTGAAGCCCATCATATGACAGCTCACCATCCCAGATAAAGATCTTATATTTCAGCAGATGTGTACTCCTGAGATGCAGGACGTTAAAGAAACTGAAGAGACAGTGCAGGAATCTGGAGTTTTGAGCCCTTCCTGATGAAATAAATGAGTTGTTTGAATTACCACTTAATGACAGGGTTGGGGGAGATTGTTGGAGACGATGTTCCCTCGTGGTTGCTGGACTATAGGTTCAGGCTGATATTTCCACAAATTAAAAATTCACCCGAAACCTTGAGAAATCAGGCTGCGGTGTTCCCATACCTGCTCAGTCAGGACTGCTGGGTCGGAAAAATGTTAACAGAGCCTTCGACACTTTCTGGTTTTAAAAAATGAGGGGAGACGAAGTCAGGAGCAGCGTTTGAGGGTTATGGTTAATTTCCCTACCTCTGAGCGATTCAAGGAAAATAAGTGAGCTCACACACTGTCTGTGTTGTTCATTTTATATTTAACTTTATTACAAGCACTGACAGCGAGTGACAGACAAATAAGGATGATAAATAAGTAATAAAAGAGCTAATAAAAGCTTCTATTCATGTGATCTCACTCTAAATATACACTAACTTTAATTTCACATTTGCAGCATTCATAAAGTTTTTAATTTCATGCATAAAATGAAAAGGTCTTTTATTTTTAACATTAAAATAACCCTCCAATGTACGGTATATTAATAGGCATATTTTACATCTCATGCTTGTGAGATATAATCCTGGCAGGCTTCATTTATGCTTCTTAGTTGTGGTCCATTTCAGGATGTACTCAGCTGGTTTAATGGGAAGATGCCTTCAAGCTCTTTTGATATATTTAACCATTAAACCTTGTGCACTACTAAAAAATGTTGTCATTCTTTTTTCAGCCTTAAACTCATTGGTCTTAACATGTAAATTAACACATTTTCACTGACTGTAGTGAAACCGTACTGAGCCAAGCAGGCCACCATCCCCTGTTAATCGACTCTGAAAGCTTCAGTGGGAAACTTCAGCTCTGACCCAGTGATGGTGGCACTCGAACCACAACAGCCAGCCTGGGGAGAGAACCTAGCATCAAATGAACTCTCTGCTTGGACCTGTACTCCCTCCATGTGTGTGTCTCTGAGAGACAATGTGTGTTTGGGGGCTGGCGAGGGTTGGGGTCGTGCTTACCTTGACCACAGACTGACTGCTCGCCCCAGGCCCCTGGCGTCAGTGTCAGGGAGAGGTGAATCGGACTATCTCCACTCGCAAATCTATCCCCAGAGAGCCCAGAGTCCTCGCACCATCCCCACCTCCTCTCCCACCTCCTGCAAAACATCCTTTTAGAGGGGGTCCATGGGCCATTATGTCCCTCCTCACCTCTCTTGCCACTCCAGCGGGGCGCTATCAGTGTGGAGTGGAGGAGAGGTGCGACCATGCCACTAATCTCTTTCCCTGAGCCGCTTTGCCCTGCCGATGTCACTCTGCCACTGTTCTCTGAGGACAGCTACCTCCAAGGTGACACAGAGTTTAGTTTTTCCTGCAGCCAACATGGACACAGACCTGGACTACCCGGGTTTATGAATTACAGGCCTTGCTTAAGTGGTAATTTAGGCAGGAATTAAGGGATAACATGTATTCTAAGAGAGGAAATCCTTTGAGTTTCCTTTTATAATAGAGCACCTACCCCACAGTGGGTAATTGGAGCCAGATGTTGCTCCATGCAGCATTAAAAGCATCGGCCTCTTTCTTTTCCCCTCTCAGTTACGTGAAACATCCTGAAATTCTGTCATCATACCAGCTTTTGTGTGCTTGGATACACTCCTGTGTCTGTGCCACATAATCACATTAGTTAGATTTAATCTAAGAAGAGGCAAATTATGCGCTTTTCCCATCAAATTTAGCTGCATGACGAGCAGCATACAGAACCAGCCAGTGCAACCTATCCCCGGCTGCTTTGCATGGATGGCACAAGACTGGAAAAGGAGGTAGAGGGGAGAGTGAGGTGCAGGATGAAAGGGAAACACTAATAATGTCTCACATGTGTACTGGCAAATTGTCTACTAACACCAGCGAGCTACACTTGCTAGCTGGGAACGTGGCAGCAGCCTCCTAATAAGCAGCATGCACGATTTATGATCATAAATCAGGGGCAGGGAGGGTGAGCGCTGTCAAAATAAAAAAAAACATGTCAATCTTAGCTCCCCACAGTTGCCTGAGCTCGTTGCTTGTCTGTTAACACACTTTTTTTTATGTTTGCCTATGATGTACAAAGGCGGGAAAAATCACATCAAACCCACAGATTTCTTAAACTTCTGCGTGTCTGAAAAGGGAGATGGAAATCAAAGAGAATATCAAAGTTGGGAGAAGTATGGGAACGCGTCTGTGAAAGAGTAAATATTTTGTTCTAATGGTTTGTGTTTGAGAAAAGCACATGTGGTGAAAAGCAGAGATATACATGTCAGTGCAGAGAGCTAGGTGAGGAAGTACAGTTAGGTGGAAAAACAGGGGAAATGAGGCCAAGCTTGGTTTTAATACTTCATAGGGCATTGAAAATTCCTTCTGAATCCCCCCTAACTTCTCCCTGCTCTCTGCAATTATGCATGTTTATTCATTTTGATTAACAGCGATGAAAAGTCATGTCAGCCACACGCCTCACATACCAACGTTTGTGCCACTGAGCAAGTGACAGTCCATCAGAAACACATGAAAGACAAACTTTCCTCTATTTTCTGCTTTATACCTACTAAAACAGCAGGTAACTGACATAGTTTAAATATTTCACGAGTCTCGCAGGACGAGATTCAAAGATGACGTTTGAATATCTATGGACTTCAAGAAAAGTTGATTTAAGTTGGTGTGACACAAGTAATACGTTGATTAGTTGCTTTGGGCCCTGAATCCTCTTGGCTTCTAACAACCACTCGACTTCTTTCTTCTTTACGAACCTTCCCTCTCAACCCAGCGACCACTGGAGGAATACTGAGGGGATATACAGAATAAAGAAGGATGGAGTCATTGGAAATAAGGCTGGTGTCAGGTTTAAAGCAGGTTTTGAAGTCTAATGTCCTGCTTCTCTCAATATGTGCACAGTTATGTCCATCTTTAAAGTCTATAGCTGACAATATCTATATCTTAGAATATGTTTGAAAAAATAAGACCTTAAGATTACAGTTAAAATGACTTACAGATAAGACAAAAACGTCAGACTCTGCAACAATATAGCGTGCATTTAAAAACCGAACAAACGATCAGCTTCAGCAAACAACAGAAATCCTGCAATAATTGCAACAACATGCAGAGACGAAACGAAGGTGAGAAAAAGCTGCAGAGGAAACGGTTTCCAGTAACAGAGCAACAGTGTGGGATGAGACTGGAAGGTAGGAGAAAAGTTGGAAGACAATGTGGCAGCTTTGGAGTATAATAATAAAAAAGTAGAAGAAACATCAATTTTGCTCCAACACCTACAGGTCATTATTTCTTCTACTGGGCTGTAATGTGAAAGAAAAGTTCCCTGTGTTGATTCTACAGTAAATAATGACTTGGTCAGAAACTTATTCCTCTACCTTGACCTCTGGCAAATAGGCAACATCAATCTGTAAACAGAGGCGTTTGATCACATCCATACAGTCAATTAGAGAAGTATATTTGGTCAGATGTGTGTCACAGCTTCCACAAAGGAAGATATCAAATCAGGTCATTATTGCTGCTGCTGTCTCTCTTTTCTAACACGCATGTACAGTAAATAAAAACACATGACTGCGTCAGTTAAAGGTTTATGTTGATGCTTTTTTTTGGAGCAAATCCAGCTACAAAATTACATTTTTCTTCAAAATCTAAATTTTTTACCTGCACCGAGGATGTGAGGTTTTCATTGCTGTTTGTTAGTCAGCAGAGAATCACAAAAATTATATTTTGTAGAGGCCTGGACTTTATTTGGAATATAGATTTTGAGGAGCTCTTCAGTAACTAATTTGTTGTCTGTTTTTTTATGTATTTATTTTTTATCCAATCTCGACTGGATTTCCACAAAACCTGGTGGAAGAAAGAAACCATTAAATTTGGTTTAAAGACATAAATTGTCTTTTCTGCACCTTTATAACCATAAACTCTTTGCTGTCTTGATTCAGCCACATCCACATGCATTGTACACTAACAGACATGTAAGCCTGACATGTGCTGCTGTGTATTTTTTGAAGGTTTTTTTAAAGAGTCTTTCCAATGTTCTCACCACGGTAAACACATGTATATTTAATCTACTTGGTGATTATAGTAATTCTAAAGTGACATACATGAATTTATTACAGGAGATGACCCTAACAAGAAAAAAAACATCCTTGAACAGAGGGAAAAGAAAAAAAACAAGGGAGAAAAATGATAGGAGAGGAATGATAACAACATGTAAACACTCTGACTCTCGAGGCCAGGCTAATGAACGTGCGAGGACAGGAATAGAGAGTGAAAGAGCCAGGGCCGTAATCCAAAATATCTACTCCCACATAGGTCAGTGGACTTTTGGCTACATCCTGAGCAGCACAGGGGAGGGAGGGAGCAGTTTAAATGCCTGGGATCTGAGGAAAGAATTCGACAGGGCATGGGAATGGCAGAGTCACGGCAGTCGCCAGAGAATGCTCTTAAAACGCCGCCACGACAGACAGGCCTGCTTAAAAACACTGTCACTCCTGCACAGTCTCAGATTCTTCTGGGTTTATGACTTTGTTTTCCAAGGACAAGAGGCCTGTTTTCTCAAGATGTTCTCCAAAACAAAAAAGAGTAAAGGGATTATTTACTGGTGTCAGAGAAAACTCTTCAGTCATCCTGAATCTGAGAGAAACAATGAGGAAAAAGATCAGATGGTTTACCTTTATTTTATGGAGGTAAACTAACTGAGATCAGGATCAAGCAGAATTTAAAGCAGCACTAAAATAAAAGTAAAAACTAATAATAATAAAAAAAAAAATATATATATATATATATACAGGTGTCGTCCTCAGTTTCCTGGGAGTTTGAGGGTTCTGCACTCTTCTGGACAGAGACCTCAGATGGACCTGGAATCTGCTGGAGCCCCTAATGCTCCCATCACCACTGGGCCCACTATGACTTTCACCTTCAGGCCCTGGCCCCAGGCTCCATCTTTTCATGCTCCTTCTTCCTGATGTTGCTGTCAGCTGGGATTACGACATCTATCACAACTGTCCTCTTCTGCTCCTTGTCAACCACCACTATGTACTAAGAGCGAGACAGAGGTGAAGGAATGTTCCACCTTGATGATTGTATGCACTCCATTTTTTTTTATATTAATGCATCACCTGTTTAGTCTGAAAGTGTCAAAAAGTGTAAAATGTCCGTCGTTATTTCCCACAGCTCAAGGCATGAGTAAATCTCCCTTTCAGCAGTAAAGGTACACTCTGCATGTTTGTGTTGTCCCAGTGAGTGTGTGTAAAGAGGAGGATGATAATTTATTTATGTTTTGAGACTAAATCTGGGTCACTGGAACCTCGTCGTCGTCCTCCTCCTCCTCCCTGAATCGCTCCGTTCCCTGAGAGGGAGGGAGGTGCTGTTAACTAACCACAGATAACAACACTGTGCTCTGATAATTTATTTCAATTACTGCCATCCTAAAGAGGACAGCGCTCTCTTCTCTATCAGCGTGAGGAGGAGACTCCCGACTCCCACTGAGAGGAGGTCTGGTCAGATTACAAACAACACAAAGACTCAGACATCTAAATGTCTGGACAAACTTCCTGATATTAGTGTGATCACAGTCGGCTCTTTTACAGTCCAACTCCCAGCTGACAGAGGCAGAAACTGGGAAATAATATTCTCCCCGTTGTCATTTATCAGCTCCTATAGGTGGTCGTCTTTTTTTCTTCTTCTCTTTATTCCAAACAGGCATTACTTTCTGCGGTGTGGTCGAGTACACTCAACTCTTTGTGTTCTTTTTTCTATGCCAATATTTCAATTTTTTTTTAAAACACACCACTCAAGCCCACCAGAATCGAGCAGCAGCTATGAGTTACAGTGATATATCAGAAAGCTGTTGTGCCCCTGGATGGATTTAATCTCCTTCACATAGTCAGCAGGTCCTGTCAGGATGTCAGAGGCAGACTGCGACAGTGAACCACCACAGAAGAAGAGGAGATTTCACTTTCATTTGGATTAATCTAGTCAATATAAATCAGTCAAACTGCACTTTTTGGTGTATTTGTTCCTTAGATTTGACTGTTTACAGAAGCAGTTCTGAAGAGGTTCCTTAAAATATGATTGTTATCATCCTTATCATCCTTAAGCACATTTGAACTTGATGAGTTTCATGTGTTTCTGCTGTTTTTCTGCTGATAGAGCTTTTGGTCGATCCACATCAGCACACACTGAGATTTTCCAGCAGTCCTTGGACACAAATTTTCTAGTTCTTAATTTAACAAGTCTTTCCTTCCTGTTATCAGAGCTTGGATTTCTGAGGTATTTTTGCAGCTGCGATTAATAACTGCACGTCTGCTTTTCAGGAAGAGGAGGATGCATTAAGGCCCCTCAGACAGAAAGTACAAGCTCATACAGGATATTGTAGTACACAGATCACACGCTGTGACAGCACAGATACCGTGACTCGGGTTAATAGTAATTTCAATGTGAGATTTCCTGATAAACGTCTTTTTAAAACCTGCTGGAACTGCCACTCAAATTAGGTGCTGTTGAAAGAAGAAAACCTAAATATCTTGGGAGTTCACAAATAATTTTGCAGTCATTAATTTGCGATTATAGCACAACTATCTGCCAGCTTTGCAATTATCACAGTGAATATGCAAATTGAGATTGATTTCATGGCCTGATTTAAGAAAACAATGCAGTAGAGAATCGTCATGTGTGTCAAGCTGAAAAGAAAAGGCAGAAAAAGAGGGAAAATAATAAATAAAAAGTTAATCACCAGTAATTGAATAGTTCCATAATTGTTGTATTACAAGTACAAACAGTACTTTCCTTAAATATTGTTAATTTTTTTGTTGCACCTATTAGAGATTCTTGTCTGTGAGTTAATTTCATTATGCTAATCAGGCCCTCATCCATACAGAACCTCCTCTTTGATCCATCTTAGTTGTCCCGATCTTCAAAGACAACGTCACCACTTACTTTAAATGAATTTTACATATTTTTAAAGGAATCTTATGGAAATGAGGAGGGGGGTGGTGGGGTAATTAATTTTTTATGATGTGTCTCGGTGTTTTCAACTTGGGGAAAGTCAACGGCACGAGCTGGATTTCATTTCAGTGCGTTAGCAGGAGGAAGTGTGGAGGCGGGAGGAAATGGTTTAAAAGATTCAAGAAGCTGCGAATTCAAGACTTCATTTGGACGATAAAGTTTGATGTTGCTCCTTTGTGCTCCCAGTGTACAAAAAAAACTCCTCCTTCTCACTTCCTCTTTCTCATCACCCCACTGCTCCCAGTCCTCCCATCTTGACTCTCTCTCACGGTGAGCGTTTCCTGTCCGATCGTTTCGACATCGCCGCAAGGAAGCGGCCTTCTTCAGAAGGAGGGGCAACGAGACGGACCCCGAGGCAGGAGGGCCAACCACCCGCGAACACGCCTGCATTATTAAAACCGGACAGCGCTGTGAATCAAAGCCTGGAATCTGGATTAAAAACCCGGCCTTAGGCGGTACGACGGATCAAAACTAAAAAGGAGTAAGGCTGTGTCGGTTTTTGTTTGTTACCCATTCAACGTGTCTGTGCTGCAGAGTTTACTCTTCAGCCAAAGACAACATTAAGATCTCACCATCTTGACTAAAAAACAGGAAATAATGACAATAATTTCACACAGAATAACATTTCAGAGAGAATCGATTAATAAGCAACAATTATCAAGTAAAAAATACCAAACATCCACTGGATAATCAAACACACACATCTACTGAGAAAAAAACAAACTAAGGAAAAAGTCAAATAATGTCTGATTATTTGGTTTTTGTTTCCCCAGAGGCTGAATCATAAATGTTGTCTTTGCTGGTTGTTTTTCACGGCGTCCTCGTTGGATAATATCACATAGGTGAACACGACAGATTGTGCTTACCTACTAAATCCGGCATTAGAAACATTTTTAAAAAGCCTCTTATGCTGCAAAAATCTGTCCTGTGGGAGCGCTCAGGCATCCTGCCAGATCTACTCAGGTAATGCAGGCCGGATGCCGACTGCTGTCTGGGACACCGCAGCTTTAATTCTCCATCATCTATCATTTGAAAAACATACTGTGGCCTGTGCAGTAATTAATTAGGAAGACAAATACGGGCAGAGAGGGAGGTTTTGATGGATTGGATGGCAGGTTTGTGGGGTTGAAATGGAACATTGGGCTTATACATGTTGATACGGATGGAGGGATAAGCTCTCTCTCTAATTCCTCTGGTCACTGCGGTCAAACTCTCCTTCTCTTTATCTCAGTCTCTCTGTTTTCTGTTTCTGCACTGGTCATGTGACATTTGGTCACCAACTGTGATTCTGAGGGTTTAGAATGCTTCTCTGGAAATCTGGGCTAATTTATGGTTCAGACAGCAACTGAATCACTGGTATTAAAAGGAGGAAAAGTACAGCCTTAGGTTTGCAGTGCCGCAAATTTCTTGGACTTAAACGTATCTAAGGAACTGATTATTGATTGTAGACGTCACAGATCCACAAGAGAGCATCACTCACAGTTAAAGTGTAAATAGTTATCCCGAACAAACATTTTGATGAACACCTTAAATTAGATATAAACCATCAGTCCCTAAATCCTCTGTAGAGACAGTAATGTAACTGCATTACAGAGAGGTGTATTTATTCTTTGCACTGGGCAGATTTTTCCTTTCAGGGATAGAAACCTCCACATGAAACCATTCCTTGTGAGGTTGTCTATTTTTTGCAGTGTGCTGCACCTTGCAGACTCCTAACAGGTGCCTGCTGGACTTGGTGGGTGTTGATCCAACGCCAGCTGGCCATGTAGATGGATGACCAACCATCGGCCTCTTTCATTCTCTCTCTCTCTCTCTCTCCTCTTTCTTTCTGCTTGCAATGTGAGCTGCCGATCCAGGAGGAGAGAGGGGAGCAGAGACTGAGGAGCGGTTAGTGATCTGTGAACTGATTGGGTTTCAAAGATTTTGGCACCGGCCTGCTGCAGGAGGCAATCTGCCAAGGAAAGGTTCCTGTGTACTTTCACAACGGTAAATGGGAACTTTAATCAGAGCTATATTGAAATGGTGATTTCCTGCAGACATGCACGCATACTGATCCATGTAGTGGTGTATGCTTGTATTATATAACTCTACACACCTTATATTCATGCAGGTGCACTGTGTCAATGAGGTCTTTTTAGATCCATGCATGTATGAACATGCAGGCAGTCATATGTGAGCATGTCCATACACAGACGGACACACTTAGCATGTGTCCACACATAGAACAGATTCTAATCAGTGTTCAGTACGATTAAAGGGAGATTCAGTCAAATATTACAGATAGAAATATCAAATAAAAAAGAACATTGTTTAGTTTGAAATATCTATCCTCTCTGTCTAATAATATATATATATATATATATATATATATATATATATATATATATATATATATATATATATATAATAATATAATATCTTCCTCTTAACAAACATAACATAACAAAGGCTTTTTTATGTCCTCAGCCAATGAGAGTTGGATGTGATAATATAAAGGTGGTGGGTTGTGGGCCAAGAATGAGTAGGTTAAAAACTGAAAAGTAATAATATAATCTCAAGGATATAATATTGGACTATATTATGATTGATATGGAAATATGGTCGTCGTTTTCAACTTTATTTCTATTTATTTATTTCAGCTGTACATCAAGCTTTGCTGTTTTTAGGTCAAAGCTGTACCAGTGGATGTGATAAACACCTCCGACAGGGAAGGAATACCCAGCATGTGTCTCTGTCACTGCCTATTTTCCCATATGTTCATTTCTAAGGGCAGAGCATTGGTTTATCTTCCACCAGCCGTGAGGATTAACAAGCCTCAGCTTCGTGTTGCACCTGACTGAACCTGCTGCTCGGCCCTCAGCTCGAGGATAATGCCTTTCTGGCCAGCGCTGTGTCCGACCTCGCCCTCAATTTGCTCGGATTTGAACTCTTGAATTATGGCTCACTAACAGCGTCTAACAGCTGGTACAAGCCGGGCTTCTGCTGCATATTTAATAGCATGAATTAAAGATGACCAGGAGGTTGGACCTTTCTTCCTCGTCGCACTGACAGAATGAACGAGCAGTGTAGAGCTGATCTGTGTTACAAGAGGGTCGAGGCCTCGCATCACTTTATGTAATCCAGTCTTCTTCATACTGGGTGGGAATGCCAATGTGCACAACTACACCCTCAATTCAGAGATTATGCAGTCAAACAGTTTACAGGGAGATGCAGGGAAAATAAAGCTGCTTGGTGGAGGTTTACGCTCTGAGTGTAGTTTGTGATGTAATTCATGTTGTTTTCTTTATTAAGTGTGTTCTATCCTTTGAAACAATACATTCTATGCCCTCTGAGCCCATGTGGACTACACACCTGTCTGTGAATGACAAATAAGATGGACAAACTGACAGGTACCTGTATTCACGAGTGTGTTGTGATTAGGAGACATCAGATCTGTCAGCCTAGGGATACTCAGTTGAAGCCTCACTCAAAATAAAATTGGTATTCAGAGTATTCAGACCACACACACACACACACACACACACACACACACACACACACACACACACACACACACACACACACACACACACACACACACACACACACACACACACACACACACACACACACACACACACACACACACACACACACACACACACACACACGTTACTTGTGCCAGCAGCGGCGCCATGCTGCATCCGTGGAGCTTTAAAGCCTACAGGGGAGTGCGACCACAGCCAAGCCTGTGAGTCTCAGGTGCAGTGGGTCTTAGCCAGACAGCAGATGTATAAAGGGCTCCCACAGCACTGATCCCCATTAGATCTCCACAATTACCCCACCCCAAAACCCTCCCACCCCCACAAACTTCAAATTAGCATCTGGCTCCCTGGGGCAGCAGGGGCCTCCTGTTAGTTCAGACTGGGGTTAATGTCAGGTAAGCAGGTTGACTGTTGATCGCCGCCGTCCTCAGTGATAATTACATTTTGACCGTTTGACCCGCGTCATTTAACACCAGGAGGGATGGAGGAAACCACCACTTCCTTGATTCACCACAACACTCAGCCACACACATTCTTTTATATTCCCGGATATCCATTATGATGAGGAGCCACTTATGTCCTCTTAAGTTCAAACACAAGCAGCGAGGAAAAACGTGAGAGAGAAATCCTCTTCGTCGACACATTCAGATCACTTTAGTTCTGAATGCTGGCAATTAGAGGAGGAGAATCAACTTTAGCACAACTGCCATTTTCTCTCATTTCCCAACTGAAGTGACCCCGTCTTATTTCTCCCACTGGGTGAGACTCCACTAATAGAGCCTGGTGCATCCGGTGTCAGGTCTGGATCTGAATAATCTCTGTGTAAAGTCCTCTGTTTACAAGCCATTATCTGGTCCCTCTCTTTCTTACTCTCCTCGCTCAGTGGTAGCCTAATTGGGTTATCCAATATGCACTCTCCTCTTTGATCACTTAGCCGCACTTAAGGTGTCTGCTAGAGTTGCTGGAAATGGTCGGAATAAAGAAGAAAAAGGAGGGGACAAAAGAGGGAGGGAGGGGGTTTTGTCGGCGGTGAGAAAACGGCCTCCTTAATTGCAGGGAGACTTTGTTTTCTCGAGGAGATTGGAGCCACAGACGGCTCTGACAGGGTTAATGTGAACGGTTGACAGTGCTATTCTCTCAAGTTAAAAACACTGGAGACGGATGTCGCAGAGAAACCGTGTCCAGAGACCAATAAGAGACGAGGCAAAGGAGGAGATAATTAACACACAGATGTTGATAGGATTGACAGGTAAAACATCCTGACTTCACTGCATATGAACATTCTCCAGTCTTTAAAGCCATGCTTTGTACACTTAAATAAAAAAAGAGAAAAGAATAATGAGGCATCAAAATGTGTTATGGCAGCTTTAGGTTGTGCAAACGTGAATCAGTTGTTGCCTGGATTTGATTTGCTGGTTATGTTTTCATACAACCAAGGTGCTCAGGGTGGAAAGCATATCTCAGGAGAACATTCAGTTTAAGTAGTTTCTGCAGAATTATGTAAAAAGTATAATTAAAATTTGAAAAAATCCTGGATCTACTAATTAATGAGGATCTGCACAAAAAATTGTGCAAATCTCATGTAAATATTTCAAGTATTTTTGCATAATTCTACTAACAAACAAACAAAAATATGAATGGAAACATTAACTTCTTGGTGGATGTTGTTAAAAGTTGGGGACAAAGTGAGATAATAGTGGAGGAATTTTTACCTGTGATATTTACATTGGTTCCTCTCCAAACTCGACAGTTTGTACAAACCAACGAACATCCCCAGGTAATATTAGCCATGTGTAAATAAGGATTGAGATGTCGATCTGCTTTAACCACCTTCTTCTCTGCCTCCCTCATTTCCATTCCTGTTAGTCTACAGCTGCATTGTGCATCCACTTTCATCTCTCTCCCTCTGTTGACATTGTTTTGCAGAATAAATGTCAGTAAACATACTGTACACACTTGCTGCACTGGCTGTAAAAGAAACCAACAACTGAAAGGTAAATAGCGCTTTATCTGGCCTGTCACAGCAACAAGCAGCCAAGCACTTTGTTTACCTCGGTGCTGAGTGAAAATGGCTCAGGCCCTGCTGCTGTTGTGATATGGCCTCTAATTAGCTTCCAGGCAGCCTTTACCTGCTTCTCCCTCAGTGGAAACCAGCAACTCCCTTGAGTTTTTAAATGTCTATATATAAAAAAAACCTTCGCTCCTCAGCGACTCCCTCTTCTTTTCTTCTCTCCACTAAAGCCCTGTGTTCCCCACTCCTGAATTTTCTCCCTTTGTCTTCATGTCAAAGCCTGCTCTGTCAATGTGACGCCGATTACACAATTACATTACACAATAGAAATTCAGTTTACACTCATAAAAGCTTTTATGGCTGCTCTTCTAAACTCTTTGTGTCAGATGTGTGACGTGTTTAACTGCATGTTTTAGAACAAACTAAAAATTAGAATGAAGCTGGGCTCAGACAATCAGTTCAGCTGTTTGTGTGTAAAATACTGAAAAAAAGCACACACAATGTTAAAGAAAGTTACAAATAAAATGCTGGATTTGCACCAAATTTTACTGGGTTCTATCGCAGCTTTTGCTCCATCCTTACCACAAATTCTGTGTGAATCTGCTCAGGAGTTTTTGCACAATCCTGCTGAAAAACCAACCAACAAACAATATGACAACATAACCTAGAATGGTTTTTTAAAGCTGAAGACACCGTTGAGGACTAACAAGAGACTCCATGTAATGATGAAAAACAATTGATAATAAGTTTTGTCTGTGAAGCTGAGGCCTTCCTCAATGAGCTCATAACACCGTCTCACTGCAGCTGCAACAAAAGCACGACTTCCTCTGGTGTAAACTAGTGAACGCTCGGGGCCATGCACCACAGACAAGTTAGAAAGTTGTGCCTTGCTCAAAAGCAAATCAGCAGCGATGCTGAACAAGGGTTGATACTTGCCCTGTGGGTGTTGGGAAACAAACCAGCAACCTTTAGGTCTGCCTCCAAGAACATTTCTGATTAAACCTTTAATCTGCTTCTCCTTCACTGCTGCCAGTGTGGTTAGCCGCCACGCTCTGCTGAGCCCCTCTCGCTCCCCCTGGAGAAAATTTGAGCATGCATACTGTACATGAACTTTGGATAAATAAATAAACACCGAAAGAGCTGCTAGATAATTGAGCACAAGTGAGAGAGAGAGAGAGAGAGAGAGAGAGAGAGAGAGAGAGAGAGGGGCAGGCGGGCGGAACAATTTCTCCAGGGATGGCGGCAAAGAAACGACGAGACAGGTATGATTAAAACCACAGTGATTTATAGGAAGGTGTGCCGCCCGCTGTCACGCTTGCTGAGTGTATTAACGTTTTTGTTTTGCATTGAACTCATCTGGAGACATGCGACCCCCACATCCCACCCACATATGAGCTCACACACACAAACACACAAACAGCAGAAGCAACCTTTCTGCCTTCATTTTACCTTATTTATGCAAAAACCTGCTGGGATTTTAGAGGTTAAAGCGAGAGCATCGCAGGGCGTCAGTTCTCCTTGTTGACCCCTGCGTAGGTGTTTGGCTGCCATCCTACAAACAATATTGTTTCCTCAACACTAAAACCTGATTGGCCTCTGACCGTACCGCAGGAACTGATCGGAATGGGAGGTGTTGTGTGAGGATGCACGGCTCGTCTTCTTCAAGAGTCAATGTGACTCCTGTGGCAACAAAAAAAATCACCTGTTATGTATTTTTTATCTTCTGCTGCACATCAGTGCTGCACTGAAACCTCTGTAGGTCAGACTGTTGGGATACAGAGACCATTTACAGAGTCTTTGCATACATAGCAAATATTTAAACATACAAGCAACGAGTAAAAAGTAGAGAAAGACTCATTTCCAATCGGTCGACTATGTTTTATTTACTTGCTTATTTAAAAATGCCAATCCAAAATAAATTAGGTGCATGAAGGATCTTGTTGATGACAGTAGCCTTGAAAAAACGCTCCACCTTTATCTTAAATTTGTATGAAATGACTACATATGTCATCTCCAGAGACCTCCGGTCCAGGAGCTTCGGTTTGGTGCTTTCTGTGATATTGACGTCAATCTCTGCAAAAAGCAGCCATGCAAATAATTAAAGTGGAAATACACTGTATTGCCAACTGGAAATCAATAAGGACGGGAATATTGGTCAATATCCAATAGTGTTCACTCCAAAAGACACAGTCAGCTTATTGTGCAGAGACAAAAAGGAAAACCAACTGAAGGAACTAGTGAGTGGATGTTTGATCAGTGCTGATCACTTAATAGCTGTTTCCAGGCCAGCTCAAAAGACTTCCTCAAACCTATTGGCAGAACATTAGCAGGTTTAAGATGTTAAAGGTGTTATGTTGTATATGCATTAGTTGCTATGGGAATGCTTGTTGATGCCATAGAGCAGAAAAGATGGAGTGATGTATTTGGCTTCAGGGTGGATGCAGGCCTAATTATTTTTACAAGTAATTCTGTGTGCATATATATCCAATCTAATCTTAGATACGCCCCAAGTTCAGTGTTTAACTACCCATCACTGGATGCATAATGAGGTTAGAGTTGAAAAATGTGGGATTAATAACGTTACATACTGACAGACATCCAAAATGCAGGTGCAAAAAGCACGTTTGCAGAGGAAACTTTGCATATCGCTCTCACTCATATGCACATGTTCCTAAAATCTCATATTCTGCAAATGCAAAGTGTTGTGAGTCGTAATTGAAAACACGCTGAGGGCCACTAATGACAAAAACTAAAGTAAAACCAGGAGCCTGCATGTATTATGACAATATCTGCATGCTGGTTAAATGATGATAAGGCTCAGGTGGCTCATATTAACCTGGGAAAATAGAGGCAGCATATTTCCTCCCGTTAAAGCGTCGGTGCACGCTGGCGATGGCGGCGGCGGTGTGGGGGGTAATTGAATTCCAGGCCTTCATACCTACCTCAGCTACGGGCTTCATTGAGATTAATTACTCGTCGAGACCCCACACATACAGCTCAGAGATAGCAGCCATTTTAGCTCAATGGCGTCCAGGACAGCAACCTCAGCAACCTGAAGAAAGAACGGGTGGCCAGACAAAGGAGGGAACCATGCGGGCACTGATGCTATCGCCGGCGTTGTTGTGTTACGATTAATTAATTTCAAGGTGATTATACATCAGTGAGCACACTGTGGCGTTTCCCTGCAGAAAAATAGAGGCATAGGCGGGTTGGTGGTGGTGGGGTAGATAAGCAAAACAATGCTTGAGGTGATATTCAAATGTTTCCAGGACAGACTAATAATAAAGGGTAGCAATCTAAATATTCATTTAGGAGCATATGTGTGTTTAATACACCTTGTACTGAGGCATAAAGAACAATAGCATATTGCCCTTAGCTGTGTTTGCAGCTGTGACCTACAAATCCAACATTTGAACACATGTAGATGTTAGCTTTACAGTGCACAGGGGGGGGGGAGGCATCCAGCAGCATTACAGGGACAACAAACAACCCTGTAGCATTGAATAACTATAATGAATGGGAAAAAAGGACAATATTTTACTTATACAGGTAATTCATGAGTTTAAAATCTGACTTTGTAGCCTATTAGCCAAAAACAAAATAATACGTTTTGTCTGTTTTGATGTCAAAGTTAATTATTCCACCACTAAGAGGAGCATGAAGACATTTCAACCCTGTCTCCTTATATCAGGATTATATTTTATTTTGCTTTGCATGAAATACACAGTAGTTGTTTATCTTATTTACAGTGAAGAAAGCGTTACAAACTAAAACTAGACTCTAAAAAGCTAAAAAAAAAAACAACAACACACAGAATAAATCTAATGAGACGAGCGTGTCATTTAGGTGTCAGAATGACGCGGCCGTGAGATTCCCCACCTCTCCTCAGCCTTGAAGAGAAGGCGACATCATACCCAGATCTACCTAATAAACATGTTACACGTGAAGGTCATCAATAAGAGGATATGAGCAAAATACAATGGTGGAAAATAGATTTTAAAAAATCATTAAATGCTGTGAAAATCTGACTGTAAAATACAACGATGATAAATCTTCATAATGGATGTTGATCACCTGGTTTATTTTTAGCCTGATGGTTGCTACTGCATCTAATTTATCAGGTTATTATAGTTATTATAGTCTCTCTATCATCTCTTCTATAGACATGCATGAATGTGAAGCAGGATGTTGAAAGAACAAATCAACATCCGTCCTCAGAAAACCTTCACCAGTAGATTTAAGGTGCCAATAAAAACGGAGGAAGAAGAGAAAATAATAGAAGTATTCATTGATCTGATTCCTCCAGACGTCCACAAACAGGTCGGTTAAAGTTTTAGCAGCACCGTCACGTCCTTTTTCCACAGCAACACCTTTTAGCATATGAGAGCTGCAGCAGTCATGAATGTTGGCATCATGAGCTCATGTTAGCATGGAGGAGAACAACAACAACAAAGCCAAACAGCTGTCTTTACTGCTCTTTAGGGAGATCTTTACCGTGAACAAACATACTGATGATGGGAAACAAACTTGAGAGAGGAAACATTGTGTGTGCAGGACGGCTCCGGCCTGAAAGGAACAATCCAGTAGATTTAGATTTCCATTAGGAATATTTGTCAAACTGTTTTTGTTTTATTTTGCACAGACGTGACGTTGCTAAATTGCCTTATGTCACGTCAGAGTTCCTGGTGGCGGTGCAAATGCAAGCAGAAAAAAAGCAGCTAAAGGTATGTAGTTCTCTGGGAAACTACACAACTGTTTCAAAAAACGTGAAATAAATTCAAAGATAAATAAGTGCTGATTTGTTATTTCTACTGTGCATGTTGTCTCCTCTTTAAACTGTGGGCAGAAATGGATATGATGAGCATTAGCCCTAATTATCAAGCATACAACACCCATACAGGCCACAGCCTCAGACACGAGGGAGCATAAAGGTGTAAATACAGTGAATATATGGATCTATGCAATCTTTACATGCCTACACAACTATACAACTACAAAAATCCCTCCATGCCTAAGGTGTCTGCAGCAGAGAAGCACAAGCCTGTAAACAGAAGCTCGTTAGGCTCATTAGCACAACACAGGACAAGGTACACAAAAACACCGAGTCCGTTTCCAGAGAACACAGAGAGGCCCACCTTGTCAGTCAATAGGCTTTGCGGTGCGTGGGCGTCCGGTTACGGATACCTCCCTGCTCCAGTCTCTCGCTGAGGGGGATCTGTTTCATAGCTAATCGACAATATTGACAAATATCATATGGTATGAGATCCTAATATGCTGAGCTGCAGTTAACTCTTTGTAAGCTCTCTTAATGGAATCACAGAAGGTGCTCAGCATGGCTTTATGAGCGTATGAAATCTGTCATATCAGGCTTAATGTCAATAATCTACGTTTTTACTTTAGGGAAGAAAAGCATTAAAATATGTGTCTTATATGTTGAGGATCAAGTGTTTAATACCAGATATGATAGCAGATAACTTTCTTAACTAGCTGATCAATTTTCAGCCCCAGATTATTCAAATGCCTTAGAAAATATCTACAATATGAGGAAATAATAAATGTGTCTACAAATCATCACTTTTTCTTGTATACTATCAATTATTTTGTCATATTTGGTGTCTAACTCCCACCAACTCCAGTCATTTTTTTATACAACGATGATGTCTCTATGATGTGCCCTAAATTATTCATATTATGCAGCCTTGATGGTATGTTCAGTCAGTTATGCCTCCCTTTGTATGTAATGTATGGAATATAAAGGACTAGGTGGTGACAAGAGATAGACGGTATAACAAAAACTGTACTAATGGGCATACAAAAAGGGCTCCACTCCAAGAGGTACATACATATTTATACCCATGTCCCCTTTCATGTGTTTCTACAAATCTTATCTTCCACATCTCCTCTCGGCTGCTCGCTGGCTGAGAACTTCTTTGTATTAACAGCGACCTGCACCGTTCAGGCTCTATTTGGTTCCAGGGAGCCGATACCGTCTCATATCAGCGCACAATTTGACCGCAAAGAAAAGGGGATTAGACCTGCAAAAGTGTGACCCGTTTTACATCACACCTGCTAAATCAGTCGACTTATATTCATATCTCGCCTTTGCTCTCCACTCCCTCGCACATTCCCTGCTCGCTTCCCCTCGGGTCGGAGCAGATAACCTGAGACGAGGATGAAAAAGAAAAAAACAAGGACGAGACGAGCAGCCATGCAGGTCTTGTGCGGTACAGTTGGTTGCTCGTCGGGGCCCAAAGCAAAGCCAGGTTCTCTGTTTTCCCTCCTAAATCAATAAGAGGGGGTCCTCTGGGGTGTCCTGGCCAGCCATCTGGACTGAAATCCAGGGGCTCAGGTTGTCCCCTGGGCTCCCCCGCCTTCCAACCCCATACGCACATGAACCTGGCACTAAGTTAATCGTCCTGCCTTACCCATCTATTCGCTTCCTCCCACAGTCTCCCCCCGTTTCATCATCCTCCTGCCTTCTGTCCCTCTTCGTACACCTTCCATCTAATCTGGCCGGCTGCGACTCAAATGTCAGGCCACCTGGGAAAGGCAGCTGTTGGCCTGCAACGGGAGCCGCCGCGGTGGGCCAGGACCGGTCCCAGCATGCACTGCCCTGCCATGTTTCTGACACACTATCTAAGAAATAAAATAAAAGTGAAAAAATAACATTAGTCATCATGGTTTGGGATGTATTTTGGGAGTAAACCTTTCTATTCCTTACTGGAAGTGATGGCTTGTCACTTATTACAGGGTGCAGTCAAGGTATCTTATATATATATATCATCTCAGCTGGTGCAAAGTAATTATTAAACAAGATGCACAATGTTGTAAAGATGCTAATAGTTGACCTTAGCCAAAGTCAAATGCACGCAGGTTTGAAGACCTGGGATTGGAGAAGAAATGAGATGAGTCACGTGAGACAGCTGTCAATCAAGAATGTCAATCACTCCAAAATGCACTATTCCTTAATGCTGGGATCACATCAGGGATATTTTAACACCCTCACTGACTGTAAAATCAGGGTTCATCAAACACGAAAGGTTTTCGTTACGATTCTCTCGAGAAGCAGCTGTGCAACGGAAACAAAACAACTGATGAAGTTGCCATAGCGATGGTCTTACTTTGTAATGAGAAAACAAGAAAACAGAAGAAATAGATGAGGAAATGATTGGGAAGATGTGGTATCATAGCTGACCTTAAAGGGCTAAAATTGTCACAATGCCAGATAATCTGGTTTAAGGTTGTATATCTCTACATTTAAAATCACCATTAAACATGTACAAGAGGTGAAAGTATGACTGTATTTCCAGAGAGGAGAGTCACACATTTATAAAAGCCAGAGCCGTAGAGGAACAACAGGTTCATATTCAATATCACTCACTGCTGTCCAGTAAGAAAAGGTGCATTACACCCACCATATAATATAGCCATTCAGATTCATCAGCGATCATTTGTAATCTTTGTAATCCTGCTCATTCACAACCTGCAGCAGGTTTTAAATCTCAGACTGAAGTACAAATTACAGCAGGTACACCAGTCTGTCATTTGCCTGATGAGGAAGGAAGGAGGGCCAGTAAATGAGAGGAGCGATTTTCATCAATACATCGCCAGATAAAGATCCATCTGGATCCACTGAAAGGAGGGGGAGGAGGGGGGGCAGCTTTTGGCATCAATGCGTGGCCATTGATTGTGCGTCCCATTACCAGTATATGATCCAATCTAAAAAGGGAGAAGAGGAGCGATGCTGCGAGCGGGCCTTTCTGCTGCCCTGCCATCCAATAAGGAACACACCCCCCCCCTTTAATCACCCAGGACTGATTTGGGAAGGAATCCAAACATGAACACAGAGCAGAGCTCGTAGAAATGTGTTTGGGGGTATTAATAAAAAAGAAAGGAGACAGAGGAGAAGAAAGGAAACACACTGACTAGGACTCCTTGCAAATACTTGGTCCGCTCTGAGGGGAAATAGGAGCATAAAGGTAGCAATCAATATTGAAACACAGAAATTAAGCATTTAAATTGGTAATTAGGGAGCAGCATGTTTTTTCACACCTGTACGCCGCCGAGGCTGCCAACCCCCGCGCATCTGTTTCCCTCCACCTGCCAGGCACCTGGTATCATTTCAATGGCGCTTGATTGCATTCAAACACCGAAGACTCTTTTAAGCTTCTTAGTGATTCCCCCCTCCTCTCCCCCAGCGTCTCCCCCCGTTGCATTATTTTGTATTTATTTGTATCTGTTCATTCCAATGCAGGTGCCTCGCAGTAATACTCAAGTGCGCCATACATGAGTGATTCTTTTATGCCTCAGTTCCTGCATTTGTCATTTTGGCGAAAGCAAGAGGATTAGGGGTTTGGATGTGTACCTCCCTTTTTTTCTTCTCTCTTTCTTTCTCTCTAACACTTTTAACAACATCCTTCCCGAATAATTTGCATACCAAATTCTTTAACCCTATGGTGGTCAGATAGGACTGTCAAATCCTCTCCAGTAGGCTTGCTCTGTGTCTGTGTGTGCATCCGACCTGTGACCGCTGACTTAGTTCCATCACAGCAGATATTAAAAAAAAGTCCAACATGAAAGAAGTCACTTTTCTGCCTGTGCCTTCTTTGTACACAGGGACACAACTATGTGTTAATGCCTGCAGCTTTTCATGGTCCACAACTATACGACTGCTTTACTGATGACGGTCTCTAAAATCTAAAAATAAACAACAAACGAAATCATCACCTCTGCCTAGGAAGCTATGCTTTCACTTGTGTCCATTTGTTTGTTGGTTTGTCAGCAGACGTCAGCAAAAACTGCTTAACAAATTTCTGTGATTTGACAAATTTCTTTCTGTTTTGGGACAGAATGGACCCCATTTTGTTTGTGAAAGGATTTTTATTTCATTTTTTGGCTTTATTTAACATTATGAGGGCCTTTTTCTGCATTTTCTTCACTTTCTCAGGGAATAGTGATGGCTCTTGATGTAAAACATCAGGTATATTTAGGGTGTGTGGGGATTGTTGGGTCTTGGTGGAGGGATGCACTCCCCTGAGTGCCGTTCTCATTTTGTATGTAGTTGTAAAAATACAAACATGGCTGCTGGACCTAAAGCACTAAACTAAGACGTCCTTTAGGGTTTATTTATAGTTTTCTTTCTCTTTTAGACTCATGAAACATGTCTAATTGGTTTTGTTAGAAACATGCAACCCATTCTGGCAGGTTAGCAACTTACTGAAGTCCATATTTGACGCCACATTTACATGTAGAGTCATTTCATGTGCTGAAAATATTGCTTGATGAACTTCAGGTAATGGTTCCAGTTCTTCTAAGTGGATGAAAAGCGTTTAAAATTAGGTTTTCATTTGTACAGCAATTCCATTTGGATGTTAAGGCCTGAAGTGAACCCCAGCCACCTGAGTCACCCCTGACCCCCCGCTCCTCCACACCAGAAAATCAGAAAGTCAGCCGGGGACCTCGGATGAAACTTGGCCGCCAGCTGCACCATGTGCAAGTGTTGCAAATTTCTAGAATTCCCTCACTTTTCTCCCCCACCCCACCCCTGGAAACTAATGGGATCATTCTGATTCGGTTACGGAGATTCAACAGTTAGAGAGCCACCATCTGGGTTTCTGTTAACCTGAGTCAGATGCGAGCCTGTCGTTACTGCAAGGTACAGCAGCTCGGTTAATGATTCTTAATCTTTTCTTTAATTAAATTGTGCAACCAACCTGAAAAATCTATCTTAATGCAAATGAGGAACTCCTTTTTTTGGCATTTGCTTACCGTAATGCACTAATAAGGTTAATTTAATAAAAATCTGTTCCAGTTTTTAGAGATAATTGTGTGTTTTCTTGATCTATTTTGCACAGAGCAGGAAAAATGTTTGTTTGTGGAAATTGCTCAGGGTGGGTGAAGGGGCTCACAGGATGAGAGACCTGCTGTGGATAATAGTATTTGTGTGAACTGAAAATCTATTTTGCTCCACAGTGGTGAGCCACTTCAGTCCAAAGTGACAGCTCCTGTCATGAAATAAAAAAGTAAAGGTGTTCACTGCAAAGGTCTGACGTACAGATGTGTTTACCATCTTAAGGCTTCAGCTTTACATTAAAATCATCAGGAGAAGGTAAAATAATCCTTTTCCTTGAGTCTCCTCGAGGGACAGTCAAAGCCTAAATGGTGTTAACTCAGTAAAGTCAAATTGCCATGAATGGTTTTAGTTCATTGCATGATTATAAATGCTTGTGTCCCCATGGTATGCCAATAATCAATCAATTAGTGTCATAGTTTGCATTCACTTTACTGTAATTGCATTATGATGCTAAACAGAGACACTCAGACTGACAGATTAACATTTTAATGACAAGGAAAAGGTCTTAAAGAAATGGTATTTCTCATGCTTCTGTCCAAAGCCAACCAAAGCTAGCTGTTCTTGTAGGACATCATGTTTCTTCTATGTGAAGCAGAAATAACTGTGAGGTGTAAATCTAATGTTAACTATCATCCAATCAGAAATGGAGAAACTAATGGATGTAAACAAGGTAGTAAACTGGTGCTCCTTTATGACATACAGGATATGAAAGCCGAGGCTAGTTTTTCAAAAATGCACGTTTTAATGAAATATTCAGAGACCTCATGCTTAAGGTACATAACCTAATCTGAATGTGCTGAATTATTTATATTTACAGCACAACTGATACTAGCAGCACGAGCAGCTCTTGTGGCTCCGTGGCTCTAAATTAACACTGCTCGTCTTCCAAACATGCTGGAAACAGCCAACACGTACCGACGCTTTGGGAAGATTTGTGTTTGGTACAGATGGATGCTGCTATTGCAATAAAGCAGGTGAGTTAAGGTCTCAAAATGTATGCAAACACATTTGCAGAGGCCATGTTCTTACTGTAATGATCATGTCAGGCCCCTGAAGCTGAGATGAAAACATTGCTGAAAGGTTAGAAAATGTGTGTAATGGGAAATTATGAGGGAACCTGAATATGGTATTTAGTAGATTCATTCTTTGCTGGCTCCTTAGTAGATTAAATCTACAAGGAAATTATTTTGATCATATTTAAAGATGAAGAAGAAAAACTGCTTTGAATAATTCTGGCATTGCTCTGCAGAAATCAAACATACAATAAAAGCACAACAAAAGATGGAGCCAGGACCAAGAAAAATATGAACCGTTTCAGTAGAGCACATACCTCCACCAAAGCCCAACAGATGCCCCTATTTCTGGATCTGCACCAACATTTAATATGGGCTATTTTACCCCAAGATTCATGGAAATCCATTCAGTAGTTTTAGTTTAATCCTGCTGACAAACCAACAAACAGACACACAGGTGAACACATAACCTCCTACATCTGTCTATGTGAGGTACCAACGTGGATTTTAATATTAATATACGACTGTCTTTGTGTTTTTATGGGCTTTTGTTGTTAAATAGGTTAATGATTAACTAGCAACCATGCTGTAATCACCATCCCAGTTTTTGTGCTTTAGTGGGCGGACGCCTCTGTAAGATGCACAGGAAAACACGGATAAATACTGTGTGAAGTTCAAGTTTGCAGCAGAAGAGGGAAAAAAAAGAAGAAGTCATTAATTAGATTACATTAGCTGCAAAGGCTTAGCGGGGATTAATGTCGAGAAATGTGTGCACTCAAAAGCAAAAGATAGTGTACCTGGGTGTGCTTCAAACCTGATTAGCTCTTGCGGCGGTGAGCTACGAGGGGTTTGACAGCTCATGTCTTGTTGTCTACCTGGCAGTTTGCTCGTAATCTCTCCATTGTGCTTGTGGGAGGAAGGTAGATTTAGACATCGGTGTGTATTTCTCAGCTGTCTGTGGAATAACACACACTTTCTTCCCTCCTTTCTGGTACGTCTGCTCTGTGCACACGAGGCCTGCCCCCTCTGTTGCTCCTGGCAGCAGCTTATCCAGGAGGTGTGTGTATGTGTGTACTCCACAGCCAAGGTGTGTGCGTGTGACACACTTCCAAAGCCAGTTGTAATAGGTGAATCACTGCAGCGTATCCCAGCATCCTCCCTGGTGGCGGCCCGCTCTGGCAATGGCGGCAGGAGGCTCGTGTCAAGAGACAGAAGCTGGTGTAGCGCGTCAGAAGCTCCTCGTCATCGTTGGCGTTGTGCAGGGGCAAAGCTCTTCAGCTGATGGAAGAAGACATCCGTCAACGTCTCTTTGGCGCGTGATTCGTGCGCTACTGGGAATAAGGATGGCTGAACGAGGCGATAGTAAATTCTCAATTCGAGCAGAGGTAAAGACGGGACAGGAGGGGGCCGGGGCTGAGGGGAATTACAGCTAGAAGAGCAACCCCCTCACGCTCACTGTAAGAGGTAAAAGTATTATCATACCACATGGCATAAAGTGCAATCCAGCCCATAACTTGACGGCTCGATGTCAGACAGGCGCACTAACAAGTCTGACAATTGGAAGTCGAGGTGAGCCTTGAGGGAGATGGAGGGGAAAAGAAAAGGGCCTATTGGTGTGCTTCCACCTGCCACACACACACACAGCAACACATGCACACACATACACGCACGACAACACACACACACTCGCTCTCTCCTCCTCCTCTAACGGTGAATAAAATTGACTCGCTAACCGTATGGCAACCTGAGGTGCGGAAGCTGGTAGCATCACCTAACCGGAGGAGTGCTGATCGCACCTTCGCTTAATGAGCTCCTTAGAAGGTCCAAAATAGGACACGCCCCCCTCAACCTGCCCACCCCTCTTCTCCCAATACTGCTGCACCTATAATCCACGTCGTCACCCCCCTCGGTGGCTTGTCAGGTGAAGCCTCACTCATTTGCGGCTCTAGCTGTCATCCACGGGGAGCCGAGGAAGGAGGAGCGCAGAGAGGAGGAGAAGTGAAGGGGGTGGTGATGAAGAAAAGTTGAGTCTATAAGACATTTGTTAATGATTCATTTGTTTTAGAACGTCACAGGTCTCAAACGACCAATGCTGTGGCATCTCTGGTGAGGACAGGCTGTTGTTTTTCTTAACTTCTGGTCATCTGTTTCGTAGATATCACTGTTGCATGTAAACATATGAAAACAACGGACAGTAAACAACAACAAGATACATTTGATATTTTGAGTATTTCCAATCGGTTCTGCAGCTTTTTTGCTCAACAAACAGTAAATATTTGATCAGAGTTAACCATAAAGCCTTCCAGTGCATACGTATGAGCTGCCTTATCACAACGCAGTCAAATGAGGTGTTAGTACACAAACACATTCCCAAAATACATTTAGGTATAACACATAATTCAGTGTCTGTCAGTAATTAATGCAGGGATACCTGCTCCCAACATGTGTAATCTTCTTAGGATTATATTGGGGGAAAATGCTGCCGTGGCTATGACAGGTGTTCCTGCATTAGCATCTATTAAAAACAGATTATATGGCAGTTCATTTTGGCGGCTGACATGCAGGAAAACGTTGACGGTGTGGTAGCTGAACAACACATATGTGCTCATCAGAGGACTGTAAACCGCCCCTGTAATTATGGACCACTATTATCTAGGATGTTTTTTAAAACCTTTAGTTTTCAGGGGAAGGTTTGCTGAGCGTGCACATCCTCCTGCAGCAGTGTCCTGCTTTGCATTCAGATGATAACACATGTTTGGACTTACAAGCTTCCCAGTGCAACTGGCCTTTGTGTATTAGAAACAGAGCCTGAACTTGTGTTATATCAGCGAAGCAGCAGCAACAGACTTCTTTTAACAATCTAATGCTTGTAAAGTCCAAAGTATGCAAAGTATGACGCAAAGGCATAGTTTTAGGTCCCTTCATTATTCGTAGGTTTGCTTTGGGTGTACCCTGAATTTAACCAATCAGAGTGTCATCTGCAATTGCAAATGATTTGAATGTTTCTAAGAAGAAAAAGCGCTGGCTAGGAAATTTAGAGAAATGCATAACATATCAGCAAATGATTGAGACTCTGAACTGCCAACATAAGACTAAACCACAAGAATCCCGATCAGCCCTCCACCTCCCACCTCTTCCTCCAGCTGCAGTAATGGCTGGCAGGTCACACATGCACAACGCAGAGAGGAAGTGCTAACATTCAGATGCAAGTCTATATAATGAGGCCCAGTAAGGAGACGCCATAATATCCTAGCTAATAAGGTATAATCGTCTCATTGTAATCAAGTTACGTGCAATTTATGAGGGTTGGGAGTGGACCTTTTGACTCATGTTTTTTTCCCTCCGGATGCTGGTCTGCAGGGCTGATAGTGAGCATTGTTCAAGGGTTGAAGGAGGACACACACATGCATGCACTAGAATACGAATGTGTGCTGAAGCTCCTCAGCAGAAGAAAATGTTATGAAAAAATAGCACTAAATAAAAGTAAGTAATAGGTAATAAAAGTCTTTTGCACTTTGTCATTTCCTAATAAAGGTCCCTTTAGTTGTAAAAAAAAAATTAAGTCTGAGTATGTTGGTTTTCTACACATAAAATAAGGGGAATGGCGGTGACACATGCATCATAGCATGTTAATTTGTCTTTAGAACAAAGGGACAAATCTGCTCTTTTATTTTGAGCAGCAGAAAAAAATACAACTAAGAGTAATGAAAGGGGCACAATCAAGAATTCCATCACTATAAATCCAAAATAAGAGATTAACAATGACACAATTCATATGATATTAAGTGATTATTGTAAAAAACACTAAATTAAAGAAGTAGCAGCATTTTTGTGGATAAGTATTTCTTTATGTGCAAACTCCAATGGGGGATAAATTATAGGCACACAAAATCCTTTCTGAAGACACATGAAATCTATCACATCTTTTCTCTGCTGCAAAGCCTCCAAAGCTGCTTTAATCGCACTGTAACGTTATACTATAAACAGTTTGTGTGTGTTTGGGCTGATACTGTTACACTTGGTCATTTGTTCCTTCTCGGATACATCAAACGTCTGCAACAGGAGAAGCAGAGCTGTGCCACCTTGGAAGACCTACAGCAAAGTAAAGCAGCTCACCTTATAGCACCAAATGTTTTATTTTCCATGTATGCAGCTCTTCTTGTACTGCAGTAATTGCATTCCTGAGCCAAACACCCACCCATCAGTGATTTGACACTGTGTTTGATGCACCGTGTGTGCGTGCATGTGTTTTGCGGTGCCTGAAACATATTACTGTTGGCAAACCAAACCTGCCTGCGATTGTGCTAATAAAGGCCGTGTTCTTTCGGTTCAGCCTCGACGGTAGACGGCACCAATTACACAAAATGACTGAAAGGCAAAGGGGTCGTCTACACCAGCCACGGTGAAACGTGCTCTGAACTTCGCCTGACTTCAAAAGGTATCCCCCTCAGCAATTAGCAGAAAACAGACTAGTTAAAAATGGAGGAGAGGCAGTGAAACTTTTTAAACAAGAAAACCTACAGATGCAGGATAACAAATATTCAAATGGACACTTTGCACAGGTGGAAATCTGTATGATTCCACTGATGGAGCAGCTGTTTATCAGTTGAGTCTTGCACAGTGGAGGTGGAGGCTGAGTGTGCGAGTGCCTTGCTGAGACAGTCCATCAATCACCCCTTCGAACACCTTTTGCCCCCCACTTCCTATAAGTGCTTTGCGATCCACAGCAGTCGCCAGAAGTCTGCAGGAAGCCACCGGGTGAGGATTCAGCAAACCTATTTTTTCCTTTTAATTTGAGCAATTGCTGCAAGTATTGATTGAACAAAAGCACAATGCAGTTACAGGAGAGGTGGAGAGAGGAGCACTGAGGGGGGAGGGCCTGGGCACCGTTAATGTAGCTCCAACAGGGGAATCAAACGCTCCCTCTTGTTTTAAGCACTCCTCCGCCCCGGCTGCACAACGCAACAGTACTGAGCGGGTCGATAGTGCTGATTAAACGGCACATATCCCCGTCATCAATATTATACACACTCTATTTGCAGGACACCAATGTTTAAGTCACACTGCTGGTGAAGTAGATAGATGCAAAGGAAATATAGTGCAGCTGTGAAGGGGCCTGAGAGAACATACAGTACGAGCCCATCGCAACAAGTCCAAAGAGACAGGATCAGTCCCCTCCGTATCACTGGTCACCACTCAGCATCCATCTAAATACATGGAACAAACTGCAACATGTTAGAAAAGGGATCGCCTGACCTGAGTTTTAATTGAGGCCATCATTAATAGTCCTGACCAAACACGAAAGACGAAATATAAAAATCATTTTATGTCTAGACGAAGCCCTGCCAGGCTCATCAGATGTACTTTAAAGTGCTTTTTCATGGGGATTTGAGTTGAGGATTAACTGCTAGGCTAACCTGTTGAAGATAAACTCTCAGACTGGGTGCTGCTCTCTGATAAATCACTGTCTGATCCTGTTATGACACATTATTAACACGTAAGCTGGTGTATTACGTCTTTGATGACAATAATTAATCATACACTTCCTTAGGTTTGTGGTTGATTCTAAAATGAAGATGCAACAATTCCTGTTTGGCAAATTGGTCTTATTAAGGTATGTTAGACCCCATTAACAGGTGTGTTTGTTCTTCTGTTTCAGCGTTTACCAAACTCAGATTATGTCACAAACCTTAACAGTAAATACACATTCAATGCAGAACTATAGGAAGTGTTTACAATTCAACAAACACTTTTAAAATATTACATTTATTCCTGACAATGTGTAAAAGCAATAGATGAATCTGCAGTTCCAGAAGGCCCAGCTACACTTCAGCAACTACAAACAGAAGCAAAGTCTCTGTCACACACACATATTACAGAAAAATATACGAGTGTTGGGCAGTCGATAGTACTACTGCATGATAATCGATTGCCATTTGTAACAGCAGGGTAGGCAGAGGGGTCCGATCAGTGCAAATTATTGTCACCACATGCTGTCGTGCTGTGCAGTCAGCCGGCCGGCATAGCAGAGCAAGATAAATGACAAAAGAGTCACGGGAGCGAGATAGCAGTTAGTCATACCTGGTAGTGCAGGGGACTCTACATGGGGGCGCACATCAATATGACACAGGAGGGCAGAGATATGGGGGAGAGGGGGAGGATGAGAGGAAGAACCAGGGACAAATTAAAATAAACAGATTTCATGACATTCAGAGCATGTTATGCTTTGCCTGTGGTTTCTTTTCTGTAAGATTGAAGGTTGTGTGTCTAAAATGCACAAACATACATGTGATAATTTATCCTGCTGCACCAAACAAGAAATCATGTGATTATACCTGTATACTGTAGATTATACCTCAAAAACACCCATCAAATACATCGACTTTGAAATAAAACAAGTCTAAACCATCAGCTTCCTTCTGTTTGGAGGAAAACAGAACCTGTTAACATTCATTAATTTAGAGTGCTGAAGGATTTACCAATGTGTTTCACTTATTGCAGGTTCCTCTCCTTAGCTAAAAGCCTGAGCTGTGAATCCTACATGCCACAGATGTATTAATATTCGCTCTAGAGCTGCATTAATTCCTTTACCTTAAGAGAGGTGAAAAAAAACACGAAACAATCAAAACCCAAGTAAAGTGCAACTACTGCTGCGCGGTCCAGCGATGAAGACACCTCTCAAGAAGTCAGCGGTGTTGCATCAAGCAGCACCATTGATCTGAAAACTGGGAAATGGAAAGCTCTCATTGATTGGAGATGCTCGGGGTCTTATTAAACAACTGTGTCTGTCCCTAAAGCAAACGTTGGGGACAACTTACCTAACATCTGACTAGACTCCATTGATTTTTCTTCCTAGGTTGCGTTTGCATGTCCCCAGCACCGCTCACTGATGCCTCAGCAGCATCGGAGAGGAGCGGTGTCGACATAGCAGCTGTAATTTGTGATAGCTGATCAGACTCTCTCCTAGGTCAATACTGTATCTTGTGTGGAAGCTGGCTAATAGGAATAAACATTTCACCTTTGTCTAAACAATCGAGTCATGCGAATTCCCCATAGCACAGCGGGGTCAATGGGTGATGCAGCCGCAGAACAGGGCTCCTGTTTTAAATGGCTCTCATACAGAAAAGACCATTAGAAATCAATGGAGAGTCATTTTTATGGGAGAGGCTGTGTCAGACAAGGTAACGCAGGTGCATATTTAATTGTTGCAGTTGGAATAGTCTTAAGCAAGAGCTGGAGAAATCTATGAAGTGTGTGTATTTGTAGCTCTGCTCCATGAGTTGTGTGCTACGATGGAAAGCTATGAAAAAACTGGTACAAAATAGTTACTGTCATGTATTCATATTTAATGTACTTTAGAGCCTGAGAAACTGAGGTTTTGTTTTTATACATTTTCTGCTGCATCTTAAAAGAAAGTGATAAGAAAAGACAAAGAAAAAACAAAGGTTCTTGCAGTAGAAGTTCAGAGATTACAGCTTTCTTTTGTCATTTTCAAGAGCACTCTGCACTACAGCATGGACAATGCGTTTTAAGGCCTTTCAATTATTCTCTTTGCAAGTGCAGACACACAAAGACTACAGTGGACAGGAATCAGGCCTCACCCCCCTGCTGATATAGAGACAAAGTCTGCATAAGAGGGAGGTCAAGGTGAGTGGATGAGAATGTCCTTTTTAGGACACCTCAGGGAAAGTCCACATATACGCATAGAATTTGATCCAGTCTTAACTTTGTGTCAACCACCCAACTTCTACATTTAATTATCCCAAACACGAAGGCACCACAGAACTTTCCTGTGAGTGTGAGTGATGCAGAAAAAGAAGGGTGGAAATGAAAAGAGCCAGTTCTACTGAAGGAGCACATTTCATCCAAGGCCAAAGAGTCAGCGGAGAGTGAAATGACTGTTTGACTCTATTCCATGTTTCCCTCTTAAGTCACACAAAGCGCAGCAACTCCCAGCCAACTGTGAGGTATTGTATAATCGCCATGTAGCTCTTAAGAGCCCAGGGAAGGAAATCGTTGTGGAAGGAAGTGCAGAGAGTTAGTGTGAGTTCAAGGGCACAGTGGGAGTCGAATTGAGTCAAATTGAGTAGGGATGCACTTTAGAACTGTCGGTTAACCAGTACTGTGGGCTAAATATAAATAACACAAAAGTCTCATGTGGATGAGACACTGTTAACATATCAATTTGTTGCAAAGATAATATTTATAAAGGTAGATAATGTGTCTTAAAATGTAAACTGTCCTTTATTCAATTCAAACAATTATTCTCCACTCAAAGCCTGATTACTACATTTCTGGGCAGATATGATTAATAAATCATGAAACCTAATTCTAATCGATACTCGATATAGCACCCAAAAGAGGGTTTAAGAACCCTTCATACACTTCCACTTGAAACCATATAAAGAGATTCCATCCTAATTTGAATTTGGACAACCTCATAGTGGTTGTTTTTTGAAAAAAGATGTGTTTGACCAAGATGTTTTAAAAATTAGACAAAGTTCAAAAGAATGGAAAATGAGGAAACAACACGCCGTGGATACAAGCAGATTCATAAACTCCACTGTATTTCCTGTGCAGCACCTGGGCAGAGAGTGAGGCAGATGACACCATATTGGATTGATGCACTTGACTTGTTTCGATGCATTGAAGGTACTGTGAGGACAAACAGTTAAACACACTGATTCATCTCCAACCGAGCGCGCTGGAACACACAGCTGTGCTGTCCGGCGAGCTTATGGCATCGTCATCATACTTCAATTATGAAAGGAAGCATATTAGAAAATGTAAATTGTGTTAAATTGAAAAAGCGCCTGAGGATGTAAAACAGGACGCCGGCTGCATTTTCTTTGATGAACCTAATCTGTCAATGAGCTTTGCTTTAGTACTATATGAAAGGTAGATACAGTGAAACTATATTAATGTAGTTGTCGATGCACCTGAAGCAGATGACACTAACAATAAACAATGCAATGAAGGTCCTTTAGCATTCACATAATGCCCAACCAAACCATCATAATGTAATTCCACTACAGAGGTAGGACTGCGGTGGTATGGATTTTTTCTGACCACAGTCAAAAGGCAATTTATGCCCAGATATATCCCTTTCAGACACTGCTGTGTCTCTTTGGAGCCTTTATAAGCTGAAACCACAAAGACAATCCCAACGCTGAATGTCGTCTGTGACATTTTATCCACTTTATTGTGGTGAAAACAGCTGTTAGCCACGTTACCTTGTGGCCAATCCTCCGTAGTTTCGAAGGCTACCCATAATCCTACTGCTATTCAATGCAGGTACAAAGTCACGACAGCAGGTGGGAAAGTTAGCGGGATTTACCCTGAACGTTTTGAACTATAGGGTTCAACCAATCAACATAAACTTACATCTGGACCAATCACTTAACGCTTATGCTACTCAGGGTACCAAACATGTTTTTACACTGGGTTTGGCCAATTTTGACCTTTTCTGGATGTGATATAAAATTTGGGTCCTGTGAAAACCTCAGTGTCTTCATCCAAATTCTTAGGAACAGTTTGGCTTCAACTATTATTAATGTCCACATCCTTAACTCAGATCTAGTCTGCCTCTGTCATGAGTTGAACTTTAAATTCCACCGCTAAGCCAGAGGTCATCATCAAGTATTTAGTATTTCTGCTTCAAAACATTTTTCATCTTTATCTTATAGGTTGGAAATCATTGCTGTTGCAGTGGATTTTATTATATTTGGGGCACAAATTCAGAAGGTGTATCATTATACTTGGCATGTCGGAGCATTAGGGGAGAACAGAAGACTAACAGGACTGTCTCTTGGTCTCATTCCACACAGATTCAGTCCAAAACATGATTCTGGGCATCTACATTATACTCCACCTCACTAATCACCACAATGTTTGGGCATTTTGCCCTGGATGTAAGGTGAGCAAGAAGATTGGGACTCCAGATACAGTTCAGCGAGGCTTCATAAATCAAGCGCTCCCACAGATTCTCATGCGTGTATCGCTCCGTCTGGCTGCTCGCTACAAGCTGTAATTACACACCGGCTAGCTGTTGTATGGAGCTGAGAAATGAGCTACAACATAATGCACAATAAAGCCTGTCATATAAAAAATGGTGTAAAATAACTGGATCAACACTGCATTTTATGGCCTCCTAGTAAAATGACACTCAAATGTACAAAGAGAAGGATAAAAACACCATTATAAATGAATGGATGGCAGACAGGGTTTTCCCAAATCAGTGGGTGTGTTTTAATGGGCTCTCTAACAAACTGTGGTATCCTCTCTGCTTTCTTTTGCTCAGACACATAATTTCGATTAGTAATAATGATTTTTAAGGATTGCAACACGAGAATTTTGTAAACCATTCCTATCTGCTACTTTAAGCTAATTCTGCAGCATTCCACACTATTTCCAACAAGGTTTTATTTTGTTTTTCTGATCTGACTGTTGTCACTCATGTCGAATGGCTACAAATCAGATATGTAACTGATTTAGAGCCACGTATGAAAGGGACTCAAATCTGATTTGAAAGGTATTGGATTTTTGGACCTCCATGGCGCTGGACAGCTGGACCTCGGCGCCTCCGGATGGCTGGACCTCGGCGCCGCCGGATGGCTGGACCTCCACGGCACTGGGCTGTGGGGCTGGAGAGCTGGGCAGCAGTGAGGTAAAAATGATGAACAATCAAAGTGGAGGAGAAAAAAAAACAGAACAAAGACAGGAAGTGTAAAGCAAAAAACATGACGTGGAGAAATAAACTTTCAAAATAAAATAGGACACAAAACAGGGCCGGCAGCGAAGACGAGTCCTCTCAGGAGGCCGGGCAAGGCACCGAAGGTGAAGATGGGCCCTCTCAGGAACTGTGATCTGGACGTCTGGAGCAGGAGTCGACCACACCATCGCCAACTGAAGACCAGGAGTTTGGGCTCTGGAACACTGTGGAGCTGGGGCTCTGGAGAAATGGGGGATTGAGTCTCTGGGGAGCTGTGAAGCAAAATCTCTGGGGAGCATAGAGGATGAGTCTCTGAGGAGCATGGAGGCTGAGTCTCTTGAGAGCTGTGAGGCTGAGTCTCTGGGGGTCCGGACGGCTGGACCTCAACAGCGCTGGGCTGTGAGGCTGGAGAGCTGGGCAGCGGTGAGGTGAAAATGATGAACAATACAAGTGGAGGGGAAAAAACCCAGAAAGACAGTGTAAAGCAAAAAACATGACATGGAGAAATAAATTTTCAAAATAAAATAGGAAACAAAACAGGGCCAGCAGCGAAGATGGGACCTGTCAGGAAGCCAGGAACAAAGACTGGCCTTCTCAGGAGGCCGGGCAGGGGACTGGCAGAGAAGACGAGTCCTCTCAGGAGGCCGGGCTAGGCACCGAAGGTGAAGACGGGCCCTCGCCGTCTGGACGTCTGGAGCAGGAGTCAGCCACACCATCGTCAACTGAAGACCAGGAGCTGGGGCTCTGGAACACTGTGGAGCTGGGGCTCTGGAGCACTGCACATAATAGTCTCTGGGAAGTGGGGAATTGATTCTCTGGGGAGCGTAGAGGCTGAATCTCTGGGGGTCCGGGGGTTGGACCTCCACTGCGCTGGACGGCTAGACCTCAACAGCGCTGGGCTGTGAGCCTGGAGAGCTGGGCAGCAGTGAGGTGAAAATGATGAACAATCCAAGTGGAGGATAAAAAAAAAAAAACAAAGACGGAAAGTGTAAGCAAAAAACATGACATGAAGAAAAAAAAAAGTCAAAATAAAATAGGAAACAAAACAGGGCCGACAGCGAAGACAGGCCTTCTCAGGAGGCCGGGCAGGGGACTGGAGGGAAGATGAGTCCTATCAGGAGGCCGGGCAAGGCACCGAAGGTGAAGATGGGCCCTCTCAGGAACTGCCATCGGCACCACTGCTGTCTGGACGTCTTTGTTTACACAGCCATGAAAAAATTCAGATTTGGGTCACATTAAGGAAAAAAGAAATCAGAATTGAGTCACTTCACCGGTAATGTGAAAGTAGCCTTAATGGAACAAAGCTTCCTGCATCAAGACAGAGACACATATCCATCTGAAACACTGTACGTGCTAATTTATGCTGCAATTTGCACAGAAAAGAAAAAGAAGTAATAGGGTGCTGAGACTGAAGTGAGCATTCTGTAAAGACAAAAAAGAACGAAAGCGCCTGCACAGATGGGATGAGGATATAAAATTAAGGAAAGCCAATTTGGGTAATCGATTCATGGGTTTGAAGGATTAACAGATGTCAAATACAGTAGAGGATTTTACTACTGTGGACAGTTATCACAGCAGCAATCATTTTATCCTTCATCTACAAAACTGCAAAGAAAATAACAGATTTTTTTACATTCACAATACCAAATAAACCAAAAGTAATGTCATCTTGCATTCACACGATGCAACATGTTCTAAACCCAGCTCATCCTTTGTCACACATTTGTGTATCTGCACCGTTTTGTAGCCGATGCGCTAAATTTAGGCATGAAAACTACGTGGTTAGGTTTGCTTTCACATGAGATGTGAACCCCAGTCTCCTGGTTCAAAGTTGTGTGTGTGACCCACCACTCATCCCCTGACCTCCATGCCTCATGAGACTTGCTCGCTTTGTAAAACATGTCACGTTGTCTCATGTTGAATCTTATGTCTCCACTGGAGGAACACTGAAACCCGGTGTCTCATCCAGATGCACAAGGGTACCCTCTATGTGTGGAGGAGACACAAAGAGATGTGCTAAAATGGGAGTATTTAACGCCTTGACAATGAGACCAGGCTTATCTGATGACGTTTCAAAAATTGAGCAATGTCTTCTGGGTACAATTATAATTATATAATTTATAATATAATAATATATAATTTACACAAAATGTTTCCCTAGTGTTGGTCATCTCTTTATGCTTTGTGACAATGACAATCTCTACGAGCTCTAAAATGATTTTAAAAGATAAGGTTCAATCTTACATTTACTGCAACCACTCTGATATTGGCAAGTACTATTCTTATGGAGAAATATGGAGAAAATAAGAATAAAAAATGGCCAAAAGAAGAATTACACAGAGATGGAGAGTCTGAAAGAAGAAAGGTTGTAGAGGTTTGACCCAGGCTGTTTAGCCTATGAGCTGCAAACGGCAGGAAGCGGCGTTAAAGTTTGATCTCAACAGGGGCTTGTAGGGAAACAGTACACTAAAACCTGACTGGGCACTTCCTGCTTCAGAAACAACAGAGGCCACACATGGTAATGCTATAACTCCTCTGGTGACACAGCTCTTAATGGAACCAGGGGAAAGCCTGAAAAGAGCCGGGTCAGGGGATCAATCGGTATCGTGGGAAGCTTTTAAAGACTCAACTCTTATTTGAGATTTAAAAATAGAGCTGGCCTTGTTTCTCCCATAGCGGGGAGTGCTCAGTAGGATGCATCTGGACTGATGCAACGGGCAGCGGCAGCCCAAAGAAATTTCCACTCACCGATGTTCTTCAGCCATTACATATCATTTAACTGTGATGTTCAATGCCCCCCTGGTGGGATATTGTAAAAGCTCTGTAGTACACTTTTCTAATTAACTTTATTGGTGTATAAACTTTACCTGATTATCGTTTCCTACCAAACATGGGTTTTTATTTGTAGGTGGAAATCACCACAGTGATAATGGGACAAGATTGTCCAGTTGCTTATTTAATTGCATTTTGGCAGAAGGATTGGAGCAAATATCTGAACACAACATAACCTTACCTGACCGCAAGAAGATAAAGCATCACATGACCAAATGGGCTCATTTTTTAAATGTTTAGTCATCAGTGAAGGGTGGTTGATTTTACTACTTGTTCTGAGAAGTCGAAGAAAAGAGACGCATTTAAATTAGAGGCACTGTGCTTCCCTCTCTATGGTCGGAGGGTTCTGTTTGAAAGATATCTTGACAAGGAGAAGAAACTGTGTTGTCAGACTGAACATCCCTTCCCAGAGCCCCTCCTTTCTTCTAAATACACAATGGGAATGTCAGAGTCTATGAAGCAGTGAGCCGGTACAGAATAAATCAGAGAGTGCATGTGGAATTCACTCTTCTACCCATGTGTGAATGGTGGAATTGTAGGAGAACAGTTGTCCTGGCTCAAAATAATGTCATTTTAGATGTTGGGCATGCATGACATACAGTACAGCTGCTAAATGTGCAAACAAAACATCTTGTAAATGTTTAAAGACTTAATTCAATCAACTGTTTTACATCAATAGCAAACTGATCTTGTCATCCTTAAAGGTCCAATTGCAGTAAAATCCAGAGAATACAGAATGTTGTGCATTTATTTGCAAGAATTTTATAGAGTGCAAGAATCGAACTTCTTTTTCTGAATGTAAGCATTGTCTTCTTCTGGCTTCACATACTTAAAACACTGTCAACTTTGATTAAATGTTGGAGCATGTCCATGCACAACCTCACTTAGCAGTTCCTGAAGTTTGTTTGTTCTTCCGTCTGTATCCACTTAAGCATGGTTATGATCGCCAAGAGTGTTTCACCACCAGTAGCAACGAGAGCCTCTTTCTCTCTCAGAGAGACAACTTGTTCGGCTGGCTGCCCACTGCCCTCCCCTTCCTCTGGGCTTGGTCTATTGTGTTTGAGAACTCGTGCTCCCTCAACAAAATAGGAGTAAATGAAGATATTTGTTTCCACTCAGGTAGCACCGGCACGTGCCAGAGCTGCCTCAGCTCTCAGAGACAATTAGCCGACACCTGCTCGCAGCAGATTGCACTGGCAGATTTCTGCTGCTCCTGTCGCCTTCGACACCGCCATCTGGCCCGTGGAAGGTGTTGCACAGGTCGCCTTGCTCTGTGGCAAACCCATCAGCCAGGAGTGACTTGGAAAGGGAGAAAATAGACACAGAGAGGAAGCAAATACTCTGGAGTGCAGACTGTTTGTTATCTTGTTTAATCCTGATTCTGCTTGAACATCTGATTTCTGTTTTTAGGAGAGAATTTGATTAAATTTTAGGTGTTGATTGCTTTTATTAAGATTCAACCTCCAGTATAAGTGAGGTTACTCTTTATCCTTATGACAAGCACCTATGTTCATCCAATACCAAACAGTGAACAAGGAGAATTATTCCAAATAGATGTCGGCATATTTAAATCAACATTCTCAGTGTACCAGTCTGCTTTACAATGTCTGCAAGATTCACAAAGAAGATTTTCATTGGCCTAGATTTCAGTAAAAATATTGCAGCAGCTCTGTGTTGCCTGCAGCTTCATTTCTATCTTCTGTTTAGTTAATCCGCGGTTTGGATTTTGCTATAACATGTGGCCGTTCTTCTTGGCCTCACCTTTCTGCTCTTGCTACGTCTTTGCTTCACACCTACAACACTGGTACCCAGTCTATGTGGTTGCAACTCACGTCTATGCAAAGGAACGACTACAATTACACATCAGCAGAAACTGACATATTTGTTACTGATTGGCCCAGAGGGAGACACAATCAAGGGCCAGCAGATGAGTGGAGGCGGGTTACTGTTGCCTTTTTTCACTGTTACAATCACTGAGTCACTCTGGATGAGAGCGTCACCTAAATGCTTTACATGTTCGAGTAAATACTGCTCGTCTCTCCTGCAACACAAAACCAAACTGACCAGCAGATCACTGGGGATTACAGGCGTGACATATTTTACACCCCCCTTATGATCCTAATGTGCTTAATATTCATGTTTCAGACAGAGGAGACAAATCCAGTTGATTTATTTGATCATCTCACTTGAACACACTCCAGTTCCCCTTCCAAAAGGATTCAGGTTGCATGGAAGGAGGGAACAGCTTCAGGCGTGGTACACCCCCCCCCAACCCTGCACCACACTCACACACACCATACAAACACCCATAACATATGCAAGCACAGGCACTTACTGTAAATGCAAACTGAAACATAGAACCAGACAGCGCAAACCTCCGCCATGGCAGCTCAGTTTCCCCATTGTGTCATTGCACCTATTTGCTTTTTGTCCACGCATTGTAGGCATTATCTATGTTACCAAAATCTTAAAGCTGTCCCTACCCACAATGGAAAAGAATCCTATAAACATTCCAGATGATGACCGATATCATCAAAATGTAATGGATTTTTCCTTGTGCCATACCATACCTCTCAAGAAATTTTCCAGAAAATCTGTTGATAACTTTTTGAGTAATCTTGCAAACAGACGGACAGAGAAACAAACCAGTGCCAGCATGAACATAATGTCCTATCAGATCCATCCATCCGGGGTCAGAGAGCTGGAGCGTATGGTGAAAATCCAGATCAAACATGATGAACTGGCAACCAAAATTGGAAAAATGTACAGATTATATACACAGAGTGAGAAGACCAAATTGGGGACCAGTGGGGACAGGTGAAAATGATGAACAATCCAAGTGGAGGGAAAAAGGAGAACAAAGTCACAAAGTGTAGACATGACATGGAAAAAATACACTTTCAAAATAAAACAGGAAACAAAACAGGGCCAGCAGCGAAGACAGGGAACTCTCAGGAGGCTGGGCAGGGGACAGGCGGGGAAGACGGTCCCTCTCAGGAGGCCAGGCAGGGGACCTGCAGGGAAGACGGGCCCTCTCAGGAACTGGCATCAGCACAACTGCCATCTGGAGGTCTGGAGCAGGAGTCAACCACACCACCAGCAACTGAAGACCAGGAGCTGAGGTCAGTGGGTCCACCCCTGACTGGAAAACAGGCACAGGAGACACTGGGTCCGCCCCCAACTGGATTGGTGCTGGACGGCTGGACCTCCATGGCGCTGGGCTGTGAGCCTGGAGAGCTGGGCAGCAGTGAGGTGAAAATGATGAACAATCCAAGTGGAGGATAAAAAAACAGAACAAAGACAGAAAGTGTAAGCAAAAAACATGACATGAAGAAAAAAAATTTAAAATAAAATAGGAAACAAAACAGGGCCGGCAGCGAAGATGGGACCTCTCAGGAAGCCAGGAACAAAGACTGGCCTTCTCTGGAGGCAGGGCAGGGACAGGCAGCAAAGATGGGCCCTCTCAAGAACTGGCATTGGCAGCATCACCACCATCTGGAGGTCTGGACCAGGAGTCTGCCACAGCACCACCAACTGAAGACCAGGAGCTGGGGCTCTGGAACACTGTGGAGCTGGGGCTCTGGAGCAATGGGCGTCTCTGAGGAAACGGGGAATTGAGTCTCTGGGGAGCCTGGATGCTGAGTCTCTGGGGAGCCTGGATGCTGAGTCTCTGGGGAGCCTGGATGCTGAGTCTCTGGGGAGTGTAAATGCTGATTCTCTGAGGGGCCTTGAGGCTGTGTCTCTACACTTCAGCAGAATAGAGTTTGAGGACTCAGGTGGAGACACCAGACCAGAGACACTAGTATGTGTACCACACAGTATGTGGATGAAGTGCTCAGATGTCAAATGTAATTATGAGGTATTATGAGGTATTATCCCAAAATATAAAAAGAACTTGAGTAAAAACTGAGTTACTTTCACAACTGCGATCATCAGGGATGCAACCAAACATACACAGTAAGAGACACTGTAATACACAACAAACTGCACATATTCCAGAAAAACTACCAATTGTGTTGCATGAAAGCCAAAAAAATGAATTACAATCAGGACTGAAAGCATACCATCATCCTCCACATGCACACATTCTCTGATAGAACCACACAAAACATCCACACACACACACACACACACACACACACACACACACACGCACACACACACACACACACACACACACACACACACACACACACACACACACACAGTGCAGGCCTCCTGATGCTCGTCTTTCATCCACGGCACTACACAGCTGCTCACCTTACTGCCAGCAGTGCTCACTTCAACCCCCAACCTTGCCTCTAAGGTACACATTGGATGTGTGTGGGCTTTGTTTGCAAGTGTGTATGTGTACTTACTGTAAGTAGGTATGTGTGTCTACATGCACGTGTGTTTGAGTGTACAGTAGATGTCAGAGCTTGCATGTGTGTTCATGTGAGGTGTGTGTATGTGTGCCAAACTTGTGCAGGGTCAGGCCTCGGAGGCCAGGCTCGCTGGCTGCTTTTCTGAATCGACTGTGTGTGTGTGTTTTCATGTGTGTGTGAGCTCGGCCTGCGCGACCCCACATGTACACACTGAAACAGGTAGCGGGGGCGCCATGTATTATTCATACAAGGGATGGAGAGGGGGGCCGAGGGAGGGGGGTCAGAGGAGTACAGCGGCTCCTGTTGAGTCGTACAAGTGGGTTTCGATGTGGGCAGGGTGGTCAATGTCGACTTTCATTTCCTGGCAGTGCAGCTTGGGGAAAACGGGAGATACTGTACTTCAAGAGCACTCGCAGTGTGAGTTTAAAACTGTAAGTGCATCTTACAGGGAATCCGCCAATACGCTTAGATGCTCAAGTTAGAGACTGGATGCATAATACTGAATATATGTCAGGATACAGTATGCACAGTGGGTTCACTTCCAAAACTTTGACATAACTTTGCTGCTTACTCTGAAATCTTGATATTAAACAGCATGAAATGTGTACAAGTGTGAAATAGAATGATGTCAATCATCTAAAAAGTAAATAATAATGCATCTGCTCCTTTATCCAGATCACAACAAAATTTAAAGGGTTGTTTCTTGGTCCAGAAATCTGCCCAGTAGTTTGTGTAATCCCTCTGACAAACACACTAATTAACAAACAAACAAACGAGGGTGAAAACATGACCTAATCAAATTAGGTGCCGCCCCTTTACCTGGATCCAACCCTCCCAACATGTTGCATGAAAATACATCAAGTAGTTTTTATGTGGTCATGAGTCATGGTCAGACCTGAATTAATTTGACAATGACGTATTGATCAATACAAATGCCAGATTACATTTTACCACCTTTACTCCAGCAGCAAAACCTCTTTTCTTTTCTTTTCTTTTCGAGCATGTCTGCATTTCCTAAGGGGGTACAGAAGAAGTTAGGCACCTCTTAGCATTACACCTGGCACAAGATACACAGAGGCAGCCAAAGTTCACTTCCCCCTGCCTGTGTGACACCGCATGTGTGTGTGTGTCAAGAATGGTGTGTGTCTCCATGGGCAAAAACGCAATATGAGGTGTGAAGAGGAGGCACCAGGCAGCACAGGAACAGACCTGCATAATGGAGCACAGATCCCGTGTTGGTTCCTTTTTAACACCTCGCAGTAGTCTGAGAGGAGAGTGAGACAGTGAGAGATAGACCGCGAGGGCGACAGCCAGACAGAGAGAAAGAAACAACAACTTGTAATTATGCAGACAGAAGACTGGATGTAACAGCTCCAGACTTCTGTGAACACTTTGAAGTTGCTGAAGTTGTTGCGCTGGTGTTCGGCCTGGTTTGGAGAAAGTTATCTGGCACCGAATCTGTTAAGAAAAGCCCTTTGACTTGAGGTCTGGAAATACCTTGTCTTTGGCTGTACACATACTTTTCAAGCTTAAGGGCCGTATCGTTATCGATTCTATGTCGGACACAACTATGAGAACTTCACACACCTAGATGGGGGGATTTCGTGTGCTACCTTTGGTACCTTCAGAAGTTTTCGTCTCTCTCGTGCTTTCACCAGATGAGACGGGATTGTAACTACAAAGATGGGATGGTGCTTAAAAAGGCAAGAGTTTCAAGCTTGCTTTGGGCAAACAGGGGCCTTTGAAGCATCCACTCCTCTATTAAAGGGAGAATGGGGTGGAGGGAGAGAGAAAAATCAATGTTGACACAAAAAAGCATGCTATCTATTGCTGGAAATCCACATGGATGTGAGATTTTAACTTAAAGCATAGAAACAACGCTCTGAACATTGTCTTTGTTGCTAGAAGGGGACCGTCGAAATTAAACTTTTCTGCTTCTGAGACTGAAAGCACATCTTGGTCACTGAACTTTTGTTTCAGTCTTTCTATTTATCCTCAACAATTTGTAGTTTTAGGAACAAATTACCAAGTAATCCCAGACTTTTTTGGAGTTAAATATTAAAAGTTTGACAAAATTGAACTTAATTTCTATGAAATTTTAAAAACTTTGGATTAAAAACTTAAGTTCAAAATAACTTTTTTTTCTCTTATCTCTCCTTGTATACTTTTAAAAGTGAACTTAAGTCTGAAAACTCTACCATACATCAGTTTAAGAGAAAGCAAACATGTTAGGGAACAATTGTAATAAAACAAATAATGTACCATTTTTCTGGGGACCTCCTAGAATCCTCTAAAGTTCACTGGACCCCCACCTGTTAAGGAGAATGCTGACACACCGTTTGTGTGACGGTTGTGTGAACTTAAAGCTTCCCCAATTATCCCTTGGCCTGGGGTTGATTAGATGATTACTGAATTTTATTTTTGGGATCACATCTTTAGAATATCTTTCTTTTGAGAATTCCACATGACATATACACAGCTTTTAGGTTTTGACTAAATCATCAGCTGAGCCTCTACGATGCTTCTGGTCCAATCGGTTTACTCCCAAAATATGAGCCTCTAAGCAGAGAATTACCAATCCCTGAAAGACATGAAATGCTAAAAAAAAAAAAAACTCTCTAAAATCTCTGCTTCATAGGAATTTTGTCTATTTATCTCTTTAACACAGAAAGCACTGGAACTTTGGGGGGTGCAACTGCATCTTTAGACGCATTTTGGCCTAATTAAAGTATCTCAAATCGTTAGCCATGTGGGGTTGTGCCAAGCCCCGAGTTAGGGCATCATCTCTATTGGTAAATGGACAAGGATTTGTGACTCCAGCCTTCTCACATCAAAGCTTCAACTCAGAGGGAGGACTGAGGGGGGCATCGCCCTGAACCCTTCCAAGTCCGGGAAAAACTGTTGTGCCGAACCTCAGAGAGAGCTTTCTACGCAGAGGAAGAAAGACATGCAGAGGAAGAGGGAAAGGAGAGCTAGAAAGAAGGAGTTCGACTTCACAGCATCACTGTGTCCTTTTCGTTGCTGCAAATTAACTAACAGGTGGTAGCTAGGAGGTTTGGAAGTATGGATCTGAGGAGGGGGAGGTTGGCCAAGAGGTAGGCCCAGACTGCAGCATCTACAGCCCTGTGATCTGACTCCAAGCTGGCAGCAACGCTATCAACAACGGAGACTGCAGATGTTGCCGGGTTCCCCTTTCTCCTCCAACATGGCCCTCAGCTTTTTTATCCCCCCTCCATACCAGATTGTGTGTTTGTATGTGTGTGTGCTGAGTAGGAGGTCCTGTGAGCAAATCCTGATCAAGGCCTCTGACTGTGACAAGCAATGTCAGGGCTCATTCTTAAACAGCTCCTTTCTTGTTTGTGTGTGACAAACACAGAGAGAATATGTGTAGGTGTGTCTCTGTGGGTGTGTGATTGCTACTGTGTTGTTTTGTGTGCTTACTGGCATCTTCCTATAACTTTTAGTCTCCTTTTCTAGCTGTGCTTCAAAGGAACCATTGTTCCTTCTTGTGGGTAAGTGTGCACCTTATGTGTGCTCATGAGGTTCCGTCCGATCTTCTCTGAAGTGTCTCAGGTCTCCAAACTTAGTCTCTTTCGATTGATTCGGATTTCCAAAAGTCTGTTTCTGTTATCTGGAAAATGGTGACATCGCTGTAACATAGTCAACCAGGGCAACAAGGACTAAGAAGGTTTATCCTAAGTTCACCCATGTATTGGTTTGTCCAACTGAGAGGACATCTCCTATTGTGGCCGCCGGCTGTGCAGCCTCAGCCTCCATACATGAAGTCTTGTTTGTACCTGAGACAATAAGTTCATAAATTATGACCACAATAGGGTTGTATTAGACTTTCATCGTCAGCTGCTGTCCTCTTCTTGTGCGAGTCATATCCCGTCTGTGTTTGTGTGCATGTTGCACAAGCACAGAAAATAAAACTTCTCTTTCTTAACATTTCTAAATGCTTTCCTTTCTTCTCTTTGCTTGCACGTGTGCCTCAGTGCATGGGTTCTTGTGCAGCTTCGATTTTCTCCCCCTCTTCTCTTCTCTGTGTCTGCAAATGCCGAACAATTGGATGCACAGGTGGTCCGTCCACTTCTCCTCTTCCAAGTGTTAGATTTCATTACAAACAGTGTTGGAGGTGGGTCGAATGTGTGTGTGTGTGTGTGTGTGTGTGTGTGTGTGCCTGCGCGAGGTGGTGTTAGTGGGGGAGTCCTCTCGACATCTGTGGGCTTATTTGAACGAGTGGATGAGACACGAGTCCCTGCCGAGTTCCTCCACCGAGCAGTGAGGCTTCGCCAAGAGACCAGTGGACAGAAGATTTTCATTTGAATTTTTCTTTATTCGTTTATTTATTATAAGAGGTAGAGATAGGGGTGATTGATTGCAAAAGCAATTGTGTGAGTTTGGAGAGCCACCAGAACGGTTTTAGTTCAGCTTTTAATAAAATGCTACAAGTAAAGTTCTCCCGACATCATGCAATGATGTAAGATTAACTTGTTGAATAATTTTCTACATAAAAGAATGAATGGGGCTAAAATGTCCTTAATTTCTCCTAGAGAGAAAATGAAATTATTATTATTATTAGTTGTGGTGCACTATGGAGCATAATAGTCCTTCTCCACCTTTCTCTGATTGGTTTATGCATTGACTCATCTCTTTTCTTTATATTTGTCAAACATAGCAGGCCAAATACTCTCCATGGAGACTTCACCTGTTATGTATTTATTCAGTTTTCTAATTGTTTCACCACTCTTTGGGATTGCTGCAAGGAAAACTAGATAACTAAAAACAAACTAAATAGTCAAATGTGATTTATAATTGCACACTGTGCATTTGGAGACAACCCCCTTTCCTCTTTCTCTTTGTTGAAAAGGTATGCCTGCAGCCTGCTGCTCCTCTTTGGCTTCTGGTGAAATTGTTCTTGGCAGTCCTGCGAGGCTTCTCCCTGTTATGTGCCATTTGAAAGCATTATGAAATCTGCCATCTTGACTGCGCGAACCAAATAACAACAAGAGTGCATTGTGCACCACCTGCTCCACACATTTAGGTGGCTTTAAATACGCAGGCGTAATGGCACCTATCCCCTCAGTCTGATGCAACACGGGGTGATGGGGCGGTGGGGTATTTCAGGGCAGATAGGGGGGTTTGTAGCTTCACTTTTGTTCATGACAAACTCTGATTTCCCTGAGGCGTCCAGGAGGTGTCTGTAGTTATGGTTGTGATGATTCTTTGTGTGGCGGTGAGAGAAAGGTTGCCAGAATAAAACAGAGTTAAAGGCTACATGGATGATTTAGACTGATATTATTAGGCTAATATCGTCAGAGGTGCTTTTATATGATGGAGGTGGGTTTGAACAATCACAGGAGCCAACCTGCAAATATGTGGGCCAAATACTACTTGATGGAGCTAAAGGCGGTGATGCCAACTCCAATCTGAAAGGAGAGGACTTCAAAAATCTATATGAGTCAAATCCTATTACTGATTGAGGCAGATGGAAGTTAAAAGGAGAAGAGGTAGCCAAACAGACAGAGGGAGGGTAGAAGACGAAAGTCTGCTATCTGTGAATATCAAACCATCTGTCTGTCCCCGAGAGTGCAACAGTTTCAAGTTACTAACCTCTCAGATAGGAAAGGAAAGCTTCTGACTAAGTAAGAGTCACCTAGAAAGCTTTTCATTTAATTTGACTTACCAAAACCGGATAAGATCCACAATATTCACACACTACAAAAAGTAAATAAGGAGACAAAATCAAAGTTACCACAAATCTGAACAATAAAGTTCCGTAAAATCTGTAAAAAAAAAAATCGAACACTTTATCACCAAGCATATTAGCCACATGACTTTCTCAGACTCTTTAACATCACACAAACCTGCTCTGGTATAGGGCTGTACAATGTGACGTACCGTCAACCTAAAGGATCGCACACACAAACAGTTCAGTCCCTAATTAAACTCTTACGTCACAGAGTGTAAGAGAGCAGGGTTGGTAAATTAATGAGAAAATAAGTCAGGCTTTTGTGATTTCCCACCTCATGTTAGGGAAGGGAATATTTTTGTCAGTTGTTAATTACTGTCATACGGCTGCAGCACCTTCTCCCTGAAATGACAGAGAATCCAGGGTGGAGGTGGGGGGTATGGAAATTAACTTGACTCTGAGTGTGATGTTGTCATGCACCTGATGTATAAGTGAACATGTCTTACCCTGCTTTTTTCATGCTTTGCAGTTATTTAATTTCCGTTCATTGCATAGTGAGTTCACAGCTTGCAGTCACATGAGGAGGCGTGACGCACCTACCTAACCTTGTTGTGCTGTACCTTAGCAATGCACCAGTTTTAAACTATCATCAACAAGCTATATCAATCACTCTTTACAACTATCACTGGTGTTACAACCCATTCCTACATTCACATAAAATATACTTTGTTCTACTTGCAGAAATATTTCACGTTGTTGCCTGTTCTCATACAGCAGCAGGTCACTAGGCCTGCACTTCACCTCTGGTTCATTCATGCCACCTCCCCATCACCACCCCAGTCTTTGCAGATTCACCACCTTCATCAATGCATTAACAAGCAGGCCTACAATATACAGGCCCCAGCACCCAAGGGTCAGGGGGCCCAGATTCACCGCCCTGGTCCAGTGACGGTACGACAGCCCCCACATCCCTTATAAAGCCCCTGATAGAATGAAGGTGATTGTGTTTGTGCTATTAATGTGACCTGTTGTGTTACTGCCAACTGGTTTCACTGGTTTGCACTACCTCATGGTGTCCATCAGTGAGGTCCTTGCTAAAACACAGAGCTTATATTTGCCATTTTGGCCATTTAAAACTTATAATAGCTGTTAGGTGTAGGCGAATGTGACACTCAATAGCCAGGGAATATCCACTTCACACATATCGCTGGTGTAAAGGACAAAACGTCACTTGACGTCTGGCTGGGGATTGTCCCCATTTCCTGGTTGACTGCTTCGGTAGCTCCCACCGAGGTAGGAGGGGTCATTACTCCTCCCATCACAGGACGCCGACCTCAAACCACGGCCTGCAAACGATAACCTTTTCTCACCCCTCCAAAATCAAATCAATAACACTTTGGCCAAGAACAGGGAAGCACTGTGTTGGCATTAATCACCTGCCCTTCCATGCTTGACTCTGCAGTTTGTTCCTGGATGCCTGGCTCTCTGTTTGGTTTGGAGGTAATGGATGGCTGGCTGCATGGGACACTGACTGAGGCTGAATAACGGGCTGCATTTCTAGTTGAGTGGAGGTGGACAGTCATCAGTTAGGGCTGAATGACGATCTCGAATGAGGGGTTAACTCTTAAGTCAAGTCAAGCAGCCCAAAATCACAAGTTTGACCCAGACGGCTTTACAATCTCTATCGAATCTGAGACTCATTATCATCAACATTTGTTCCAGCTGAGAAACCTCAGGAGAGCAACAGAAGAGGGATGTCTAGGTGTCACAAGTACAATAAATACAGTACTGGTAGAGAATAATTAGATTCAACAGCAGGGCTCCACAAAATCTTAACTGAGCCTGGCCTAACACAAGGTTTACTAGAAGGATGCAACAAAACAAAGGCTGGTAAAGAGGTCAACAATTGTCAGATACAACTGCTGTGTTTGCCTTTTTGGTTTGGAAACACGGCTTTGTAGCCTTGGTTATTTAGATGCCTTTTCTACCAGCAGAAAATGCCTGTAGGTGAGTCACATGGAGCAGGAATCACTTTGAATCTCAGCATCTGGAAAAATAATAAAAATGCTGGATTCATGTTTATTGTCCCTTTAAACTGACTTTCCCTCTAAAAGTAGCCGACATGCACACCAATCATTTAAATCATCTGAATAGTCATTTTAGGGTCAAAAGATTTCCCATTTGAGCTTCTTTTGAAAATCCACATCCTGATTTAATTGGAGTGAATTCACGCCACTTTTGGCTTGCTTCACACTTGTAAAGAGCTCCCTGTCCTTCCTGTGATTGCATTAGCAGAGCCTCAGTCCCATCCACATAAATACTCCTCTTGAGGCTCTTGTGTAAGCACATACAGGTGCAGTCATAGAGGGTTAGCTTGCATTGGCAGGAAACAGGTGTCTGGCTATTGATAGCGTCCTGATGAGGGTGGGGGGCGGGGGCAAAGAAATACAGGGTATGAAAATGAGGTGGGTTGTTGTGTGGTCCCCGGTTATAGCGACCGATAATTGTCACCAACGATTCTGAGTCTATTTTTGTGATCTGGTTCTAGGTGGCTGCAGCTGAAAGGGAAAAGAAAGAGAAGGTAGTTGGGTGTTTATGACAGGTTGTTGATTCCTGATGAAAAGCAACCTCAGGGACATATTAACACCTGGCTAAAAGAGATCTGAAATTATTAACAGCATGTAAATATGTGTCCACACACAGTTTCAATGTGCAAAACGGAAATTATCAGAGTACAAAGCAATTCCTGCACATGAGGTGCAGTCAGAGTCCGAATAATACTGCAGAGATATAAGCAATGCATGCAGTTTTACCAGTCAGTCATTCACTGTTCTACTCACATCTTTTTTTACTCCTTGCTTTGACTAAGATGTTAGTTGAACAGTTCCTAAAATGTTTATTTCAGACAGTGTTGCAGGGTGGGCGGTTATATCAGTCCATTAATCAGCTATCCTGCTACAAAACCTTTATAATATTGGCATTAGAAAATCATCAGCTGAGCTCTAATAATTACAGGATGCTTCAAAGAATAATGGATCATAACAACCCTAAACTTCAATGATACTGGTTATATCAACATGTTGTTTACTTGTAGAAAATACATAAAACACATGGAGCCACTCTGAGTAATAATTTGTCAGGGACTGCTCAGTAAAAAATGTACCAACAAAGATTTAAAAGGAGACATGAACTTCCAGACTAACTCCAAGGAACCAATAACAACTGGACTTTTTCCTGACTGGTAGAACAACCAGACCAAACATCAGGGTACCATGAAAAAGGTTCACAATTAAAGAAGCATTGGTTTCAGCGAATGAGTCATTTAAAGTTCATTAATCAGTGTAATCAATTCAAATACTTCTATCAGGAGTGACAGCATGGAAACACTGTGCAAAGATAAAACAGTGTCTTAATATCACAATTATCGCCCTCAGTTTCACTCTGACGTGTTGCTTTACAGTAGAACTGACTCCACACTGGAGACGACACGACGCCTCCAGTGGACAGAAAGTACCTCTGCACACAGGAGAGGTAAAAAAAAATAAACAGTCGACATGAAATCGATGCCTAAAACACCTTAATCTTCCAATTAAAGCTCTTCAGTGGCTGCGATGAGATGGTAACTGTGATAAGTGCAGGTTGAAGTGAGAGGAGGGGGGAGGAAGAGGAGGAGGAGGTGAAATCTACACAGGTACGTCTGTCACGGGTAATTACCTTCTCAGCGCCCTTGGCTCTCCAAGCTGCCAGTCGTCTGTCTGTCAGAGAGATCAGCTTACCTCTTGTCTGGGAGTGTGTGTGTGTGTGTGTGTGTGTGTGTGTGTGTGTGTGTGTGTGTGTGTGTGTGTGTGTGTGTGTGTGCCAGGAGAAGGTGTGTTTCAGAATGAGATCAAATGAGCACGTTCATCTGACAATGAGGAGATAAACTGCATAAGTGTGTGGAGAAAGTGAGTGTATGAGCAGTGAGTGTGCATACAGGTGCAGTGAGCGTCTGCACAAATCAGAGTGTGTGCATGGGAAACCTGTTTGTGTGCGTGTGTGTGTGCAGATGAATTGAAAAGTGTGTGATGCTACAGAGAGAGAAAAGTAGGTAGAGTGTGTGTTTTCAAAAACTGTAAGCGTGAAAATGTGCTAAGTAAAAGCATGTACCTGGAGAGGGAAGTGTTTCACACCCCTCCTCCACACACACACACACACGTGGATGTACACACACCTCTCTCAACCCCACAAAGCGCCTGTTGAAAAGTGTAAAGGTATCAGGCCGATGGGAGGGATTGCTGTGCAAACAGGCGAACACAAAGGAGGTTGGTGTGTGTTAAGAGGCGGTGGGCAGGTAATAGAGCAGACATAATGGAAGCTAAGTACCTGTAATCCTTGGAGATCGCACCCCAGACAAGAGGGGACTCTGGGTAATTCCCTCCGGTTGGTGTAATTGGGTCCTCGCCAGGTTGGAGTGTGTGTGTCACTGGGGGGGTTGTTGGGTGTTTGGGCGCAGTATCAGGTGTGAGAGGGCATCAGCTGCACTGAGTGCCTCCTATTGATCCAGGAGACGGACTGTGTGTGTTTCAGTGTGTGTGTGTTACTGACCCAAATATGGTGAGAGGCATCTGGCTGCGACAAGGCATCTACCTGATTTACCAGTAGAAGGGATGATGGTGATGATGGTGATGATACTCATGTCCTGCCAACAGAAGAAAGAAACAAACTATCATTCATCACTTATCATATTGTTCAATTATTAATCACTTGACATACAACAATTATCCAGTGATGACAAGTCAGGAAATTAATATTAACAAGTAGCAAATACTCAGGATCCCTGAACACGGGTCTATTTCACTAAAGAAAGACAGAAAGAACTTCTTTAAGTTGTCCCTGTTAATTGTAATTCTTGTCAATTGCATATCTTAATTTTCAAAATAAAAATAAATAAAATGTAAAATATCTAAAGGCACCTCCCCAGTTCATCTGAGATGTGCACAAAAAAATTTTGTGGAAAAATATTCAACAGTTTTTGAGTTTTCCGGCCTGTAAACCATCATCTGAGACAAATCCCACTTGTAACCATGGAAACAAAAAGAAAACACAAACGGTATAAGTTGAAAAGGAGCCATTTCTGTACTTGAAAAATATCAAATAGCGTTTGAGATCTGGTCGGGAAATTAAACCAAACACCAGAATGAGCCCAAGTCCAACTTGTAACCATGGAAACAGAAAAAAATAAAAACGACAGAAGTCCCTAAACATCAAAAGACAACACTTGAAAATATTCAAAGACTTGAAAATATTCAACAGTATTTTGTTTTGTTATCTTTTAGAAACAAACTCTCTCCTCACTTCATTCATTGCAGGGGATAAAAAATATATGTACACTATATTATTATTCTCTTAAAAAATACAAATGAATGGGTAAATACAGATTAAATACAAACAATGGGTTTTATTCATGTACAATATTCATGAAAAGCTGTATCACATGTCACATTTTCTATTGTTGCTATTTGTTTGGTTGTGACACTGGATCATGTGACGCCCTCAAATGTCCACAATGTCAAAATCTACCAAACTAATAAGAATTAAGTTGAAAAGATGATAACATCCACCAATGACATCTCACTAATGCTTTATAAAACATTTGTCCCTGAGCCGCTGAGTCGTGAGTCAATGACGATGAGAGTACATGATTGAATTAAGGAACAGTGTGTGTGGTGTTACACATGCTTACACATGCATGCATGAATTCCTTGCACATGTGCGTGTGTCCCATTTCTTCTGGATATCTGCTAATTGTGCATTTCATTTCTGCTCAAGTGACCCTTTAAAGGCAAAACAGATACTGAGAGTTGGAGCGCCGAGAGCAACGGCGGGGAGGAAGAGACAGAGAGGAAGAAAGAAAAAAAAAGAGCAGAGATAAGAAACAGGAAAGACAGCTGCTCTTTTCCCTCTCATTTCATCCCGTTATTGGTTAACTCAGTGGAAAGAAAGTAAATGTTCAAGGGATTTCAGGTCAGCCCTTGCAACCGCCAAGGTAGACGTGCACTCCACTTGAGGTCTAATTCAACTCTTGTGTAGTATTGATCGCAGCGCTGCCACGAGGGAGCCCGCCGGTCTTTCCTCGGACCAAGGTAGACAACGGTGAGAGAAAAACGTGTTGTAAAATACCTCCCTCCCTCATCCACTCCCCTGTTGATATCAAGCTACTTCTTTTTCCCTCATCTACCCACTTTTGAGCGCAGTCTTTCGATTTTGCCACAGTGATGGAACACCTTTGGAAAACCGCCGCAGGGATTACCAGCGTTTCAGCTCAGAAGCTGTAATTTGAATGGGAACAGGAGGACAGTTGTGTTGTTGTGTGTGATGGTGTGTCTCTACCAGGTTTAGGACATGCATGCACGTAAATATATATAGGAGCAAATGTGTTTTTGGATGGGTGTTTGTTGTCCATGCAGTGAGAGCTGAGGGCTGATTCAGCAGCAGCTGGATGGACGGCTGCAGAGAGGTGATGGTGGGATGGACTGGGGGCGGGATGTGGGACCTGGAAGAAGTGTTACCTGCGATGAGAAAAATATAGATTCCTGTCGGGAAGACAAATTGTTCTCCAATGTGTGGGAGGAGCAGGAAGGCTTCAGAGGGGAGGGAGGGCAGGAAAACAAGAAGAAGAAGAGAGGTGCAGACTTTTCTATGAGTGTTTGTGAAGTGGAAGCCATTGAACAAACATAATCTCAACCATCTAGAAACTATTCAGAACTAGAACAACAGATGACAGACACATATTGTAGGTAAGAAGAAAAGCAGATGCACGTTCTTACAAAAAAGGTGTGTGTTGGCGTGTGGCATTGCTCCAGACACCTGCTAATACCCCCGACACATGAATACACAACAACAAAACAGGAAGGGGGTTGAGTCTCCTCTGGGAATCAGGTTTCTGACATACAGTGCACTTCATCACATTTGACTGATCATACATTACATGTTTATACATGTTATTCATATGTTATTACCTTTGTCAGCATTTGCTGCTATGCAGTAAACTTTTATTAAAAAATTGATTAACAAAATACCCACAAAAGACATTTGATGGTCACGTAAACATGACGTCTGCAGCACACAGGAGGCGTGACTTCACTGTTTAAAAGCCTGAGCTTCATGTATAAACCATGTGACAGCCGAGGTAAATGTCACACAAACACAAAAAAATCCATCCAAGCTTTAACAGGTTATCTCAGAAAACCATAAATCAACCGCAAAGAATGTAGACGACACATTTCAGAGTTCACCAAAATGCATCAGCACCATTGTTGTTCCTGAACTATCCGACAACTTCAGATGTTTGCATCTGTTAAGAAGGCTGCTACGGTTGCCTGCAAGCGCCGGCCGGGCGACACCGTTATCGCCCCGGCGCAGCAGACTGGCACCTGTCAGGGCGCATTCAAACCACTGTGAGTAACACTGACAGACAGGTCGGCGTGCTGGAGGTAGCACTGTGGGTCCCTATGGGGTCAGTGAGATAAGAGTAAAAATACATTATTTTTTTATACCAAGAGGTCTCTTTTAACACATCGTTAGTACCTAATTTAAAAGATTCAACTTGAAGTAACAGAATGAAATGATTTGCTCTTGTTGTTCCTTATGTCATCATTAAGGAAATTAGAGCTTCTTAAAACTGAAGTCCTGACTCTTTATTTTCATATTTTTCTTTTCTGGTTGGGACGTCGGGGTCAAAGCTGCGGAACAAGCACCTCCTTATTGAAGCAGACAAGAGCAATGATCGATGCCAATCGCGTAATCAGACCTTATTTGAAGGGGGCTGTTGATTCTCAGTCCATCAAGGTTAAGAGTGCAGCACTTGTCACGGCGTGATTTATTATTGCCAGGAGCAGACGAACAACGTTGCATGCCAAAGGGGGTCGAGGGGTAGCGTGGAGACCAAAGTCCCGCTCTTTGTATTAATAAGTCCAGACGTTACATGTGAGGCACATTTTGGAAATTACCCTTGAAAAATTAGCATGTCACGATCAATCGTTATCAAATGGTTAAAGTGGCGTGGCCCTCCTTTATTTAAATGGTATTCATCATCACATGCATGGAGGGTGAACTAGTGTTTTCAGTGCTGAAGGGATGTATCTGCCTCTCTTTGTTTATGACCATTCAAGTGTGTGAGAGTAGCACTGATAGTTGACGTCCATGCTTTCACTCAAAAATGTAGAAGTGCTCTGTTTATGTTGACAAGTTGATATAAAAGTGAAAATTAAAAGAAGATTATAATCCTTTAAATCCTTCCATTCAAATTAAATACACTCAATAATGCTTTTTTTCTTGTAATCTGAGACATGAAACTCATTTTGCATCAACTTTATCAAACTCACTCTGAGTGAAAATGGCGTCTAAAAGCTCTGCATGTCTGGCTGCCATGTGTGATGCCTCTTTACAAACAGCAGTACACCGGGACACTCCGGCCCGTCTGTGGTATATGGGAGACGAATGGAGCGGAAACTGCATTTTTCATCCCGTTCCCCTCTGTTTGTGCTCCCCTTACACACACTACACAACAGGGAACACATGTAATGCATCACACCGTGATTTCTGACAGCGAGGTGGAGGTAATAACTTCAGGACGCCCGCTCCCCTTCTTTTTTTCCTCTCTCCATCCGCCAACCTCAGCAGCTAGACGCTCTTATGTCAGCCATCGATCTGGTGGCTGGAGACAACTCATTTCATCGCCGTGACACGCCATGATGGAGCAGCGCGCCCTGAACCCCTCGACTTATTCCAGGCCCTGTGCTCCAGCACGCCTCCGTCAGAGAGGCAGTGTGTCGGACGCTTGGCGGGTCTATTGATCTGCCACGGGTGGACGGCCAGAGAGCCAGTGACACCATTCTCTCTGGCGGTTTCTTCATTTATGTGGGCCGCGGCTCTCTGTCGCCACATTTCAGATTCTGACACACTGACTGTGTATTAAGCTTTCTAAAACCTGACATCTCATTTTGATTTCACTGTCAGTCTTTTATATTCATAGTCCATTTTCAGTGAGTCATTAAACTTTAAAAAAAAATGTTTGATGATAATTAGAGTCATGCATTTTTAAAATTTCTTTTGTCAGGTGTTTACAAGGATAAATCAAGTTAAGTTGAACCATTAGCATGAAGAGACATGAAAAAACATCCTTTAGCCCAGTGAGGTCACAGGTTTTAATTCTAACCCAAGGCTTTAAGAGCATTTGTTATCATAAACTCACAAATCTATGTCCTCATGTAATCAAGTGCTTAAAACTTGTTAATGTCAGCTCCAGAGCTGAAGGTGTGCAGAGAGGGCTGCAGAGTCACTTGTCAGTTTCACAGTGCATGGACAGATCTGTCCATCAAGACAGCAAACACATCCAAAATGAACTATTTTATTAAGGAAGTAGTTAACTCCATTTGGTAGAGGGCAGCTTTTATTATATAGAGGAATTCAAACTCAAATTTGTAAAATACAAGACATAATTAATGCCTTGCTCTCCATGATTCCACCCTGGCAGTGTTAGCGCCCTGCCTCTGTCAGTTTGTTGTGTTTGGTGCTGCAGCCCCGAGGCTGTACAGGTCATCCTGATTTCTGCACAAGTGTTGAACCTAACACCTGACCCCGAGGCTTTACCGGAAAGATCCAAACCCGACGTGACACATGACTACAAACAGGCATAAACACCATCACCCCCTCTGCTTTTTCCTGAATATTGCTTCACTTAAAAACCCACAGCTACATATTCATGGTGTCAGAACACGTGTAAGGTAAAAAATAAAGAACCCAAGCGCTGATTTTGTGCTCATTATGATGAATGTGTGCAAGTGTGAGGTAGTGTGTGTGAATGCTACACTCAAGTCAAGGGTAGTAATGCAAATTGTCTTGTCACTTCATTTATTGCAGGATGGGTAGATGTGTGTGTGTGTGTGTGTGTGTGTGTGTGTGTGTGTGTGTGTGTGTGTGTGTGTGTGTGTGTGTGTGTGTGTGTGTGTGTGTGTGTGTGTGTGTGTGTGAGGTGAGAGAGGAGGGGAGGGGGAATCAGACCGAATCTCCTCACAACACACAAACACACACACACTTCACTTGGTAGAACCTCGGGGCAAAGCAGAGCCTCAACCTGAACTTGGGAGTTCATTTTGTTTCTGTACGTCTGGCGCAAAAAGAAATAGCCTGGGGATACTTCGAGCATTTCTTGTCTTCTTTCCTGCCTGCCTGTTCACTTAATGTTTCAGTAAAACCTCTGGAATTACAGGCAGGAAGGTAATTTGCCAGCGAGGAAACATTATTTTCCAGCACTCCCAATTGTTCTGACAGCCAACCTTGCTCATGAGCGCTTTCCTTTTGGCGTCTATGCTACTCTTTTTGTTTTTGTTATGTGTGTGTATGTGTGTGTGCACTTAGGGGTGGAAGTGTGGAAGGGTGCTAATAAATCAGACAAGGCAAAAGATGAAAATCATGAAAATAAGACCACAAAAAAGGTTAGGGGAGGCTCAAACATCACCAGCACTGCAGGCATCACAGAAACCAGCGGATTTCCCAAAACAGTTTAGCAATCCACCTCTCAATAATAATAAAAATAATAATACACCGTCTACATTTGAGTTTTTTTCCTGACAAAAAACAGACAAGCCTGAGGAGAGCTGCAAATTAAAATCCTTCATTTTCCAGAACCTCTATTACAGGTATTAAAAAACATTATTGTCATCTGTGTGGCTTCCATGGCTCTATGTGTACGAGCATGGCCTCTGAGTATTAGCAGAGGCAGTTTAAGAGAAAAAGTTCATTAAATACCTCAGGGATTAGCTGCCAGAGATGGCCTCATGTCTCTGCTGGCAACGGTTAAACCTTTTGCACCTGCTTCTTCCCCCCGTTTGACATCCCACTGCGTCTCCCTCTCGAAATAAGAAGAAATCCAAATGAACAACCTCACACCCCTGTACTGTCTTCACCTGAATGGTAATGAAATCACCCAATTTAGCCTGAAACATAAAGTTGGGGATGGATGGCATCGAAGCATGCATTCAAAAGTGGACCTCAAAAGGGGAGAGAGAGGGAGAGCTGCACCCAAGCACAGCGGCGGTGGTGGCGTGAGGGGAGGAAGTTCCGGAGAGGTGAGCAAATCTGTAAGGCGCTGAAGCTGAGAGGGAGAGCTAGTCACCTCATCAGGCGTAGATGTTACAGCCCCTGTTGCCCTAATCCTGACAAGCCGTCCGCCATTAGGGAAGCTGAATCTCCCTCCCCACCTCCGACCTCCTCTTCAACTTCTCTCCTTGTGTGCAAGAGGGAATTTCATCTCATCGCTGAAGATGTCATGCAGAGGATGGGAATATATTTATTTGATGATGATGATAAGAGGGAGGAGGCCGAGGAGGACATTTTGTAGGGTGGATGATTAGGTCTCTCTCAAACACACACATACTGTTTGTGTTTGTTTTGTAAGTGGGAGTCAAATCAATATTCCAACTCCAGGAGCCTTCAAAGGCAGCCAAAAGTAGCCAAGTGAAAATAGTTGTTTGGGAAATGGCAATCGAAGCACAGGAGCATTGGTTCAAAACAAAAAAAATATAATTATGGAAGCACAGACAGACACAAACACACAAACAATGCAATGCAACAAACCATGTTTGGGTTTAATTAATTGCTTAATGCCAATAATATTGTTTTAATGTGATGCTAATTACAGGGTAATTATGTAAACGATGGTTAACTATGATGATAGACGCTCAAATTAGCATTCAAATCATTTCAGCACAGGGCCCACCTCTCGTAATTGCATTAAAAAGATGTACACAACTTTGAAATGCAAGCAGCAGAACCTTTTTTTTGCACAGAAGCCCTCCTCCCCCTCCTCCAACACATCACACACACACATCACACACACCCTTTCCTCCACCTCTGTACTTTTTACAGGCAGAATCCACAGAAACATCTGTTAAGTAGGAGCAAATGTCAGCTAATTATTTCACCAAAGCATGTTTTTAATTGATCAACAGGGGAACAGCTGTAGAGTGGGTTCTCGCGTCACAGCGCTCGCGAATGAAGACGGAAGCGAGGGGGACTGGGAGGAGGTGGAGGACGAGGAGGATGGGGGGGTTTCTCTGAGACAAGAGAGCAGCAAACCCCTCAACCTCATCCTCCAAACCGTTGAGAAAAGGTTTGAACCTCGCTGTAATTACTTATTCCAGCTGAACCAAAGTGCCAACTTGTGAACAACAGAGTCGGGGGATTAGCTCTCGTGTCCAACCTTGATCAAACAGATATTAGCAGGTTCATATTAAATGAGCAGCCTTTTCGTCACTATCTTAATACAGTATGAACACAGTTCTGCTGCTATTCACTGTGAATAGAAAAAGAAAGCAGCTGGTCTTCTTGTGAAGCACTAACACCGCCATGGTTAGAGGTTTAATTCCCTGTGTAATTTGCCCACATCTGTGCACGACTGAGGGGCATTAATGCACCTAAAGATATTGAACCAGATGCATCAGACACTTTTCTAAATGTTCAAGGAGAAAAGAAGCAAAATGAGTCAGACCACATTCATACTGCAAGCAGACGTGGACAAAATCTCCACCTAATTACAAAAACCCTTTGTCTTTGTGAAGAGTGTGCATGTGCATGCATCTGTGTTTGCATGGTAAAATCGGTTAAATCAAAAAACGAGATCAAGTCCCATCTGTTCTCAACCTGATTCAATCTAAAACTTCTTCATGGAAAAGTAAAGAAAAGTCAAATTCACACCAAAAAAATCCCTAAAGGAGTTCAGCTAATTAAAAAATTTCACATTTAAAAGTTGAATGTGTGGCTCAACAGGTGAAGCAGGAGCTCCATTCTCACAGTGCCTAGATAAAGCAACACTTACAGCACCACTGGGGACTCAGGATAGAGGTGTTAGCTGTTTGACATATGTTTCACTGCTCGAGTTTCCCTTTCACTTCCAGGTGAGTCTGTCTCATCGGTGAAAAATGCCCCACGGGCTGGGAAGGTGTAATTTGTAGTGAGCTGTTCTTCAGAGGGCAAACGCTTTGTTGTTTAGCTGCTCCTATTTCTGTCACATCCAGGTAGGGGATCAGGGAGAGGTGTCGGCCCAGAGAGACACATAAATCTGGGTTAACCTCGGTGGATGCTGTCCCTTGAGGGTGGTTGTAAACTTTGGAGCTGCGGAGTCTGTTACATGCCCACCTACCCTTTATCCCCGTGTAACTGTGAGACTTTACCACAACAAAGAAACAGAAGGAGATATTATGATTGAAATTTAAGATAAATCATTCCCTCAGGCATTTTGACACACATTCATTGTATTTTGTTCGAAGAATAACAAGTGAGCTCTCGCTGCTCTCTCCTTTTTGTTGAGTTGCATGTGCGCAGTACAGATTGGGTACTGATATTAACTTCAACATGTGTCAAAGCACGGTGAAAAAACCAGAGAAGAAGAAAGATGAAGAGTGAGAGGAGAGGGGAAGAAGAGAGAAATCTTCCAACTGGCAGCAGTATGGACTGGGGGAAGCTCAAGCATGACTAAAAAGTGCATTCACTGCTAGTCAGTGAATTTTGCTCCCTATTTGTCACTGCCACCTTTGAGAGCAGTAAGCATTAATAATACATGGAAGCTGGGGGAATCTATTAGAGGGTACCCTTGCGGAGAGGAATCAGACGGAGGCTGGGCGCTGGAGCTGTTAGGATGGGAAACTTCCAGGGTTGGAGGTAGGAGGAACAGAAAGCATGGATGCTCTAACTATGCCCCTCTTATTGAAGAGCTTCTTAGGGGGGCCGGTGGAGGTGTAAGGTGTGGATCACTTGATGCATCATCGGAGAGAGAAGGAAGCAGGGGAAGAGAGAGTGCCATGGTGACAGGAACCTCAGGACATGGCTGTAATTGAGTTCATTGATCAAATAGAACAGGAAGAGAGACGTGGAGATGAAATAAAAAATAGTGGACACAGAGATAATAAATTACTCAAACTGCTCATGTTTACCACCTCGGAACTATTTTAACCTTATTTTATCCAATCACACCTGCTGAGGGGCGCCTCAGAGGCTCTGCATGGGGAGGATGCTTATTTTAAACTTAGACAGCTCAATTTATAAAGGCTTTATGATGTAAATTTAAGCACTGATTTGATGAGTGTGATGGCTGAAGGAGCTAAATCAAAGGTTTGGACAATTCTGCAATAAACCAAATGAATGATTCTGCACCGTCATGGTGAAGAAGAAGATGCGTTGGGAGGTAAAAGCCGCTGCTTCTTTGCATTGACACTAGACAGTTGAGGTGGTTCGGGCATCTGGTTGGGATGTCTCCTGGGCGCCTCCCTTTGGAGGTTTTCTGGGCAAATCCAACTGGGAGGAGACCCCAGGGTAGAGCCAGAGCTCAATGGGGGGGATTACATATCACCTCAGGATCCCCAGGAGGAGCTGGATGCATGGATGCATGGATGGATGAGCATTGAAGACATATTAGTAACAAGATTTGCTTGTTTAAAATTGTCATCTTTAACATTTGAATGATTGTGTTTCTCTATATTTTACATCATGATTATGGTGCCCACCCCGCCTGCTCTGTGTTGGCCAGGTCTAAGCACTCTGTGGAGGTGGGACGGTGCAAAAAGGAGAAAAAAGAAGGGAAGAAAGTGGACCATTTGTTGCTTCAGATGTGCTGCTAATCCTTCGATCGAACCTCTTATCCTCTTCAAACTCGTGACCGGGGCCAAGCTACTAATGCAATTCTGAGGCCGGCAGATAGGCCTCAAGCCGGAGCGTGACAAAGTCCATCTGGTGTGCTAAAGTCTCCCTCTGCTCTCAAACACACTGCTCAATGTAAACTCTATGGCAACACTTTAAAGTGTTCTTCAGTGTTTAAGCTGCTGCACTGCAGCCAAATCTACTGTCTCTACCTGAGATTAGATATGATCATTCTAATAATCAGTATTAATGACATTATGGCACATTAAAACAATAAGAAGAATATTAGAATAAAACTAGCAGCCTGTCCAACATGAATTCTTCATCACTGGCCACCTGTTCAGATTTGGATGGAAACCTGCTGGACTGCTTTTCGGCACAAAAGAGGAGGAGGGCGCTGCTCCTTAATGGCAAATGGAGATGAAAAAATAGACAGCAGACGGTGGCAGGAGTGAAAGACTTTCATTATGGTGTCCTGTTTAAGAAAGTTGCTCTACAAACCAGACTTATGGGAAACACGTTATAGTCAGCTATCTGTCTGATATTTAGAGATTCACAGCAGATTAGGAGAACTTACCCAACTCGATATCCTAACCTGATATTATTGAGCGCTTTGTATTGAGTGATTCTCTACTTTTATCTTAAATTTGTCATTTGATTGTGAGCTTGTGTTGGATGTACTTGAACGCATCATTGGCCTCCTGAGGTCACATGAACTCTGTTCTAAAGTCACAACAAACCTCTGAATATGCTCCTCCTTCATGCAGCCCCTATTCATGTGTTGTGTTAAATTCAAAGCCATCAAATATTGGACAGAACTGATTCACATTTTCTTCTTCATGCATTTCCACACTTGACAGACCTGTGTAGGAACCCTGAGTGACTGGCAGCTCGTGTTAGAAAACATGCCTGGTTGCATTGACCCAATCCATACTGCACAAACACACAGAGTACAATACCTCTCCTCAGTGCCTGAGAGGATGAAACATACACACAGAGCCTTACATGCAAGGATGCGTGTCGATGCGTTTGCTAACACACGGAGAAAACAAATGCAGGGGAGGTTCAGGAACACACATACACACACTTATAACCATAGTTTCTTATGCCTGTAGGAAAAAAAAGAAAGAGCCAACCACCTGCTGTGAACTACACATTTATTCTGTTTGTATTTTCTTCACTTTGCTCTATTGATGTGCAGTTTGTCTACTTTTTCACTTTTCAAACTTACTTCAAAAGCAACGGTCTGTCTGCTCTATCCCTCGGTTTGGCTTCCGTTAACAAAGCGCTTCTCAACATGAGGATCCCAACAGGAATAAAGGGCCACTTTGGGTATTTTGGGGGTCACAGCAGAATGCAACGTTACAAATAAAGTATCCACTTATAACGTTTTTAGTCTTGTGGTCAAATTATTTTATTCCTGCAGAGGAATAAATGTTCACACCCACAAGCTAAACAATAAAAATTGTTCATCTCCCATTGTGTATTGCTTTACTGGTAAAATACAATAATTATCAGCTGTTTGCAATAACAAAATCATACAAATAAATAGACAGCAACACAAAAGTCTACTTTTACTAACTACTGCAGTCTCTAAATGAATCTCATTCTCATCAGAGACACATTTACAGATCAGATGGAGTTAAAACACTGAGCCAACCTTCAACCCTATGCAGCAGGTCATAGCAGCTAAAGGGTCTACAAAGAACTAGAGATGCTGGTCATTGGATTGGATCATTAGAGACTGAGGAGTCAGGAAAAGTAGGATTATGTGTAATATTTGGGAAACACTTGTAAAAATCAGTTTTATTGAGCTGATAAATGTAATTGGGTTGAATGATTTTGCTTCCAACTGTAAATACATTAATACTTGAAAATAAAAGTAAAAAAGAAAAGAACTATATAAATAAGGTCATGACTTTGCAACATACCTCCTATATCTCTATAATGACTAGCTGGGTTAAATTTTCCTCCATCATCCAACATGTTTTTACTTTGGAACAAAGCAGTAATACTTCCAACAGCAGCAGCACCAAACAACCATTTTCCTGCAGACAGCTCAGACAAAAGGAAGCCATCAATGGCTCCACATTATGTGGGTACAATCACATCAACTGGGCTGAAGATGATACAGGACGTGTTTGTCTCACAGAAGTGTGAAGAGATATAGAGGCCTGAGGCTCACACTAAATCTGGCCTCTCACTGTTGGAAATTACCACAACAGTGTCACAGCTTGGCGGCTTCAGACATCATCTTAGTGTCCTGCGAGTGTGTCTGTGTGTCAACAGCACCACTGTTTAGGAAAGCGCTTACGAGGGGTGTTACATCATTTGAAAGCCATCAGGCCATAAAGATGCTGGTGTAGCATCTGAACACTGATGTGCAGTTTGTCTGAAAGCCTGGACACCTTCAGCTTTTATCAAAATAGAGCCACAAAAACTCATCACTTATGTGCACAATCTCTGCTCAGCTATTGCCTCATTTGTTACGTTAGATTGCCAAAAGAAAAACTTATCGCCACATGTTTCTGTTGATAACTTCACAACTTATTCTTGCATTACAACTCTGGCTGGTGCAGCTTTCATACACAGGGAAAATGAATGGAACAATAAGGAAGGCGGATGCCCCCACCATCATCTCACATCCCCCCTGAGTTTCTGTCTGTGCTGCAGCTGAAGGAGGCAGCAGTGGCCTGAGCCAAGAAGGGCTTCACCTAGGGCTGGGATTTAATGAAGGGGGGCAACTGTCTGCAGTCGGATGGTTATGGGGGTTTAGGGAAGTAACGCTGAGGCTGTTTTGGGGCGGGGTGCAAAAACACATTACTATGATACAAATGCATGTGCATTAAGTGTGCAGAGAGGTGTGGATCTACTTAGTAGGTGTAGAACACAAAAGGAAGAATGCTAAATGATAAATTGTGTAATCTAATCTTCTAAATATCTCCTATTGTGTTGTTTCAGGTGACCTAAACACAAGATATTTTTTAAATGTACAACAAATGTTTGCATTCTTGTATTTATTCTGCAGCCGGACTGCAAACAGGACAGTCAGATGTGGGGAATAAACGTACCATTTAATTCACAGAATATCATTTCACCTTTCTAAAGTAACCTGATGTGAACAGACGACTGAAAAAGTCAATGAAAACTGATCCAGATTCAAAGATTTAAAATTTCACAAAGACAAAACATTCACATCATTTCCTTTGAGGTGGAGACAGGTCCCTGAGGCAAATACCTCAAATTCAGAACAAATAAAAGCACAACTCCTCTCTCTGCATGGCTAAATACAGCCAGAGGGAGGAGAGGAAATACAGTTTTTATTTGTAATTTGGGTGAAGCAACCCTTAAGGCAACAGCACTTCTTAAGGGGTAAATAAAAGCTTAAAATATAATCCACCTATATTCACACTGATGGTTGTTTAAATGATGATTACTGCCTGGATTCACCCACCTTATGATTCACCACTGATTTGTATCTGCTGGGGGGAAAAGAGGTGGGAGAAATCTTTTTTTTCTTCTTTTTGACAAACAAAAAAGCGGATAAACTGAAGTGAATCGGGTTTTTAGAAGGTAATTGTCTGGAAACGAAAAAAGTGTGTCTTTTTATCCCCTTAATCCTGTTAGATCAGGATGAAGATAGCAAGCGATGCTCTAATCTGTTCTAAGGTGTGGAAGAAGGGATAATGGAGATTGAAGAAGATATGAGAGCAGTACTGTTAAGGAGTACTGTGCTTCTCTCCAGTGAGGGTTTCTCTCACTAGTGGTGCTAAAACATGAAATCTGCCTAGAAAATTACAGAGAATAAAAAGACTTCAGTCGTAATGTGTGCAGGATGACAAAACAGCTCTAAAAAATGATGAATACAAGTTAATAAATAACAAAAAGCCTTTTTTTCTTCAACTTTAAGACAGAAAAGGACGCAGACATTTTCACTATAAAACTTCATTTCTCTTCATGCAGCGATCCTCATGCCAGTTCATGAGGAAGTAATTGCCTTTTATGACATCAGGGCCGCAGACAGTTTTGACACTGTTACTACAGAAAGGACGACTCCTGGCGTCTCTGTTTACCGCTTTGACAGGTTACATTATTCTTCCAGCGCTATACTGTCACATCCTCCGACAGTTCCTCGGTGCTCAAACCAAATCTGGGAGACGCCCCGATGTTTTCCATTTCACCAACAAACGATATCACTTTCCTCTGAGATTGAAATCAACTGTTGGCTGGACAGAAGTCGACACGTGTGACCACACAAACAAACTCACAAACACACGATGGGGTAAATATAATAAATAAATGTATGGTAGTAAAAACAGAAATAGTATAGTAGAAGTTGTTGTAGTATGAATATAAGTAGTAGCAGTAGTTACATCTACACAATAAACCAAATCTGTTACATAAAGTAACAATATTCCTGAAGGGTTACTAACATAAATGTAATCATTACAGATTACAAATCAAAATGAAACAATGAAAGAGTAGAGATGACAACAGTTTAGATTGTGCATGTTGTTGTCATGCATACATTTGCTTCTAGTGCGTCCACTTCGGTTTAAATACCATGAGTCGCATCACAAATCTGTCGGGGTTTTTTTGGTATTGGTGACACAGATGACTCCTGCAAAAATGCATAAATGTGCTCATGCTTTTTTTTCTTCTTTCTTTCATTCATACATTCATTGCTAAATCTCCAGACTTTCCTTCCTCTCTCCATCACCTGACAGCCACACCCAACCACCCACCTGCTCCTCATTCCCTCATTTGCTCCACACTCTGTAGTAGTAGTGTTAGTAGAAGTAGCATAGCAGTAGTGACAGTGATAGTATGAAGAGTGGTACTGGTGGCGTTGGTACTGTAGTAGCTGCAGTGGCCGTAATATCTGATTATTATTGATATGTAATAAGTCATATCAGTACATACAGCAAATAAACACATAATAAAGGGTGATATTTTCCTATGGTCTCATTTTTACTTGTAGAACAGCAGCAGCTGCAGGATTAATGCATCAGTATGGTTTTTACCTTTGCCCATCACTCTGTATATTATTCTACTGTATATGCATATCTGTCACAGCACCAGTAAATTAAGCGTAGCCTCCCGAGACAAGAGTTTATCGTTGTGAGTGTAAACACGCCGGCGCAGGGAGGAAGGTGTACCAGAGAGGATGTTGTGGATGTAAGATGCAGGTTGCAGATAAAAGCGGTAATCACAACAAATGACCCCTTATTATTACAGATGTCGAGGATAACATGTTAAACGTGGGAGAGAGCCTGAGGGGGAAAGGGGCTCGGCCGTGGTTTATTTTCCTCAGCAACAGGAAAAAGAAAAAAGAAAATACTGGCTTATAAGTGAGATTGCACCCACGCCGTTCCCAGGTTACCCCAGATCGACCACAGTTAAGGTATTCTTTGAAGTTCTGTTGGTGCCGACTGACAAAAGACACAACATTAACAGACCAAACCTGCAAAGCTACACTAATATGTTTGCTTTGGTATTAATGGATCAAATAGTTTTGCCATAGAATGCTGGAAAAAGAATTCACGATGGCATGTTTCTTTTTGAGAGCTATTTTTGTGATTTTTTAATGGTTTCCTGCAAACGTTTTAAACTAAGAAAAAGGGCACATCTGAAAATCCAATCATACCTTCTTATTTTCCACCTCTGTTGCTCACTGCTGTCCCATTTTATGCAAACTGTGCTGTAAATCCAAGTGGAATGTCAATTAATTCGTGCTTCATGCATACACTTCTCATGATGGTGTGTATACGTCCTGTGTACAGCTCCAGGGTCAACACTGGAGGTGGGGGTCATGGAAGAGGACACCACTAGTCCAGGTTTTAGATGGCTACGGTTTCAGCTGAGCAGAGGCTTTGTAGCGTGGGATATGAAGCCCGACTCTGAAGCCGTAGGAAAATAAACCCAAACAAGGAGGAAATGTTGGCTTATCTGAGCTCAGGATCACAGCGAGGAGAGATTTTTTTCTTTCTTTTTTTTTTTTTACAATGCTCTCCCACCCTCCTACACTCCTGTCCAACTCCCAGAGGCAATTTCAGCAGCATGTTATTATGCATTCTTTTTAAGCCATAAAAATATCTAATACACCTCTCCTGTATTAGGTGAAGCTTACCTTATTACATTATTGTGTTACTAAGCTGTGTGGACAGTGAACCTCTCCTTCGGTGGTCCAGGAAACCATGATTTATTTATCATTTAGTTGTCTGCAAAAATGTTCAAATGAAATGTGGAGTCCGGCTGAAGCATTTACAGCAGTGTATTCTTCACTCAACAAAAAATTAAAGTTTATAAAAGGCGATTTAAGGGAAGTTTATCTCCGTAATGTACTCACAAAATAGTCTCTCTGAAATATGTCCCCCCCCCCCAAAATAAGTGCTCCATACCAGATTGTCACTTCAGTGTAACACCAATTCCCCTCCAAATCTCTTGGAATCGCCTCTGGCCACAGCTGCCAGGCTTTTCTCACAGCTGTGGAGCGTGCCGCATCCATCTTTCCCTGGGAAGTCGATTCCTTTGCGGCTCGGTCTTGTCAGCCAGAGTAAACAGGGTTTTGATAAATGGAAGTCAAGGTGTGCAGTCACCTGGAGCCACCGTTCAAAGTCTGCTGCTCGTTTCTGTGTGAGAGTGTATCTCAAGTGTTTTTACAGCTGCAAAGTGCCTTCTCTAGAGTCCTTTCTCACACTCTGTTAAAATTTATGCCTGATCCCTTTACCCACTGGCCAAAACGGCCTAAAAATACATCCACACAAACTCCGCTCACTCAGTCCTGGACTATCTCATGAGACTGGGACCAAGGTAGAAACCATTTGCAAAGATTAGAGCCAGAAATCGATAAAAGCTGACAAATGTAGTATGTCTTGTGTAACGTCTAATGTGTATTGTCTTTTGTATGTGTGGACCACTAATTGTAGAAAATTACAAATACAGGAAACTGACTTTGTATGCTCTCACAGGATTTTGGATGAAAAAGCCAACATGTTACAGAACGAAGGTTTAAAAGAGACTCTACTCTTCTGTGTTCAAACAGAAACACATGATAAGGGAGACTCACTGATCTTAATTGGTGCCTTTGCTCCTCAGTTCCAGTAACACAAAACATATTACACAGAATATATTTCAAGTATAAGAAGAGAATAATAAGATAGATCACAGATCAAAATTTGGCTTTCTTGATCAACAGTACTGTTAATTCTTAGTCTTAGTCTTAATCACTATGTAAGGAGTTTTAATGATATAAGAGAGCAGCATCTTTAGGGTCCTATTGCTCACGCTTCATAAAGTTACACGTGCAAAAAGAAATACTAGCATATTCAAAAGCTGTTACAGTCAGCTGCTCTGACGACAGGACTCTGGTAACAGTATGATTGCAATACTTTGAGCGAGAGCTGCTCCGTGATTAAAAAAGAGCACTTGTCCATCAAGTAGCACAATAGGGGCCTGACCTTCCTGAGTCCACAAGTGGGCCACGGGCCCCAGGGAACTTCTCACAGCGACTGTGCATCTCATTTACGCATCGTGATTAAGTGCAGGCAGAGGTCTAAACAGCCTCTGCACATCCTCAAGAATTCAATGACCTGCAAGATACCGAAAATCTGATTATAATAACACACTGTTTGCCTCCTCTTCCCTACTTGCATGCATGCATTTCCTAATGTTTTGGGAAACCCTTCTTTTGAGGAAGTTTATAATTTTTGGCTGACATGCTAGAGGATAAGGTCAGTGTTGCTCAAGTGCTTAAATTAAAATTCTTGCATTTAGTTTTGGGTATGATGTATTTTGGTTATGATACCATTGTAGCCCAATAATGTAAAGAGAGATCTGGTGACATTGAAGTCCGACATGTAGGACACACCAGGAATTAGATGAGACATGTTGTAAATGAGCCCACAGTTTAGCCTGATTATCTAAAGCACTTAATTTGGAAGTAAAACTCAAATGGCAATAATCCCTCTCTGAAAGTGACAGTTTGGGTGATATTATTTTCACAGTTGTTCGTTGCCTCCTCTTCTAAATACATTTGGCTAACCCGGGAGTGTATTTACAACCTGTCGGATCATCTGGATGCTTGTGTTTCCTGCCCAGTCAGACTTCTGTTTAGCAATGTTGCGGCATTGCCAGATTTGAGCAATTAACTTGGTGATTACAATGTCTGGGGTTGTTTGAAACAGGACTTTTCCTTTAATGGTAGAGTACTTCAGGGCAGAGGGGATTGTTCTGCTTCCCATGTCTGTGCATTCAGTGGGAGTGATCAGTCTTACCTTTTGCACCGTTGCCTTGAATAACTTTTACCCCCTTCTCATCAGCACCCATCTGTAGTCATAGTGAGGTCTGCTGTGAGTGATGTCAGATGGAGCGATTACCAGAGAGAGGCTAGGAGGATAATGACTAACAGATGTAGGTCGCTTGCTCTTTTTCTCATACATTCACTTTATCTCTCTTTCATTCCATGTAAGCTTTTCTCTTTAGGTTTCTCCCTTTTGCTCTCTTCTGTCTCCCTAAATTTTAGACCTTTTCTGTTTTGTTCTACCTTTCTCCTCCCTTTTCATCACTTTTACTCCCCATCGCCCTCCGGCCACCCACAGCTGTCCAGTACAAGGTGCTGGTGAACACTCCCTGGAGTAGAGGTGCACTTGTTCTTTCCCGCTGTTAAATAGCGTGCATCAATCATGCAGGTGTCTTTCCACCAACGGCGGGAGGCCTCTTAACGCATAGCACATGCAGCCAGAGACGATCTATCAGCAGACAGGCAATGTTAATGCAGGACTGGAGCCAGTTGTTATACATCTGCAGTCCACTCTGTCATTGTAATATCACAGGAAAGATACACGTTTACCATTCGGGTGCGTTCACATCATGCATGCTTGGTTTTGTTTGTTTGGCTAAGTGAGAACAAGAGCGTAAAGGCACCGAGACGTCTGAAAATGTGGATGCTTCTTCTGTTCCAAGAAAAATGCATCGGGGTTTGTTAAGAGTGAAAACAATCTACAACAATCCAAAAACCACAAGGGATGAGGGGTGTGAGGAGACACACACTGACTTGTTTCTTCTCTTGTCCCAACGAGTGCAAACAATAGAAAGAAAGTCATTCATAGCTAAAGTTAGAAGACCTGAGTGAAACTGAAACAAGTGACTTTTTATCACTTTAACAATTCCTCATTTGAATAAGGGCTCATGTTTTATAGGAACTAATAGAAGCTAGAAAGCACCATAAACACTTCTTGTCACGGTACAGAAACAACAGCTATCTAAATTTTAAGATTCTAGATTATGAATGACATAATGGCACAGTCCACCAATCACCAAATTTCAACCAAACAATCTGAAAAGTCGTCTAACTGGCTCAGGCAAATTTACCAAACCACACAAAGCTGCTCCCTTTAGAAGCAGTGGAGGAAACTCACCTTTCCAAACAGTAACCAGAGTTCACCGACCCCTAATGCTATTTCTCAGGCCAGCTAGATTTTGAGCGGCCCGTCCAAATGAAGGGAGCGTTCTGCCAGAGCAGCTGGAAAGGTTGGCAAACCCTCCAGCTGCAGCCAAAATGTATAAGCATTTGGGTAATTTCCCAACTAGAGTCAGGTCATCCAACAGCATCAAAGCTGACACCAATCCAGAGACAATAAAATATCTGGAGGAGATATTTAATAGAGGAGGAAATCACACTATGATTACTTTTTAAAATTTTCCTCATATGACCCAGCATGCTATGGCATATCAGTGACATACTAGAGACTTAAAGAAAGTGGAAATACTGGTTCTTTACTTGCATCCAGTAATTATTCTTTCAAGGGCACAGATCTCATTACAAATTAGAGGACAGAGTTTAGGGAAAATTAATTCCTGGATTATTTACAACACAACCTTTTACTGCGACCCAAGAGAAGAATAAAACAGGTGGGTTTTAGCTCCTCTTTTTGAAACGTCTGCCACATTTGTAGCTGCTGTCTGAGTGTGTCTAAGAAAGGGCTGACTGTGACGTGTAAATAAAGGAAAGCTTTGAATAGATACAGCCGTTTAAAGGATGGTGCGTCCCACTGTAGGCACCAAAGTTGCCCAATAATGCTTGTGGTTGGCAGACTTCCCATTAGTTGTGACATAAGAGGATACCTGGGCCTGGGTGGGAGTTCTGCCTTTAAACCACAAAGACATTAGACTCTGCATTGGACTACGTGTTCTGTATGTGGTTACAGAAATGGGCGTCACTGGGGGTCAGGATTTTGGGAAGTAGGCTTTTTATGTGGATTGTGTTGATTGATGTTAAACAGAATAAATTAGATACAGTTGTCCAGGATGTAAAAATCAAAATATATATTAATATATTGATTGATCCAATCTTGAAACACTAGAAAAATAAAGATAAAAAAAAGTTCTGCATGTGTAAAATGTGTTTGACTAAATACTGTAGTGTAAAGGTGATGCATGTATGATGCATCCATTATTTAGCAATCCTCTAACTGGACAGTCGGAAGCTTCACAGACAAATCAACTGCAGCTCTGTGTTCATTTTAAAGTCATTTCCATTGCTCGATAAAGAAGGAGGAAGCAGACAAGGTAACAACTTAATTTGCTAATAGGAATAATTATAGCGTGGCCAGAGGCTAGCTCCATTAGCAGAAACAAGAACAATTTGGCTCGTGTTTATCTTGCGCTAATTGTTGCAGGAAAGTGGCAAATATTTTATTAACTCCAGGAAAATACTTTAACCACAGGAGTGACCTGAATTTGAAATGATCTCCAGAGCATAAGACACAGAATCCGACTTGTCCCATGTTGTATATGCAGATATATCTTCAAGAGGAGGTGTAACACTGGTTGGAAAGCAAATGTATTTGGTCCATTTCCATTTCATGTGAGCGACATTTTTGTCCCATCCTCCTGCCTGAATGGAGAGGCAGAGGAATCAGTGTCAGTCTAAACGCGGTGTTCCAATAATGAGTCGGCCTAATCAGAATGATACAGACAAAAGCTGGCGCTCAGACACTGGCAAATGTGGAAAAGGTCAGTGGTGGTTATGGCGAGGGAGGGAACAGGGACAGATGTGAGCGGCTTTGACAGTTCACTGAAACATTGCTCAGAGCGCAGTACCGTCATCAGTTTAACGATTCCTCCGTTTTCTCTACTGTGCCGTCATGAACACAGGCTGAGAGGTCGACTAGTGACTAAGCACCGCACCCGGTTAGAGGAAGTGTGCAAAGTAAGCGTGTAGGCAAAGAAAGCAGTCGTGTTCTCACATAGGTTTAGACTGAAGGATTAACAGGCTCCTCCAGGGTAACCTGAACACCTTCAGGAAGTGAAGTGAGATAAAAAGGAGGGGATGAATCTTCAACAACTGTGCATCAAGCATGCAGCCTATATAATCTAGGCTATCAAGCTTCTACCTTTGCCCAGATGAAATGGACCCTCGTTACGGTTCAGCAAAATCTTCCTCTCGCTCCAGATGTTGTGCTTTTGAATGTTGACGCTATTATCTCCCCGGCTTGACATGATCGTCTCAGCGCATGTTAAAGGCACATATAATAACCACTGCAGCTCTAACACGGTGTAATGGGCGCGGACACTTGTCAAGTCGCCTTTTGCTCACACCAAGGGCCACGGTTTGCTAAATGACCCACTGTTTTTTACATAACCACACGGCGACTGTTTGCATTCACACTTCAGCTCTATAAAGCACCTGATACTCCACAAAGTGCTCTGACAGTCCTTTTGACACTTGCGCAAGAGTCGAATCCTTGACAGCGTGTCAGCAATGGTGCGACAGAGCCAGGTAGACGCGACGTGTCGCTCCACGAGGTGCCAGTTTTGACAGAGCTGCCATCTGTGTGACTGAGAGGTCAACACCTCTGGAATAGACTTGTCAAATTAGGGAGTTTGTACGAGCTCACCGCTAGCAGGAACTAATTAGTGACATCACACACTTACGCACAAGATGAACACACATCAGAGCAGCCAGGGAGCACTTTAGCTCGAGGGTGAGAACAAGCCAGAGACTATTGGTCAGGTTATTGCTGCTTTCAAGCTGAGCATCCATTGAATTGAAAAGTGAATTAAGATGTCTTAAGGTTAAAGCCTCCCTTTCATTTTACCTGTTTATAATAACATTAACATAAAAAGTCTTGTCCTGGAAGATATTTGTTCTTTTTGTGCCTGAATGCATGCTCATTTCCTTTTTTATTTTGCCTTCCTCCTCAAACGAGTGTGTTGTCACAGTTCAGCTGACTCTATTTTCCATATTTTATAAATAGCCAGGAGAAAAGTATTAATTATCCTTGTACAATTTAATGCACCGAGTACTTTAACCTTTCAGGTTTCCGTTAAACACCGACATAACAAGGCATATCCATAGCGGCAAATGTGATTTATGACAGGAATACCTAATTCTTGTTTTTAAATAGGTTGGACGGCAATCTGCATACATTTAAATGCGCCTGCAAACACTTTCTCCCTCCTCCTCTCTCTTGTCTCCGGGCCCTTGTTTAATATTCAGGGATGATTTTTTTGTCCACATACATTTTGGTCTGTGTCACCTTAGATTAAATTATTACCGTTTTGCAGCCTTTGCGGTGCAGGCCCCGGGCCCTTATTTACTAGAATCAATGAAACAGTAATGAAAATCCATTTTTCATAGTATCAGCCCCCGCTGTCTTTTATTTAGTTAGCTGTGTCTAAGCAAGCAATTCATTTTGTGTAAATGCCACCCTGAGAAAAGACACTTGCGGTGAAAGAGTTAACCCCCCAAAAATTGAGATGCTCTGCTCGGCACATGATCCGACACAGAGTCCGCCAAATAACTTTATCCCCAAACAGCCATGTGGGATTTGATTATTTTGAGGTGTGAGCTTCGGCCATGCTATAAATGCTACGACAGAGATGAATCTTCACACTCAGTTGTTGACACATCTCCACGAGTGACTATAAAACGCACACAGTTAAATGCAGCATATCATGCATACGCTGATGAAAACATAGACTGCAGCCTTGGGTTAACAAGTGTGGAGAGGATTTGCTGTTTGTTGGGTGAGGAGGTTCAATATTTAACTGGCAGGTTAAATACATTCATAGCATAGCTCTGAGCCTGCATATGCAAAGTGCGGTGGGGGCGGAGCTAAGAGGCTCCCTTCACCTTCTGGGACACAGCACATAACGCCGAGGTAATATGACACACTTCCAATCCTGCATATTGAAATATCTCCGTCTCATGAGCACGGCGTCGGCTTCGGCTGCCGCACGTATTTAAATGGGTTTGTTTATTGACTTTGGTCGGGGTCGCGCGTGTGCCGGCGGTAATGAAACAACAACAGAACAGGAGTTAAGAGAATGCAAGAGTACAAGGACAAGTGATTCACTGGGATCCGTTATGTTTGTATCATTTACAGCGGCAGCCCTGCGTGTCGTCTGGAACCAATGACATGGTGTTGTTGTTTTTTTAGCAGACAACATATAACAACAGCTGAATGTGATAGTTGTGCTGAGTCTTTGAAAGAGCTAAAAAGGTTTTCTTCTGGTGTTTAAAATCACCACATGAACATACAAAGATCCTGAAAAAAATAAAACTATCAATGCTTTTGTGCAACAGTCTATGATAGTTTGACTCTCATAACGCGACTCCTCCAACATCTTGCAAGGTTCATAAAAGTCTTAAAAATATTCCCGAATCTGGATGCACTTTATTTTTTTGCATCTGTATTGTCAATATTTTCCTTTGAGTCGGTAACAAGGCTGTTCAGTGTATTTATTGTTTGCTGCATAATGAGAGTAAATATATTAGAATACTGTGTTGACTTTATGTACTACCTGTAAATCATGCTAAATAGTTCCTCGATGTATTTATTGTGTGCAGTTTCACACGCCTTCGTGTGTCTCTGTACACACCACAAAAGATGAAGTGTCACACACTAGTGGTTCATACACACTCTCCTGCTCTCAGATTAGATGACTTCATAAGTAAATGAGTGTGTGTGTGTGTGTGTGTGTGTGTGTCTGTGTGTGTGAGGGTGGAGGTGAAAGGAGGGAGGCCGTTTGCCCTTTCTGTCGTGCGATGAAATAAAATTTAATAACTGAATAAAAATGTAAATAAAGATTTGCTTAAAATGAGTTGTCCGTGAGATAATTCTCTTAGCCCCCGCCCTCCTCTCCTCCATCCTTGAGCTAATACTGTGATGTGAAGGGTGGTGGTGGTGGGGGCTATATCGAGCCCGTCCTGATGTGGCATGTGACCTTTTGAAAGGCGCTAGGCAAGAGTTGATTAAAGACGTATTAAATTTGTTTAAATAAACCTCCTTGTAATGGCACATCATTTGTAAGAAGCTATTAGGGGAAAAATTGCGACGCTGTTATTTGCATGAAAATGTGCCCGAGCCGCTCAAATTGAGGATCGCTGCTGAATGAATGGCGACGGAAGAGAGGTGACACTTCTATAATTTTCCACCACACCCCAGCTCACCAGTCTGCAGCCCCCTTTGACGGTGTGACAAAAAGCTGATCAAACTTCCCGTGTTAAACCCTGTGATGGAGGCGGGGCTTATGTCACATAAAAACATGTCCGTTTGACAGAGACACCGCCCACAGAGCCCACCTCTCTCAGCTCTACCAAATGAATGACTTCCCAATTTACACCTTGGAAGGGAGTATTTATGTGATGATGTCTGCAGAATTATGTTTCCAGTCAGTCCATCATAAAAATCAGTTTTAGTGATTTTAATGATTTAATATCAATTATCACCTTTGGTTGGGGCCAGTAAAGTCAGTTCTAGTGGTTTATAAGATCATTTTGAGGCTAATAAAGTAAGTTATAATCCAAGATCGTAATATAGTGCTTCTAAAATACAAAGAATAAAGCTGTAAACTGTGCAAAGACAGTCTGCAAAAATACCAAATGTTTCAGTATCTTTAGATGAAATAAAACTGATGCATCCACAGTCAGAACTTCTTGCAAAGTAACAAGAAACAACTGGACTTGTTTATTTCTTTCTTTTCGAGTCTCTCATTCAGCCCAGGAGGGAGTTTAAGTCCAGTCAAAACGGGGGCAGAAAATGAAGAAAGGAGAAACGAAGCGCTGTCAGCCCCCTTGGAGAGAAGTTCGAGGCCTTGTCCAAGTTGCTGTGAAGGGATGGAGAGATGTTCAGCAGAGCATGAGGCCGAAGTTAAAGTTGCTGACAGGCGAACAGCTTGGGGAGGAGAGTGGAGATAATTAAAAAATACTTTTTTGGTGGAAGAATGGCTCGTTGACCAACTTAAGAAAAGATAACAGACGATGAAATGGCCCATGTGTCCCTGTTGACCGCTGGATCTGATGCTATCATTTACAGATATAATTACAGATGGATGCTAGCAGTTTAGCATTGACAGCCAGCCTATAGAGTGGTAGTATATTAGTAGTAATGCACTGAAGGATGGGAGGCTCCATTATAACACTAATCGGATTTTGAGTTTATCTTGATGTGATTTATGTTTAGAAAACTGGGACTTTTTTTGTGCTCTGGCTTGTTTTGGAACTTTTCTTGCTAGATTTACTGATCCATGAAAATAAAATGGAATAAAAATGAATTTAAACTCATTAAAAACATTATTATTATCCATTATGATAATGTGTATTATCCTCTCTGGATGTACTGACCCTTAAGCCATTATAGGATGTGATGAGCGCATATTTTTTAATCTCACTTTAATAACTTTTTTTTTTACCAAATTTGTGTTAAACACATTTTATAAACATATATTTTGCTACACCTTTAAACCACCTGATACTTGGAATGTGTTATGGCCAATTGTGACTTTCATATATTGTTGGAAGTGTTGTAATGACTAGAACTGTCTTAGATTTTATATTTTTTTGGTAATTTTGATATTTAGAAGTCTCACTTTGCCATTTTTGTGTAAATCTTTATTTGAAATATTTGGCATTTCTTGAATTTAAATGTTTCATAAAATCACATTTGGACATATTTTTGACAAGTGACACGTGGATAAAGTCTGATTGTGTAAACCTTCCCTTTCTTTTCACTCTCTCTCTGTTCTGTCTCATAGGAATGACACAGGAGAGGAAGAAACCCATCGTCCTCACCTCCCAGGCCTGTCTGCCTCTCTGACCTGCAGCAGATTGGACGGCGTAATTCGAGGCGTCTGGTCAGCGTGAAACAGCTGAAGGGAGCGACCAGGTCGGCGGCTGATTACCTTTCTGAAAGTGGTTTCACAGCACAAATTTGTGCGTGTGATGTAACAGCACCTGACATGTTGGTCGCGGTGTGTTGGTTTGGCGGTTGGTTACTGACAGCAACAGGAAGGCAAGAGAAGTGCAGGAACCCTCCCAAACACACACACACAGACACACACAATGACAACCACCTGGGTAAATCCTTAATATCCTTTTTCAAGCTAAATGAGTACAATGAGTAATACTTTAGTACTTATGGCACAAACCAGGCAGATTTAAGTCACTGCTGATTTTTGCAGGTAGCTGCTGTTTATAACACACTTACACACACTCACACACACACACACACACAGGAAGCACCTTTCTATTAAGAAATCGTTGGTTTGACATCCACACAACGGCTGTCTCTGTATTCATGCAGGACGTTGTTTTAACGGTTGCACAATATCACACGTGGAGCAGTTTGTAAAGCTCTTAAATATTACACAACATAGAAGAACACTAAGTCTGCAAATGATCAGGATGAACCTCGACAGGAGTGCAAAGACAAAAATAATCACAAACAGACCATTAAATAAAAGCAGTGAAAAGGCCAAAGAAAAGAGGAAGAGTTTGGTGAAATCCTTGATGGAGAACTTTGGATACTGCAAGTAAAAACAAACCAAACGTCATGTTTGCTCACGGAAACATCTATCAAGTGACGACAACAAAAAACAACAATGATTTGAACTGTGAATTGTCACATCAATCAGCCTGTATCATATTCATATTGTTGTGATGTGACAGATAAGTATCCCCATCCTGGTGTGTAAAACTCTGCCAGGGTTTTAGACTGATTTTAAGCCCAGCAGGTTTAATCCACCTTCAGTGGACAGACAGAAAAAACAAAAATGAGTCCCATGACATCTCGTCCAGTTACAGTAATGAACCTCGAGGCCTTGACAGCCCACCGTACACATCCACTAAAAACATCCAGCTCTTGCTAACTCAACAATACTCAAGGTTTTCACGGGACAGGAAATGGATTCAGAGAGACGTGGAGCTCAGTAATATGAACAGGTCGCGTCAAGGACTGAACACAATGCGACAGGAAGAGAAACCTCCGGAGAGAGCGCTTCCCCTTGACATTGACCACAGACAGTGAATGAGGGGAAACCAGTGCTGCATGACAGGTACAGACGCTCCAAAGGAGAGGAAGCCTGTGTTTACCTGAGAGGCAGCATCTTAGAGTGGAATGAAATCAAATTAACTATTAGTTCTGCTTCAGATCCTGGAAAAGGTAACACAAGAGTAAGAGAGTAGTTCTAGTTACATTTATTCATATCATGTGCATTAGAAACTTTCAGACATCCTTTAATTGGTCCAAAGTGAAGTAATCAATATTATGAATCATTTGTTGACACTTTAAGATGATTGATAATCCAGAAATAAGAGAAGTGGTTCTTGGTTGAGTGCTCCCCAGCTCTCCACATGCAGCATGATGAGCTTCAGGTAATGAGATTTCTTTTTTCCTCCATAAAAATGCATATATAACATTCTGGAAACAAACTCTTCAAATGCAGACATCAAAACAAATGGCGAATTAAGGCACGGCACTCACTGCCTTGTTCTGAGAGCATGGCCTTGAGCTACCGATTTTTAAACTGTGCCACCGTTAATTTATGCGAAGATCTGAACTAATTCTTTGGCAACTGTGAAGCGACAATATTAACGCAATGTATTTCCTTGTCGATGATAATGCTGCGCTCTTAATTTGAGATGTGCGGTGTAGTCGAACATGAAATGGAAATTTGCCCCAAACTATGTATTTGTCACTGAAGTGTCGGGTGTGGAATGAGGTTACATGCATCCTTTGCTACCCACACTCCTAAGATAAAGACGAGGTGTGTTTCCCCCTCACTGTGGATACAGCGTCAACTTAATGCCCTGGTTTAGAATATATTATATTTACATATTTACATCCAGGGTGGTTCTGATAATGAATTTGCATAGATTTCCTGAACAGTTTGTCTTGTGCATGGAAAACAAACTAATCCTTTATTACTAAAAATAACGGCAGGTTTTCCTCCAGCGTTTCCACGGTGACCTCTCTCCGGTCAAAGCTGTCTTTTTGTAAAGACTTAAGTTGGCACCTGCCCAACATTAATCATATGTTCAGCACAAACTGAGCTCCAACAAGCTGCACAGGGGTCCTGAAGACATGAAGTCAAAATAATATGTTAGATAACATTTTTTGAAATAGTTTGTGTTGCATGAATGAGAGACTCCAGGCGTTCCAACACTGTTAAACATACAGTAGAATCTACATGTAAAATTCATTCTATGCTATGTAGATGAAAAACCACCTCCATACCTGACATTCACTGTAAGAGGTGACTATATGTTGAATAAAATGTTTTTACTGAAGCAAATGTAGTATTTCAAATAATAAAAATTCTTGCTGGGAAAAGAGAAACTAAAGAAAAATTACATTTGTTCGATCAAACTTTCTAAATTGATTTGTTTCTAACCTGTGGTTCAAGATATCTAAAGAGGCCCTAAAAGGTAAATCTGAGGAGTTGCTGGAGGATTTTTCTCTAATTTTTGCTTTTTACTGTTAAAAAATGGATAATCTTACCGTAACATCTGTAAAACATGTACAGTCCAGATTTAAAGTTTGTTGTTTAAGATTTTCTTAATAGTTTTGTGCCAGCTGTCTAAAGTGAAGTTTTCCACCTTCTATGACAAATATTTTCTGCATTCCTTACCGTCGGTTGAGTTTTGCATGGCTATCTTTTTAGCCTTCAAAAAGAAAAATACATGTATATGTTAAAAAAAAAGCCAATTACATACAGCAAGCATTGCAGGAAATGTAAATGAGACGTAAACAGAAGTAAATGGTCTGTAACTCGACGTGACAGTGGTATTCTCCTGGAATTGCAGAACCACCCACTCTAAGCAGGAGTAAGCAAACGCTCTGAGTATTTAGAAATACTTCAAAATATTTCACAGAGGTAAACCTGTGACAGGAGTACAAAACGGCCTTTTTAGCCTGTGAGAGGATGTGAATACTTTACATTACAGCAGGCCCATAAGCCTAATGGATACAAACTGTCATCGGGCTAATCCCCAGGCCACCTCGTGGCAGTGCCACCCAGAGAGCCGAAGGGCCAAAGGTAACGTCACTTTTCCTGCTTTTACAGGATGAAGGCTGGTGTCCTGGTGGGTATACGGTCGGTTTACATCAAGCTAAATGAGGAGGAAGTGATGCGTTTATGCTGTGTAAACCTCTGCTGAGCGTACAGGATGCTGCAGCTGCATAAAGTTTACCTGCTAGATGTAAACCATGAACACACACATGTACAGTATGAGTGTTCACACATAGATATTCACACACACGTACAGGTCATGTTTACATCCTTCCCTCGACCTCTTGTCATCTTTGTATTGTGATGTACGATAGGTGCTAAATCGTAAAAAACCCTGCATGCTGACACATTTATAAACCGGTGCCTAATTACGCTGCGGTTCATTCTCAGTGTTTGTCCTTTCAAACTAATTTCTCCATGAAATACGTCCATTATTGCCTCACCTCCCGCTCACCTTTTCACATACATAAACTTCCTCCAGGTCCTCCAAGAGGAACGTGCCCGCTGCGAGAGGATTTAACAAATTGGGAGAGGGCCCAGATTATACACGGTTAAATGATTAAATCGCTGAGGTACAGAGCAGAGGAAGGAAAAAGAAGAGGAGGAAAGCAGGTCAACGTGCACCCACAGAGTGCTCTGGGGAAGGCAGGAGATAAGAGTTTATCACAAGCGTATAAGTAGATACCGTTAATCCTCCTTCTGTGAGTGTTCTACATGAAATAAATCTGTGACTGACAAACTGGAAAGATACTATTGTTTTAAAGGTGGAGGGAAACAGAGGGATGGAGGGGTGCTGGTTGTTGTCAGCAGATAAGCGTCGAGATAATCAATTCTCGCCGGGTTGAGTGGTTTCGTCTGAGGATGCAAAGCGAGCCTGGCGAGGCAGGTATGCAAGCAGGCGGCGCTGTGCTTAGCTGGTAAACGTTTAGCCCTTAATTATTAATTCCACAGCCTTGCCAAAAGCAAGATTGATTATTCTATTAGAGGTGGGGATCAACAATGACCTGACTGGGGCTCTATTTCACACACCGTTTGAGTGGCGAGAATTATAATGCACGCTGCCTTTTTCATGGCTCTGAACCACAATATGATCCTAAAATATTTTGATTATTACATCATATACAGTAATGGAAGGTGGAGACGGAAGGAGAAAAAATTACAGCATGTATTTTATCATCTTAAATATTACATATCTTTTAAATGTTGTTAAATAAAAACCTTTAATTAATTTAGTGCTGCCCACTGGTGCACCATTAGTTACATCAGCACAAGGAATATAAGGATATATAGGGAGATTCTTCACCAGCAGTTAGACTGAATATAATCTACCTGACTGATCACTACAGGAAATGATGGGAAGCATAAAAGTGTCTTAATTTAGCTCACAGACAGGTTAGGTCTCTGGTCATGTGTTCCGTTCCTAACTCTTCTACAGCCTAGGTAATGTTCCCAAATCTTGCCGGCCTCAGACACCAACGCGTTAAAGCTTTTTATCACAGCTCAGTTGTCCATCTAGTGCCAGGATTTTTTTTTTCTGTAGTTCATGACTCCCTAAACCCCCCTCAACCCCTCCAGCTTCTCCCTTAAGCTCATATCCACCCACAAAACACACACACAACCAAAGCCACATATCAACAGTGTATCTAACCACTGGGAGGCAAGATCCACAGAGGTGTGCATTAACATAAATAGTAAATCTGTTGGAGAGGAGTGTGTGTGTCAGAGGAGGCGGTATGGGATGGAAGGGGTAGGGGGTGGAGGACAATGTATTCATTGTGTGCAGATGGAGGATGAGAGAGAGAGAGAAGGATAGAGTGTAGCTCCATCTACAGGCCGAGAGATCATGCACACACACACACGCACATGTACACAAACAAACACACGCCAACACTCTTCTACTATCCTTTACAACCCCATGAATGACACACAAGTTGTCTTGCTGACTTTTCCCTGCAGCACACACTGTTTTCTCTCATGCACGCACTAATACACACTTTTTTAAGCTTGGATGTACACAGAAGACACACACAGCTTTACAGGACAAACACAGGAGCACTACAGCATCATCCTGCTTCCGTCTCAAGGTCTGTTAAGATCAGGTAATGCAATTAAAATCTAATTAAAATCACATTAAATAGCTTTTGAGCATCGTTGTTTGTGTCAAGCACAGCCAGGATCTCTCTATTAGCATGTTCACACGAGCGCAGACGCTCACAGACACTGAGCTGTAAGAAACACACAAACATCTAGACGACAACATTCTCTAAAGGAAACAAACACAAAGAAATAAAGGATTTTATAGTGCGTCTTCTAAAGGCTATGTTTTAGTTGATTTTAATTTATAAATATTTTTTTATCTTGAATTTTGATTTTTTCATTAGCTGAGAATTGAACAAAGACGACTAGCTTGAAACTCTGATTGATTTCCTCCTCCACTGCAGCTTGTGAGCATTCACATGAACCCTCCACAATAATGTCACAAATATGATGAACACTGCTGACTTTCCCTGGACATATAAAGAATTTACATGCTTCTATCTCTGGCTCTCCTCCTCCACCTTAAAACCATGTAACTGTTTAGGACGTCCCACATAGAACCAGTTGGTCCTGCTCTGTCATCACCTCAGTGACAGCGCTCTCATACACGTCCAGAAATTAGGAGCATTATGTGCAATCAGGTAACAATCCTGCAGGTCCTCTTGCCTTGATTTGGCACAGAAGGAAATTTACAGTGAAAGCTTGACTAAAAGACAAGATGGGGGTCAACAGGGCATGAAGTCTGGTCCACTTCCTGTTCTTTTCATCTGTTTGTTTGCTTTGTTTCTTTTTACATCCCTCTGTCTGGACTCAACAACACAATGCTGAACTAGGCAATTTGACACTGGCTCTAAAAGGTTCTATTGTTTTCCTCACCACACATCACTTTGATCTATGCCCAATTTTCTGGCACAGCTACAAAAAATGTCTAATTTCTAAGAAGCAACACATATTTTATTACCTTAGTGGAAGCAGAAAAAGTCAGAACAGCAGCTTTAAGAAATTATCTCAATCCCCAGAACAAATTTTATATTGTAGTATCTTCCTAAATAATAATAAAAAATAATGATAAAAATAATAATGACGTGATAATAATGCTCCCCTCTTCCTCTCATCCACAGAGAGGTTGAAAATCAGAAAGGACACCAGATCATTTCAAACAGCTTCATTATGTCTCTCTGCATCAGCCTGAATTCCTGTACATTTTCAACATCCAACTGCATGTTACTAATTTCCTTATTCCAGTCAGTTAAATGCAGCGATCATAGCAGCAAACTGCTCAGGTGTGTTCACCTCAGCTGCATCTTTGCTGCAGATGCAACGGCAGAAACCGAACCTGACATTGCAGAACTGAGAAGTAATTAGAGGCCAGGCTGCTGCGCTCCTTCGCCTGACACCAAATCAATGCAGTTTTTCCGCGTTATCAATTAAAGACGTGTAATTACTAGCGTGGAGAATTGCCTCTCACAAACAGTCAAGCCGGAGACGGCCCTTCACCACCGCCTTGTTCCAGACGGCTCCTCGATATGCCGAACCCTGACCTCACTGAATGACAACCTGGAGCCACAAAGACCATTTATAGATTTTCAGGTGCTTGCTCCAAACACCTGGGTGATGAAGTCAGTGTAGCATGCAGCGCTGAAATGCCATACACTTGGTAGCGAGCCAAAGTGCAAAATGTATTACTCAAGAGCCCGGCTCCCCATTGAAGCCAGCTGGGTTTGAACCATTAGCCGATACAAGCATAGACAACCTGGTTGCTAAGTGCGCCGACACTCCTGGGTAAATGAAACAGGGCTCCTCTCCTCCCAACCTCCATCCTCTCCACCCCGCGGCCTCCCATCAGCACCTGGGAAAATGGATTTGAAACGAGGGCAGCTCTCCACCCCCTCCCCCCAAATGAGCAGATGGAGGCTTCCACAACGATTATCACCACATTACCTGGGAGTCTGTTGATGAACAGGAACAATACAGGCGGCGCTAATAAACCCCAATCAAACATGACACCCCCGCTAATGTTGCTCACTTCTCCATCCCTACAAGGCAGAACCAGTCGCACTGATTCGATTTGATCAAACGAAGCGGCTACAGCTGCATTCTCTACAAGCAGGGAGTCGGTCGAGGTGATTTCTTACATGTCAGCGCTGGTTCACCTTATGTTCATGAAGGCATGCTGGAGTGACAAATACACCACGTAGGGTAGGAATAGCATGAACACCATCATGAAACTCACCACTAAACTCAGACACAAGATGACAAAGATGACAGATGTTAGAAAAGAGATGAACCTTGCTTTGCAATGTTACTGAAACTCATTTAAACAACATTTTAAACCCAAACTCAAACTCTCAGGTGCACAAATCACAAAGGTGCAATAGTTTATAATTATATCTATCATTAAGAAAGACTGGCAGGATTTCTGTTCTAATCTATTTTCAGTAGAATTTGTGCTGCAGAGGTTTCCTGTTACGTATCAGACACCTCATCTTCACACTTATTTCCCCCTCTCTACTTTTGTTTTAGTGTTAGTGCTAAGTTTTCTCCTTCAGGGAGTCTGTCTCCCTCTCATGCCTCCTTTTTACATCCATAAAAGCCCAACTGTAACAACAGTGGTCTCTAAACAACCAGGGGATTCCAGACAGCTGATCTCAGAGCTGTTCGTCCACTGCTGAGATACAAATATTTAGCCTTATCGCATTCAGTTCAGCTCTGAGGGCTGTCCCACCATGAGAAACACTGCCTCGAATGTACCTCGCCTGGCTCGATGTGCCTTGAAAACAAATAAAACCCTCATTTTGACTCTTATCCTTCCCTTAAAGATCAAATCACTGCAAAGCACAATGAATGACAATTTGCAAAAAAAAAGCTCACATAATTAAAACTTTGTTGTTTGGACTCATAATGGATGATATAATGGATTCTGACTGGGACTTCCTCTTTGCTGTTCAGGTTTCCCAGTTACAAGACTCCACCCACTAGCATTTAACTAATGAGTTTTTTTCCACCACTAATAAATGCTTACATAATTGCAGCTCCAGTGTTTAAGTGGGCTTCATACAGTAGTACCTAAGCTTAAAAGCAGACGTAGCTAACGTAGCGCCTCCTGTACATTTTGCACTGATGAATGACTTGTTATTGCTTTATAATGAGGTACTGTTTAATCTTATTACATTACGTTTCCTAGCTGGTGTGACTGCATTTTTTATTGTGTCCCTTAGACAGACAAAATTTTAATTTGATCTTTTCTCAGAGAATAGAACACCAGAGGTGTTGTGTTTTTTTCCCTTCTACTTGATTCTTTTACTTATTTCTAAAGAAATTAGGATGGATTTGCTGTCTGTGTTGCTTTTATCCCCAAGTAAACCAAAAACATTACATTTATAAAATCTGGCTGAATTGGATAAATCACTGTACTCTATAAAAACACCACTAAGGGTCTGAAAAAGCCTGAGAACACAATATATTCCTTTTCAAAGCACCCACTGCAGTAGTTTGTGTTTGACACTGATCAAGCGTAATCATCAGGCAATCAGCATCTCACACACAAAGAGCATCTCTCCCTCTATCTTCCCAGTGCAAGTAGAGCTAACCACTCCAGGGAGCTGGAGACTCAATTAATGACATACATACAGCACTTGCAAGATGTCAGGAAGAAAGAAACACAAGTGCACATATGCACATTAAAGGAGTATAGAGTATGTCTCTGTGTGCGCAGCTCTTCTACTTGCATACATATAGTAGTGTATGTAGGCTACAGCCGGCCTCTGGGAAATACTGCGTGTTCCTCTATATTATCTGCCTTAAAGCCTTAACATTTCTCATGCAACCTGTTTTAACTTAACACTGTTCCTGTACATTAAGATCAATGCAAACTCCACTCCAGATTAACAAACAGAAATAAATGTCGGCACTTGTTTGTAAATACTCAACAAGGATTTAACTTAACTGTCAGTTGTTGAACATATAACTGAACAGAAAACATGGTGTCAATGCATGTGTGGCTTCAGCTACATCAGCAGGACACACAGTGGTAGTCAAAGTGACTATTTCAGACTCATTGTTTCCTGGATTTTATGTCCCCACTCACTAAAGCTGTCAATCTGCTGCAAGATGGAACACTACTTCAAAATCATGCTACTCTGGTTAGCGGAAAGTGAAGAGAAAATTGGACAGGGAATGCAGATGAGTGGCTGATTTTACACTAGAGTCCCCCAAAAATATAAGATTAAAACAATTTCTATAAGAAAAAAGAGGTGGTCACGCTGCATCCTTACCTTTGTGCTTGTAAGGGCTGGTTGACTGGTGGCTGCAAGAGAAGGACAACAACAGGCTTAATGACCTCATATTTTAATTTAATTTAATTTTTGTTAAGTTAACATTAATGCTTGCCTGTTATCTTTAAATCCCCTCACTATGTATTAATTGGACTCATCATTACAGTGAGCTAGCTAGCCACCGAAAAATAAAATGAATCAGCTGTTGTCAAGGATACAGAATATCTTTGTTGAAATAAGATGAAGTCACTTCAATAAGTTGCTTCTATAATAGACAGACAGGATATTTCCTTCTTTTTTTTCTGTAATGATGCCACTTTCCAATAAATACTGTATACCTGTATCAAAGGATCTAGTCTGAGTCAGTGCCTCAAACATATCTAAAATATCAGTCCTATTAAGAACAACAACTTTAATAAGAGAAGGAATCCCTCTGTCTAAAACTCTGACATCTCTTTTTGTGAAGTAACTCTTCATTTCACACCTCTGCCGTCTTCCACACACCGAGGCCTGACCTCCACACTCTGTCTTCCTGGCTTAGGCATGGTTGGCTGCGGTTGAGGGGTCGCCACTTGCAGGAAGACGGTGACTGCTCACAGATTCCGGAGGTCAAGGGTCATTCCTGTTCTCCTGGCAAAAGGTGAGAGGAACAGAGCACGGGTCAGTGGTGCTGAAATCTCATTTAAGAGATTGACCCCCAAGGGGCGACTCGAGCCGGTCCGGCGCTCGGAGATGTCGTCACCGGGGATGATGTATAGTTCTGGGCTGAGAGAGGAGCCCTAACGCAGCGCACACACACACAGGCATACACACACCTAGGTCAACAGGCATGCATGCACAGAGCCTCAGAGCATGTCAGTGTGGTAACACATATTTCATCAGATAAGCCCAAACTTTAAATGAGTCTTGTGTGGAAACTGGGACACCAGCAAATAATAACAAGAAAACAAGGATATAGATAAGAATAAAGGACAGGGTCATATACAACTGTAGAAATCTACGTAAATTAAAAGACTAATTTTGCTTTCTGTCTGAACTTCATAGAACTGGCTATTCAACAATCATAGACACACATAAATAATAGCAGAGAGGAGGTGGAGAGATCTGGCTCTGCACCCAGAGGAGCAGGAAATAGATCACAATTCAAAGTGAGCATGAAAGGGATTTAACGATGCAGATTTTTTGGCCAAAATTCATGAAGAACTTGGCTAGGCATAGGTGTATATGTGCAACAGGGACAAATACAGGAGAAGAAACTGAAGCAGAGTTACAGGAGGCCGTAAGTTAAACATCAGAGAATAACTCCTGGAATGCATTGAAATCACAGACTGATGATATCTGTGAGGGTAACTGTATCCAAGGGAGGGGTTTTCTTTTAAGTGCCAGCTGCTGGAGTTTTGCGGTGCCGCGGTTATTAAATAAATGTCCCATCTTAGGTATCAGGATGACGTGGAGATCAAACATGGGAGGCCCGTTTGAAACCTGCCTTAATTATAACAGGAGAGCTGAAGTCCAGATATTTCATATTGTAATCCTGACGCTGTATCCGTTTCAATCGAGGCAGACTCACTGATGGACCTGACAGCTTCCCTTACATCCAGGAGCCGGACCTGGAAGCCTGACTGCGACCACATGTGGAGCTCATTATGAGAGGCTGGGTGTTTACGGTGGACCCAGATGGTGGCTGTTTAACATGGCACGGGCCGAGCGGCAAGTTTTGACAGCTCGCGGTTCAGCTCGACCTATACTTTGGTTGTAGGGCCGCTGAGACAAAATGTCAAACATGCAGATAAGGGCCAAGTAAATGTGATTGCAGCAATTTGGTTTCTCCGATGCCCGGCCGATCTGTCCAACGTCGGTCAACACCTCTCCAGTATTGTTTGGAGGGAAAGATCCAAGACTCCAGGGCTTCCTGAAAACCACCCGCTGTCAAAGTAAAAGAGATGGATGGATGAATAAATACATGACTAATATTCTGGAAAGGAGAGGACGGAGGTATGACGACTCATACAACACTGATTAGTTTGGTATGCAGTAATGGGTGGATGAAAGAGTGAGGAGTCTGTAAGGTGGCGAGGAAGGAAGGATAGAAGTAAACAGTCATGGTGATGAAGGAATGAATCAGCTGATAAGAAATCTGAAGAAGGATCAAACTGAAGAATCTGGTAATAAATTAATGAAGGAGTGAGTGAATAAACAGACGAATGAGAACATTCATTTCTGCCTTTATTTAGTTCATTCCTGTTTCATTTTGAACATTTTACACCTCGTTGTCATGTTTCTCTCTAAGTCCTGGCCTTGACTCTTCCTGCCTTTTTGATTGCCCTGATTAGTTTCACCTGGTCCTTATTAGCCTTCCCTCCCTGGTGCATTTGGTGTGTGTGTTTCCATAATCTTTGCCAGTTGGTATCTGCACCTTGTGTCAGTGGTTCCAGCCTTTTCTGGTGTTTATTGGATTTAATGCTTTGTTTCCCAGAGCCTGTCTGTTTTTTTTGCCTGCTTCTTGTTTAGTTTGCATGTTTTGACCCTTGCCTGCAACTGCATCACATAACATTTGTGTTATTCACCCTTTGTATTTAATAAATGATCAAATTGAGCTCTTGCACGCAGTCCTGACAAAATTATAAAACAGCAAACCAAGTTGGATAAATCCTCAAATCAACAAGAACATATTTAGAACATGTGACTAGAGAAGGAATGAAAATACCAGCCTGGTGTTAGTACCTTGTAGTGCAGACAGTGGAGGAGTCCTCTGTGTTTATAAAGGTAAGTTTAAACCCTGAGTATCTGCAGGCGATCACACATTTCAGAATATGCTGCTGTCAATTTAATATTCCTGGCCTATGGGGGAGTGAGAGATCAGGTGACTTGGGTATAAATAGGCCATCCGCCATCATTTCATCTCAGCTGACTCCTTGACAGGATCAGAGTGACTGAAGACTGACTCCGATGTCACTCAAAATCAGGACAGTTGTCGCTGAGGGAGCTCCGAGTCGGCGGTGAGTTGGGTGTGTCCCCAAGATACGGTGGTTTACATCTGTTTCCTCTGAAGTGATGGGGGTCGCAGGAACTGCAGCAGGGAGGATGGACGGGGCCAATGGGGCTGGAGGTGAACGGAGAAATGCAGAAATGCAAAGGTTGACAGCCCCGACAGGATGCAAAGTGAGTTGGCGGCAGTTTCACTGACGCTGCTGGAGGCGGTGTATACCTGAACGGATGTAACTGCTAACGCTCAAATGTACATGAATATTGCTGTGGGGTAAATAAACACAAAATACTCATCAATCTACAGAAAAACAGTCCCTGAAGAAAACGCTTGAGGTCGATTTTAGCAACTACATAAACAACCATCTTCCTTTTAATTACGTCTGGAGCTTTTTTACGGGTTTGACTAGAAACACATTCTCAGTGTTGGCCTGGAGAAATATTTGAAGAAAGAGGCCGCTTGAGGATACCACGTATCACCCTGTTTAGGTGCTTCAAAGCAGTACTGCTCCAGTCATTTTGTTATTAGACCTGCAGATAAAAGATGTTCTGATGTCTAATACCATTTAAATTTGTTAATTAACATGCAAAGAGACTTCAAGCAGTCGGTATTTCCCTCCAGATTACTCTTGTCAAGGTGTAAAAGCTTCTAAAACAACATTAAGACCATTGAGGAACAGTAAAACTCTGCAGTGAAAGCTACGCTATTGAAATTCATTAAACGGCTCCTTGATTCAGGCTCCACTGCAGGCTTTAAAGACCGACCTCTGAAGGTTTAGAATAAAATTAGATCCTCACCATACATCCAGGCAATTAATAATTTAAAATAATACTGTGTGTTAACAGAATTTATATTAAAAAAGGCAGAGTGTTATTGCATTATCGACCACTGTCTACATGTCATAAAAACATGTTTGTGATTTGGGATCATAATAACTAATAAAATAATAGTAAATTATTATAACTATGATCCCAGGATCAGCTGCAACAAGTTCGTTTTCCTTTTTTGGCATAGCACTAAAATAGAGAAGAGTTATGCAGGAAGGTGCACCTGCTCTCCACCAAATTACTGAGTCAATGACTTAACTGGTAATTTAGGACAACAGCAGCCATTTCTGCTGCTGTTTCACAGAATGAGTCTGTTTCACTAGCAGCCAAATGACTCGCTGCTTAAATATCACAAATAACCTTTCTAAAGGTAGACTTCAGAGGATGTTACACATTCTTTCTCATTGTCAGCTTGGCTTATAAAATTCTTAGTGTTTTCTCCATTATGCTATTCTCCTGGAATCCCTGGGAAATTCAACGCACCCTTTATAATTACTGCACCAACTGCCGTCTGACAAGACTCATTTGCTTTTGCTGGAAGAGGTTGTCTCTTTCCTTAAGTACCTCTGTTGTGCTGATGCCCTCCCCCCTTGTCACTACAAATTCCCATCTTTACCTACGCAGCCGGTGGCGCCTTCAAATATGGATACACGGCCTGCTTAAGGAGAGCGCTGTCAAGATAAACATGGATAGGGATGCTCAGAGGGGCTAGATTCCCTGTAAGATTTCTTGTGTTTGTATTAATGCCGTATGAGTGAGCATAGTTAATATAAAAAAAAGGTTTTCTTTGTGAGAGGTCTGACACTGAGGAGAAATACCTTTTTTTAGGTGAGAGCGCACACACATGTTCAAGCTGCTCCCTGGAGGAATACTTTCTGTGATTTAGGTACATCTGCATCTGTCATAATCATTTCACCATATTTCATGTGTCACAGCCACAAGCTGTGATCTAGATGCAGACGATAAAAATCAGCGCTATATTTTTATTCATTTATTATTTATGCTGGTATGAACACGGTAACCTGACAGTACGTTATGGTTCAGACGTGCTCCGTAGAAAAGATGTCTAATTTAAGAAAATCACTGCCAGAAAGGAAAAATGTGATAAATGTCATCAGAGAAGAAGGGGCAGATATTCTGCTCATTTTGCTGCAAAGCTGGCAAAAAAAGTGCAATATGCAAACATTTGTACAGGTCTGCACTACTTTACAATGCTTGCTCAGTTTTGCACTTTTGTTTTCATTTTTTCATAGAATGAGACCATTTATTGGCCTTTATTTAAATGCACAGTATGTGATTTCTGCTGATATGGGGTCTCAGATTTAGTTTGATGATGGAGTGAAATTCACCCTTATCTTGAGTAAAATTGCAGATTTACCTGTGTGTGAAGATTGATGGGATACTGTAAGCACCCACCTCTACATAATAAATAAGAAGTCTACTTGTTTTTATTCATTGTAATGTGGAAATGTTTCACATTATATCTATAAGTCCTATAAAGTGACACCTGAGGTTTTAGATTGACGAATTCAAGCATCTGGATGTTTGCGTCTGAGAACTTTGCGTCAACGGGCTGTCGTCCCTTCTGTTTCCTCCATGTTCCTAATTTCACATGACAGATGGCTCAAACAGACAGGTAGCCGGTATGAATACAGAATATGTAATGTTTTGGTGAAGGCCTCCACGCATCCCTGTTGACTCGGTTCCCCCTATCCTCACGAAGAAGAGGATGTCTTCCTGTCTGAATGTCTCCTCTGTTAACGTCGCCTCCGTCTGTCTCAGTAAAGTGAGCACATGGTTCATGCATAAATCAGCAGCGTGGTGATTCCAGGTTGTCCCTTGATGCACCGCCTCCGGTGATCTGGCTACCGGAGCCGTGCCATTACGCTGGCGCATTGAGCCCAGCGCTGCTAAACAAATATGAAACTGCGCCACTTTGTGTCACAAATTTTTACATTCAACAGAGGTCACGTGAAAGCAAAGGAGCCTTTTTCGCCCATCTGTGAGCTAAAACGTTAAAAAGGTGGGCGAGCCTCATGGGAAGAGCGCAGAGAGAGAAAGAGTGAGGGTGTAAGCCATTACAGCTGTGCAGATCACACAGATCTCTAAGATGCATGCTCCCGGTGGCCTTCTCAAATATGTACACTTACCTGTGTGTACCAAAACCACTAGATGTGACTTTAATCTATAAAATATGATGCTTTTCACAAGAGGACAAAATGGAGTTGTCACATTATGAAGTGGTAGCCAAAGTCATGAATCTATGCATTCACCTTCACATCATCCAATATTGTTCAGTCAGAAACCTTTAAAGCAGCTCCTCAGCTCCTCGCTGCAGTAAACTTTAAACAGCCAAAGATGCTTCTTCAGAACGTTTTGTAGCTAAATGAATCAAAGATGCAGTAAGATCTCCGTACACACTGGCATTACTGGGAGGGTTCTCTCCACTGATCACATCTCAACTGGTAAATCAGAAACTGGGTCAACTTTGAACTTGAGATTGCCGTAAGGCAAACAAACACTAATATAAAGAAGAATATATGAATATGATTTCAGAAGAATAATTTGTTTAGTTTCTTTAGACCTTATTTTAACTTACCTCCTATCAGTCTGATGCCACATAAATATAAATGTACAATATGAATTCAGATCATAAATAATTTAATATCTGCTCTGGGAAACATATTAACATACTTGCAAAATTCACCCATCTCATAAACGTAAACCACACAGTAACACTGAGATAATGTAGGCTCTGTTTCTCAAGAGTACATTCTGCTGTCACAGTGAATCCTAAAATCTTCTCTTATCTAATCATCATCAAACCTTTTTCTAATTGAGTAAACTGGAACCAAACTAGCAGCAACCAAGTAAGTCAGCTGAGTTCTTCTGACATGAAATCGTAACATCTCACAGCTTCAAGACTCTTCATATTCTGTTCCACTGGAAGGAAACATGACTTACATGCTTACTGTACCCTTACTGAGGATTTTTGAGGTTGAGCAGGTAGTAAGTATTTTAAAAACACTACACTAAACAGATTGTAGCTCCTGCCAAGTACATAAATACATAGTCTTAAAGTTATTTAGTCTTTATTGTAGCTCAGTTCTGGTGTTTTTGTGTGCTACCCAAAGCAGGTTGATCAGGTTATGAATGAGGCTTCCAGAGCGACTGGCGAGGCCTTTGGTCCCGTGTTCTTCCCCACTGGGAAATCCAGCAGCTGATGAATGTAAAATTGGTTCCAAGCGTGTCTGGTGATGATTTAGACCTGAACCTGTTCTCTAATAAGAATTCTGCGTCACGCTTCGGTCGGCATCAACCTCCTTTCTCTGCATCTCAGCCACATCAGCTGTTAATTGGTTTATTTTCCTCAGTAGATGAAACTTCCTTCACGGAGCGCGAGGCGATGAGTACAGTGAGAGTCGGTGAAGAAGAGGTGGAGGGGAGTGGGAGAAGTCACTTCTGATGATATTACATTTTAATTATTTCTGTAAATACACGTAGCTGGGGCTCCTGGGTGACCCTGTCAGTCGATTTTTTATTTCACGTGAGGATGTAAGGTGTCTAGGTCCAGCCAGTCGCCTCGCTGAGTAGCTTGATGTTCCACCGGCGGCCATGAGGGAATAGCACACACAGATCCACACACCCCTCTTCTTTCATCTGCTTAATGGACATTCCTCCACAAACGTCGACGAGTCTACCTGACTGCAATCCTTTAAAGTTTAATTCACTCTACATTTAGCCCTGGTCATAAATACCATATTAGGTAGCAGCAGCATGTTTTATGTGCTCCCTTTGGTCGTGCTTTTGTTTTAATGAAGCCATTTGCAACTTATGAGCGAAAAAAGGAGAGAAAGTCGCATATTAGATGGGATAGATCAGTCAAACCTATTCCCACATTGTGTTTTATACATGGGCTGGAATAAAATGAGGCCTGTGCCCATCCACCAGCGAGCAGGGAGCCCCGTATTTTGACAACTTTTTTTCAGTTCTTGCTGATTTAAGGGGGTCTCTTATCGTGGAGTGACTGGTGGTTTACTGAAAATCATTGACTTAATCACATTACTCAGCTGCTACTGTAAATTTACAGGACTTTGTCTTGGTGACGTTGGTGTGCTTACATAAAATAAACCAGTACTGCATTTGCCAGTTCCTGGATATTGATAATTTGACTGCATACTCTAAAAGTTAGGAAATAAAACCACCTAAACTAAAAGCGTGCTACTACATATACATGGTTATATCTATCTATGACGACAGACAAACATCTGTCATTTCATATTACGCCACAAATCAAACTGTGCAGCACAGACTGAGGAGCTGTAAGAAATGTCAACCCTTTAATGACATCCGAGACAAAATGAGACGAATGAGCCGATTGTGCTGCGATGTCTCCACTTTAATGTACTTATGCTGCTGTTTTATAAAAGCTTCTAAGAGCCTCTGGTTGATGGATGTCATTGGCTGACATGTTGGGTTTGAGTGTTTGGATATCCATCCATCCTTTTTCTATAAATACTTATTCTTTGCAGGATAGCGGAGAGGGCTGGAGCAAAGTACAACCTGGACAGGTCACCAGTTCATCCACAGGGAGCTGAACACAGACTCCAATAACCTGTTTTACCGCCTACACAACAATCACATATTTTCTATTTATCTTTTCATATTATAAAAATATTATAAAAACGTCTCATCCATAATTTGAAAAAATAGAAAATTATATCAAATTAGAAGCATTAAATCAATTTATTGTTCTATCTTCGTATTTGATTAACTGTTCATTGATGCAGCTGCACTGAATTTCTTTCTTTCTGTCACTGGGATCCTATCAATCTTTAAGCATGCAGTCATTTTCTGTAATAAACTTTATCAGTTTGCCTCTGTATCACCAACACTGTGACAAAAACCTCACATTTTTTTGTGCAGATGTTGTGTGCTGATGAAAGAGGTCAAATTGAATGTGACAAAAAAGTGTAAAGTGAGCTTTAAAGTTCTTTCTTTCTGTCTTATCATGGACAGCATGTATCATCAGGGAGCTAAAGACGGCAATAACGAATGCAAAGTTATGGACCGGTTCAGTGTCACCTTACTTTAGATGTAAGGAAGCCATCCAAAACGCCTCCCTTTGTTCAGAATGATTCTTGCATCAAAGTTATGGAGTGGAGCTTTGAATAGGATGCCACATCTTTTGTCTCCTCCAATATCCCTGGAAAATCAGGCTAAAATTTGAAGATACAGCAACGAGTCGGTTGCACAGATTCCACACTGTTTTCACAGCTGTCTCGCTCACAGGACACGGATGAAGATGGGGGGAGGTTGGAGGCAGGGGGATCAACTCAAGTGTAAAGATGTGAGATGAGAAGCAAGAGAGATAAACCAATACAGTGAGTGTTTGACACGAGTTTGAAAAGAAAAGTATTATCTGCCAGAAGTCAAAAACTCTGCAGTGCTGCTACAATCAGATCAGTTTAAGAGTCCAGAGCTTTCATTCTGAGCCACAGTAATATAAGACAATCCATCATCTATGGATGCAACCAATGGTTATAAACTCGAGTTCAAACTTAAGTTTGAGGAAAGCAAGCAGCTCAAATCATTATTAGTGACTCCATTCACATTTGAACGGTTGATTGTTGGCCACAGTATCATGCGACTGGATGGCAGCTGCTCACAGGTAATGTCCCCCTCGTGCCTCTGGTCAACAGCCAAACACAGCAGCTGTCCGTCCAACAACAACCTATAAACCTCCAACTCCTGTTCATAAACTATAATATGAAAGCAAATGAGGTGGCTAATGTCAGACGAAGGTCACCGTCGCCACCACAACTACTCCCCCTGAATGATTGTGTCATTGTCTCGTAGTTTTGAAGCTCATGATTATGAAATATTTAAATTCTCTTTAAAATCAAAGTTTGACTATTTATGGTCCATGCGTATCTCAATGAATATAGGCAACTGTGTCTTAATGTTCAATGGCTGCTAATCTCTAATCTGAACTCCAGCTACGATAACTCATATGACATCACCAGGGTTGGTTCCACACCAGGGTCTATTGGTATAAATGATTTTGACACTACATATGACAGACACGAAGCAGTCCGATTGTTTTTTTATCTCCATAATTCTCTCCTGGTTCACCCTGGAAGAATGATATATCTCTGTTCCATCAGGTAAGCGCTCCATATATGACAAAAGTGCCACCAGGACTACCTTTTATTTTTTCTTGAATAATCCAGGGACATGGGCCTAACGTGATTTGACATTTGAAACAGCCATGGCAGGTTTCTGTTAATAAATGATTCACGCAGCTGACCCAGGAGACTGGGAGTTAATGCCATCTCAGTGGCAGCGATCTCAAACTTTGACTCAGATCCAGCTTCGCCCTCCTGGGGATGGACAAATGGACATGGCCAGCTTCTCTCCGGTGCCCTCGGTCTCCATTATCGACCCCAGAAAAAAGGGGAAAACAGACATGAGCGACCATAATGATCCGGTGTCAGAATGCAAAGTGAGCATAGCTGCTCTTATGTGTGTGTTTTCCCCCATCGTGGAGAGGAGGAAGTTGTGATTCTTTTTACTGCCACACAGCTTTAGGTGCACTAACAGCATCCGAAGGTCCCTCAGAGGGGCCTAATGTGAATTTAATGACCTGACGCTGTGCAAATGACAAGCACACAAGGTGAAGGTGACAACCTTTTTTTCCATCTATGATTTTTTTCTCCCTCTGACTCCCTCACCCAACCCTAGGTCTTGTTTTCTGAAAGTGATGTTCCATCTATTACACCATTGTGGATTGCTGGCAGCCACTGCTGTGAATTTCAACAATAGCGAAAGCTCCTGTCAAATCTATATACAAGCATTATGCAAAAAAACTCCCTGCCTCTTTTGTCCAAAAAGGCTTTCAGACAATCTGGAAGAACTTTTTAAGATTGTGGAGGAGTGAGTTGTAGCGAGAGAGATAAGTGTACTGACATGTACTGTATACCAGCATTTTAATCATGCAAACATCCCTCAGAGGCAGAGCTGCTATCATTGGCTGACTTAAACCTCAGAGGGCAAAGAATCAGCTTTACGGAGTTAGCTCAATGCTAATTCCAACGATTCCAATTAAAGATGGTAAGTAAACCTGCCCTTTATGACACCACACATTTGCACTTGCTAGGCTAACTTGTTTAATCTGGAGCACAACAAGAAATATTTTACTCTGCCTCTTCACTTTAAAGAGATTATTGTAACAGATATTCCAATCTGCCGCTGCATTAAGTCATTATTCAAATGATTAAATGCAATGTCAATAAAAGCAGCATAATATATCAGGTGGAACAACCCCTCACCAGAAGGAAGCATGTTTAGAAAGATAGATTTCCCACAAAGCGGACCGTACCAGCATTACAATCACTAAGTGCATATTTGGTCATTGAATCTGAGGGTCATCATGATCACATAATGTGTTCCAGAGGCACAAACACATTTATTTCCAACAAAAACTCTTTTCGTACTTCAACAGGAAACCTTGCATTCGCACAACACTTAACCATAAGCGGCTCAAATCTGATTAATGCTTAAACCAATTACAGCTTCCCCCAATTAGTGGGCATTACCAGGTTAAGAGCTCTAATGTATCTTAGTCACTTTTCTTTTCATGAAGAATCTGTGGATGTTTGTGCACTGATGTATTGGCACACTTTGCTGTGTGGGAGCGCGAGGGCCGCTCATGATGCCCCCTCCCTCGCAAGATGCAAAGGAAACATGCCAGCGTGATTCTCAGGCCGACATTTGTGATCTAAGTTTCTAATTAAGAAACAGGGAGCGGCGCGTCAAGCGCAGACACATCACTCAGCTCCTCAGCCATAATGCTGCCCTGTAATGCCCTGTGTGGTCTCAATTACACTTTCCATGATGTAGAATAACAGCATTACAGCAACGCAAGACATGCATTCATATACTTGTAATTAAATAAAATCCAAATCAAGATCAGACCTGAGTGATCTTAAGCTACATTCATTTAGACGGATGGGCGACAGCAATGACCCCTCAGTTAATTCTTAAAGAGACACGAGTCCAAAGGTCACTGCAGGCAGTCGTGTCTGAATTTATCAATTCTGGATTCATTTTAGGACTGAGTTCAGATTTCAAGTGTTACTCTACTTTAAACTCAGGGAGAACTCAGACCAGACCAAATAAAAGGATTTATTTAGAGTCTGCATGTCTGCTTTCAATCATCCACGCATGTTCTTCATTCATTTGAAAACACTTCTATACTTATGCCCACTGGAGCAGAAACACAAAAACAAATTCCCCAACATGGGAACTATCTGAGATTGTCCTCTCATCAATCAGAAAGAGAGGAAGACACCCGGTTTCACTTGTAAATTATTTGTTGATGTTCTCACAGCAGCCAACAAGTAGAGGTCAGGCAGACGGAGTACTGTCTCCGACCCCATCCTACCCTCCGAGCCCATCTACCTGCATGCGCCCCCAGCCCCATGGTCCCTTCCCTGGATGGAGGGGCTGCCAATGTCATTTGCCCCAGCATGGCGCACAGATGCTAATGGACTGAAGTCCAGGCTAGATTGGTTATTTCAGTCGTAATTCAGCCATTAATGTTTCATTAATGCACTGTCCTACTGCTCGCCTGCACCGCGGCCGGCCGGCTGCTGCCTGCTGATGAATGCTGCAGGCTGCTAAACACCAGACTCACTCAAGGTAAACAGGAACATCTCTATGTGTGTCAGTGAGCTGTGTTTTCACTACAACACATAGTAACCAGTATTGTGTTGTGTATGACATGTTTCAAGCTTTACTCTGAGGCTCTTTGAGTGTAGAAGTAATTAAAAATCAATTAAAGGTTATTTTTTATGCTTTTAATTGAGTAGCCAGATATATGACACATCTGCTCCTAAAGGATGCTGGTGAGTGTTATTGTTGTTATAATAGCTCATAAAGATTACAGCAGTGTGGCCCCAATGGTATACATTGGTATGGTATTGTTGACTTTGACTGGTATTAGATCTTTAATTTTTTATTTTTATACTGACATATTATAGATGAAAAATCATTAAATGAGGTAATAATTGAGTATTTCTGGCATATCTGCAACTTCTTGTTACTTGATGAAATACTGCATACTGTGCTGAATGAATTGAATCTGTTTGTTCTCAAAAACTTATTTTTATGAAACCTTGAACCCTTTCTAGCAATGAGCAGCTACAGAGCTATAACAGGCTATAGAATATAAAACTCAAAGCTTATACAGCATAAAAAAGACAAACATCTGTTGTTACGGTATTGTGGTTTGAACCCTTGACTTCCATCATATTGCTTCCTTTCTTGCTGATCCAAGAATTAGAGCTTATCCTTCACTTACACTGTTAATGTATAAAATTCATACATACGCAGTACAGGAGTGTTTGCATATGCAAATCACTCACTCGATTATGCTCAAGGCAGTATCGGTTGTTAAGGTGTGCGCCTGATAATGAACATGTCTGTGTGTGTGTTAGTGTGTACAAGCCTGCGCTCCGTCCAACAAGTTTAACACAATATTCTAATTAGACATCTATGTTTATTTAATGCGTCCTGAGTAAATTAGTTGTATAAAATTATGACTAATTAAGTGCTGCATTAATAACTGGAGAGAAATGGCAGCCTCTCTGCTGCCGTACAATGACAGCCACATAGGTAATCATCATATCTATGTCACTCATTAAGCTTTTTGATCATCAGGACATGACATATGATAATATATGCTCTAATCTACATACTGAGACTGTTGCATATTTTAGATTACATGAAATGACGAACATTTTAAAACAGAACAACCTCCTCCTCCTACACTGGCATGTATGATGGTTGATTTAATGACTGTTTAAAGACAAAAAAAATAAATAGGGATATCTCACAAACTATATATTCATAGTATTTTTTGTGTTTATATAGCATATAAACAATACAGACTCCTCTAGGATATGTCATATACTGATGCATTTCTTACAGTGGTCAGGGGGATAGATCATCTCCAGATGACGCTTGTTCAATAATCTATCATAGATTATTCTGCAGGAATCCTTTTGAATAGTACTCACAGATCAAATTCATGAACTGAAAATTATGTGAAACAACATGTAACATTTGTGACTCAATGACAAAAAGACAGACGATTGGCACAGCCATAAAACACATTTGATATTTCTGGATCAGTGAAGCTGTCGGTAGGCTGTTCATCTGTCATTACTTTACAGCAAGTGCAGGAAAAAATAACAGCCCAAAGTGCTACATGAGTGATGAATATCCGGCTTTATCAGATCTGTGTGTGATATATGAGATTGGTTGATAATCGACACTTAGTCCCGCCATATGTTTGGACCTGCCTGCCAAGGTACAAGGACTCAAAATATGGAGGTAAGCTCTCGGGACGGCAGAAACGCTTCCAAACGAATGGAAGAGAACGAGGCTGTGATTTAAAATAATGACCTGAGCGGCTCCTGAATCCTTTTCAAGGACATGAGAGCTGTTTGGTTCCAGAATTACAGATTTACCATTTGAAAAAATAAATCATTCCTGCAAAATGAATGATAGCTCAAAATAATTACGTGTTTAAAACAACATGTCAGCTCTGCAAACTAAACAACGTGAGACCGTTTCCATTGTTTCAGGATAAAGAGTGACAAAGGATTAAAACTTCTCATTCAAGCTTTGGAAGTAATTATGAGGAAAAAATCCACAATATAAATGACCATTGGGTTTTCCCCCCCCCCCATATGGAAAAGATTATGAATTCTTTCAGCGTACTCACTTTCCTTTGTGCCCTTTTTCACCTCACTTCTGTCAGACAATGCACAACACAACCTACAAACAGTGTGTGAGACCTTAAAGGCATCATAGAGGACAGCTTTAAGACTCTGACTGAATAATTAGAAAAATCATCATCAGAAATAATCCATTATGTCCATCAAATGCTTTTTTGGACGTCATTTAGATTTACCCAAATGTGGCAGTCATGCCAAAACGAATGATGAAATAAATAAATAAATAAAGCCCATCAGTAGCAGAAGCTATAGGAGATGGGTTTTCTTCTGGCGGCGGAAGGTAAACAAAACAATGCTGCTGCCAACCTCAGGCCCTGAGGCAGGCCTGTCCTCACGGCGAGGGGGATCTCAAACACTTCGTTTTCATGTGACTCAAGAATTGAGTAATTTCAAAATTTTGTTTATCCTTGTGCCCCTGTTTTATTTCCTGCCTCGTGATGTTCTCAAGATGTTGCCGCTGGCACTGATCGGAGCTGCAGACTTCAAGAAGGATTCATCTTTGTTGGCTTATGATTCAAATAATTACCACTGTCTAACGAAGACCAATAAACAGTCGATCAAAAAGAGTAAAGTCTTCCAGTATAAATATATATGCCAGAATCTTGTCATCCTACACTTGGAGGAGGGGGGGTCTGATAGACTGAATGGATTTCAGATGGACAGGAAGTGTGGGCTTTGAAACTGCTGTAATTCCAGGTGGTCAGGGAGTGTTTTGGCAGGACAACCTGCGCGAGGCCCGCACATCGCCAAGAAAGGGAGACCTGGAGTAGGTGGAATGTTAATCACGGAGAGAGGAGAACATGTGTGACAAAGGAAAAGGATGGAAAACACATGTCCCATTTCACACTTATTTACCTTTGACTGCCAGATTAAAGGAAGAGGAGGCGGGAGGGAGCGGCAACGGCAAAGGTGGAACCCTTTTAAAGTTACACTTTGATGGAGACGCCAACTCTTTGATAGCATTTCAAACATTCTGGGGAGGAAAGAGGAAACCTTGGTGGGATTGAAACTGGAGCCTCAGTGGCGCAGCGGTCCACTGACAAAGGGCTTTGTGTAAAGACGAGAGGAGGTGGTACGAACAGATACTACACAGGACAGACAGTGCATCATTCAGACACTACAAATATGCAGAAGAAGAAACAAACCCATGCATTTTCTGAAGAATGTAAACAATTATGGGCTATTGATTATTAACAAATGTGTTTACATGTTTTACGACATTGAGATTTAATAGATAGATATGACTCAGGAAATCTGTCAAGTTGTTTTTGTGTAATCCTGCAAACAAACAACCAAACAAACTCGCTAGTGGAGGTAAAAATGTATTTCCACTGCGCTTTATTGACCCTGACATCCAACCTCAGCCAGAGAAAATGTTCCTATGCATCACGTTTTTGTGTAAATCCCCCTTGTTGCACTAATGGTTGGCATTCGCAGGAGTTTTCTATTAAGGTGTTTATAATGAAATCTTGAAGCGGTGTAATATCACAGTGAGATACGTCTAGGCTGCTTTTCTATCTCTATCTAATGGTTAGAAATGACTGCACCCACTCACAAACCCCACCCAGTGGAGACTCGGCAGAGAACACCATCTCCTTCTGACATGCCTTAAACCGGAGGACGTAAGCGCACTTTGAGAAGACCGTTTTAAAACCCAGAGTGTGATTGGAGTTGAAAAGTTTGCAGCTGTAATGGCGGCTGTTTGAGATAAGTGTAACATTTCATTTGTCGCTGGTGTCACATGCTCCGGCTTCTTTGAAGTGGCAAATTAATGACAAGTGAGAACAGTAGCCATTCTGCAGAGAGAATGACCCCTTTTCTAATGGCTGTGTGGCACAGTGAGCGAGTCATCTGTTGGCCCCATCTAATTATGTGAATTGAGCAGTTTGAAAAGTGTCTTAAGGCTGTTTAGGAATAAAAGGGACATTTAAATGCAGAGCACTTTGAAAATTACAGATCCTTCAAAATACTTTCCACAGACACTTCGTTTCTCCGCCATGGAGTCCTGTTTTTTCTTCCTCTCGTTAATTCTGTGCTTCAAGAGTACAGCCGGCATTCAAGAGAGGAGATTTTGAAGATGTCCTCCCACTCCAAACTATTTTCCAGTTTCTATCATAACAGGATTCTCCTAAACTTTCTCCATCCATCCATAAAAAACAACATTCATACTGGAAACAATGCATCTCTTGTTCCAAATGTATAACGTCATGTGCATCCATATATCTCAGACTATACTACCATCGACAGTTTATAATGAATAAATACGATTAAAAGATAAAAATGACTTTATAGCAAGGCATTCAGGTCTGCTATATATTCATAAAAATATTCATAAAAAGACAAGTAGTGAAAGTTTGTTATTAGTAAGAAGGATGTAAACAGTCTTAAAACAGATCCTTTCTGCAGCCTTCCTCATTTTGTCTGCTAATCTGTGGTAGCAGCTCTTCACTGAGACATGGACAGTAACCTGATCATAAACCAGGAGACACTACATGCACATCTAATGAGCATCTTAAAATACTTCATATTCACTCCTTGACATCTCTGCTATAAAAAATGAAGATGCACATGAGGAGTTTTCAGTACTTATGTGCATATTTTACATTTGTGTAGTTTGTAAAGGTGGTTTTATACCAACATGAATAAGTCATACAATTATATGCATAATTATAAATGCATAATAAAGCTTTAAGAGACTGATTTTAAAGTAAAGTGAGTTCAAACTTCTTTGTCCAAATTATTTAACCTGCACATGTTGTTTTTTTCTCCCCTTCTTTGGTTTTCCTAATTATTATTAGATTGCTCATTAGGCGCTGTGTTCGCTGTGCATGCATGAAACCCCCTTTAGTGTGTCTGCGTGTGTGATTTCTCATGTGAGAAAAAAACAACCTCCCTTAAATTACACCGCTTCGCCAACATTTGTTAATACTCCTTCAAAAATGCAGGGCAGGTTACAGAATAATGTCTCAGTGTACAGCACACCTACTACCAGACTGTATGCAGAATATTACACAGTAAGAAACGGGGAAACATTCTTTTCATTAAACTAACCCCGACCCTCTGGTTTCAAGCATCTGTCCCTGTGGATACACACCCCGCTTCCCTTCTCTTACTGGGTATGATGTGTGGATGAAGGCTCTTTCCCGTGCCATAATGACTGTACACCAAGATTTTCAAGGGCCCGCTCATGACAATCCCATTTTCTGTGTAATTTCATGGTTGTCTTCTTGAATGAAGATATTGGCTGCTCTGAAGCACGAGGTCAGAGTCTCCCTGCTCCGTTTTCTGGATTGTTCCGGAGTATGTTTCCCTTCACTTGATGAAAAGTAATTCATCATTTACACTCCTGAATTCTGCCACCCCCCACCCCCTGCCCCTCACCATGCTACCGTCTCTATTCAGCAACAACTTTCTTCACCTCCCCTCCCCTTCCAGATTCCCCCGTGGTACTTATGGTGGTGTGGAGAGAAAGATAGGTTCAATACGACTGCAGGTCAGCCATCCCTGAGTACAGGTTACCCCCCCCAGGCCTCTGCTCTGCCCCCTACCCGTGATGGAGTTTGTCACCTCTCTACCTCTGGAAGTCAAATCCTGTCAACACCAGCATCTTTCAGTATCCCCAAAGAGGCTTTGGCACCCAGTGGGGCATGTGAGCTTAAAATTGATTCCCCCCACTCCTATATGTTTTTTCTCCTCATCAATGTCTGCCAGGTTCCCTTAAGGGAGGTGGTTGACAACCAGTGGAAGCCCTTAGCCAATCATGAGGCAGCGGCGATGTAAAAGACACCTAGGGAAACTTTCCGTGTGCCTCCTGGTGCCAGAGGGGGGGCAAAGGTTTCTAACACACTGAGGAGGACGACGACGAGGTGGAGGGCTGGGGAGGCTGTTGCTAGGAGACCAGTGGGGTTTTTCCTTTGGTCCCAACTCTCCTCCTGCGTGGCCTCCTGACTGCTTTGCCAGGGTGAAATTAATTGACACATGGGTCCCCCCCAAACTCACTTTTAATTGTTTTCATTTCATGACAGGCAGTCCTGCTCAGAAAAAGCAGAAACATGTTTCCTCAAAGCTCCTCTCGTCATTCTCCTTTTGAAAATATTGTTTCTTCATACAAAGTGATGCTTGGATTCTTTTAATCATTGTACCCTTTGGTGAGCACATGTGTAGACTCCTTTGCATCTTTCTGGCTGAACATATGCAAACGTGTGCGCCCACATTTATTAGCAGGTTTAAGGCGACTAGCAAGGCACGATGAGGGCTCACGTGACTCCTCTTTTTTGCCAGCTGGTAACATCTGCAGGGTGTCCAGAGTCCAATCAAGGAGTCTTTAATACTGAGAAGAGAGAAAACCCTTGAGACTTAAGAGAGACGGAACCTGATCATCCTATCTCATCAAGGCTCCGGCTCTCCTGTGACCCTTCTGCGCTGAATAAAACCTCCCTGCACAGCTCCTCGGAAACTAATTCCTGGGTACTTAAGAAAATACAATGAGGTCAGATTGGTATCATCAGTAAATTACACCTACAGCTCAGGCACCGCCGTCTGAATGAGACATTCACCACATGGAATCTCCTTCACGGTGGCAGGAGATTATGTTAAGGTCCATATGTTAAGGGCATGGCGTTACCCTTTCAATCAATGCAAAATGGGACCTCTGGGCAGATATATCAGAGGTCTAGGCAGTGTGCAACATGCAGGATGACTACTGTTATTTTCTTTGCTCTACAGGAGTTAAATTAGGCAGCGATTACAAAACATGACCTTTTAGGGAGAAACGTTGGTTGGTTTGTGTGCAGAATTACGAGAAAACTTAACAGATTTCCATGAAACTTGGTGGGAAGATGGCTCTTGGGTCAGAAGAGATCCCATTAAATTCTAGTGCAGACATGGATGAAGAGGCGGATCTGTTGGGCCTTGGTGGATGTTTGTGTTCTACTGAGTGCCATATATGAATCACGACCGGGTTTTAGAGACACTTGAAATTTCCCTTCAGTTCCTCATGAGGTGACTGTTTCTACATGAGAAACCCTTTTTTTAACCTCCTCTGACAGGACCGTCTGTGTGTTTGCTTCCTGTCATTCAATGAAAATATGGCTCATGCCCTCAGCAGACAAACAAACCGACAAACACACACAGATCGCCTCACATCCTGCACATCTTTGCCTCGGAGCCACGAGAGCACCCAGGTGGCACCGTGGAGGCAAAGCAGGGCATCAGGAGAAGGAATAGCCGGAGATCTGTGCGTGTTTGCCATGGCTGAACGGATTGAGTGTGGCTGAAAGAAAAAAATACATGCACAGATGGGGTGAGGGGGTAGAATCACATATCCTTCAGCGATGTTAAAGCTAGTTGTCAGAAGGATTTGTAACTGTATTAAAGCTACGGCTGCAGAGTCAGGTGCCGCTAAGGTGACATTTGTAGCGAGTGGTAGTCGTTCTATTTTTGCCTTTCATTCTCAGCCAAGAAGGTTATAGTTCTATCCATGTCTGCTTGTTGGTTTGTTTGATTATCAGCAGGATTATGTAAAAAATGATTTATAGACTAGTCATCTACAAAGTGTCAGGATATCTGCATAACTGAAAAAGACACACATGTACATTTTTGCAAAGCATACATAAACAGCACAGTACTACGACGGAAATTATTGAAAAATAAATTCAGACTTTTGAGCACAAATTTAAGCACATATAAAACTCGAAACACAATGATGATGCCAAAGAGCAAACTAACAAGTGATGATGGCATCAGAAATCTTTGACCAAAATTGCTTATCAGCACTTTTAAATTTGGTTCCAATGCATCCGGTCTGTGTATGAGGGGTGTTTTGACTAGTTTTCAGTCTATAAATAGTTTCCCACTGGTCAGCTCAGATTTTACTGCTATTTTCAAATGTTTAAAAACCCACTTTCTTTGACTTGAGTTTGCATGATCATTTGAGGTCCCTGACTTTAAAAAAGTACCATTTCGGCACTCTGTAAACAAACTGCTGCCCTGTTCTCCAGTTGTTATCCAGCTGATTTGTTCCAGACAGGTTCTACCTGTTCAGGCCACCAGGAAGATGCAGATAAATTAATTTCCCCTGCATGATTTAAGGAGCCGTCTCTGCTACACAGACTTTCACAGTGCCCATTAGTGCCTGCCACCCAGCCAGCCCCTTCTGCATTACCACCTCATTTCATACATTAAATGCTTTACCTTCAGGAGTGTGTCAGCTGTGGGGTTATCTGTCCTTCCCTCCCTCTTTCCTGCTAACTCACCTCAGCCTCATGTCTGCTGTGAAAAGGCTCCTGGTGCACACTCATGGGTTTCTGGCCCCTCAAATGAGATTGTACAAAAGTCATATTCTGATAAATATTATCCTCAACCCTCCAGTTTATGTTAACGTGGCTTGCAGGTGCAGCACCTTCCTCATCCTTTTAGACTTGCCATGAGGATCAGCTCTGCAATGATTTACTGTATGTGAGGTGAAGCCGTCCCCAACGAAAGATGTAGCCGAAAAAGAAACATTCTCTCATATCAAAGGTTGTTTTTTTTAAAATATGGAGACCTGTTCTGTTTGATAGTCCTGTGCACAATAATCCCAAAACCTGCAATTTCATTTAAACTAAAATAATGCAGCAAATGTCGAATTGACTATTTTTGAATTACAAAATTATATTTCCTCTTCTTTCGAATTCAGATGCACAATAAAGAGGTGAAATACAATACAAAATAAAAATAAAACTAATGGAAATAAATTAATTTTCATTTGATTGATGAAAACAATTCTAGTTTAGTCTGTTCTTCTTTTCCCTCTGAAGTAAAAGAGATATTCACATCAATCACCGGGGCTGTAGCTCTAGCTTATGTTACATATTTATTTGCATAAAAATAAAAACTCAGTTCGCCAGATTCAACTAGTAATACTGTCACTCTGACACTGGCACTGCTGCTTCCAAGGCTTGTACAACTGTTTTACTTCAGTGTTATCATTCTAGCGAGAGAAGCGCTCCCGTTCTCCTCCCCTCTCGGGTGAGGTGCATGGCATGTGAGGGTGATACATGGCGTAGGAGGCACAAGCAAATGATAAGCTAAACCTCGTGGGATGACAGTGAACTTGTTCGCAGCGCTACGCTGCTATCCTGCAGCCGCTGATGAGCCTGATATGTTTAATTGGGGTGGTCCATTTCCCATCCAGCCTCCCCCCTACACCTCCTCCCACCACTCTTTGGATCCACTCCTCCTTGTCATTTATACCAGAACTATAACTGTAGGCAGGGGGGAGTAAGGGGGAGAGAACAAGATCCCCCCACAAAACAGAGATAAAGAAAAAATGTAATACTTCCACATTTTCCAGTGCTCCTTTCATCATTATTCAAAAATTAGTTTTTAATGCAATGAGTAGCTCCAATCATGTTAAGGTCTGCATGATTCAGATAGTATCATAATTACAATTAGATTACATTACCGCAATCAGAGGAAGGGGGGATCGTTAAGAGAAGGAATATAAATTGCTTTAGTTTTACAAGTACTGAGCAAGCAGAAATTTGAATTAATCTCCACTTAAACATCTTCCCCTTACAGAACTGCAAAGCATGCTGGTTTCTTTCAGGCTATCAATACAAATTAAGGGAGAAGTATGATTTTTTCTCCTCTGTCTGATGGTCCTAATATTTGAAGTTTTACTGAGAGCTAATGTTCATTTCGCACTACAGCAGCGCTTCAAAACTTTCTCAACAGGGGCTGTGACGAACCAACGTTTGGAGGCTCACATGTCCCCTTGTCTCTGTAGAGGCGTGTATGTTCATAAAAAAAAAAGAGTGCAGACGCATGCAGATTATCTATTGTGGACTTATTTCACTGCTCTTTTCTTCCTCGTAAAAACGCTGAAGATTTGGCTCTGAATATGCTTCTTAAAAATTCTCAGAACAACCTGGAGCTCAACGCTGTGAAGACATGGAGATGGTTGTAGGTTTCTGGAGGAACCCAGCCCCATCATACTGCGTGACTCCCCATCAGCTGCGTTACCACAAAAGCACAACAGAGGATGCATTTCCTGCAGCAGCTAAAAGAGTTCAATGATGGTGCACTTCTACACCTCCATCACTGAGTCCATCCTCACCTCCTCCTTCACCATCTGGTATGCTGCCACCACTGCCAAGGATAAAGGCAGACTGCAGAGTATCATCCGCTCTGCTGATTGGCTGCAATCTGCCATCTCTCCAAGAACTGTACACCTCCTGGATGCTGAAGCATCAGGAGAGATTGTAGCTGACCCCTGCTTGCTTTTACATTCACTTGTTTTTCACTATTCATGTCATTGCTGTGCAGGAGTAAACTCCTGGCAATAAAGAACTTTATGATTGTGACTGAATGCACGCAGAAAAGGTGTATTGTGTACGTGCATAGAGAGGAATACATGCATGCCTGCAGTAGACGGCTGGTGTCAGTGAAGGCTTCTCTGCCAACACATATCAACATAAATGCAGCAGCAGAGGCGACAGCTAATGTCCTCACTGTCCTCTACAACTGAGAAAGTGTCTCAAAGCCCATTTGGTCACATTGTGCAGGATTATCCTGAACTGCAGAATACAATAAAATACAAATCACTCAGAGACAGAAATATAAACCATCAGTGGGTGGATGATTAGGTCTGAAGTTAGCAAATCCCTGATCCGCTAATGAATTAAGACTCCAGTAAAGAGCAGTGTTCCTTTCTTGATGACAGCTGAGTGATTCCCTTCAGCTGCTCTAAACAACAGTGTTGTTTAATTGCACTCGACATATGAATGAAGAATTAAAACAAAGCACTTTTCTTTCTTTCTGCTCACATTTTTTAGTTTGTGCAATTAATAACTCAAATGATCGCCTTAGTTATATCTGCATAACTTTTTTAGGGGGTCTGCACATTTGCTAGATATCAATTACCTTTTTTTCCGCTTCCTATTTATTCCCTTCTTAGGACACGATTGGAGATTAATGTGCACTTCTAAATTACCACACATGCTGGCCATTTATCAGCTCCAAGAACAATCCTGCAGATTCATCCCAACGCTAAGTGGCAGAATATTCATGAAATGGGGAAAAAAAGGAGTAATTTTGTTCACCCTTTAATAACACAAAAAGGGAATTTCTAACTATCGCTCATTTACTTTGTGGGTTTCTTTGTCATTGTTTTCTTATGCGTCCACTCAGAAAAGGACTTCTTCATTGTGGAGGAAAATCCTTCTTAATTTAGCTGAAAACACAGACTTATATTTATGGGTGGGAAAGCGTGATACATTACGGTCATACAATGTGATAATGGTGATAGCACGGTGCATTGTGCTTGTTTGTAAAGCCGTGGTGCAGAGGCCCATAATAGAGCAGCATTCAATCCCTGACTTCAGTAATGAGTTGGGTAAACAGAGCTTTCAAAATGAGTTTCTAAATCAGTACAGAAGCAGACGAGAGGCAGGAAAAACAAAAAAACAAAAAAACAAAAAAAGGGGCTAGGGCCTTTTGGTCTTCGACACCCCAGCTTTAATCAGGCATTAGGAAAAGGGAGTGAAGATGTTATGAAAATGCGGCACTGGCCTTTGTTCGGCGTCTGTCATGGCATTGACTTCCCTGACACAATGCTACAATGCATGACGGATCAAAGTAATTAAAGTTCCAATAATTTACCTTCCTCTGTTGCGTGTCAAGTCTGGCAGACTGGCTGCTCTCAGGCCCTTCATTGATTTCCCTGCTATCAGAGCGCGATCCTTAAAGACAGAGACACGAGGGCAGGGTGTGTGTGTGTGTGTGTCTGTGTGTGTCTGTGTGTGTGTGTGTGTTTTAATAACTTTTCATGCTGATATAATAGCAATGCTTCAGATGTTTAAGCATTAATGATCACAGACAGATGATGGCGATAGAGCTGCTGAAGACTCTTCACCCATTCCCTCCTTGTCAAATCAGTCTTCTTCTGCTCCTGCCTGTCAAGCGTGCAGCAGCGTTTGCATTAACTTTCCTCACCGGCTCTGACCGGTCAAATCATCGACTTCACCTCGTTCAACTTTGGAATCCGGGAGAAAACTCGGCTTTATCCGTAAATCCGTGGGAGATTCAGACACCGGTATGCGAGGATTGAGACATTATTATCGGTACACAGAGGAGTAATTCTGTCTAGGCCTCAGATTGATGTGTAATACTTAGGAAAGACTCCCTGCGTTGCCGTGTGCGTTCAGCACAACAGTCAGAATAAAACTTCCCTCATTCATTCAGTCGAGGTTACTCTGTCTCAGTCGTCCTCCCTCCCTCGTTTTCCCCTATAAGGCGCGACAATGTGTGATTGTGGTTTCTCTGCGGTGTGAGGTTGCGGTGGAAGGAGAGAAGGGAGTCTCTTTTGAAGGCTTACTCCCCCCCAAAAAAACGTCTCTCCTCCCTTGACGAAAGTTAAATGGTTGAAGTATTCCTGTTCTGAGATGTGATTAGCGTGTCACACATTAAAAATGCCATATTAAATAATCCCATCCTTCAGGCTTTACTTCCTCACCAGGTATTAGCTTAGACAGAGAATTATCCTAAGCTATTTGGAAGTAGGGAATCCACATAAAGATCTTGGCACTCGGTGTTTGAATTTTCTATCTGCCTGGTAGGTGCGATATTCAACCGACTTACAGCGCAGACAGCGGCAAAGGAAGTCGGGCTCGGGCGCTTATGGCTCACCGCAGCGGCGCCAGGTTCTGTCTCTAATCTCGTCTCACTTCTCACACAAAAATTTTCACCACAACTTGAGGAAGATGATGTAGGAATAAAAGTAGAGGAGTCGTGTTGATGTTGCTTCATGGCACGTCGTTTCAGATTGAAGTCTATTGTTAAACTGTCATTATTTTGTTTTGACGCCTCAGGTCAATAATAATGTCTATTATATTTCCCATTCTAACTATTAAAGCTCACAGTATTGACAGATGGTTTAATGTTACATAAACCTCTTTAAAGTGTAATGAAATTATTTGATGAAACCTAAACATCTTTACATTTATGTCGTTACATTTGTCCATCAGGGATGGTTTTGAGATGTCTGTGTGACCACATATCAAATGTCTGGAGAGATGTCCAAATGAAAAATCTAAATTATTTTTTCTAATCAGCCGTTTCACTCTATTATGATACATTTTCCATGTGACAATGATAAATTTGATAAGAGTCAAGGATCACACACGCTCGTTAAGGTTTCTATCATCGTGGTAAATGGGAGCTGCTGGTGGACTGATCTTAAATCTGATCAATTCAGAGTTCATGTGACTTCATGGAGGACTCATTTATATCTTATGGAGGAATAAACAGATCACACAACTGCAGCTGAAAATTAATCTGAGCAAGTCAGAAGTTTTTATCTAATGTCGCTTAGAAGAAATGATATTATAATGAAAAAACGTTCTCCTGACGTTGTTTCGACATGCGATGATTTTACATCCGATCACAACGAGCCCTTGAGGTTAATTTTGTTACAGCTGATGGAGACTTCATGATACGATGATGTGAAATTAGTCAAGGTAACAAAGAGGCACAAGAAGAAATTTCAGCAAAAATCCTTTCATGCCTTTTGACAGTATATGTGTATAATAAAATAATTTAGAAATAAGAGAATGTGGAGTGGAAAAAAATCCCCAGAATGCTAGATATCAGGATGTCAGGATCAGTAAATTTGATTTCATCCTGCTTAGAGGTTACACCCTGTGGCTGTGGATGTATAATTATCATCGTCCAAAAGGGTCATGGTTGTCAATACTTTTGATCAAATGATTGTAACATGTTTGTCTCTCTGTTTTTAACTCAGGATGACAATCAAGCTTCTTAGGATTTCCCCATGTTGTAAAAAATATTTGCTACACGGTCACAAGCCAGTCAGCTCTAAAAATACAAATATCACACACACAAGTTCATAACTTCATTTGATTGTTCAAAAATACAATTACTTTGTATCGAAAACATTGTTATTCATTTATATTTTGATGAAATTAACATATCAATGTGAAATTTAAATGACAACATTTTGAATCCTGCATATTGATTGTAAATTAAAGAGATACACTGTGCATTTTATGGCTTTTTAAATGCCGCGTTTCCAAACAGTGTTAGTCCTGAAGAAGCTTTGAGAATTAATCCAACTGTATTTATTTAGATTAGATAGTTTTAGATTAGATAGTAGGGTTAGAGGCACGTATAAACAATGATCCCTACATATCCGTTCTTCTGAAATATATTTTTGGGGAGATTATGGGCTCAAGGAGAGACAGTAGTGGCATTTTACTGTTGAGGTTAGACTGTAGGCATAACTGATGACAGCATATAACAAGCACCAAATACTCAGCACTAAAGGCAGGTGGCAGATGATGCACAGAGGAAAGCAAATACCCATTTGTGTTTGTTGCATCAGTGAACATTGTCCATCACCTGTAAGTCGGGCCAGTTGTAAGCTTGTAATGTAACCAGGGGCAGCAAGAGTGCAAAAAGCTCCATCTTTAAATGGCACTAATGCAGACTCGGCTGGATTCCAAAAACATTTACATTTTTTTTTTTAAATATTCCCAGACAAGACCTTGTTACATAAAATAACGTATAGGTTATTGTTTCTGCACAAAGGCAACTGAAGCTGAGGACAGAGAAAACGATGCTTCCCCTCTATTTGTCTTTGACAATGTCTGGATGGATTACGCCCAGAAACCATGAGTTATTCAATTTCCACCTGAAAAAGCTTCACTCTCATTCATCATATTATGAGCGTATCTGCTCGATTGGATATAATTCACACCTCGACGGAAGCTTACACCTGCTTGAGGGATTTAGGGCTGAGGCCTTTAATAAATGTTTAAACCTGTCAGACAAATGAGATAAGTGCATTCATGACCTGTTCTTCCTGTTCGCCGCCTTAATTCCATCTGAGGGGATCCCTCACCGTACCTGCAGAAAGTGGGATATCCTGCATCACTCAGTGATGCTCCAAAAGGGGCCCTTTGGCCCAGCAGGGAGCCAATTCACTGTCAAAAGCAATTAGAAATATATTTGATGAAGGTCAGAGCGCCACGCACAGTGACAGCAGTGACGGTATTTGGAGAGCAGGAGGAGAGGAGAGTGGTAGATTTTTCCCTCATCATCCATTATAAAAGCCTCCTCTGGAGAGTGTGTGTGTGTGTGTGTGTGTGTGTGTGTGTGTGTGTGTGTGTGTGTGTGTGTGTGTGTGTGTGTGTGTGTGTGTGTGTGTGTGTGTGTGTGTAGACAGAGAGGGAGGGGTAAGGGCCACGAGTGGGGCCTTGCCAAAAAAAGACAGTAAGCGGATGCTAACTTCCCACTGAGAGAATTTCTCCAGGTCGAATGCAAAATGTTCCCGACTAATCATCCGCGCCGCAGTAACGCCAGCTGCGGCCCGTGCTAGGATTATCATTCTCATAGACCTCTTACCGAGCTTTTAGCTAAATGAAAAATCTGCTCCATAGCCTAGGGAGAAGGCAGCGTGCAGATAAGAAGGAAGAGTGTTTACCGAGAGGCAGCGCTGGTGAAAAACAGAACAGGTTTTTTCCTTTCCTCTGTAATGTTAAAATGGTAGGGGAAAAAATCATTAGGCTGGCAAGGAGGGAGTAAAAAAACAGCAAAGGAAGATAAAATAAACTGCAGAGGAGAGAAGATCAATGTATTTACACGATTCATTTGTGACAAAGTTCTTCTGGGCTCATTAATTTAATGTTTCTGCCTACCTTCTGTCCTGAGGGCAACATGCAATTTGTTATTCTATTGTTCTCCATGCTTTTTCTCTACTAATATTTTCCACTACAAAGCTGACTTATAATCCTGAATCTCAAACAACGGCAGAGGATAATCAGATCACCGTCTTCATCAACTGGGCGCCAGAACGGCCGCCACCTTTGGGCTTGATCAAATGAAATAATCAGTTTTATAGGGAGGCAGAGGTCAGCCACGAGGGTAGCAATCTTACGGGGCTCTTTGCCCTCCCCCAGACACAAACACACACACACAACTAACCTTAGGGTAATGGATCTCTATTAGCGCTCTATTACCGACATCTGTAACAACGGAGCAGCGCGCCAAACATTGCTAACAAGGGCAATGTATTTGGAAGTCACTAGCCTGCTCCCTCTGGACACTGCCTCTCATTACAAAGCTATCAGGACCATTCTGTTTGCCCGGACACCGCGGTGGGGGAGGAGGGGTGAGGATGCTGAAATAACAATTAAAGGCATCTGCGGTGGTCCCACCGCAGAGCTGTTAGGGGTTTTGGGGGAGTCCCTGGGGTGCCCTAGAGGTCTGGTTGCTCTTGACCCTCCTCCTCTGATCTGAAAGAGACAATGCCTGAGCAGGAGGTTAGTTTATTATTACAAGACCTAATTCACGCTTGACTCTGAGGTTTGGACGCGAGTGGGAAAGTGCATTAATGATTTAGAGGCCAAGGGATTTGTATAAATATTACTAAGGAATGCCACTGAAGTCCCCCTCCTTGATTTCTCATGCTCTGCTCCAGCCTTAAATAAATAAATGTCTTAAAGGAGACCAAACCAATTCTGCTTTGGAAAAATAAGGCGCCTTTCTGTGAACTAGTTCAAAGTGATAACTGATATAGCTCAGTGTAGACGCATTAGATACACTCTCTGTCAGTGATATTCTGAGATCGACACGGGTCTTTTTTTGAACCGGATGATCGGGGTGACAAGAGCCCTGATATTAAAGACAAAGCCCGAGGGTAAAAGACGGGTCCTATCTTAGAAATGAAAGGATGCAATCACGTCCTGCCGCTGAGGATGGGAGCTGAAGGTGCAGCTCTAAAGCTCCATACAGTAAGAAGAACAAGTCGTGCATTAAAACTGCACAGCCCTGCTGACACTGTCGGTCACAACGTGTTTAGATAAACACACAGAAAGGACGGATTTAGCATAAGTCCATCACAGTTGTGCTCTCTGCCTGATGCTGACCGTATGTAGACTGTCAGACAAATACCCCCAGCATGATGAGGCTTTATCCAATTGGCATTGGAGCCAAACTTGTAAACTAATCTGTGCATTAGCCCAGCTGGCACTGTGCGCCCAAACGCTCCTGAGGAACCTGGAGTTTGGAGCTGTTTGTCGCCTGCCAGCGATAAGAGCCTGTGCAAGCCTGCTGAAAAAGTGGGCTTAGTTCCTTTTCTTTTCAACGGGAATCACTTGAGCCCATTTATCACTCTACCTGTCTCTGAGACCTATTGAAGATTAAGGTCAGGGGGAAAAAAAGGCTCCTCTCTCTCTGTGCTTTGGATACTTTTAAAATTCATAAGTCAAGAGGCTTAGGCTTTCTCAGCGCAAGTCTTCATAACAATGAGAATTCTAATATTTTATGTAAGAATAGCTGACAGGAGATTTTTCTCTTGCTCTATTTTGCTCTATCAAAGTATAAATACACTTGCGGTTTGACAAGAGGAGAGACGAGCACGCTCATTTCTGACTGTAGTTGATGGACACAAATCCAACCCAATCACATCACATGCATATTCCAAAGATGGAGAAAAAGAGGTGCGTTCTCTCACATCTGTACTCGCACATCTTCCAAATTAAAACCTTTTCAATATGCGTCCAGATTCCCCGTCTGCCTGTTTCTAAGACTTGCATCTCTTCTTTTTGCATCTGTTGTGCCAACTTGCACAATCTTTGAGGTCTAACTTAGAGTACGGCAGCTGCCATGTCCTCTGCTGTTGTTCCTCGTGCTTTTTAAACTGCTGAATTCATTATAGTTGAGCAGCTTAAGCTCACAGTACAGATGCAGTGGTAAGTGGAGGCTGATGCCAACTTTCCTCCTTATTATGGCCTGTCACTGAAGTTAACAGTGACAATGAAATGACGTCAAAACACAATGCTGACTGAATGCTAAAACATCAGCGTTTCAATCGGTTCCTTTTGTCCTATGAGATAAAATATTCAGAATATTGTCTGGGTATTGGAGATTTGGATGCTCTGTTATTAAGGACTGAAGTAGGGTTACAGATGATTTTTTGGTCACATGTGACAGAAATGACAACTCCTTGAATGGTATAATTATGATGTTTCCAGTTAAAAGCAGTGGATAGTAGTAACCTTAATGTATATTTCTAGAATACTTACGCATTCAGTCAATTCACTCTTCTATTTTCCTGCTTGTTACAGCAACCATTTTCTTTTTTTATATATGCTTTACTTCCTTGTAACCTTAATTCGCAGTTGTGTGTATAATGTGCGGCATGTGGCACTGACCTGACCTTCCTGCATCTCCTCAACTTGGCTTGGCCAACATGAAACGCATAAAGCCAGGATGTACTAACTAAACAAGGTGGGGCCTTGCTTTTTTTGTGATCCTGGACTTCTGTAGGCTGCTTTTAGCTAAACAACCCACAGAAGTTGTCATGGTCGGTTTTCTGCTATATGATTAAGAAAAAGATGTTGATCTCGTATGTAAACTATCTAAAGTATGGGTCTGTCATTAAAAGAACCAACAAGATACAAATTATAACACAAAAAGCAAGAGGAAAGGATAAAAAGAGCAAGCAGAACATTAACTATCAGGAAAAAGGGGGCCTTAGCTTGTGCGCCCACACACTGGTCCTGTTAATAATCTATACTGCAGTCCATTTCTATAATGCAGAGTAAATCCCAAAGCAGTTCAGCGGTGCAGTTAGACTACAAGTAAAAGCAAATGCCTTGCAGTCTTGGCTGCTCGCCACCAGCTGGTGCTCCAGTCAGCTGTAGGTAAAGAAAAGAGGGAAAAAGAAATGTTTTACATATTCTCAAAGCCAAGGGATTGGTTTTGGACCGTTGTCAAATTCCTCCGAAAATTCGGGGAATCTCTGAGTGCTTCTCACAACTTGGATGGTAGTGGATGTCTGCCACGGGGTCAGAGACAGCTTGGAGTGCAGAGCAGCATTACTGTACTGTGGTTCGGTTGCACATTAAAAGGGTTGGTACAGTAGCTGTGCTGCGAGTTATGAAGGTATTATTGTGGTGTTTTACATCATAGATACCTCCAGACATGTAAATAGGCTTGACTGCAGGTGTTTTGGGGGTCTTTATGGGTCAAAACCATCTATTTAAGAGCCTGCATAAACATCAACTTTTTGGTTTAACAGTTACTATGTGTATTTCTTTCTAAAATATTTTTAAAAAACAGTTTTTATAAATAATCTGATTCAAACAACAGAGCTAAAGTGAGTGACACATACTAAATACAATGCATCTCTCCTGGGAGACTGAAAAGCAGTGGGAATATGTTTAAGTTAAAGGCCTGGGGCGCATATTGAGCCACGGGGCACAGAGTATCCCCTTTAGAAAACCACGTCGAGACCCTCCATCCCTCTTACTGTATTTGGGTCATTGTATTTGTGTGAGGGATTCAGGGGCAGTGGGAAATGGGAAAGGGGGGTTGGAGGCTCAGCACGACTCACCAATAAATATGCCAAGCTGCTTTCTTCCTTTTTTTTAAGGGAGAAAAGAGAGATTTACATGAGCAATATAATATTCTTGTGTGTAAGTGATATTTGGGCCAGCTGTGGATGAAAATGCCTTTGAGATGAATTGAATAATGAGCTGCCCCCTATTGAAGCTAAATAAGAAAATTGAAAGCACAAATGTGGAAATTAATTTCTTGTCTGGCATTTTCAGCTAAGAGTGGGTGGAACAGAGATTCACTGTTAAGCAATTTGTCTAATTGAATTTTGTTTTTCTTAAAGCTCATTTTAAAGTCAGGGCAGCAGAGGCGCCGGCACAAGGAAAACTTTTTTCTTTCTTAGACTTATTTCACTTATAAATGCTTCTCAATTTGAATTCCTCCCTGTTGGAGCCATACAGTAACCCTCTGACCACAGGCAGAAGTTGATATTGTGCTCCAGTACACCTGGGTGCACACTTGGCAAGGACACTAACACCAAGGAGCTTGTGTCAATCCCTGCAGTCCTTTACGTGAACATTTCATCCAGAAAAAATTCCACTTTCATGTCTAATGATGTCTATTGAGGCAGCTGGGGTTGTAATTTTCTCACAGCGCTGAACATCGTTTCTGTTCTCAATCTTCTAACCCCAGCTTCAGTATCTTCTCCAGTGCAGTGTGTAGGTAAAGGGGCCAGCCTCGTCTCATTTTCGACATATAATGTGCTAATGTATGAATGCCACTTCAATTAGCGCAATCACTTCATGTTCCAAATGGAAACGCTCGCCGGCAAATGACAGCCTAATCTCATCCACACTGGATTTTCCCTCCTGCCTTAGGAAAAAGGGGGAGAAAAGTTCATTTGAGTACAGTAGTTAACAATACCTTCTCATCACCTTGAGGCCATATTTAAATCCGCCATTGAAAAGTAAACCCTCTTTTTTTTCCATTTTCACCCTGTCTTTCTCCCTTTCTTTTTCTCCCCCCAATCAAAATGAAACAACCTAGGCCCCGGCTAATTAAGTGTGTGAATATCTGGACCCTAATTAACATATTTGTGAGACAGGCAGACGCAGGGAGGGCCTAGCTGCAGCTCTCCTGTTTGCTCACAGCTTGAGCAGCATCGCTCTGTCCTCAGTTAAAAAGGAAGCCGAGGCGCTTTCAGGCTCCAGGTCTGCACAGGCCCCTCCAAACAGGGGGAGAAAACACCAGTAATTGGATGACCGTCTTATTATCCCTTTGTTGGTTGCAATTCCCTGATTAGCATTTTGGAATATTTTAAATTATAATCCAGGAATTAGGGGGTTTTACTGTTTTTTTTCTCTCTAACCTCCCCCCCTCTCCAATTAGCCTTGACGCTAAGCAGAAGGATGAGTCCAATGAGATTTTTACACATATATCCAGGTACAAATTCATGTCATATGTTGTATAGAGGTGTATTAAACAGGATAACTACATAATTACAGTAAAACACTTGACAGTTTTGGAGCTTGTGGAGTTACAGCATGTTTACTTCATGTGCCTCCACCTCTTCCACATCTACAAAAAGAGATCGATAACAGTGTGTCACACAATAAGAAGGGTGTTTATAACAGCCACACATCCTCTCTTCCATTAAATATTTTAATTTAAATTGTGCATTTCACAAAGTCTCCATTGTTGTGGATGTCTGTGATTATTTCAACTGATTTTTCTTTTTTTTTCTTGACACTTCCTGTTTATTTAGGTGACTGGGAAGCTCTGAAATCTTTTCTTTTGATTGTTTCAGTGAGCTCAGGCATTGTGGATGCATGGCCAAAGTTTGAGACTAGGTTAACTAGATGAATGGTATGTATGCATGTGTGTATTCCTGTTTGGCTCATGTTGATGTAAATACGAATCTATTTGACTAAAGGCAGAGCTTCTGCACAGTCTGTGTATTTCTGTGTGCATGTCCAAATGTAAGAAAGAAAACTGTGTGTGTTCAGTGCACGCGTTGTTGTGGGGAACAGGGCAGCGGCCCATGTCGTCCCAGGCCTCCTTCAGTTAATTGGAAACATAGATTGTTGAGTCAGCGTCAGGACTCCAATCAGAGACCTGTCTCTGAAACTAAGGGGTCTTTATTGAAGTAAATTTAAATCAAAGGCGACCCTGTTTGTGAAGATCATTTAAAGGAAATTGTGCATGTTGTGAAGGACACATTAGTCAGTTCAAAGGGTGGAGTTGAGTCCTTTAAGTATATTATACAGCCAGGCAATCAGCTCAGGAAATAATCCCACAATTGGAAAGAAGAAACAGTGTCTAAAAATAGCCTCCATGGACAAAAAGTACAAGAAATTAGTTTTTCCACCAGTAATGGATTAGTAGCCCAAGCACAATGCCTCGCTCATGTCAACATGTTTTCTACTGGAGCTGCAGATTCGTCTTATTCAGAAGCATTTTAGAAGAAATATCTTCTTCGCTGTTGACAGTTGCCGTGTTTTGCTTGAATTATGGCTACACTGCCCCTACGATTGGTGGTTGCACTGCTATGTCATCCTTTTAATCTGTAAACTTTGAGAAAACGTCAACAAATAAGGACAAAGTGAAAGCAGAGTGGATCTTAACATTGAGCATGAATGAGCCTCATGACTCATCACCACAAGCATGACCATGATCTCATGTATTGTTTGATTGAAGAAATGTTATGTTACATATGTATAACATATTTCTAGGGCCTTTTGAGGGTCTTACTATCACAGTTTGACAGGAAAAGCAGGGGAGAGTGACTGTTTTGTGTTTCAGAAACAACACAAGGAACAGTGGGCAGTCAGTCCCTTTGATATTTCACAATCTGAAAACTTTCTCTGCTACTATAAAATGCCTGGAGAAACCGTTCATCCCACCTATTCACTGAACTCTGCACCAGCATAAGTGTAAACCTTTTAGAACGTATTGCAAACAACAAGGGCACATGATCCTCACATGGCGCTTACAGTACCACGTGTGATTTGTTACATTCACCTCATACAAGAACATGTCATCCTTTTATGCCGAGACACCTCGTGACAATACCATTCACGCCGCTTTGAGTCGTCTGCTGTCTTTTGTCCCGATCTCAATGCCAAATTGCATTTGTTCCAAGTGTCACGTTAATGTATGAAAAGTTTAAGATGTCACTGGCTTAATCTGACAGCAGAGGTTTTAGTTAAAGCAAACGTGTCATATTGTACTTCTATTAGCAGGTCGCCATTGCACTATTAGTGACATCCCCAAGTCACTGGTGTGTCACCTTAATTTAAAGTTAAGCACTGTGACAGTTTAATATGCCAGGGAGATGAAAGCTCCCTCTGTTTCAGCGCCACGTCAAACCTTTTTCAAACGGGCGATAAATAGGGCTTATTGTTTCAGCAATTGAGAGGAACTGTCTGTCTAATGTGCCTTTATTCCAACCCCCCTCTTCTATCTTCTTCCACCTCCTCTCTCTCTCTCTCTCATGGAGATTTTGTTTTCAAGCTCGAGCGACACTACCTAGAGGTTGAAGATTATGCTTTGAACACAGGCTGAGTGTCTGTCAGCCAAGGGTCGGGCTGAGCTAAGTTGGGGGACAAGAGAGGGGGAGAGTCGAACGCTGAAACCAGAAGAAAAATAACAGCGTTGTCTCTAAGCCTTTTCTGTCTTTCCTTCTCCAACCATCAAACCACAACCGTAATCCACCCCCCTGAACTTTGACTGAATTTACAGAGGACAATGGCCAGTCATGGTGGCAAATACAGATCAGTCCTTCAAACTGGGAGAGTTACTTCACTGATATGACATTAACCCGGATTGATTATTCAGCTGCTTGTTCTGCACAAAAAAGGAGCTTTGGGCAAAGAAAGATGGAGCCTCGCCTTGCTATGGTCCTGCACCTCTCTGAAGGCCACTTCCTTCCCTGTGATTACTGAACCATGTATACAAATTGGCGTCAATAATGTCAGCAGTGGCAAAGGACAACCTTGGCTTGTTGGAACATAAAAAGAGGGCCCTTCGCAGTGGGTGTCCTCTGACACGTCATTAGTGACTGGTGAGGTGGAAGTGACACAGGTTGCTCGCTCAAATGAAACCACCTCCTATTAAATGAAAGCATAGACAAGACCATCCTTAAGACTTCTGTCCTCAGGCTACAGGTGGGCAATTTTGATGGCTACACAAAAAGGAGTCTGGGGGATCCTGGCATCAAGATAAGGAGGACTATTAGACCAGAGAAGGGTGGTGGGCAGCGAGGAGAGGGAGGTTTCACCGCATCAGGCGAGTCGGTTTGTTTTTCCACACTCCCTCCTTCCCTTCCTCCACAATCTTTTATGCGGGGTGGAGGAAAAACGAGGTGCCGTGAAGCTTGAAAGAGTGCCTGACATCTGAAGTCTTCTGATAGCTCCCCGCGATGCTCGGGAAAAAATTAACTCTGACGCCCAGATCAAGCCTCAGGAGCTTAATTACATCAAAGAGAAAAGGATCCTTGTTATATTCAATCCAAACAAAAAAAGGAAAAAATGATCAGTAGTTTTCAAGGCTTTGTTTGACATTGAGAAGACGTGAATGTAAAAATAAGAGGACAAAGTGTGGGTATGTGTGTTTGGAGGGCAGAGGAAGTTTGCCATGCAGTGAAGAAGAGTGTGGATTATCAAAAGACGAGAAGACATTTGAGGGTGGCACGTCTAGAAAGCAGGTTTGTAAATGATGCCACTGCAAGGACGTGTCAAGTTGAAACCTAAGTTATCAAATGTCCGGAGAAGACAATGCAGCATATATGGCTCCAAAAAAAGGTAGCTTCACAGGGGCCTTCCCCCCTCCCCCCCGGCCATCCTATTGACAAGGATGACAACGGTCCCACGACGCACCATTATCCTTGACCGTCAAGCCGACATCAAATGGGCAGGGAGCTGTCCCTGTCAAGGGAAGAGAAAGAAAGGCCTCTCAAAGAGTATGGAGCTGCAGAGAGATGTGGTGAAGAGACAGAGAGAGTGAGAGATGAGCTTATTACATACGCATCTCTCCACCTTGCTTCTTAGTCAGTGTATAAATACGGGAAAGATAGGCGAGAGACACGATCAAGAATCAGACATACAGACATGAATCCAACGACTTGTTTTCCCATCAAACGAGCGATGTTCTGCATATGTTTACATAAACCTTTACTTTGAAATGGAAGAAGGAGAAAAGAAAAAAACCAGGGTGGGTTGTGATGGGTGGGGATCTTTGAGGGGAGATAAAATAAACTGCTTCTCTGCTACGCACATCATCTCATCTTTGCGGTGTTAAAAGCAAAATGATAAACAAGGGCTCTCTTTCAAGGGGTCCTGTCACAATTTCAGGGCGTAGAAGCTTCTCACTTTCATCAGCGGAGGACTCGCACATGAGTAAACTCTCACTTAGCTACCACGCAACTTTCATTGTTCATGTGCAGCGCATAATCGTGCAGCGATTTATCTTAAATCAAAAAGGTCTCATTGGCTCCAGGCATGCACTTCATAGCCGTGACCAATCACCTTTCCAAATATTTGCGCTGGTTTGGAAAAGCAAGAAATTGAGGCTTCTTGTGGAAAATGAGTCTCTGTGCTCCTTCAGAGAGAGATGAAAAGTGAGAGGCTTATATGAGCGTGATGATGTGTGTTTTGGAGAAGGACCTGAGGCTGCTGTAGCATGTCTAGAAAGGAGAGATATCGTAAAACCTTAATTTAGTTAATTTGGTGCATGAATTAAGTGATTCCAACAATCAATCATCACACAACACTTTCATAATTGTTCTGTGAAGGATATTTCCATCTTATTATGACGTATTATCCATCTAGAATACTTTTACTCTTCTTAAGATGATATAAATCCTTGAATATGTACTGAACTTCATTGCATGAAGGGGCTACAGGTTAGGTGTCTTTCAGGATGACATAAGTTGTGAAAGTATATAATTATACAGAACTCGTGATGTTTTAATTATTTTTCAAATTCTGTTTTCCCAACCTCCAAGTTCTGTACTTGTATGTCTAAGAGTAACTTATATGCAGCATAATCTCTGTATGCATTGGGTTCAGTGGGATTTGTTTATCAGGAAAAGATCATCTGGCATGACTCAAAATCTGACAAGTATGGACAAAAAATGCAGCTTTTAACTGCTGGGCACAAACTAGAGACAGATTTGGCTTCAAATGCAATCTGAAAAGTCTCCAAAACATTTATTAAGACTGCCAGATTCTGAGTATTAATTAAGTTTTTTTTCTAAATTTGGCCCAGGGTTGAAGCAACTGAAGCCCTCTGCTGCCAATCTGTACATGGAGGCTAAAACCCCAGGTTCAGTCAAAATCACAGTTTAAACAATGCAGCATAGATGATGATGATGATGCAGCTCAGGACATTTTAATGAGGGAGATATTTCAATTAGCGTGAATGTGTCACCTAAATGTGTGGATCATTCATAATAATACATGGTCAATATTACCGAATGAAGGTAAGACAACAGACAGTCAAAAATAACTAAATAAAATAAAAGGGCAATCACATACTGTAGCACAGTCAGCTGTTTCATTAAATACAAAAGAATCAACTCTGGTCTGAGACGAATGAGTCTCATTTTTGGGCATAAGCTACCTGTACCAGATTCTGAGATTCAGCCAGCACTAACAACCTTGTTGGCATTCAGCTCTCAAAGATTCATGAGTAGGCCAGTCAGACAGGCCCGTCTAATCATGAAGAAAACACCACAGGCCATCAGCCCGGCTCGCTTCTGCTGCATTCGGTCAGACGCCCATAATAGTGTGCTTAACCTTTGAATGAGACGTGTGAGGCCAACGCCTTTCCACCCAGACGTCTCGTCAGGGTCCCATCTAGCCGACAAGGACTCAGTCAGCGCTTGAACCATCAGTAGCCGGATCAACTCCTGGCCCAGGGGTGAACAGGAACCCCTACTGGGTGTCACACTGGACCCCCTCCTGCAGGCTGGAGCCTTCATCGCTCTTCAAATGAGGGAGGAAAGGAGCAGTGGGACGCAGAAGCCTTTATCGTGACTGTTATGGTCTCATGTTTCTGATCATGAGAACATATTGCAATTAATTATTGCAATAATTGATTATTCCATACCATATCTAACTTTTAGAATCGGATATGGTGATCTTAAAATATAGACATTTAAATACCATGATAAGATAACACCAATGTTTTGAACTTAAAAATACACAGATCAGAGCTGGGGTTGGGTGTTTTTACCTTTTGGTTATATTTTTGGGGAGTCTTAATTCCCAGTTGTAAAAAATCAGTGTGTAAGCTCGCCTGTGCCATTCACGCTTACACTGACAATCTAACAAGTTACCTCGCCTTGTCATTTAGAGCAGCATACGATAACTTGCTTTGTTACTTGAATTAACACCTGCCCAACCTGTGTGATTCATGCATGATGTAAATGTGTTGTGTTCAAGCCTTAATTCTCAGTTGTTAAAATTCAGTGTGCACTTCTCCTGCGCCATTCACGCTAACACTGCCGACAACTTACAATCTGACAAGTTACTCGCCTTGTCATTTAGAGCTGCTTGTGAGAAGTTGCTTGTGTTATTGAATTAACACATGCCCGACCTGTGTGATTCGCACATGATGCAAATGTGTTTCAAACTGCGTTAAACCTTCTTCTGCACATTAAAGCTCTGCTTCCATTTTTGATGAAAACTGAATAAGTCTGTGTCATCAGACGACCTCTCTGTTCACTGGAGTATAATAAACAAACTGCTGGAGGCCAATGGCCACATGTACAGCTGTCTGTGATTGTATTGTTTCATGTCAGGGGTCATAAACTGTACTGTCATCCATAGACCTCACAAGCAAATACATTTTCCTGCCTGCAAGTGTTTAAAAGCTGTTGTTTGTCCTTCAGCAGCCCAGCCCTGACTGAAGAGTGCAGTGTATTGATGAACTTTTCAAAGTGTTCATAATTGGATTGGACGCAGAATAAAGTTTGGATGGTTATTTCTGTTGTGCAAATTCAAGGAACCGGCTGTAGAAAAATGATGTTTATGGCTTCTGAAGAAACATTTGGCAGCCAACGGTCATTAAGAGGAGTCCCGCCAAGTGAAAAGTTGCACTCTTTACGAAAATACACACAAAACCAAGACATAAATACCCTGAGGGGAAATGCTTTCCTGAGCTAACTCCAGCTCTCTATCATAATTTCATTAATTGCTACTGAAGTCTATGATATAGCGAGCAGTGCACCAACTGTGAGGGGAGCGAACATCACTCCTAAGTCGAATGTGCACGGAAAATTATTTTGATTAATAGTATTATATCTTATATTGAGTAAATGCAACCAACAAAAATATGTCAGTGTGATCAAAATAAAACATCTTATTTCTCAAATCACTCATTTGGCTCATCAATACTCAAATGATCGCAAAACTAATTAAATTCAAGAGTTTGAGTTGGATATTATTTTACAGTATCTTCCAAAACTTGTCCATGGTGCTGACTGTTAAAAATCAAGAGCAAAAAGATGGCATTCTTTGTCTTGTGCTGTCATACAGTTCCTGATTTTAATTCTAAATTTGGCTTGTCTTGTAAAACATTAAAAAGAGATGCATCTGACATGTTTGGCATTTCATCGTGCATGGAAAAAGTGTTCTGGAGGCATTCTGTTTTTCCAACAAAAGCAAATGTAATTGTTCCAAATGCTACGAGGACTGATTGCTTTATTCGTAAGGAAACACAGGTAAATCTTCAGGGAGGTCTGTGTGGATGGACGAGTGACGACTGGTTCCCTCAAGTGTTTTCTGTGCCTTAACCTGAATAGAGGCATGAGATCAGAAAACACTCGTACGTTTTGTTTTAGACATGACAAACTGCATATTCATATTGTGCTCTGTTCAATCTGAAGGATTTGTTGGGACTGTATGGGAAAATTCTGAAATGTCAGAAGGTAGCTAACAATTCAGAGCCCTATATAGCCTGATAATACAGTGTGTGTACTCTTCTACTGTACTGAATGTAGCAGAGTTGGCGTGATGAATGCTCGGGGACAGGGAGGATCAAACCAACAAAAGAGGAGAAGACAAAGCAAAGTTTTCATCACAAAACCCCTCAAAATAAAGAAAGAGACGAGCCCTGACACTGGCTCCACACTGTGCCCGTCCAATTTGCTTTGTTCCCAGTTACCTGCCCCTGCCATCAGAAGAGGAGCCATCGGGGGCCATATTAGGGCCATCTTGGCTCCCATGGCCCCCGTTCTCGCCCCAGCCTTTAAAGTCCTGCACTGCAATGTGCATGGCCTTGATGTTTGCCTTGTACCCTACATGCAAAGCTATCATTATCCATGCCTCTTGACAATCACAGACCCTGTCTTTGTTACATCTGCAGCTCTTTGCCTTGGGCTATGACATGACTGTACGGTTGATCTCTCCTCTTTTACATATCGCTCCCTGTGTCTCCCTTTCTTTCTGCTTTTCTGCACTCAGACTGTGTACTATGTTTGAATATCGCTCTGATCTTACAACTTGGAAAATCTTTTACCTCTCAAGCCTGTGTGACACCTCTGTTGCTTTTATGTGTTTGGCAGTTTTCCAGCTAACTCGCACTACAGTCAACAGAAATGTGTCTTGATGTCTGACACACGTTAGCGCTCAGGTTTGCTGTGTGTAGTAGAGGTTTTCACATAATTGTTCAGGGTGTTTCAGACTTAACTCGATAATTCAGTGAAACAGCAAAATAACATGTTTTTTTATCTGTACAATCTAATCAAAGTATTGTAAACTTTGTCCTAAGATGGTAGAGCCTTTGTACCACTCCCTGGACTAATATAAGTCATTGGCTCAGAGGAAGCAAGGAACGATGACATGCATTAAGAGGAAAAAGGTGTATGTTGTTTCCTTCCTGAATAAAGAGAGATAAATAAAGAAATTGAAGGAAAAAACAAACAATCTTAGAACCATCCTAATGTCAAGAAAAATGGAAGTTTTAACACGTTTCCGGGTTGAAATGATGAAAAGACTACAGAAACAGACAAATATGCTCTCATCTATAAGAATTCAGTGTTTCATCTGCAGATGGAACCATCTGGAAGTCTGCTGCATCAGAGGCTCGCTGTGCTCCTGCAGCTTTGTTAGGTTGAAAGATTTCAATTGTATCCTCAAATCAAGCATCCAATTTGCACAACAGACTGAAAATCAGCAGCTCCTGAGAGGAATATAGTTAAAATTAATGCTTCAATGTTTATATTTCAACAATAATACATAGTATTATAATAATAGGCTGCTAAATGCAGAATGATATTTTTGAATAATTTCATTTTAATGACTTGAATTTACAAGAAAGTGAATGCAAAATCAGAACAGAGAGACACTATTATAACTATACTATGATTATCTGCTAGAATAAAACAGCCAATAGTCTATGTTGATGCTCTATCCCATGTTCAAATTAAAACCTACAACCTATACAACAGGTAAGCCTTTATGAAAGCAATAAAAGTTTGGTCTTCAGCATGAACTCCATTTAAAATGATTGATTGACTGGGATTGCAGAAATTACCATTTTGCAAGGATGTTAGTTTGCTGATTATCGCTTCAGAGACTTTGTTTTTCTCTACTTGGAAGTCAGAAGGAGCACTATGTACTACAAAGTTAAGTCCAATCAATATTAGACATGTCCAAAATCTAAGTGTACCCCAGCGTGAAGTCATTTACATTCATATTTCAGTCCAAACTCAAGAACTTTTAATTGGGTTGGCCCAACTGTCTGCCAAAACTAGACTGACCTTCTCTCTCCTCCCCCGCCTGATGCCTGGATGCATTTTGTTTCTTCAAAATTCCTCAAACACGTGATTGCAGTCTGGCTATAAATATTAAAATGATTAATTCTTCTTATATTAGGTACAGTAGGTATAGTGTTGTGCATAAACCTTTTCTTTTTTTTTTTACTCTTAACAAGTAAACTGTCTATCCTCCACCTCCCACCCCAAAGGGTCAAAGAGAAACACCACTTAGGAAGTCAACAGCTCTCTTCTTGTTGATCACAGGAGGTAGCAGTTGGCTGGGTTTCACAAGCCCACCACTGATGTTCAGACGAAGGACCTGCAGCTCACCACAGACTGCAGTACAGTCAAAAAGACTTCACTGCTCTGTTCTCACCAAGGAGGGTTTGATGGGCAAAACCAACCTCTGCAGAAGTGGATGATCAACCAAGATACAGTATATAAGATCATCTTTTCCTCTGTCCAGATTAACTTTCATGAGAAATCTTAAAAACTAGCACAACTTGACCAGGTTCAGAAATTTTAGACATCTGAGGAAAAATAAATAAAAACTTGCAAACAAAATATCAAATAGAGGAGGAGGAGAATTTGTTGATTTTAGGACGTGATCAATCCTACTTTTCAGGCCAATTAAAAGATTAAAGTAATTAAAGTCCTTTTCCTCCTGTTCTAAATTTAATAATCTCAGCAAATCTGTGCTTTGTAACATGAGTTATAAGTAGCAGCATGCTGCAGTAAATCTGGCTATAATCTACAGGACATTTCCAAGTTGAGAAAAAAAAAGATGGCTGATTAGATGAAGGATTGTGATAGCAATTAAATAGATTGTGATGTAATTTTTTTTTGGCCAGATTCACCCAAACAGTAGAGGTTCTAAAGTGCTTGAATAACAGAGCTCAAGATGCTTAACTTTTGGGGGGGATTTTTGGATCAAATGCAATATATTTGCAAAAGCTTCCATTGGAAACAGCCGATTTGTGCATATGGTAATCATTCTGATGAAGAGAGTGAAAGAAATGAGTAAATATGCAGGCAGCAAAATAAAAAAATTATTTGTGTTTCTGATGAGTTAAAGGGCTGCTGCAATGTCACCTTTAGGTTGAAAGTTGCCATGAAGAAAATAAGGTTTTAACTGCAGAACATGCACTTTCACATGTAGAAGAGAGTATTTTTGGCAGGCTACACATCCAAGGCTGCAGACAGAGAAAGACAGAAAAAGGGAACACAGCCGCATGCAAAGTGTGTTGATTAACTTGCATTGTGTTTTAGTGCTGCATCGCTAACAATGTGCACTGCATTCAAATGAAGTGTCGATGCCAGAGAGCCTCCAATTCAACCTCATAGCTCTGAAACGCAATGTGCAATGTCTATTTCAAGACCCCCAGCCCGGGAAATTAATAATGAATGCATCCTGTCCGAATTAATTCTGAGCTAATTAGGTCAGGAAAGTTTGGGAGCAAAAGGTACGGTCCAGGCCACGTGGTCGGATCTCTCAGCGGGCGCCCACTTTCATGTAGAGAGAAAAAGTTGAGCGTCGAACAGAGGGATGGTACGAGCAAGGCCAGTGCCAACAGCACCAACACAGGCACGAAGGGCCAGGGCTGGAGACAAAGATAATAAAACCAAGAAGTGGCAGCTTCAGAAAGCCACTGAAAAAAAGCCACCAGGGGGATGTCAACTGTGGGAAGAGAGCTGTCAGCGTGTTTGTTTGGATTGTGACCACTGAGAAATAATTATTCCCTTTTAATTACAATTTGGAGAAAAGAAATGCAGCGCTCAGGCTTAGGAGGCCGCCTCTGTCTCCAGTCGGGGCAAACAGCGCTGCCCAGGCTGCAGAGCAAAGCGCCGGAGGACCTGCAAAGCAATGTTATCACCTTTTGCACGCTGCCGAGCAAAAGAATAAAGGACTTTGATCCGAGTGCACTTCAGCCAACTTGGGTGGCACTGTGTAGTCTAAAACTCTCTAGCAGGAAGAGTTCAGAGCACTGGGAGAAGGAGGAGGAGGAGGAGGAGAGGGGACAGATGAAGGTGACAGCTATAGAGGTTAACCTCGATTTCAAGTCCCAGCGGGGTTGGTAAATCCCACAAGGTTAGATATCGCTCTGATCTTTCACAACTCACAGATATTGTACCAATAATATGTCCTCAGGATAGAATGACTGAACGAAAATGTTCTGCAAAGGTCCCCCAATATTCACTTCTTCACTCTGTTTTCATTACAGTTAGAACAATGTGCATCACTTCCGATGTATTTTAGGTAATAAAATGGGTCTTGAATAAATTTGAATATCAAGTCCTCCTCACACATGAACATTGGCAGACAGTAGCAGCTCCCCTGATTCAAATGATGCTAACCTGCTTAGTGGAGGCGATCAGTTCAAGTAGTGTGAATCTGCCTGATTGGAAGGGACCAGGTATTTGTTGGACGGTAGCGACTCAGGTCCAGCTGTGATGCATGGCCTGAAAATAACCTCAAACTGTCACATATCTCCTGTTGCTCTCAGGAGACGACAAACAAACAGCTAATCTGTAATTCAGGGAGATTGTTTGTTTGTTTTTTTCACTAGATGGTGTTACCTCGATTCCCCTCATCATCTTCTGCTTTATTCCTGATCACGATTTAATAAAATAAATAGACCTTATGAAGAAGGACTGTTTATTCAGACTCTTTTTGTGTTGAAAGGCTGATGCTTTAACAAACATTTGAAAATAAAAACTATTGGTTAAAGACACAGATGAGTGACTGATGTAGGGCAGATAAGAAAATAACATCTATCAATAATAAGTAGGTAAAAAAAAGGAGTATGTTCATGTCCTTCTGCTGAAAAGGAACCAGATGTGATTTCCTACTAACAGGAGAATATTAGTCAGTTCCTGGGAAACCTCTCCCTTCACTGCTGGCCAAACAACTCCTCTGTTTACTGTTGCACCAAAATGGACGGAAACTGAGGAGTGAGGAGAACATAAAATACAAATTGATCTGATAAAAAGTGCTGACCTTGTATTTACTTTACACTTCTGGATAAATATTCTTTGATATACAAAAGTGTTGATACTCATCTGTACTTTCCTCCCAAGTCAAATGAAGCCTTTGTAAATTAATTTAAACAAGAGCTAACGGAAAACTGTGTGGGAGTGAGTTCCAATGAATGAATCCAGTCTCAATGGAGCGTAGAATAAAAGAAATAAGCAGGAAATGGTTTTAAGAGTTGTCACACGAAAGTCGGGCAGTTCGACCTTTTCTTTTTACTTTCTGGTTATTCAGGCCCAAACCTGCTCACAGGATTTTAATACCACTAGACCTTTCCCCATCCTCTGGGAGCAGAGAGAGTAGAAAGATATAATCCTTTTCCCTGTAGAATATGCCTCCAGGAGAGAAGACTAGCACCGAATCAAATTATTCTCATAAGATGGTATGACCTTAGCTACACTTTATTCAAGGCTTCTTACCTCCACAATTTAACTGCTGTTTTTTTCCCCTCAACAACTTCTTGCTATGCATGAATCACAGGTTAAATGCATTCCTTTCAATGGCTGCGCGCCCCGGCGACAGAAATATAATTATGTTTTACAAGTCGACTCTTATCTGTAGCCTCCTTCATTTCCCCACCGACTCTCGGCGCATTTTGAGGGCTTTTCAGAAGTACTTTACGGTGTGTCAGGTTGCTATTCCTCTGTGTAAATGCACTATTGTATCACTCAAAAGGTCTCCACTCTCCATATCAAGGATGCACAAAAAAAAAAAACATGGTGTAAATAACCTCTATGGTGCACTTTAATGCTTTGTAAGTATAACATACACAGTGTGAACAAAATGCTTCATAATAGAATCTAAGTGGGTTTCTGGCTTTGCTGCACAACAGCTCATGGGTTCAAATGCCAAATAATAATCTCTATGATAATAAGGAACACTAAAAACTGCAGGTTTTTTTGACTTTGTAGAAGTTTGTGCTAACAATTAATAGGATTCAAAATCAAGATACAACTTTCTAATGCAAAACCGTTGGGGGAAAAGTTGGAATATTATTATTCAAAATATAATGATAAGTCCTTTAACAGTACAAGCGTGGTTTTTACTCCTCTATAGTTGTAAGGCAATTCAATGTGCTTAACAGGATAGTAAAAATGTAGCTAGAGTAGTTTAAAACATATGGTGGTCACATTTTCATACCAGGGGTATGATTGGTGCTGCATATATATGTATACCAGTGACTCACATCTTGATTTGTGAGACTAACGTTCCTTTTCAGAGAATAAAAACACTGCGTCACTGCAAGCAGGAGAGTTGTGACTGAGTTAAGACTCCTAATGGAAACAAAAAACTGAGAAGAGTTTATATAAAATCTTCAATAACTGCAACAAAGGCCCAAAAACACCTCCCAGAGACAAAAACTGTGATGACTTAGCTACAATTAGAATAATTACACTCGAATTACCGTCTTCTCTCTATGTGGTAAAAGACATCAGAGGACAGGTGTCTTCAGGTAGAGAAACCCCGACTGTGAGCTCAGCGCTCAGCTTTATCTGCCTGTCTTTGTCTAATCAACTTCTATTGTTAACACTGTTGTGTTCCTCATTAGCTGCCATTGTTAACAAGCACGTTTAATTATGGCTGTTACAAGAACACTGACAGTCCTAAAAACAAAATAATCTTCCTTCAACACATCTTATTAAAAATGGAGGAAGGAAGGAGAGTATGGAGAAGGAAGACAGAAAGGAAAAAAGAAATAACATCTGCTGTGTTAGCCAAGAAGAAATAGAGGAAGAAAGAGAGATGGACAAAAATAGTCCATGTGAAACACTGTGTGGTAAAATACCTGCATGGCGGCTGCCACTGCCGGAGATCACTGGAGAGGGAGGGACCTTCCTGAAATATGAAAAAACACAGGCGTCAGGAGTCGCAAATTACAAAACAAATGATGCCCCAACTCTTACATAACCTTTTCAAAAGGCTCACAAACAAGATGAGGAGAATATCACACAAATAATAGCATTATAGATACATTTAGGAGCACAAATGCTTCATCCTTAATGAAAAAAGAAACAAACCAAGTATTTCTGGCAGTTCACATCAAAGAGTATGCCAAGAGGAAATAACAAATAACAACAGCAATCTCACAGGTTCACTGCACTGTTAGCTTGGGCGATGTGATGGTAGAAATTGGTAGTTTTTGTGATGCATTTCTCATCAGGAGCATTAAAGCTTTGATAATCTTTTGTTTTTAACTGTAATGTTGTTTCATGTGGGGTTTGTTCCAAATGAAAGATGAAAATAAAAAGATGTGATGAGGCACAGTGCAGTTATTTTGAACTGAATTCAGAGGGTGAAATAAAACTGCATATACCATGACTGAAGATTTAAGGTAAGTGAGCGTATTCCCTCTTCCTGCAGGGACAGGAGCAGGACATTGTTTGTTGGGGGGTGCAGGGAGTAGGTGTGAATTATGCAAATAAATGCTCTGACACAAACTTGGACGAGGATTCGGTGAAGGAGGAATTGGCTGAATCGTTCATACGGCGCTGCCCCCCACTCCTTCGTCTTACCTTGAGGCAGGAGCTTATCTTATTTTGCCGCTTTTAAAAGAAGTGTCAGGATTAACATAAGCACCTCCGCCATTGTGCTCCCACTCAAAATAATTTTATCTGCCTATGCTCTCAGGGGAGACAATCGTGGTTTTATCAGGTAAAGGAATACCTCCCTCACCCCCCGATACTGTATGAAATGTGCTTTGGAGGGCTGCCGCCACCACCCCTTTGGTTGCTAGTTTATATTTAGCAAGACACCGCTTCATTTTCCCATCTCCTGAAAGGAGGGAGGATGACACAGAAATGGAGGGGAGGTAAGGTGTTTTCCACATAAATTCCAGCTGGTTGCTACAGAGAAAACGAGACTGCTCATGTGCACCAACATTTTTTGTTTCCACGTATAAAGAAGTTTAAAGTGCTCCCTCTTGGTTTGCCCCTTCGCCCTGTGGAAATTGCCCATTAAGGGGATTTTTCTGTTTCTCTTTTGGCTGCTGAGGTTGACAGGAAACACAACAGGAAATGATATAATGGTTGCAGACTGATGTGCTTCTCCCATACCCAGCTGCTCCTCATATGACCTCTGTGGATGAGAACAGGGGGAATGAGCAGTAACTGTATCCTCTCAGTGTCGTTGGTTTAAGACTTCTATTGTCATTTGTTTGGCTGAGGAAGGGCGTTCTGCTAACTGTGAGCGAGAGTAGGAACGAGTGTGTATTTAAATGAAAGACAATAAGCTTATTACTGTTGGTGCTAATGTCGATTTACCTGCATTGTTGACTCTTTCAATTAAATGCTGAAACAGAGACTAAACCCTAAATACCACAGAAACAAATCTGCTCTTCCCCTTTAAAAAAAAATTATTATTCATTCATTAAATTACATCAGTTCTAATTTACATGTCCTTTTGGTTTGCTGTCAATTAAACCCAAGGCTTCCTACAAAAGTTTGAAATTAAAAGCCTACCAGGAAAAGGTGAGATAATGATCTTTGAGCTGCTGAATGAATGAATGAATGAATGAATGAAAACACATTTAGGTGCGTTAGTTGATACAGGTAAACATGGAGAGAGATAAACACATTCATAAGAAATACTGAGGGCTATTTTGATAAATATAAGAATAAATAAATCGAGTATAAAACAGCCTCCTGCAGGTTAAACATTTTTGTTGAGACAGAGAAGTGTTAATTAAACGTTCATTTTGTTTGGAGGATATGGTGCTGTTGGATTTCATCATTTTACACTGAGAGGTGTTATTAAGGCTTTGAGAAAGGAAGTGAGCGTTAGTTTGTAAAAAGTTTGGATCCTTATGGTGATCTCCTGTTAACATGCTCCAAACTAATACTGGATGTTCTCTGGAAGAGACTATGACAAGATTTGGCCCAATTAAGCCTCTGAGCGCAAATTTAGCAGATGGAGGGGGGCAAAACTTACATATTACACTTTGGCTCAGAGGTTTCTCTCTCATTGCCCCAATCAAGAGATATTTGGATGAGATGGCAAACCGTGGTCCTAATTAGCCTCTACGAAAATATCTCTGCCTCCATCTCTCACATGCAAACACAGGAGAGAATCCACATTATATTTATCATGGTTTAGTAGAAACAGACAACATCAGTGTTCTTTTTGGCATCTGAGAAACTTTCACATGACTTAAGTAACTTTGTTTAGCTGTGGTGTGTTTATGTGTTTCAGTGTCTGAGTATTTAGGAACCGCTGGATTTAATCTTTAATATTCTGGTTTCACCAAGTTTCATCAAAATCAGTCTGGAAGTTTCATAAAAGACGGAAACAATGCAAAAAGCCTCGTAATGTTAAAGAAAGTGGGGGAAAAAACCTGCATCCACATCTTTATCTGGATCCCCTTCAACCTTTAGCCAGTTCACATGCCCAACCCTTCCACCAAGTTTCATAAAAATCCATCATGCCATTTTTATGTAAGATCATGCCAGTAATAAATAATGGTAAAAAAACAAAACATTGCAACCATTGCTGATGAAAATCTAATGTGACTCAGGTGTAACCATGGTGCAACGTCCCAATACACAATAACAATAAATAAAAAGAACATGTCCTCAGTTTCAGCTGTAAAAATGTAAAAACTGATATTTGGATGTTTTACTGAAGAACTCATTTGTTTTGTTTAGAGCGACTCCGGCTGTCAGCGTTTGAAACGTGTCCTCCAGAGGTTCAGCTACACTTACCCCCTCACCATGAGAGCTGTGCATTAATGTCACTCACTCACATACTCTACATGCCTCCAACACACACACACACACACGTTAGCAAACACAAGAAGCTACATTCACACACATTTATTCAAATTATTTACACTCTGCATGCAAACGCATATTTGTTTGTCTTATATGGTTTGTGTGCACATATTTCTACCTATTCACACACATCATATTTACGTCAGATGTTGCCGTGTCAGTCAGCGGATTTATAATCTCCGACACATTTACATAGCATATATTACCCTGCTGTGTTGACGGCCAAGTAAGTACTCAAGCTCATCCCGGCCCCTTTTCATATTTACGGCGTGACTGATTTAAGATGGACTGATTGTGGGGATTTAATTACGGGGGACACAATGGCCACACAATTCTGTTTTCTTCTCCTCCCTTCTTGCGAGGCGCTGACACGCCGCACACTCGGCTGCACACTGCCGAGGAATGTTTTACACTCCAAATGAGCTGTGCTTGCAGAAGAATTTAATTTGATCTGCCGCTGTAATTGTGCTCTCAAAAAAAAAAGAGGGAAAGAAAAAGTGGTGGAGGTGGTGGAGGGGGGGCTTGAAGCATGCTGGGGTGGGAGGGGTCGCAATGCGTGCAACTTTAAAATGTAATATGCACAAAAAGTAAATTAACTCAAGAGGAGAGGCCCTTGTGATGTGTTGACACTTGCACTGGGCTCTCTTAAAGGGAAGACTGGAAGGAGGAGGAGGGAGGATACAGGGAAGGGGGGTTAAGACGAAGAAAAAAGACAGGGGGGGGGGCATGATAAAACACCACAAAGAAAAGCGTTATGAATTTTATTAATGACTTGCAAGACAGTATGCAAAACATCAAAGGTCCACAGGAAAGATTAATGACCCTGTGTGAGACTGTTTAATTACCTCCAGCTAATTAGATTCTTGACCAAATTTTTAATATCTGCATTCGTGCCCGACGCCTAATTGAGATTCCACCATATTTATCAATCTTTCAAAAAGGAAAAAAAAAAACCTTCTTGGTGCTTTTTTAGCCTTTCTCCTGCTGCTCTTGACACTTTGTCGCCATTTAAAGGGCAATTATGAATCTCACCCAGGTTTTTCCAAAAAGTGGAGCCACGAAGGAGGCTTGTGTCCTCACTAGAGGGAGGGGAGGGGTGGTTATCAGCTTGATCTTGGTTTCTAATGAAGTGCATTTGCTAATAAACAGACTTAGTGAGCTCTGTCAACTCTCCTTGTCATGCCATAATTCTCTTATCTGGACCTGAGCTGAGCAGAGAGGAGCTCTCTGAGGAACTCCATCTACGTCTCATTTCGCCTCTTCTTCTATTTTCCTCCTCCAGATAATCCGGCTGCTGTTTACCAGCACATACACAGTTTCATCTAAGTCATTGCTTTTGAACTTCCAGTGCAAATTATCTGTTCTGTGACCCTGTTGTTGTTGTTGTTGCTGCTGCTGCTGCAATAATTGCACTTGGATTATTGCAGGGTTAGGAACCTCTGGGTTCTCAGCTGTGATATCCACCTCGGTGGCAATTTGTTGAGCCTTTTCAACATCTCCAAGTCGTGTGGAAACAGATCAAAATCTTTATAGAGCAGAAATTTCCAACCTGGAGGTCACAAGATATTTACCAGGAAAGGAAATAAGAAAATAGTGACTACCATATGGGATTTGTTTCATAATCTTTTATTTTTTTCTTGTGAATTACAAAATGTCACCTTCTCATGCCTAAATTTATTTTTTTTAAATCAGAAACGGTTGTTTAAGGCATGGGTTTTATTTTGTTCGACTGTTTTGTAAAAGAACTAATTGTTTGAAAAGTCTGAGCTTCATTACAAAATTAATTATCTCTGCTTGGGTACAAAAAACAATCTAAAATTAATTTATCAGAGTGAAGGTTGACATTTTCATTTTCTAGATTTTTTTAAACAGATAAAATTAATAATTTTAGTGTTTCTCTCTGTTTTAACTCCCAGTGCTTTAATTACTTGAGAAGCATTTTGTTAGAGGAGGGGTCACACACTAAGATAAACATTTTGGAAAGACCTCATGTAGCTGAGATTTGTGTGTAGGCCTACTATGGTGCACAATGTTGATGACTGGCAGGGCCATGCACAGCACCATCTGCTGTCCCATCATCTCAATTACAGTAGTAACCCACTTCCAAAACTAACAACATGCACAAACTGCCCTGCAGCACTTTGCTGTGAAATCATATCACTGTGTCAAGTTTCACAGCACTAGTTTAAGAGAGGGTTAAGCCTTAATTAGCATGGATTCGTTATGAAGATGTATCTAAGAAGGCCTCGTTTCCCCTTGATACTTCTCAAACCTTCTTCCTCCATTTCTTTCTTTTCTTTCTCAACATCAGGGTCTACTCAGCACACATTCTTTCCCTCTCTCCACCTCTTCATTCCCATCTGTCTCTCTGTCTCTCTTTAAAGACTGAGATCTAAATAGGAGCAGATCACCTCCCTCGCTGGTGTTTCATTAAAGGCAATTAGAAAGCCGACGCTGCAGCGTCCCATAAGGCTCGACGGGGAGAGGCAAGACACGGGCCGTATTAGCTCGTTGAGATGAAGTATGTATGACAACGCTTTCATCAATGCGCAACAATTCCTCGCCGACATCTCCGAGCCGAGTGTCAGAGGTACCATTCTGACAATTACGACAATTAACACTGTCAAAATAAAGCCATTAGCTTAGCAAGAGGGCAAACCAATACACTTAATTACAGGGGTTTCTGTCAAAATGGATTCCCTTCAGACCACGCACAAAATGGAAAGAAATTAATACGTTGAATGTATGATGGAGGCCGGGCTGAAACAGACAAAATCTGCCATCTTATAGCTTCGAGTTGATGAACCTCTGAGCTGTTAGATGAACACACACACACAAGAAAACGATGTTTGAAATCACCAAACAATCTATCTTCAGTGTTTTCAATAGTTTTCTCCAATAAATATGTTGTGTTGTCATATTGTAATGTCACAAACAGGTCAGTCAGGAAAACTGTGCTGCAAATTGATCAAAATTATTAAAACAACAAAAACCACATTTCATTTCGCTGATGTTTGTGAGGGTCAAAGCTCTAAACAGCTCTTTCTCAGCCCCCTCTATCTCTGCATGTGTGACACATACAGTAGACTTCACTTTGCACCTCAGTGATGGACAAAAGAGGGATCTGCAGCACACAGAGGCTCCAGATTGAGCAGTTTGTTGAAGCAGTACTGAGCTGACAGGTGAACGCCACTGAACCACAAAGTGCTGGGATGCTATAGGAAGTAAGTTAGGGGGAGGGGCTGTGCCAATCTCAGAGAGAAATAGAAAAATACTGTAAAACGATGTGAGATTTGTCACCTTTAAAATATGCAGCACAGCCCATCTGCCTGAGGACGCTTCAGGGGAATCTGCCTGACTTTGACGTGACGATGAGAAAATACAATTACACAATCTCGAGGGAAACCCTGGCCTGTCACATTATATTTACCTTGGGTCAAAGCGAATGTGCACTCGCTTCTATCTCTATCCATCCATCCATCCATCCATCTATCTATTCATCTGTCCAACATCTTCTCTGAGTGGATGAGGTCATTTTTCATGCAAAAACAGGACAACCACGTCTTTAAATGACTGGTTTATCAGTTTAGGGTATGTACCCGTTTTGGTTTTGGCATTTCAGCAGTGGGAATCATGCAAACTGAAAGGGTTTGGGCTCCTTGTGATTCCACTCAAATCTGACCCTTGATTTGCATCATGGGATGGATGTGAGGTGATAGCATTGTTCTGCGATGCTAAAGCCAGCTGAGGTGTTTCAGATCCTGCATGATTCTCAAGTCCATTAAGAGGTAATGATAAAATTGAGAGGTTTGTGCTTTTGTTGACTTTTGTTACGTTCAGGGTGGCTCGTGTTTTTCAGTCTTGACTACATGACTTTAGAATTAATATTTTTTAAAGGCAGGATGAGATTTCCAGATGTTTTCTGAAAACTTGGGCTAATATTTGGTGTTATATTGGACTAAAATAAGTTTAAAAGGAAGTCATTCTGCAATGACACGGAAGAAATTTAAACACAATCAACATAAATCTTACATTTTCTCAAATGAAAACAAATAGCATACTGGCAACTATCAAAAACCATTGTTTCAAGATCCATATTATGAGACATTTTCATGGGATGTTAGACAGTTGTGCAGCCACCAGAGTGGACATCTTTTTAATGACACCCTGCAAGCGATCTCCCTCAGGACTCTAGCATTTAAAATGCATTCCCAATCATCCAACCCATGCCCACAATGAACCCTCATTAACAAACTGAATTCAGCCCAAAAGTCACGGTGGCTTACTGAAGGCTGTGACCCTTAAACAACCTCTGGCAACCAGACGTTTTCCGGATCAAACTGCACTCAGAGGTGGTCAAAAGTTTAGGTCGAAACCCCTCTTCTGTCTGAACCACCACTCACTGACCAAGGCAGGGAGAGAAGCTGTTCCGGGTCAGCGAGGAGTTGTCTCCCATCGCCTCCCTGATCAGTTTTTAATTAACGATCTCAAACAAACAACGTGATAAAAAGTAGGGGAAATAATTGATAATTGATTGGATGTATAAATGCATCTGTGATGAGTAAATAGGATGCATTCAAGCATGTGGGGGGTGCATAGAGAAGTTGGGGTGATGACCACAAGTGTCAACAAGGCCACGCCTTTCATAAAAGACATTTATTACGCTGTTGCTTTACAATATAAAGTCAAATCACTTTGTTAATGCATGTTCCCTGTGAGATCTCATCTGGTTTATGACTCTATAGACTAAAATAAAGTGCATTTCTTTAGCATTTCTTACTAACAGAATATTTGCCAACTTTCCTGATTTTCCTGGTAGGTAACATTTTTAATTGTATACAGTATTTTACATAAAAATGCAAACTTTTCCACCAGAAACCCTTCTCTGGTTTCAAAATTGAAAATGACTGACCACTGACCATTTGTTTTAAGCCCAACTCTTAAAAACTAGATATAAACAAGTTCAGACAATGACATCAGTCAATAGGAAATGTCTGTCTGTTTCTTAGAATTCAAAGTACATATATCATTGCATTTCCTCAATCTTATTTCCTGAGTTATCTAAATCTGAGGGGTTCGTCGCTGCCGCCGCCGGTGATTCTCTCATTTTTGGTTTATATCAAAAAGGAAGCTGATGATTCCCTTCAGATAAGGTTGAGAGCCCTTCGGTTAAAACACCACGCTAATAAATGAATATGTTCTCCATCACACCAACCGCTTATTGTGTTTCACAGGAGCAAAATGCAATTTGTAACATTTCTGTGCCGCACATCGAAAGGAAGTGGGCCGTTCGCGATGACTCACTGCACCAAAAACGCTCTGTTTCCAATCGAAGAAAATCAGATCTGTGCTCTGTTTGTTCATTTCTGTTTACATCTCCATTTGTTTGATAAGGTTGTGAGCAGTGACGGTAAATGGGTGGAGTAGAGGCAAAACCGGTGACATGGTCCTTCTGTCGCGGATAGGCCGTCAGCTTATCAATAAATGACATCATCTGCCCCCCAGATGTCCCTCTGCTGTCACTTTGGTGGCACTCGAAGTAAAAAAAAAAGGGCAAATATGAAGAAATCAAGAAATGTCTATTATTCCCATTAGGGCTGTCTGGATGGATGCCGGAGGGGACAGTTTGACTCAAACTTCATATATCGTAGTGACGGACCAGTCCATCTATTGACAACAAACACAGTGTACTACATGTACAGTCAAAATCGAATAGATGAGGAGAAGTAACTGCATCAGAATAAACTTAATCATAGATTAGTATAGAAAATATTAGATTTCATTAGCATAAATAAAAGTATAAGTTGCCTCCTGGGTATGTCAGGAAACTAGGAAGCATGATTACACCCAAAAATCTGTATCAATCCCAGGTAAACCGTATCGTATTGAAACCAGATCATCAGAGTAAAGAGAACTGTCTAAACTGATTGACTTCAGTCTGCTCTGATCTTTCACTGACAGGAAAACGTCACAAATCTCAATTAACACGTTTGCCATACTTTGCATCACTGCAAACACCTTCAGTGTCGACTACAGTGAGCTTATACGTAGAGCCGGTGCAGCTCCACAACTTCTATTTCTGAGACATGGTGATGACTTACAGGCTAACAGCTCATTAGCTGCTAGCCTGTAAGTTCATGTGTGTGTGACCTCTTTCTAATGCATTTTTGAAAACAGCAGGGGTATATGACTCTGAGCAAATGTGTAGCAGTTCACACAGTAGGAGGTTTCTTTCCTGACTGGTGTGATTTTGACTGAAAGATAAACACTATCCTAGTATGTTGTATTTTTTCCTTCAATTAAATAAATCAAATGCAGTAAACTAATTATGGTTAACGGGTCTAATCAGGAATTTCCTGCAAAAGTTGACGATTTTGTTGCTCTAGCCTATTAATGCTCTAAAAATCAGTCAACTGGGAGAACGCTGGAACAAAACAAGGGAGTGCATCTCTAAATAATGACTTGTAACCTAATGCCTTCATGAAATATAAACAAAAAAAGTTGGTGACTGATGTGAACACTGTAAAACTATGCATCCTGAGCAGCAGGTCTCTGAAATCTATATTTCACTCTCTGTGGTCTCTCCTGGTCATCAATCACTCAGGCTCAGTGAGGTCGGCTTCAAAGGGAGGTCGGCCTCGGCCTGCGTCGGAGTGGCACAGCCGAAACAGTATTGTGTTTTGACAACAATGGAGAGCCATTACAGTGGAGACTGTTATCAGCCAAAGGCCACCAGGGACGGTTCCTGCCTCATTGTGAGATATCAGAGTAGATTGTGTTCAAGAGCGAGTTCAGACTAAACATATTAGGGCGTAAGAAGACACACCTGAGACTTATCTGATGGAACATGGAACCGGCTGCAGGAACGCATCCTGCAAAGGCATTAAAAGGGAAAATTTTTATGTGCGTCACTGTTTTATATACTTTGAGTTTGTCAAAATGTCAAGTGAATTTTTCTTGTGTGTGCATGCAATCACATAAACTCTGATTGGAGGTGTGTGTGCGTTAGACTGAGCACAACATGTGGACCAGAATCCAAGAGTATCTTTCATGAAAAGGCAGTGTGACATCTTTTAATGATAAAGGCGCAGATTAATTGCTTTTGGTGCTTTTACGCATCTTTGTGTGTGTGTGTGTGTGTGTGTTTGGGGGGGTTAGCTGGAGTGAATAATTCAGGGAAAAAGCCGTTTGTTTTCAGGGGGCGAATGCAAAGACACATCTGAAACATATGGGAGGAAATCACATTGAAAGCAGTGAGCAGTAAATTAATGGTAACAGATGCCAACATGTCTGGCTTGTGCTTTTTTCTCCTCCTTGCATGCTTTTGTTTTCTCTGGGAGCTCTTGCATTCTTAATGTCGGAAAACAATTTAGACTTCCTTCTTGCACGTCAAACTCAGAAATATCACCAGAAACAGAAAAATCGGTCCTAACTGGCTAAGGAGATCACCATCATTTAAATGGTTTTAATTCACTATCGTAATAGGTTTTCAGATGACGATGCCATGCCATAAATTATTTGTTACCTTGATGATTCAGGCCTGCTCCACAGATGAGATAAAACAGAACTGTGGTCTCTGTTTCCCCCCCAAGGAGAATATCTTGGCATATTAGAAATATGTAAGCTTCAGTGGTGTGTGTGTGTATATATGTGTGTGTGTGTGTCTGTGTGTAGGGAGGGGTTGGCCTATGTCCAAGCATGAGCTGCAACAAAGACAACCTTGCTCTTAATGGCACATATCTGGAAGATGGAGCAGCCTGATACATGAAAGCGCTGTGATCATTACACTGATAGCAATTATCCTTCAGGAGGTTCTAATGGCAGCCGCCTCTTTTGCGCACGCACACACACACACACACACACACACACACACACACACACACACACACACACACACACACACACACACACACACACACACACACACACACACACACACACACACACACACACACACACACACACACACACACACACACACGGAAGCGGTGACAAGCTTGCAATCAAGGGTGGCGGGCAATTAAGTGCAATACTTTTTGGTGAACCTCTAACGGCGAACAAAGCCTGATGACCGACGAGGAGATTTAATAAAGAAAAGGCGTCGTTTTGCAGAACAAAAGGACGAGAGAGGGACAAAAGATATTAATGCTGTTTATTAATCGACCCTTAATGTGTTGCAGTGGACTGAGGGGGAGGCGGGGGGTGGATGAAGGGTCTCTGGAGTGGAGCATGGCAGCAGTATGATTGAGTGCAGGGGCCAGTGTGACGGAGGGACAAAAACAACAAGGTAATTAAAGCTTAAAGCGTGCAGTTTACGCTCTGCCATCCGTGACAGCGTAAGGTGTCTTCCATCCAACCCCCACCACCACCCCCTCTCCCCAAATGAAGAATCAGTCAGGTAATTGTCATTGTGCACTGCATGTCATTATTTATTAAATGGGTAATTCATCTTCGTGAAGAAAGCAGAGGAAAGCAGGTAGGGCTGGTTTATTAGTCATAATCCAACGGGCGGCTTTATCAAATCAGAGTTTTACAGGAGGCAAACAGAAAGAAATGATCATCACTATTATCCTCTCTGGAGTGTGTGTGTGGTGATGAAGAGACTGGAAAGTCACCACATGGAGAGAAATCTTTGAGTTAAAGTTTTCCAAGGAATCAGCATCACACACCCCCACCCTCGCCACATACACTCCTTTTCTACAGTGTGTTTCTTTCAAAGTGCGACGGGTTGACAAAAGAGATCGCTCCCCACTGTTTTTCCTTGTGCGGTTACAAAGAGGCGCGTAAAAAGTTACAAGGTTGTCCCCCGTGGGGTTAGATTTCAAACAGCACCTGTCAAAGCAGATGGGGCATTTAAATAAGAGTCTTTAAGAGGTATTTGTTACAGCGGAGCTCAGGAGTACCTGCTGTGCTCGCCGATGCTTTTCACGGCTGTCGTTGCTCTCACAGAATCTGTTTGCTGTGTTTGCAGGGATAAACATCACATTAAAAAAAAAGCACAAGAAACCCACTGAGGACACAAATTACAACGGAGAGGACTGCATTTATGTAAGTGCTGAGGCAAATGAAGCCAATTCTGCTTGTATGTGTATATGATGTGTTTAAATGTTGCTTAAAAAGCTCATTTTGGTAGTACACTTAAGAAAATGTTGATTTTCTTCACCTGAGAGCAACACGCTTGCCTACATATATGTTTGTACAATCGTGTGTGCAATCTTGCAAGAGTGGACACAATGAGCCAACAATAAAATTAACTTTCCAGGAGCTAAAAAAAACAACAGTTTTGTAAGTAGCGTGATGACGAGCACGCTCTTAAATCCTAAAAAATAGTCTCAACGTGCACAGCTTTCACCGCGTTGTCTCCTCTCACCATACATGCCAAACGACATGCTGGTTTGAGGACGCACACCGCAGCGTCATGACGGCGCTCGAGGCCTCAGCCTCAGTGTGAGCTCACACCTGGGAATTCGGACAGCGACTGTGACTAAACATCACCCGGACAGATGTGTCCTCACAGCCAAATGTGTGCTCAAGACAAACAAACACAACCACCTATAAGACTCGTGGCCTCCTCGGAGATGAGCCTTGCCCTGAAAGAGATCTGAACAAACAAATAAACATACCAATCCACATTCGGTCCAAGCTGACAACCTCGAACAATATGGAACCAGCAAATATGTAGTATTTATAATGGATTAATGAAGTAAAAATGTCCTTCTTTACACCCTTATTTGACAAAATTGATGACAAGGGGGGGAGAGGGGAGGAGGTGATGTTGAAGCTGACAGGCCAGGAGTTGCCATGTTTAAGACTGATCCCCTCTTGAGAGGACTAGCCTGTCACTTTGGCAGCCTGCGTATTTCATCACTCTAGCCGGCGTTTTCCTGATGCTCCACCCACCAGAGACCGGGGTCACGTGCTGAAGGTCAGCGCATGATGCTCCCACCCCTCCTTCAGCTACCACCACACCACCAGGCTCGCACCATGACAGGAGCTACACTTCTTTAATACACTGGTGGGTTCAGAGTCTGTCCCTCCTTCTGTCATTTCCATCTCTCTCTGTACGTCCTCCCATCTTCCCATCAGCAAGAAAATAATTAAAAAAGTAGGACGCCCTCTTGTTCTTAACATGCTAAACTTTATTCGGATTGTCAGACACTTAAGAACTGACAAAACGCTTTCTCCGACCCGCCGTCATTCCCTCTGCTGTCAGAGGAGATAATAAATAAAAATGACTCCTGCGTGGGCGGAGGGAGAAGAGATGGACAAAGTGTTTCCAGAAGCCTGCAGGGAAACTCGGGTTAAGACCACAGACCAACGCACACGTTGATGTATACACACATACACTTAGGATGCAGGCAGGCAGCCCCCTGCTCCCAAAAGGCTTATAATGGGAATAGGCAATGTGACAAAGAGTTAAAGGCATGGCAGGCCAGTGTCTCAGATAATAGGACAAGCTGTCCAGAGTTCCCACTTCTTGCTTTGGTGCGGTCAAACAAGGCCTAATGTGGTGACTTTAGAGCCAACTGGGGTTTAAGAGAAGGTTGGGTGAGTAGATAAACTAAATACAGCCTCAACAGACCACGGCTTTGCACTGTGGCATGATGGGAAAACAGACGTTTTACAAAGGGAACAGTGAAAGTCATCCATAACAGAGCAGGAATGGAGTAACTGAAAGGTAAAAACAAGCACAGAAGTAGAAATCACTAATAAATCCAGCAGCATCAACAGAGACACAAACAAGAGAATGCCCTTGCTTTGTGGGGGTTTGTAATACTTTGCGAGTGAAGGACAATTGGTCCTCAGTGTAAAGTAAGCGCTTGGCTTTTAACGGACCTCTGCATGCCAAGTCCTCGGCAGGCGAGGCTGGGGACGCTACCTTCACTGTCATTCAGCCCCATCTCGTCGACTAATCTTCTTGGTGCAATGAAAGAGCTTAACAGCTTTGCAACACTATCCCTCCCCAAATGTCATTATCACAATGTACCGCGCCGACCGACCGTCTCAACCGGCTCCCTGCTTATCGTTTTCTTCATGGGAAGTTGGAGGCAGGCGTCCGCTGACATTCACCGCAGCTCTCGTCCTCCATGTCAGACGGTAGAATGTTTTCCAAAAGTCAGTCCTCTAGTTTTGAGTTTCATGCTTGTGTGTCTAGTTTTGGTGTTTGTTACACACTGAGCGGAGAAACGTGACGTCAGTGATGAAATGAATCAAGAGGCTTGTAATGGAAGAGAGTGATAAGGCAAATGTCCATGTGTTTTTACAAGAAATGGGGTGAGCTCCATGTTTTCAGTCTCACCATAAAAAAGCTTCTTCTAACGGGCCTCGAGTCGTCAAAATCACAGAAAGCCGTCATACACATGGAGTACAGTCCATACGCTGTGTGCATCATGTACGGCGTCTCACATACGTATATTTCAACCAGATGAGGCCTCCTTCTTCCATGACGGGGGCCCGGCGGGGAGCCGCAGATCTCCGAATTGATCTCCGAACTCTCTTTCCCCCCTTTCCTCACTCTTTGTTTACTCTCACACAGAGTTGGTGATGGGTGCACGACCCCTCCTCCTCATCCTCCTCCTCCTCCTCCGCCTACTCACCCAACCACCCGCCACCTCATTACCTCTTCTACCTGATGGGCCCGCTGCTCTTTCCTCCCCCTCTCCCTCTCCACTTTTATTTATATATTTATCTATTTTACCCCGGCTTTGCGGGTTACCGTTTTTAATATCATCGGTGAAACATGATTATTACCTCTTAATGTCGAAATTACGGGGGCATTCTTTTTGTCATCCTCGCTGTTGCATTTTTCCTGCGTAGCACCCCGTGGCAGGAACATCTTTATCTCCCCATGTGCTCCTAGTTTTAAAACCTTTACCCCCGCTGTTTGAAAAATATTTCTCATTTTCCTCCCCCATGGCGTGGAGAAATCCCCATAGGCAAACCATTAGTGATCTTTCTGCCTTTCCCAAACACTTATTACTATCACCCGCACTCCTTGAGCTGCCTCATTGGCTTTTGGTAAATTATGCAAATAAGGTGATGTTCGAACATATAGTTTTTCTGTTTTTCTGCAACTGCGCAAGTTTGCACAGCCTTCCACAGAGCAGCCGCGGCACCATTAAAGTGACTGAGCACGTCAGCAAGATTTATGCATCAGTGACAAATTATAATGCTTTGTCGCTAATTTCCCCGCTGCTTCTTCTTCGCACAGGTTTAGTTATGTGTTTGCCTTTTGGGGAGGCCTTTGGTTGGGAGTTTTAGTGTGTCTTTTTTCTCCCTGCATATCAATGTGTCACTTCACTTCACATCTGCAGAGACAGGAGGCTGCAACCCAAGCGAGTCAACGATGGAGTTTGACTCATTACAGGCGATATAAAATCTATTTTGGAGTTTCACTTTTCTTTAAGAGAATTGTGACTTTGAAGCAGACAGATGGAGATGGAAAGTTTCATCAGAGGGCTGTACATAAGAGGGATCCTGCACTCTAGTGGCACATTTTCATGCAATGTGTAAATGACAATATATTTACACAATAAGAGGGATAACAGCTAATTCTCTTTGTCTGCTCTCATAGAAGACAGGTTGTACGTGGGTTTAGTTTTATGCTCTGTATTTCTGGTACACAATGTACAACAAATGCATCAGTATATGAAATATCCTCTAATCCTACCATATCTCATCATTTCATAGTCAAAATGTGAATTTATGTCATTTAAAAGCCTGAGTGGTTTAAAAAAATGTCCACATTAAGGATAGATGATGACTATCGAAGGGGATCCAGCATTGAAACCCCCTTCACACTGCGTCCCACCTTGCATTGCTTCCTCCTCAGCACTACATAATTGTTTTACATCCACTTTGAGCATGGCTAGCTGAAAAAATGGCCCGTTTCAATGAACAGATTATGGCCTGTGAGCACAAACAAATGACAAATCCCTGTTAACCCTGTGAGACTCCCACTCTACGCCCCCACAAACATACCTCGCCCCGTCAAACGTTTGGCTCCAGTGATGTTATTAAACACAACTTTGTAGATTTACTTCCTTCAAAAGTGCCATTTAACCAGGCGGCAGGCAGGAAGGAGCGCTGCGAGGGGAATTACAGGTTGCCAGCGTTTCGTCTTTGGAGAGAAGTGACAGGGCCGTCATTTTGCCGGCAGGGCCACCTCCCGTGTTGTTGTGACAACCGGTCATTATACATCGCCGAGATGCTCTCAGCTGCAGGTTTCAGCCCAGATGCAAATGGACGCAAATGGGCTCAGATCGCGACCAATCTATTAACATCCATTTCATCAGCTTTCTTCTTTTCACTCTCATCTGTGTTTTTTCTCAGTTTTTTCCCTTAAGGTGGAGAGTCTTTTGATAAGCTTGTAGTTGTTTTGTTTCAGGTTATTTCAGTGGTTAAATATTATGAGGAAGACAGGGTGGAAATAAAGAAAGAGAAAGAGATGCCACTAATTCCTGCACAAGGTAAACAGGTTTCTCATGTGAAATCAGACTGAAAGCACATTTTAATTCTTTGTCAGGTGAAAATATGAGACATTCTGAATCAGACACTGAATGTCTGAACAAACACATTAAAAGCCTTAAGGATAGAAATATGTAGCTTTAATCCTTTTATCAGGTTATGGGTCTCTATTGTTTTACTTCTTCACCTCCTGCTCCATTTCATGTTTTAATTTTTCATATCTTCTGTCTTTTTATTACACCAAACCCATTTTAATGGGTCAAAACATGGTGGAAGATGGTGTTCTTTTCTGTCTGATTTTAATGCAAAAATACAAATATCTGGTGCACATCTTCACCAGCTCTGTTTTAACACACCACTTTTCCCACTCTGATTAAACTCAATGATGCAGTGCAGCTTGCACAACGCTGGTTCAGGTGCCTACATCAGAGTTGAGGCATGCTGTAGATGGATCATCTTTGTCCAAGCTGCTCGTTCTACCTGCTGATTAGTGAGCTGCTTCTCTAAACTGGTTTCCAAACCTTCCATTTCACAGTTTTCCTCCCTTCCCTGCAGATGTGCCGATGATGCTGGGATGCTCTATTCCCTCAGGCTTTTCTTTTTGTTGAAATGAATTGTAATAGTCCTATTCTTACCTAAATGACAAACCAATAAGAACATTAAGGTTTTATTTTATACCGAAAATCTGTTCAAACTATGCCTGGCACCACAGCATGGAGGGTTGTTTTTTTTTAAAGAGAGACAGAAATTACCAAAAGAAATTGTGACGCAAATAAATTACTAAATTACAGAGCTTGTTTTGCAGGAGTGTTATTTATAAATTCAACCAGAATTTGTATTTTACAAAGATTAATGGAGAATGAGACTAAATAAAACCTCACTAAGAGTTCCAAAATTTGCTAAATGTGGAAGGTGCATGGGAAACATTTTCCAGTCACTGTATTTGATTTTTTTAATTTAATAATATAATTTATTTAACATATATATTAGCACAAGCTCACCAAGGTAACTGAATGTGTGAATTGGTTTAATCCACCTTAAAGGATTGGTATATTCTGTAGTTTGAAAGGCTGTTTCATCAACATCTCTCTGTTTAGTCCTCTTTTTCCTTAAAAATAAAAACACTTCCACGGAATCTGGCTTTGTGCTGTAATTTAGCAGGAGAGGGGAAAAAAAGAATTGTTTTTGTTAATGTTTGCTCTCATTCAAAGGGTCAGATTTGATTTGAGTCCCAGTCCATTAGCAGTAAGTAAAAGACCAGTGTTTTGGATAAACAGTAGCAGCAGGGGACTGTTTAATGCAGACAGGAGCTGTCTCTCTTCTGCAGGACTTTTTTGGCTTTAATAGGATAAAATGTGAAAGGTATAATCGGTACATCTGTACAGCGCTCCATAGGTTAGGATAAACAGGTAAAATGCGACTTCTGTTGGATAGAGCTGCAACGATTAGTCAATTAATCGATTAGTTGATCAAAAGGAAAGTAGTCACCAACTGTCTCGATAACAGACTGACATTTTTTCAAGCAAGAAACATTTGATGTTTTTCTTTATCAGTTATAAAATTGAGTGTTTTGGGGTTTTAAACTGATGGTTGGAAAAAAGAAGCTCTGGGAAACTGATTTTCACAAATTTAGACATTTTATAGACAGAGTGATTAAATAATTAATTGTGAAAAGAAAATACTTTGGGCAGCCCTACTGTTAGATGTACTACTTTTTGTTGATTTGTTACATAAAGTTAAAAAATAGATATTCATATTATGTTTTTTGAAAATTATGTTTCTCAAGGCACATACTTTGTATTTTATGAGTTTAAGATAAAAAATATTAAGATGAATTTTCTTTACTTTATGAGGTTAACAATCCCTATTCATCCACAGGTGCCTTCCAGGTGAGACTTATTGGTATATAATTGATCAGATTCTGCTGTCCAATAGGAATAACATGCGTTAACTTTTAAAGTTGTCTGGCCGTTGATATGACGACTCAAACAATCAACCCGTTTTGAGCCATCAGCTGAATTAATCCTCTGCATTAGATGAAACCTGATCCAAAAAAAGGACTTCCGTCAGCCGACCCTCAAGGGTCTTATCCTAAGTCAGCCCAACACGAGAGGCGTGGAATTAAAGAGCACTATTGTGAATTATCTTTTTCATGGCAGGGACGCGCAAGCCGCTTTGAAACACACAGTGAGAAAAATCCCCAGTAAGAAACATTCTCCAAACATGGATAATACCATTTAAGAAATCGTCTCATTGGTGTTGGAGAAGTCCGAGCTTTATCTTAGCACATAACAAGCCGAGTGTTCATAAATTGCAGTTTCAATTGGATAATTGGATCACTTGCTGGAAGATTAATTGTGGCTGCGTGTTATTACACTTCATGCATCATGTGGACTGGACAGCAGCATAAACCTTTTTCAGTGGAGGAGTCCGCACAATATCTATTCCATTTAAATGTTTATTCTTATACTGACAGTTTCATGTCTGAGAGGGAGACGGATAAAGTTGCCATAATGTTTTTGCAGTCTCATGTCAAACTTTGTTTTTCTGTTACAGATTTAAGTTTTTACAGGAACCCACATCTGAAAGGTGAAATTAGTCAAAGCATAACAAACTTCATTATGTGAGTGTCCTTGAAAAGATGAAGACACGTCACTGTAAGAGGAAGAGAGAGCAAATAGGATTTAGGATGTCTGGGCCAGAATTTATACTTCCTTGTTCTGCGATAAAGTGCTCTATAATCTGAAAATAGAGTTTTCTTTCAAATATTACGTTTGAAAGCGGAGGATAGACAGGGGGGGGAGAAAAAGCAGAGCTCAAAGCAGGCCTCATAATCTAATAAATTGATTTGCAATATCCTCTGAAACTGTGAACTGATAAATGTAGCTTCTCATGTCGCCCCGCCTCGTCTCCAGCTCTCTGCTTAATGTGCTTCGGCGCATTGAAAAGACAAAAGGACGGCCCCGCTAGTTTTAAAAACTATTCCAGTCGCCTAATGTAAGCGCTCATCTGGGCCTCGCCAGTGGTCACCCAAGGATTAGGGGCTGCTCTATTTCAAAGCTCGCTTTCTCTCCTCTCTCTCTGTAACCCTCCCTCTTCTTTCTCCATTTCTATTCTTTGACCAAAAGCTAGGATACACCCGAGACAAGGCATTAAACCGCGCCGGCAAGTGGGGGGAAAAAACAGATTATCCTTGGATATAAACTCCCATGTTCTTGGGATTGCTGGACAGCTGTAGCCAAAATGAACAATAAGCAGCTGACTTGGGGTCTGCAGCCAGTGTTGCCTGCACTGACAGATTGTGGTAGAACACCAAATAAGATCCGGTGACTTCACAGGGCCATCACATCACCATACGGCCCTAACATGTACAACATAAAACTAATCTGAGGCCCCGAGGAGACCTCAACTCATTTTTAACTCCTGTATTCCAAGCGAGGGGGGAGATTTACCACCCATGATTCCACTGGGCGTGTGTGGAAGATGCCACCCTATGCTTCCCCCTTGCCAAAACATTACAGCACACAAAAGAGGAGAGAAAAATAACTAAATGTGATTTGCACCCAAATCCTCTCAAGTCCTCAGAGTGTGGCATTAAACATCTCTGTGGAAGACTGGAACGGCTCTCCCAGAGGAATTTCATCTTCTAAGGGCTTATTTATCATCGCCGTCAGCCGCACGGTTATCATTTTGTTTGCTTGCTAGGTGTACCTGAGCCTCAGCCTGCGAGGGATTTTTGGAAATCTGGACCGCCGTCAAAACCGGCAAAAAGAAGAGACTAAGACAGGGAGAGGAGTTGGCACTCCTGCTTGGACCACACAGATCACCAGGGACTCACATGAAAACATTCTCCTCTTCATGTATTTAATAAATGCCACTTGACATTGGGAGAGGCTTTAGCAGTGTCCCCCTGCTTTGGAGGAATGAGGACTTGCTCTGGATTTGGGCAGTTGGCGGGGCCTATCTCCACACTGGCAGGAAGCATCAGGGATTTCATGGCTGTTTGCCCGCCCTGGTGCTTTTCCTCATGCCCCACTAGGGGAGACGGTATTTTTTTCTTCTGCAATCTGAGTTGCCTTCGTTCAACATATTTACATATTTCCCTTTCTGCATGCCTGTGACATCTGGACATGAGGAAAAAGCATTTTAAAATTATAGAATTAACTTTAGAGCTGTAGTTTGAAATTTGTATTATCCTAAAATTTTTAAAAAAATAACTCATTAGCAGCAATGACATTCAGTGTATTGTGGCTTTTCTTGTTCATGGATTTTTAAATTTGTTTTTTTTTTGTTTGTTGTCCTGAGAAAACAACTTATTTCATGACGTCCGCCCAAAAACAAAACAAACAAATATGGCCGATCATATAACCTCCTTAGAAGGATGCAATGAAGCCAAATGCTCACACACAAACGTACATCAGTGTCAGACTTTCTGAAATAAAATGGTGACAGTTCACTTCCTGTTTTACAGAGTTGATTTTACACTGTTGCAAATTTGAGATTCCAAACTAAACACAATGTTCTCAAGAGAAGAGAACGTCATGCACGTCTTTCACTGTGGAGATGTATGTGTTCATGTATACGTGTGTCGCTGAGCAGGATGGGAGCTGAATGACGGTGGGGGCGGGGTTAAGAGGTGCGTTAATGTAGCTGTAGGGTCCCAAACATCTGCACAGCCTCAGAGCATCCAGCTTGCTCGACCAGCCGGCAGCTGTGGCCTCCCCTACGTGGCCTTTGGGCGGTCGTGCATGGTTTTTTTTCCCCTTGTTGTTCTTGTAGCTCCTTGTTTCGCCTTCCGAGTATAACTCTGAGTGTTCCTGTGTGTGTTTTTGTCGGTGAAATGAATAAATAAGTAGGATTCTGCTATGGCTGTGTGTACCACAGGCTGGATGGAAAATCCAAAATAGTCACAAACCTGCATTCTCACATAAAGTACAGCTGGGGTGTGTCAAAGCCCACAGCACCACTAATGTGATGTTTGACTGCCAAACAATACTGAGCCTACACACACACACACACACACAGACACACACACACACACACTCAGGGAATATCAAGTCTCATCTCTCCGAGGAAGGATGATATCATCCATCCTGCTTTTCCACCTTTTCACACATAATTTCCAAACAGCTCAGGACTGTCTCTGAGCAGGGACAGTAACATCTATAATTACAGCAATCAGCCATGTTGACTTCACAACACCCCAACACAAACTACACATCGATTCATACCCTCCACCAGGTCGCACTTCGGCACGGAAGATAGGGACTGTCATGATGGATGGGTGTACGCTTTCCAGGCCGCTGGTCATCATCAGTTTGACACTGAAGAACCCCCATTTCCTGCTTCACACTGACCCCTTCCTGCCCCCATCAGCCCCGGGACGGGTCCAAGCATTCAGTCACATAGGGGGGAGGATGGGTAAGAGGCCTGATCACAGCTCACACAGCAGAGTGCAGCAGATTAATGTGGGTAAACACTTTTCCTGAGGTTACTTAAACGCAGAGTAAATAAGAATAGTTGCAATAATAATACATTTTTATTGGTTGACACAGCAGAGATAAAGTGCTTAGACAAGCTTAATAATAAAATTAATAGCGAGGCGACAGAGGGCAAATGACAGTCTGTACACAGCTCAGGGTCGGTAAACCCTGCAGGATGTCTTTGCATTTGCTTGACATAAGCAAACAAAGCCAGTGTTTAAAACATTTATGAAGAACTTCTCAAACAAAAAGCCCAAAAGGTGTCTGGTAATGTCACTGAATATTCATGACAAGGAGAGAGAAAAATCATCACACACTCAGATTACACTCCAATAATCCGTGGAAGAAAGGTATATGAGAAATCATGGTGGTATTGTAGAAACACATACTTAATGTGTGTTAAAAGATTAAAATGTAACTTGAAGTTTGCAAATATTTCTGTTGGATCAGTTGTTTGGCTGATATTTTCCTCCAGAGATCTCAAAACCACAACACCGGTGTGGCATTTGTTATTAACACCCCTGTTATTACTACAGTGTGAACACTCCTCTCTTATTTGTCTGGTTTTGAGGGCAGACAAGAAAAATACCCGGGGAGAAAAATTCTGATATTCATTTCAATTAGGACAATTCATGCTCGCTGTAATCTATCATAGTCACCGTTCGTTTCCTCTGTAAAATGAAACATGAGCTCTGAACTTCATGTTGTATAATCTTGTGCAGCCTCTGGATGAACCCTGGCCCAAGATAGTAAAATATGGTTGGAAGAGGGTTTTAAAAAAAGAGAAAAAAGTTCATTTAGCATAGTAGTTATGGATCTTATATCTCCTCAGAAGGTACATAGTGATAAAAAAAATCCGACCGCTATAATTTTTACTGGGAACTGCTCTCCTCCATCCTCCCATCCAGCCATCTACTCAGTGCAAGACATGTAATTTGTGTACATGGCCTCTGGTGTTGTTTTAGGCCGCGCTCCAAAGCCACTCGAAAAAGGTATGTGGCTTTGGCGAGGAGAATAAACAGCCACCTCATTTCATTCTCCCACGTCTCCAACGGTCGTCTCTGCTCCTCTCGACCCTGCCAGCTCCCCGATTCCAAAGAAAAGCACACATAAAACACAGCACTTTGGGGAAATCAAGAGGCGATAGAGGGAGGGAAGGGCTGAGTGGCTAAAAAAGGTTACAGCACAGATCCCAGACTACCTAAAACAGACCACATCACTGAAATATTCCTACCCAGACAGAATATCTCAGACTTAAAATGGTTATTTTGCTTTTATTCTGTCGTCTTTATCTATAATGATTCTGCATAAAATTGCACCTCAAGCCAGACTGAAATCACAAAGTGATGCTACACAGCAGACCATCCCGTTCCCACGAGATCCTGCAGATTCTCCCTGTTTATCAGTATTAGTTTTTCAAATCACAGCTTAAATAGTGCCACTCAAACATTAACACATGCAAACTCCATCCAAAACAAACTTCTCTCTATCATCTCATTGGCTGCTGCTAGTAGAAAGCATCACGGAGAAGCTGTAATGGCAAACATTACCATGTAGCATGCAGTTTGCTGAGGTCACTACTACATGTGAGTCTTCAGGCTCACACTTGAATAGACTGAGAGATTGCATCAGTTATGGGAGGGTCTCATTTTCCTCAAACTGCAGGAGTTGACCGCTTCCAGGGAAGTTATTGAGGAAGTCTTTATTATTATACTTGTCATTTATAAAGTGCATTTCCACTACCTTTCAGTCAAAAACAACAATGCACATCAAAATCTATACTAGCTTGCCAGTGACTCAAAAATTTTAATATTAAAGGCAAGTGCAGCTGAAGCAAACAAAAGTGCACTAAAGATGTATTATTTACAAAGATATCATAACTTCTTTCATTAATCTGCTGATAATTGTCATATAAAATCGTTTCAAAGTGACATATTCTTTTTGTGCAAGCAAAAGACAGCAGCACAGAAAAGAGGACATGACTTTGAAAGTGCATATTAAACCAAACTGCAGCTACACCTCTGTCGGCGTCTACAAGCCGATGAGTGAAAGCCTGACAAATCGGCACTGACAGATCCACCTCTACCTGGCCCCTCTCGCTTCCATCAACGTCCACAACGTCTCAGAACTGACAGGTAACGGCCTGCGGTGCTGCAGCGAGGACCAAGATTTCACAGAGAAAATGCCAAACACGATCGCTGTAAACACACAAAGCCCTTCTTCTGTCATAGAGAGGATGTAGAGGTTGCAAAGGGAGGTCGTCCATGTCTCACCTGGTTAAGAGACACTTAAGACGCTTGGCAGGCTCGTTGGAGAGACGTTTGTAAGCTCAGCAGTGAGTGTAGTAGGTGATATAGCCTCCAGGTTGACGCTGACCACAGAGGATGAAGATGAGACAAGGATGGGCCTTTTTACCTCGAACAAGAGGTAATAGAGCAGACCTGAGCCACATAAGGGGGAAATATTAAGGGGAATTTCATCACTTAAATTAAAAATCCGAAAGTGAAATGTCATTTAGAGATATTAGGAATGTTCCTCCTTCACAACTACAAAGAAAAACACTCAATGTTTTATTTGCTTGGCACTTGATTTTCCTCTTAAAGAATAATTTTACAGGCCTGGAAGAACAAATGTAAAATTGTGTTTTCATCTGGTTTCACAAGAGTTTTGTTGCCACATAACGTTATAACGCACCAATAAATCCTCTCACACAGCCTCAGAAAAGCGTCCTGCTCTTTTTAGTCGACAACCATTCTCTCTGGTGCCTGATGTATCGTTGACTATACATCATGTGACAGTGAGTCTATTTGTGTCACAGCAGGTTGGGGAAAATGTCAGAAATGAACATGTCTTCAGCTCCTCCACACATCTGCTGAACAAAAGGGTTCTCTCTGCACAGTACGAGTGTTAATATCGTCAGCTATTCTTTAATTTAGTCTTATCCTGTGTCATACTATTAGTTTTTATCATATTTAACCACATTATCCTGTTTTGTAGTGCAGTTTTAGTCGACTAAAAGTCTGGACATTTTTGCCTTTTCTGAGACGCAAGGTTATTATTAACATTTCAGGCAATCTAGTGGAGACCAAACCAATATTTTTGGTCATTTTCCTCTTAGTTAGTGTTTAATGATGTCGCCATCGTCTCGTCTTAGCCTTTTTTTAACTGCAGCTTAATTTATGGATTACTAGTACATTGTTTATTCATGGCTGTAAAGAAATGTAGATGCAAAAGGGCCCAGGTGAAGGTCCCTCAGAGCCCTCCAAAGTATCCTATGAAGCATTAATACCTTCTTTATCTCTATTTGTAACTGTTAAGTGTAATAAATATGCAGGAATCTGTCTAGATAGTAGATGTGAGAAGCACTTAAATCCCATCTCGTAAGTTGTGTTTCCTCTTTTGAAGCTGCCAGGCACATCGTAAATCAAGCACGCCTCATGCTGCTCAAACATCAGAAACCACACTCAAACACATTTTCCCCTGTGTTCATGATGCAGGAGGAAACAAGGTGTGCAGCCTAATATGAAGAAGCAAAGCAATCATGCACCAGCATATGGAAGGAGACGGAAACACTAAAAGCCTTTTATAAACCTTTAACAGATCCAACTCATTGTTCTCCAGATGCCAGTTAACCGAGCCAATTGAGATTTTAAGCAATTCTGAACAACACGAGATATTTAACACCAGCTTTCCACACAACGCGTCTCTCATTGTTTTTCCTTTGATGGAATTTTCTTCAAAGAACGCCTCTTAACGTTGGCGGATCATCCAGCTCGACCCCCTCGTTTTCAGATTCTTTCAACTCCTCATTTGTGAGGTGCTTTACCTTTAGGAAAAGAAACATCAGGGTTTATTAACGGCAAAGAAGAAACGCAGGAGTATCTCTTAGACTCTCAGAGTATTCCTCTCCCCGGGAGACTAAACAGAACAAGAAATAACATGAGCCGTATGTATTAATGTATGCCGTTTGATGTCTGGCTTGCAGAGTCCTGTAGCACCATTAACAATTTAACTGAAACATCACATTTGTCAAAACTAAATTGTGCATCTAAGACTGGAGGTTGAGCGAAGACGTCTTTCGCAGAGCTGGAGGAGAGCAAAAAGGCCCAATTAGAATTATTTTTTGAACTGGAGCAGAAAAACCAAAGTATGTGTGTTGACGTATGTATGACAGAGAGCGAGAGAGAGAAAGAGAAGGAGCGAAAGACAGAGAGGGAGGCCTGCTACAGACGCTCACATCATACATTAGCTTAGCTCCCTCTAGTGTCTTATTAGAGCACTGACGCATTTTCAAAATTCAACGATACAACCAGAAATTGCACATGAATTTTAATTTATTTAAAATGTGGACATGATTTAGAGAATATTCAGGATGACTTTAATCTAATATTTTAATTATGCTGCTTATACAATTGACTGGATCTAAAGTTACTGAGTGAAAGAGGCCGATTTTATTCAAAAATACTGAATACAATTATTTTAAAGTGTCTAAAAATCAGCAACGTAAGCATTTTGCCGTCTTTTTTTAATCATTTATCACTGGGAATGGTTTTACATAACTCCAGAGAATTCTAAATTTTAATTCAAACTTTATCTACTTTTGCAGGTTATGCATCTGAGAAGGGTGCAAGAAATTTAAGATCTACCCACCATGAAAAATGCAGGTTTTGTGATTCAGTTTTAAATATATTTTTTAAAACCTAAGCCTAAGAAAGATGACACGTTTTCATGGATACATGAGATCAAATATGAATCTATGGTGCAAGACACATCTAAAAAGGACAAAGGCAACATATTGCTTTCTATGTGTTTGCAGCTACAATTAGAAGCCATATTCAGGATTTGTAGAAAAAGTTTCAATTTATTATTAATCAAAGAATAATATGCTGCCAAACGTCTTCTTCAACACAAAATAATTTGTATTACGACTTGGACAAAAAGAAATTAATGCTGTGATACCTAAATCTCAGAGACTCTTATCTCAAACTGTGGATCCATCTAAAAGCTGTCACAACATAATGCTGCTGATACTTTTCAGTCCAGGAAATAATCTTTAATATCAGAATAGTGTCAGAATGAGCTGCCAGCAAACATTAAACAAATCTATTCAGCAGCCTGCAAACAAAAACCCAAAACATAATCATTAACCAATCACGCTCAAAGGCAAAGTAGCACTTGAATGGGAACACAAGCCGTGTTCACTGGGTAATATCTGGCAATTAATCACTTGATTAATATGCTCTTAAACACACAAAGTGACAGTGACAAATTCTGTTCGCACGTTTGCGATCCCGAAAACGATAATTGTCCAATGAAAGTCTCATTTGTCAAACAGAGAGAGAGGCAGAGCCTCCAGTACAGTCCATAATATAACAATTTTTATTTGGAACCCTGTTTGATTTGGTTTTAAAGCAGCTTATGAAGTTGTACCTGTAGGACAAAGGTCAATTCTTATTCTTATTCAGTCCAAACGTGATTGCACAAGAACTGCTTGGTTATTATTGTTGATTTAGAAAAATATAGAAAATATAAGTTCAGCAGAATTATTTTTCTGCAAATCCACATTTGTGTCAGTCTAAATTAAAAGATTAATATATAGTTTAGAGCAAGAAAAAAAATGATAGCCAATCTAACAGGCCCCATAACACAGATGGTGACATCAGATAAAAGTTAAAATCTTTAACAACTCATTTATGAGCTCTGCTGAAGCAAAAGGATTAATTCAAATAAAATTTAATGATATAATAATCACTTGAATCATTTCCAAAAAAAGATTTCTTATATTCTCTAATGGAATCTTCTCAAATATGGGGATTTTTTGCTCATCTCTGCTTTGCATCATTGTTAATTGACTATTTTTGGACAGGTGGGAGAACCAAAAACCTAAGAAGCTAAGAATAATTAAAATATTCTAACACTACATATTGTTTTCATTTTTAACCAACTCACTCATTGCTTAAAATTCTATAAGATGAGACATGTTCATAGTGGTATGAAGTGCACCCATCACCCAGCATATGAGAGCATATTGCCACCATGCTCTACACAAGCCTTCATTGTGATGTGAGCAGATGAAGGGCTGCGGCTCAGGGCTCGGCCAGGCGGCGCAGTGGCCTGGAGAGGAGCGCTGGGAGCTGGGGGTTGCAGCATCCGTGCTCCCCTGGTACTCCCCTAATGAGCTCGACTACTGCTTCCAACATGAACCCTCGCTCCTCCAAACATCACACACTCACAGAAAGAGCAAGCAGAGAGCAGCAGTACGTATAAACACACACTCTGCACAGCTGCAGCATGGTGCTACAACAGTTCACACTCAGAGTGTTACATGTTTAAACATTAGTCCGAGACTAACAAGTCTGCACAGTCATATGAACATAGATGCAAAAATAGTCCCTCCACTCACTCACACACCTCACAGCTGTTGCATAGCCAATATGGAGAAAGATGCAATTTGCATGCATAAATACACTTATATAAGTAACAAATAACAAATAAGTGGCAGATAAACACACAAACCTGCTATGGCTGCAGCATGGACTGTGAGGGACTGTAACTTAAAGAGTATTACACACCTCTGAGAGTATGAAATAATAAAAACATGTGTACATAAATGTGTAGACACTTGGATGGCTAGCCAAAAAATAAGATTATCTTCACATTTAATAGATGTGACCTAAAAGGGACCTGAGGATAGTGAAACCTGGTCCACATGTCCCAAAGGTGATTCAATCGGATCCATAATATGATGCAAACAGACTGAAACATGATGGTGTGAACAAGAGCAATAACACACTTCATTTTTTCCATATTCTCCAACATGCAGACCTGAGAACTGGCTCCAACAAAAATAAAATGGATCCGGCTCGACACCCAGGGTCTCTGTTATTAGAGGACTTCTGAGCATTTCTCCTCTGCAGATCAAATGATTAACTGATGAGTCAACAGAACACTAATCAACCACATCGACATGCATCATGCACCAGTGCAATCTCCAAAAAATGTAGCTAATAAAAGCTAAGCCATACACAGACGATGAGATGTATTTGTAAATTCCTGCATGATATGAGCGTGAATGCATGGTACATGTAAATAAATGGGGTTTTGTGTATTCATTGTATTTCAGTGAGTTTTTATGAGGTGTGTATTCTGCATCACGATGGCAGGTAGCTTAGGAGTGCAGCACAGGTGATGTTGCTCGTTGTAATCAGCCTGAATCAGCCACCAACACATTATCTCCACATTTATTCTTTACAACTCAACATAACTTGCCATTAAAACGCTGAAAATCTGCCATTTTCTCTCGTTGTCCTGATTTTGAAGAAATAATATGATAAAACTGGAATCAATAATAGATATTGGGAATAAGAATCAGGTCTGATACAGCAAAATTACATCTATCTATGACACCAGACAGGGCATCTCTATGGCCACCTTAACCACAACAGCTGTGAATAAAACTTCCAACAATTACCAACACTTATACCGAGATGCTCGATAATGCCTTCCTGAGAACAAACAAATTGAATTAGTTTTTATTCCAGTCTAAGAAATCAACTTCCAGTAATTATCCCACATGGCAACAACAGAAAGAAAAAGGAAGAAAGAAAAAAATAAACTATAATTTTTTTTGCCTACCATTTCAACTAATGATATTGTAATAAGATGCCTCGCAATGAAGAGAGAATGGAAAACGTAATTACATGCATTAGTTTATCTAAGCGCTTGTACCGTCGCAGATCCATCAGTTTTTCAAAGCTCATCTGGAAGCCCATGCATCACTGTCAGGAGCCGTTTGATGGGGGGGAAAACGTGTTCATTTGTTAGCCTCGTTTAAAAGATGGCGCCTCAGATTCACTTATGCCCAGACTGAGCGGAGCGGTTATGACAGCGCCATTACAAAAACACACACAAAAAAGGGAAAAGGTCTGAGACGGAGCACCGTGCGCCTTGGCGACTTCATCAGCTCTTTGCATTAAGGTGATTGCAGCCAATGAGAAGAGCCTGAGCAGTAAGTGTACATTAATGATGAGATTATGATACGGTGACCACTACTCTACCTGGACTGCTGCTGATACAGACACCTACATATTACCTCACCTATAAATGCACTTTATTCTGCTTTTCTTTCACTAATTTTTAAACAGGGTGGAGCAGAAGTGTTTCTGTCTTTGGCTTGGCCTGGTTTTTATTCTTAAAACGGTATACATCTGTTTTTTTGCCTTTATGTCTTTTACTATAAATTGCTGCTTCTCGTTGTGATTGCTGTGTTCCTACAGGCGATAGGAACAAATCTCCTTAGGTGAAGTCAAATTATCATCACAGGAAGGTTACCAGTTATTAATGTTTGATTAATTTGGATGTGACGACGTATGATTAGATCAGCTCTGTTCACACTGTTCAAGAAATAACCACCATGCATCTATTCCTCTGATTTTACAAATCCATTCAGATGATCTAACATCAGATAAAACTGATATGTTTGTGGAATATTTAATAAAATGTTGATACCCGCTTCACTTATTAGTCCAAGTACTGATAAATTCCCTGTGGAGCTCTCTGAGCAGAGCAAAGAACTAATACTGTCAAGGTTATAGCTGAAATCCCAAAGGGGCCACTAATACTACAAACACAGTACTCTTTGTACTGCATTCATGTCATGGTGAAAACCTTAGATGTATTCAAGCCTGCAGTTGGTTTTGAAATGTCTTTATAATCCAAATAACTACTTCATTTAATAATATATACATTTTTCAAAATTAAAATAAATAAGATTAAATAAAAAGTGAATTATTTGAATAGTTTACACCAAATATAACAATAAATCTACATATTATCTAAACTGTCTTGACAGGTTTAGTAGGACATCTGTCAACTTAAAATACTTTCCCTGCATCTTTGGATTTTGTTGCGTTTTGAGTGACATAACCAACATTAAAAAAAGCCTTAAAAGTCAGTCTCACTGTGAGTAACTACGTTTGATTTATTTTTATAAGGAGAGCCTACTTTAAAAGGTTCAGGCTGAAATTAATACAGATGTAGGTAACTAGAGTACTTTACTTTAGGGTTGTATCAGACCTAAAATTGATTAGCGTTGTACATACATGTGAGTAATAATAGAGGTTATGGTCTAGTTTTTCCAGTAGCGGGGGCATCAGAAAGCCAGACATGCCAGAAAAAAGTATTTCTTAGTACATAATGGGATCATAGTTAAAGTTCCCCTCTAGTGTAAGATCCAGATCACTTGTTTGGGCATTTGTAAGGACATTTTACTCAAGTTATTAATCCTACCTAAACAGTCAGCTTGTTTTCTGTGAGCAAAATCCACTTAATTATTAATTGAATAACCCTGAGAAAGCTAAGCGGATGTTGTGTAATTGATGATACAATTAACAAGTCAAGGTTTTTCTGTAAATTGTCCAAACAGAAAAAAGCAGGCTTCTGCTACAGGACACCATTACGTTCCTCAGTCACCGTCTCTCAACTCTTAATGGACATTAAACACAGAGCTGAAGAAATACACAAGCACAATTGAGTTAGCGGGCACTTACAGGGGAGAGCGTTGCCCCATAGATTTGCGTAAGGACACATAACTGTCACAAAATTACATGTCATTAGTGAGCAGATTGTATGGAGTCCACTTATTGTGGCTTAATGGCTTCTTTTTTTTTAAATTTAGTTAGTGCCGGTGTTTAAAGATAATACCGAGGAGGATTCTGGGGTGTCGTCTTCCTCCTGTCCTCCCTCCTTTCAGTGAAATCAAGAATCTGCTTATTCAGTTACATTTCAAACCTCAATTTCCGTTTGCAATCAGCTTGTTAGGACTGAGATAACTTGAAAAGCAGCCATTTCTGACACACACACACACACACACACACACACACACACACACACACACACACACACACACACACACACACACACACACACACACACACACACACACACACACACACACACACACACACACACACACACACACACACACACACACACACACACACACACGATGTAGATAAGGCCTGTTTCTGGAGGATCTGAGAGAGGAGGGAAGACGCCCCCTGCTGGCCTTTAGAAGGAAAGCACAGAATGAAAGTGGAACTGAGCTTGTGATATACAGTATTTACCAGTATTTCTCTGATAAAATCTAGTATTTTATATCCAGCATTACTCTCTTAATACTTTAATTCAATTTTAAACTTTGTTTTTATATTAATGTATTTTTTTTACACCAGACCTTTTATTTCTTACTGAGATAAGTCCTTGCAACTGAGTAAAAGATAATGCATAAATTTAGCAGACAAAGAAAAAAGCTGTCTCTTCATGATATGAATTATCTGCTTAATTCTGACGTCAGCTTCCTCCCCTATGCAAACACCACACCATCTGACATCACCGATTTGTCTTGGGTTAAGTTGTTTTGACTATGATGACAAAGAGCTACAAATTCATGGGGCAAATGGACAATTATTTCTTTTTCAAGCATGATTTAAAAAGGCGTTGTACCATAAGTGAGGAAACTAAACAGAATATATTTTCTATTCTAGTGAAAAAGCCGCTGATAACGCATTAAGAGCATTAAGTTAAATCCTTTAAGGCTAGCAACTATTTTAATTGGTGTAATACAACTCTGGTTGGTCTCTGCTTCAAATTATTGTTTTTACTTGCTTTAGAATCAGTCAAAAACATGGTGATAATGTCTCAGTCTGTGTCAGTGTGTCACACGTGATTTTAAAAGCCCATCAGGCTCTGATTATCACCACAGGAAGAGTTTATATTAATTAAAAGTTCATCATTTAATTTAAATCCAGTGATTTGAGCATCCAGGCGTACTCACACTGCACCCACCAAGGACTTGTGTAACCACATGATTGTTTTTTAATTTTGTACCAAAGCAGGTGTAACATTTCCCCAGAATGAGTGCTATCTAATTTTGAAATGGAAATCTTTGAATATTAATTTTTTGGCAGCTTCTCCTGCATGATTCATGAAAGGCCGGTAGAGGGCTAATTGTTTAAATTAATTTGCGTAAATGACTAAGCAAGAGATAACAGAATTACATCTGCACTTCCCTGGCACAGGTTCAACGGTGACGGGCCTCGACAGGCAGCTGCATCAAGACGGCATCCTTGCCAGAAATTAAAAGCCACAAAACATGAATTAATAGACTTTTTGTCACGTTAATCTGCACCAAAAGGTTTAAGGAAAGCAAGTGGGGGGAGCTGGGTGTTAGGGAACAGTGGGTTGTGTGCATAATTAGAATAAATTAGTGTGATGAAACATTTTGGAAAAAGGATTGGGTTAAATAAAAATAAAAATCAAGGAGAAAGAGGGAATGATGTTGGAGTTTTTGACAACTTCATTAATCACAGTGGTAATGGAGCCATTACAGTTAAAGCTTATTTGGCCTTCTGTCTGAAAGCAATCGAGTCAGTCAGCGGCAGTCTGTCCGTGCGAGGAGCTGCCTGGCCAACCAACAACCAGGACTTGTGGGCGCACTAAGGCACAGCCAAGATGATGTAGGTCCATCAATCTCCTGAGCTTCAGCTCCTCCTCCTCCTGGTATTCCTAAATTAAAGGAGCAGCCCATACTTTGCACTTGTCAATTTGGAGCTTTATCTACATGCTAGAGGCTAATGAGCCATCTCAAACTCTTGATGGCCAGGATGTAAATGATCTTAACTAGCTCTCTGTCTGCTGTCACAACTTAGAGAGCCACAACGAGGAGGAGAAGAGAGGAAGTCAATGCACCGGATCCTCCAACACTCATATGAGTCACCTTCTTTTGCTAAAAAGGTCATTTTAGGAGTCAAAGGAAGAGCAAATGCACAACCCTACCAGGATCACACATGAAACAATCCATGCAATCAGCTATTTTCCTCAGCTGTGAATTAAACAAAACAAAACTCTCAACACATGATCAGATGTGAGCCATCAGAGGACGACATAATTCACACAATATCAAAAGAAATAAGAAGTGTGTAATAAAGGTTTGTTTGAATATATTGAACGGTTTATGAGTTATGCTTGGATGACCTGATAATAGTAACGACATGATACACAAGCAGAGCTTTGAGCGTTTAGATTTCTTAATGAAGGCTAAAGCTCACTGAAACTGAACAACCTTGGATGAATCCTTTCCAATCAGTCGGAGGAGAAACAGTTTCCCCCTGCAGCACTTTGAGTCCTGTTTCCCCACCATCATATCTGCAGTGTAAACATGCTCTGAGGATGTCATTTCTCATCTGCTTCTTCTCCCCAACCATTTCAAGGGATATTATTACCATAAATTATGGCTGTAACATGAGGTGGGAGGAAGATAAAAAAGTATGGGCATCCATTTAGCTCTGGTAAACTTCCACCATTGCTCCCAGTTCATGATCACCCATCCAAAAGGACTATTTTATGCCTGACTTGTCTGATGCATGAGAAGGAGACTGTGCTGCCATTTTTATCCCTTTTCTTCCCTCCTCTTCCTTGAAAGAGAAAAATCGATGGGGAGACACGAAGAGGCCATCGGTTATGTTTGCTTTAGTGGGAAACAAGCTTGCGTCTGCACGCAACACGACTCACCTGGGCCCCGTTCATCTCCGCTGTGGAGCCCCTGAGGGCCCTGAATGCACCACCCACGCTGGTGGCATCAACTCTACGCCTACACATCATGTCAGACAGAGTCAGGATCTAACTGTCACTTCAGGTATGTGTTTTTAATATGCAGCATTCACAATAGAATCATCAGTGTTGCGTACAAACAAACAAACTAATATAGTTACCTTTCTGGATAAGGCCATAAAAACTGTGACTAAACTTCATGAACAGCACAGACACAGTTGTTTTGGTTTGCATAAACAGTTCGATCTAAAAGAAGTGTCATTGTTCTTTTGCTAGTGATAAAGATTTCATCCCAGATGCTCACATTAATACAGAAAATAGTCAAATTTATGATGCCTGGTGATTCTGAATGCAGCCATGGTCATTTATATTTATAAATGTATAAAACAAAAACATATATGATACTGAAAACTTTGAAAATATTAGCTTTGCTCTCTAATCATTTTTTCTTCCATCTCGTCCCCATCATCATTTTTCCACCACTGACATCCAGACAGTTGGTGCTGCCATGTTGTTTACAGCCTCATTTTTCTTCTTCTTCTCTTACTCTGCTAATATATTCAGGCTCCTCTTCTTCTCCTGATACATATTCACTCTTGATTGTGGCTGCCAATTAGCCGGCGAGGCTGTGGCAGTTCATCCATCTGACTTAAAGGTTCCTTGCCACTAATTTTGACGGTCGGGTCAAGTAGCGGAGAGGCCCATTAATTGGAATAATGAAGTCTTCAGTGAGTGATCATCAATGACTTCAGAGTGCTATTAATCCTTTACAGAAATCATCTCTTTATTTTTAATGTTTTGCTTTATCGTCCAGCCAGCTGCTGCAACATCTCATTTATCCCAGACGTAATAAACATCATGCTTTTTTCACTCCGATGTCATTTACTTTAATTTCCTTCCTACATCTTTCTATATACCATTTAATTTGCTCTTTTCTCCCTTCTCTTTATGCCTTTCTGCTCTTCTGTATGTTTACATGTTTTTCTTCTTGGCTCTTTACTCGTCTTTCCTCATGTCTCCATCCTCCGACCTCAACCTTTTTCTATGCTTCATTTCCTTTTTTTGCCATTTTTCTACCCTACTCTCAACTTTATTCCTCGCTCCCTCTTTCTTCTTCACTCTTTACCCTTCCACATCTTTTTCAGTCTCACTGCTCTGATCAGACGATAGTGGGAACAAGGTTTCCAGACCTGCATATGGTGTACGCTGGGCAGTAAAGACCAAACAAACTAGGCCACAGTCTGTTTGTCCCCTTTCCATCAGAAAAGACATTCAGGACCATCAAAACTTGGACTGACAGACTGAGGAACAGCTTCTTCCCCAGAGCTGTAGCCTCCATCAGCCCCTCCTCCACAACACATGCATACACACCCTCCTATTACTGCTGAGTACTGAACTTGAGATGCACTTTTATATTCTGCAATAATTCAATGCACTATTTACATGTAAACCTGCTACTGCTGTTTATTTATTGATTTATTCAGGACACACTTCTAATTTATCCTTAGTGTTGTCTGTCACTGATTTACCTTGTTCTTATATGGTCTTAAAGTTCTTTTAATTTAATGTTCTTATTTAGTTCTATCGGTGCTGTTAGTCTGAGAGAAGAAAAAGTATAATAATAGTTTACATGCAAAGATTCATGTCAGGAGTTCATTTTGTGTTTAAACTCCTAACCTCAACTGAGACAGGAAGAAGAAAGCATATCACGAGTGGAAACACCATAGACAATATGTCGCCTTGCTTATAATATAGAAATAGATAAATGTATTAATTCTGCAGTGATTTTCAGTTAACTAATGAACTTGAAAGGCACTCAGTAAAGCGTAGACCTCCATCAAAGCCCAATGGCTCCTTTAAATTTAATTAAATCCTAATCCAAATTCCAACCAGCCATGTGCACCATCAAAATATGGATCCAAAATTTAATGGCTTCTTCCTTGTCTCGTGTCCAACCCTCCCACAAAGTTTCATGACATGACATCAGGTAGTTTTTGTGTAATCCTGCTAACAGAGAAGCTAACGCCAGTGAAAACATTACCTCCTTAGTAGAGGTAATAAAGATTCAAGTACTGCTGCTTTTTATTTCTCCCCCATTTTCATTCTCTCCTCCTCCACTCGCTCTCTTCGCATCTCCTATTCCTGTCATCTTCTGCTCTTCCTTCCATATCTCACTCCACTCACACTTTGCCACTTCAGGTCTATATTTGCTGCTTGACTGGACAAATAGAGGATCTATCTGTGCAAAATTTTCTCTCCATTCATTCTGGTACCAGGCAGCAGACAGCTTGAATAACAAAGGTAACAAATAAATTGTGCGGGAATGTGACCAGGTTCTTCACATAACTGGCAACCCATGCCACAGATGCAACCAGCAATCTGACTTCTTGTGATGGCAATATTGTAAAGTAGTACGTCAATATTTCTTCAAGTAAAACTGACTAAAAAAGGACAAGATTTGCAAGACTCCACAACATTTCCTTAATTCAGGGTTACTTTAGGAATGCAAAATGGTTTAAAATTGATACGCGTTATCCAAAATCTAAATTAAAAATGGAAAAAGATCATCACTTTTTAATATTCATATGCAAAGTTTGTAATTTTACCCATATTCATCTATAAGACTGATATTTGAAGTTCAACCATGGTGTGTTTTCTGTTTGGATGACAGTTTCTGAAAACCTTATCAATAGTTACTTGTGCCTTTCATATATTCATTCACCTACAGTATCTATGCATCTACCCATCACTCTTTCAATCTATTTATATCTCAATCTGTCCATGCAGTTATAAGCTGCACTACAGTACGTAGCCATTACTCACAGTGACAGTGAAGAAGTGAGTGCCAATAATCCCAACAGTAAGACAACTTGCACAGAGCTCACTCTGGATTTCAGACATGAAAGATGGACTTGATTCTCCCCTTTGACAGCAAACGTAAAGCCTCTGTTCTTTCATGGCCCGAGTCAAATTGTTCATTTTACCTCTAATCGTGCCATTCATCAAAATGCTGCTCAGCCGCGTCAGTAAGTGCAGTTATGCTAACTAGATGTGAACGAGGCCACGGAGAGGACGAGCCATCATTCAGCTTTGGGGGGTCCGAACAGATGCTAGCCACAGTGGGAACCTATGAAACATTTTTGGTGCCAGTTCTAATTACAGGAGTAAATACCAACAAGAGTACCAATAAGAGATGTTTAACTGTAAGATTATGCTTTAAATCATTATTTTCTTTGTTTTGTTGAATATGCAGCTGATCCTAACCTCTGACCTTTATATTAATGTTTTTTATTGAAAGGACAAATATCTTCTCAGGGAATGCAGCAATATAGCATCAATAATACATTACATTTAGTATTTATAAATGCATTTTTAGTATTATATGTACCATATTTGACATTTAATACATTTTGAAGACTTAAAAGCCTGCTGTAAAGGTTATTTTTAATCTAAAGACAGCAAACTTTTTTGGTACCAACATTAAAAAGCTTCTGGTTCCATTATAACTCACAAAACACGCTGTTCAGCTGCATTATGTAACTGCATCCTCCAGTTTGGCTTCTATAGTCAGTATCAACCCATTGTAGCTGCACGACACAAACACCTGTCAATTTATCCGTTTTGCATCCAATTCTCATGGATGATTATGACCCGCGTTGTGCATTTGATGGAGAGATTAATCTTGCTTTGATAGAAATATGTCAGTCTCTGCAGGCTGTGATGGATGTGATTTATCATTCCAGACAAATCTGTGCCTGAACGTCCCTCCTCCTGACAGCTCTATCGTGGTAGGAATGTCCCAAAATGTCACCTGTTGTATGCAGAGTGACCTTCTAATTTTCTAATTCAATTTCAAGAACACCCCCTCCCCGACCAGGCCCATATCATGAACCAGTAATAACAATTACACACCGTGACTAGCTCCAAAACCTGCAATTCCCCCACTTTAAATCAAACCCCAAATAGTCTTTTATTAGGCTGCCTGGTTAAATCAATCTAAATCTAAGCATAATAACTCTCTAATCAGGTGCTGGGGAGAATAATAGGTTGTCACGCTCGAGGAAAAATAGGCAATCATGGAATGTTTTCTTTAATTAGGCCGGCTAAAGTAGAAGGGCACGGCGTGAGCGCGGGACACATTCATCATAGCCAAGGTGGGAAATTACTTCAATTACTCAGGGAGGGGAGAGTGAACAGAATTACAGAAGTCAGAGAAGCAGAAGAGAGGAGGCCGTGATCTGCAAGGAAGTCCAAATGACACAAGGGGCAGAGGAGGCAAGGACAGAGGAGGCAAGGAGACAAGGGTGGGAGGAGAGAATAAAAAAGTGAGGAAGACTGCTGTTAACAATGCAAAAATGATCATCTATAATGTCTTTATACATCCTTTTTGAGTGGGGTCCACTCTAAAAGGGTACTGTTTCCGTTTCCTTTCAGAATAAGTGACCAACTTTTTAAAAGCTTTATTTCTAAGCTGTTTTTATCAGAATCAAATAATCACTTAAACCGAGAAAGGAAACAGAAAACTGTAATTTTAGGGAAAAGTAGTGATATTTTTGTTCTTGAAAAGTATTTTCACATGTAAAAGACAAATGGCTGAAAGAAATGGAATAAAGGAAGAGAGGGATCAGAAGAAAAAAAGAGGGTAAAAGGGAGGCAGAAAGGAAGATAAGAATGAGCTTAAGCTGGAAAGAAGGGAGGAGGAATCAAAAGAAATAGAGAAGATGAATCGATAACAAAAAGGAGCACAGAAAAATATAGACTGGAGGAAGGAGGTATAGTGCTGTGTGGTGGAAAAAGGAGGTGAAATGAGGGTAAAAAGATTGAAGGAAAGAGGGCTACGAAACCTAAAACAATCCTCCATCACTCATCCTTAAATTTAGACCCCTACCTCGACAATCAGGAACTGTCCACCACAGAGCTCCAAGTGTTTGCCAGCTATCCCAGAATGCACTGAGAGAGTGACTGAACAAGCTGGGCTAAGATGACGAAATAAATTGCCTCTTACTGTAACTAGATCTATTGATTTGGGACAAGGCTTTGGCAGGTCGTGGATCCAGTTTGTTCAAGGACTGAAGACGGCACAGCTCGGCTACCGGCCAGATAAACGCACAGAGATGAACTAAGGCACTTTTACACTTTTTCACTTTTAACAAACACATGTAAAATAAGTCTTCTGAGAGGTGGTTGGAAAAAATAAGCCAGTTAAAGATGGCGCTTTGGGCTCTTGGTGAGCATTTTTCACAATTTTTGGATTTTTTTGGACTAAATGATTTATGTGTAGCTTGACTGTCACATCCCAGCTCCTGGACCTAGATTATTTTGTCTTGTATGCATTAAGGCCATTGATTGACATGCTTTAAATGGGGTGATGCTGTAGCACACTGCTGGTATGTGTGTTTCACGACCAAATTCTAACAAACAAGGGTGTTTCTATTGGAAAAAGAAAAAAAATGTTGCTTCACATTATAGACTTGTTAAGATTAAGCCTGTTTGCAATCATTACAGGTCAGTTATGGTTTTCTTCTTTCTTTCTCTGAGCCTCCTCATCTCTTTTTCCTCCTCTTCCTTCTCCTTTTTAATTCCTCTCTGCCTGATCTCTACCCCTTTCTTGTTCTCTACCTCTTTCCTTCATTTTCCTTTTCTCTCCATTTTTCCCACCCCTCATATTTTTTTATCTACCTCCCTCCTCTCCCTCTCTTGTTTTGCTTGACTGAGCAGACAGCTCCATCATCGTTGCAGGGCCAGCCCAATTTTTTGTTGTAAAGGCAATAAATCATTTCAGCTTCCATCTATTGCTATTGATGAATGACCAATTATTTGTCATCTAATACGATGAAAAACGATGACCCACGGAGACGGATCAACTTTTTTTTCCTTCCTCCACTGGCTGATGTGACACAGGACAGCATTGATGGATTGTATCCTTAAACTGTTATTACATGTATAATGTGGCGCTCAAATTCAGCATATTACTTAGTCAAATACATATTGTATCAGTTATAGTAAGAATAACAAAGGGAGAGGATTAAAATGAATGAATAATTGTAAACAGATCAGGTAGGGTGTACTCATCATTCCTCTATTCGTGTCATTTATTCATTATTGTCATTTGAGAAACAGTAACATGATTTCCTTACATTACATCAGACGTGATGTAGGTCCCCTCCCTCGCCTGCCACCAGGCATACTTTGCACACATACTTTCCTATCCCTGCAGGTGGAATAGGCATGCCCATGCCTGGATGAGGCCCATGGTTAAAGGCCTGGCCACCAGGTGCTCATAGAGGTGCACCCCAGGTCAGGGTCATCTGAGACCAGTTTGCCTTGGGAGACCTTACCAGAGGGTGTTGCCCCAAAACAACAGAGCTGAAAGGGGGCAGTTGAAGTGGTTTGGGCATCTAGTTAGGCACGTCCAGGTAGGAGGAGACCCCAAGGTAGACCCAGAACTCACTTGACAGATTTCAAATCTAACCTGTAGGAGCAGGTAAGGGTTGCTGGGGAGGTCTGGACCTGACCCTGGTTGAAGATATTAGCTGCTGAGAGGTCTGAACTAGATGGCACTCGGCTTGTGGTGCTCAAACCATCAAAAAATGTTTCTGGGCAAAAGATAGTGCAGTGATTTAGGCGTATGCCCCAGAGATTTCAGTCCTGCGCAACGGCCGTGGGTTCGATTCCCGCTCACGGCCCTTCCCCCTCACTCTTTCTCTCCATTTCCCATCACAAATTCTTTGGCTGTCCTATCTAAATAAAGGCAAAAAATACCCCAAAAATAACTTTAAAAAAATAAATAAATAATACATTTCTAAAACTCAACATCCATGTCTCTTTCCAGTCAACATGACCCAGATACTCAAGACAACCCACGGAACCTGACAACTCACTTGTAAACAATCTAGAGGAATAAACAGTACTTTAGGTAAGATTAAATATATGTATTTAGGCCTTTATTAAGTAATACCTGGCCATTAAAAATCCTCATTTCTATAAAATACTCCTACTACTACTAATACTAATACTACTAATTATTGTGAGCAAAAATAACTTTTTGTCTTGACCCTGCTGTAAAAAGTTCAACCTGTTATTTTCTGTGGTTGACTGGAGATATTAAAAAAAAAAAAAAAAGAATCTGTCCCATTTCACAAATAATTGTTCAACATTAATTCATTTCTAAATTGCATTTATGACCATTTTAACATACTAAAGCAGGAATTTGTCTGACTTACCCAAACATCTGCTTGTCCAGTTTTTGTAAGGCAGGTCTAGTGAGAAGTTCAAATAGATTGAACTAGGAAAAAAAGATAGATACAAGATGTAAAACAAACAAACAAGAAAACCAAACACAATTTAATTTGCACAATGTAGAATCTAATGATTGATATTCTATTAACTAATTAGTCTTTTTTTGTACTTAGACCCTGTCTTACAAACGGGATGGGATACATTTAGCCACTTATAGTATACAACTTTATTTCCACTTTAAGACAATGCACCTCTATTTTTGTATTTTTTGTATAAAGTGTAACTTTTTCACCTGTTTTTTGCTTCTTCTGCAGAGTTGGTTCATGCACTGGAGGACAGCATCACATCACCTCAACATGAACGGACTACAAAAAGAGAGGAAGAGGAGGGACTTCCATAAGTTACTTTTTCTTTAGATACTGTATTCATTCCACAGAATGACAACTTGTAGACTTGCAGGGACTGGGGATCGAACCACCGACCCTTTGTTCCGTGAACGACGCTCCACCTCCTGAGCCACAGCGGCACCCGTAGGGTTGATTAAGAGGATCAGGATCCACATCCCATCAGTCACCGCGTCATGACCTTTAACCACGATATTTCTATGCAGTATACAGTGAAAAAGACTGCAAATGTGTCAGTCAAAAAGTGAATTTATAATTTATTGTTCTTCACTAACGTTGTGTTCATATTATAATATAACTTTCAGTCTCTTGTTAAGAATTTTATATTACTTGAGGTACTTGTATTTCCACTTCATGCTACTTCAACATCATTTGACAGGCTAACGCATAGTTAGCTTAAAATTATCCACAAAATACGACGTCATGAAAAATACCAATTTAATTCACCTTAAAGTAGCTCAAATTTCTGGTATTTCAAGTAGATAATACTTACGGTGAGTACTTTGTCGTGGTAATACTCTCCAAACTCAGTACTTTTAATCTAAAACACAAGCCTAATAGAGAAATGTTAAATGTTACATTTTGGTACTGCTACTCTCTCCAGTCCATCACCGTAGATATTCAGGTGAAAGACAAGGTGACCAGATAAGGTTCCCGCCGATAATTTGTTTGTAAAAAGACCGCGAATTATGCTGCGTTCGAGACACGTCGGAACTTAGGTAACTACAAGCACCGACCTCGAAATTAATCAACTCCTCCTTCAGGTGGCATTTTATCGAGATATCTTCGGACAAACAAAGAAACACACTCGTTTACTGAGGTAATAATACTTTCATTCTTTTACTTGTACATGTAAAGGATTAATGCATAGTACAGTAGCTGTTTTACTCCACAGGTTCCAAACACTCCTGTGTGGTAATAGAGTTTTCCCATAAATATCTCTATCTTTTCTCTCCATGCATTGTGGGTATTTTTAATCCTTCCTCTTTTTTTATACTACTTTACTGCTCGTCATATTTAATTTGGCCACTAGATGCTGGTATGCTAAGTAAAATTATTCCTTAGAATAAGAAAAACATCTACTCCAGCCGTTGTTTTATCACTTTATTTTATGTTTTGTGTTATATTGACGGTGCAGTGTCTCTGAACTGAACTTCATTTTCATATTCGTTTTTAATGTAGTTGCAAGATTTAGCCACCAGATGTCAGTGTTTGGCAAGAAATCATGTCTGAGTACAGCACTCTCATTTAGATGGAGTGACTGAATAGTATAAGAATTTATTACTAACAATGGAAAAGCTGCATTATTAAGATTTATTTTTGTAACTTTAATAAATTGAGAGGAACATTTTAAGTTTAATTTTCCATTTATTCACATTCACATCCAGCAGTGACATTTTATTTCTCATCAACAAAAGAGTAGAAAAATCTGCCAGGGAAGAGAGATGAGTTCTCTTGTATGCATGGCAATTTCACTTGTCTGGGGATTTTCTATAATTCAACTTATTCTAATACAAACAGACAAGCTAAGGTGAGAAAGTGTGATTTGTTTCAGGTATTTTCGACTGGTTAAAATGAGTATATCTCTGATAGTATGCCTCAAAATGCACACATAAGATGTGAAAGACTAAAGATATCCTGAGCCCCACATGAAATTACAACAATTTGGGACTTCTTTAGATTGAATAATTACACATTCTGCAAGAATTGCAGCTTCATTCACACCACTGCATTTTAGTATCACTAGATAAAGAGGCAGCGTAGCAGGGCTGTGCTCTTATTCTCTGAAGTGTTATGAAAAAAAGTGACTCAGTCCCATTTCATTTGTCAAAGGGCTACTTAAGAATGAAAGATGCTCTCGCCCTTTTTTTTCCCAAGGACGTATGAGCTCATGCTGCCTGGCCGGCTGCCTGGACGAGGAGGAAGAGGAGGAGGAGGAGGAGCCGGATGCATTCATCAGGTACATGACATCACCGTGGGCCAATCCCCTGCTCTCTGGCACAAACTCTCACAACAGACTCTGCAGCAGTTGGCTTTGAATTACATCTTACCTCGAGAGCAGGGGTCACAAGGTCAAATCATGTTAATTTCTAACCCTCCACTAGGATGTGTGTGAAAACAACACAGGGTTTCCAGGACTTGACCTGGAAACATTTTGTGTCATAGAAGCAGACGTAGTGAACCATCAGTCTCATTATTGCTCCACATTCTGTGCATTTTTATCAGCAAAAATCAAGAGTGGATATGCAGCAGAATATGACTCCACTTTTTAATATCTGGAGCCTCACTGCAGAATAATTTATTATTTCAGAAAGAAAATTCTGTACCTGAACATTCACCTCTCCTCTCAGCTGGAGGAGAAAAAAAGAGTATACAAAAAATGTAAGTCCAAGAAAAAAATTTCAGACTATTAATCAATGGTTTTCATCTGTTCAAAGTTAATAGGATGTCATAATGGATTTTGATGAATTTTTTTGGAGAGGTAGGGTATGACCCAAGGAACAATCCATTAGATTTTGGTGGTGATCCAGATCATCATCATGATCTTTTACCGCTGTGGGATATTACCAGAACTAAATCCTGGTGAAAACCACCATTAGTGAAATATTGTTTTTCTTGAATAACTAGTAATGATACCAATGTGATTCCAGATATAGTATTAAAGGTCATCTTGTTAGTTCCTCACAGCCTTTATCGATGAATTTTCAGTGATGTTACATAAAAAAAGAGCAACAGCTGTTTTCTTGTGTCAAACTGATTATGAACTGAAACAAAATAAATCACTATTGAGCCTTCTGGAGATGCTGCAGAGCTAAATCAATGAAGCATCTGTGATGGGAGGAGCCTAATCCAATCGCCAAATGCTTTACATGGCCCCCCGCACCTTCCTGCTAACACCTGTGCCAGGTTTCTGCATAAGATGTTGGCTGTGGTTTAATAGCATGAAACGATAGTTAGATCAGATACCATGTTGGCTGCAGCTCTCTGTGTCTCTCTTGAGTGGGAATGACAGCGCTGGCAAGAACAGGGAGTGTTGGAAGCTGGCCTCAGATCAGTGATGCTGAGTGTGTGTTGGTGTGTGGCGCCTGCCTGGCTTTTGGCTGAGGTTGAAGCCTGTTGGAATCAGGGAAATGTAAGTGAAGATGCCAGATGTGGGCATCTATATGTCCTTTTTATACAGGAGGAAAACATGACAGTACCTAAAAGATGCTATGTGATGACTGCAGTTTGTTGCCTCTGGATTTGGCTTTTTGGGTGTGTCTCACCTCCTGTGGGCGTATCATGTAAGATGGCCAATGACAAGCTGAAGGACAAAGAAGCTGAATGTTCATAAACACACTGATCAACCGTGTCAGGTGAAAGTCAGAGAGATGATGGCAGCCAATCAGTATGACTGACGGCTGGGGGTGGGAACTGAGGAGACAGAGGAGTACTTTCATTACTTTCACTTACTCAAAAAGAATGGACTGACTGGTTCTGACAAAATGCATGATCACAGAAATACTTAACCTTTCTAAGGGCTTTATGGGTGCACAGTGCACGTGTCATAGTGCCTGCATTGTGTAAGTAGCACATGTACTTGCACCCATCTGTGCACCCATTGGCCATCTTTAAAAGAGGTGTTGTCAGGTGCATTGTTGGTGCGCTGCTATCTTTAGGCTGCTATTCCTGCTATTTAAAGGGTGCATTATTCAAATAGCAGGATCAGCCCCCATTGGCTGGTTCACAACATGCGTACACTCTGCTTGTTACAAACAGGTGATCAACATTTTCACCGACCCGCCACCATCCACTGCGTGAACCTGGACCGTTTCACTGTATGAACCTGGCCTGTGTGTGGGACCTTTAGGATGTGAACACAGAACATTCATTAACGTGCAGAGATCTTCTGCTGCTATTGTTGTAGCTTGTAATCAGCTCGAACCCCCCGGCTCTCTGTCAATGCCCCATGCTTATCACCATTTATTCCCCTGTATTAAGTTGACCACAGGCATTTTCACGTATGGTGTGTTATTGGTGGAAGGATTGGGGATGGGACAGTAAAAACAAAGGTTTGGATTCAGGATTTTTTGAAAATACTTTCTTTATCAGTGCAAGATATTTTCCCTAATTATACAAAAACTACTGAACAGATTTCCACAAAACGTCATGAAGGGGTGGAGCAGAGGCATCAGATTTTGGTGCATAAATCCAGATAGAAGGGAGGGTCCAGGAATGTGAAGCTCTAGTGAGGAAGACTATTTCTTTGCACACTTAGCTGTAGTTTATTTCTCATTCCATCCACACCTCTCATGCATGATTAGTCTTAATTTCCCGCTGTCATTGTCTGGAGCTGTCGATTGATATATCATCTATCCAACAGCACAGCGACACACCCTCATTGTGAACCAATTATCTTGCTGCTTATTTTTTTATATGATTTTGTGTAGTCTCAGCAGTGAAAAATGCTCACTGTTCCTGATGGTGTAAATCTTAACTACTGTATAAAGAGTGCACACTATTAAGCAAGCCTCCCCAGAGAGATGCGTTGTTTTCAATAAAGTATTTAATATTCAGATGTATTTCTTGTTGAAGACAGATTGAGGGCAGCCTGGAGTCTCTGTCATCCTCCGCTCCAAACAAACCATCAGCAGGGGAATAACGACGAGCTCTGTTTCATCTTTGTTATTCTGCTTTCTCTTGCATAATTGACAGATATTAACTTCCCATCAAGCAAGTCTAATTACAATCAATCCTCCAATAAGGCTCACAATTAAGAAAGCAATTTGATTGGTTAAAGTTTAGCCCCAGAGCATAATGAAGATGTGGAAGCAAACAAATTCATCAAGCTGACAGAGTGTCAAAGTAAACATCTGGAGTTCTGAATCAGGGTCGCTGACAGAGCAACACGTCTCTTCATAATGACCTTGAATGCTCTTTTATTTCACACATTAGGATGATGCTCTTAGCTGAAGTTCATCATATGTTTAAATGTGAATCTGCATTGCCTAAAAGAGAGGGTTAAGGCAATTAGTGCTACTAAGACTAGCCACACAGTGCACCAGTAAATTAGCAGCAGAGAGCTTGTTTGTTATTCAGCTCTATAAAAAGTTAACAGACATACAGGGGCCTATATAAACCATCTAAAGCATATAGTATAAAGTCCATGGCTCAAGTGCATTTAAGACATGTCCTTTTGCTGATTAAACAGTATATAATGTGGGCGTAAAGTTGAGATGCATGCTGCAAAGGGGTTTATTTAGTGCCTTAATTATGCATAGGTGTGTTTTGGGTCCAGCTCTGTGTGTAATAGGCCTAGAGATGCAAACAGACAACAGTGGTGGGTGGATGAAAATGCACATGAGGAGCAGTAGACCAGGTGTTTGTTGGTCTATGGTTCAGTCACTTTCTTGCTTTCTGCAAGATATTAATGCACCAAGAATGAGCCGTACCACTCCTCATTTCAAGACCAGCCCTCCCAGGGGTGCATGGATGGGTGCAACCACATTTGCTATGTAAGCATCGTGGGTGCTGGGTGTGAAAACGACAACTGTGTCAAAAACTAGCAATAATAATGCTCTATGCTTTGCATCACTTTGCTCCAGGTGATTAATTAGTGGCTGAATAAAACACACCTGCAGAAATTCATGATGCAATTATGATGACACAGTCTGGTTTGGATTAAAATAGATATATGATATGATTTTAAAGAATTAAAGCATGTAGGGCAGCTTATATAGCTCTGCATCACATTTTCCTCACACTGGGAAACTGTAGAGGATATTGCATCATGTCTTATCGACCATAAATCATCTGATATGGTGCTTTTGCAGCATTTTGTGATTCAACACCAGGCCTAAAAAATGAGATATTCCACTAAAAAAACAAAAATCCTCCAGTTGTAGCCAGATAAAAATCATAGTTAGTAGGATGCATCCTCTGGGAATGATTTGTTCCAATCAAAGTGGGGACCAACAATCAGATGGACATTGATGACACATAATAAGCATGATTTAGCAGATTTTACCTCCGCTGACACCAGGGAGTTTCCCAGTACAGTGTTTGAAATGCTTTCCTCAGGAGAACCATGAAGAAAAACTAGTCATATGAACCAGAAATCTTTGTCTGACAGGACCTGCAGCCATAAATACTCCTTTCACTTTCTATGAAGGACATTTTCTCTCTCTGACATATTTGATAAATAAAAAACCTGCATTGTAGCTCAGTTACCAAATGTTTGGAGTCCTTTTAAATCCTCATTTCAACTAGAAGGTGTTCAAGACAATGGCCATGTTTGATGTCAATGGTTCCCCGGTCGTGCAATCAATGCCCCAAGCCCAAATGAAACATGAAAGGCTGAGAGAAGCGTTTTTAGCCAACAAAAAGATCCCTGTGCACTCAGACACTCTAGCAAACATCGATCTGCACCACTGAGCTAAACCCCCCCGCCCCCAACCTCCACAAATGGATCTGATCGAACTCACAAACTCAGCTTCAAGTCACATGTTTTATTCATCATTTTGTGCCTCTGTTTGCCTCCACTCCAGTTCATGCTTCTAGTGGTGCTGGCAAGAGGTTTGATCATATTCATGGTGGCACCAACAACTGACAATGATAGAGAAACATATATAAACAGCACAATGTATTATATTCAGATCCAGACATCATATGAAACATACAATAGGGCACAGCTGAGATAACAAAATAGCAATTTAATGCTGGTTATAAAGGCATTGATCAATCATTATCCAGATAACCTATCAGTTTAAACAGGGCCTTAAAGTACGCCTCATCAGAGGTGCTTATCAGATGGTTCCTTTTCCTCATACCTTCCTGATGTCTGTGCTCCAGTCCATTTCACACTGTGATTGGTTAGCTGTGCAGAGGTAAGAGAGGGTTTGAACTTCTCTCCTTCTTTTGTGAATTTTGTGAGACGAGTAGACAAGTAGGGAAACGTTTTCATGAGCAGATCCAGTCGGTACTGAGTATCAGCACCTCTGATTTTTGTCCACATGAGTTCCCTTGCTTCTTATTGGGCACCACCACCTCCTGGTGACTCTAGGCTCTCACCCCTGAACACAGAGGCAGCGGGCTTTATATCAACCATCTGGTACATTCATTTAATGCTGATGTACCTTCGCCACTAGTGTAGCACCAACGCTCGCCTTCCCTGTCAGCTGACTGTTGCTGCAAGGAAAGTTATTGGCTCATTATGAAAGACAAGAAGTGTGAATGCCAGTTATGCAGAGAGGTTCAATCTTTAGGTGTATCGAGGACAAGGACTGAAACTATTGACTGAATGAGGAGTGTGTGGTGACGCCCTTCATCCGTGATAAGTCAAACAACAACTAAGCCTCAGGAGACAAATCAATGAATACAAGCAATCACTTGGCAAATTCACATTTGTGTGCAAACTGTGGAAATGTGTGTTGTATGTAATGGCATGCATACAAAAATGCATTTAATGTGGGATATAAACCAAGAAATGCAAATAAATACAAAAATATAAGACACACTGCTGAGTAGCGTCCTGGCACTTTGTTTATATTGTTGGAATGATTGTATCTTGCATGATTACAGACATTACAGTCAAGCACAAGAGTGATGTGATGCTGTGTATTCCAGATAGAGAGAATTAACAGTTTAGGATTGCAGAACAAAGATTCCCAAATGGCTATTCAAGAAAGAAATGCATTCAACATTGGTTAGACTTTAACACACTCACTGTGCATGTTGGTGCAAAATGCTAAATGTCAACAACTATTGAAGATGTGCTTTAAAGACCTGAACAGCTTGTAATTGGACCAAAATGTCTCCACAGAACACTTTGCATGTCTCAGAATGACTTTTTTTTTCCTTTAACCTTTTTCTGCCTGTCATTTTAATTACTGTGTGATATTTATTTCTTTTAATGCTTAATTAACTATGAGTCTAAAAGTCACTTTGATACCAAATCTAGAAAGATCACACTTCTTCACTGAAACTTGGACCCAATAAAATAGTCATTGTAATTCCATCAGAGGATCATCACTATTAACTATAAAGATATTAAAAAACACACCGCAGGACATTAATTTGATCTATTTAGATGGTTAGACATCTAAAACTACATAGAAGAATTAAAGATTAAACAAATGAAAAAGGGAAACAGAGCTGTATAAAACTGGTGAAATAGGTGCTTAACTGTGTCTTCACATGTGTGTGTGTGTGTGTGTGTGTGTGTGTGTGTGTGTGTGTGTGTGTGTGTGTGTGTGTGTGTGTGTGTGTGTGTGGGTGGGTGGGTGGGTGTGTGGGTGTGTGTGTGTGGGTGTGTGTGTGTGTGTGTGTGTGTGTCGTCCTCCATGCCGGTCTGTCAGATAACAAGCTCCTTCCCAGAGGGCAGTGGGACGCCTGAAAATGGATATGAAAAGTCTGAGGCCGAGAGCTGCAAGGACACATGAGATATGTTTCTCAGCAATGATGCATAACATCCACAGCCAGAATGAGGGGGTGGGGGGGAGATATTACAGAGGAGGGGGAGATTTAATATGGTTCAAGTCAAACTATATAATGTAATAGCTCTTTAGAAGGGCCAGTACTGCATGCACTGCAGCAGTATATTTATTATTGTTTAAAGGAGCAGTTCAATATGGACACTTCTCATCTTTATAGTAGAGAGTTGGCAAAGGAGATGACATTCTCTAATATGTATGCTATACAGCCTGCAGCTGTAGCTAATTAGCTTAGCACAAAGACTGGAAACATGGGCAAGCCTGGTTCAAAAACATGACATCATTATAAAAACTGTTAATGTATAAATCATCATATCAGTCTGTTTTAAATAGATTAAACCTAATCCAGATTATTAAACTAACAATTTTTATGAAAGTCATTGCTAAAAATGCAGAAAAAAGGCCCTACTGTATCTCCCCATGTTAAAGGAAAAGCATTCATGGATCCACTGGGTTCTTCCTTGTGGCGTGCCCAACCCTCCCACCAGGTGGGAGAAAGAGCTCATGTGGGGGAGAGAGAGGGAGAGCATGAGAATATGTTCAGAGGAATCGATGTGACAAGAGTTGTGGCACATAAGCTTCATTTTTAGCTCACTGTAATGACTGGAAGCAAAAATCAATCAATGCAACAAAGTTCAGTTTACTTAGAATTCAGGGTCAACAACCAGGAAATCAGTCCAACATGATAAGGAGCAGGTGAAAGGATCAAAAGTCCAGGTGATCGGGCACAGGTCCAAACAGACAGGTCCGACAGAACTGAATACAGACCACGCAAACCAGATATGAGTGAAACTGGGCCTGTATCAATACTCAGAGGCTAAACGTGGGCTGCAGGTGAGGGGATGAGATGATTGTATGGATACAAATCTGTTTTTTCAGTGCTGTGTGAACACAAAAATCTGATTTTAAATCAGATTTGAGTCACTTTCATATGTGGTTCTAGATCGGGTTCATGTCCAGGACATGTATGACAACAGTCAGATCAGAATTCATGTGGCTCTTTGCATTTACGTATATACTGAGCGCTGTGAGCAAAAAATCTGAACTGAACAGTCAGACTTGTAATATAAATGTGGCCAAAGTGAGGAAAGTGTGATCAATATCCGGCTCCTTGCTGCAGCTGATACCTTGTTACAGCTAAAGTAATTAACATGAAAAGTAAAGAGGCTCCTGCAGAGGGAAAAGAAGATGTAGAAGATCTAGCCCCAATTACCAAAACTGGATGTCTTGTTCTCATGACATTTAAGTAATCAGTGCAGAAAAAGACAGTAAGGCTGTTTCTACAGTCAGCCTCTCATAATGTTCTTCTGCAGCCACTTTAAATGTGAATTAACACCAGTGCTCGTGAAATCACTGTCGTCTGCCTCTATCCTCTGACAGAGAGTGAAAATGCTTTTACTTTTCACTGCACCATGTGGTGACAGTAATATTAGTGCACATGGAAGTCATCAGATTTTCACAGCAGCTGTTTGCCCATGAAAATGAATCCAGACAGTCTGTGTGGGAAGAGAGTCAAAATTCTTTTGTTTCACACAATCTTCCTCCGCAGATGCAGCTTGCCCGGGTGTAGACGTTCACATTTACATTTTGTCCAAGCATTTTAAGGACTTCTTGTCCTTGTTGGCTTCAAATTTTACATTGCATCTTTTTTCAATTAATTAGATAAGTCTGCTGAGGAGGATTGTGTAATTCTATTGAAAGCACCAAAGATGACACAAGGTCATTGTTTCAGTCCAGGAAAATTCTAAGAAAACCAAATACTATAAACACAGATGATTTTTATTTTTATTTTTTTTATTTTTTTTTTGACAATCCGACCTGATCTACCTGGAGATGCATGAAATGAAAATGAAAATGCAACTATAGCACATTGTTTGTTTCCCACAGGGGAAAGGATTAACTGGAGGATGCATGAGGACGTGGTTTCATACTGGGAGGGACTCCATGAGAAAAAAGATGATGAAGGAGCGTCATCTTCACATTATTTCTGTCCACACACATTTCTAAAGTGTGATGACTGAGTATGATTTTATGAGCTATTGTTGCTTCACTACTCCAAATAAACGCCCCTCAAGCCTGGCACTTAAAATCCAGCAGCATCAGAGCTTCAGGCAGATGTGAGCCCATGTATCTACCACCAAAGTGGCTGTTTTCTCTTTGTGTGGCCTGAGTGAAAGCTTACACAGTCTTAAAGGCCCTTTGAGCAATGTCAAACACATCAGCGATAGATGTCAGTGAGAAAAAAAGGAACTAGACGCCTTCTGCTCTTCATCTCGTGGAGAAAAAAGGTGCAGATGAGCCTCGACATCAGCGTTCTGATGTGTTAGTCCTATTCTCAGCAGGTCTTTCTCCACAGGCGGCTTATGTACATTTCCTCGATTAAAACCTCCTTCCTATTTTGGAGCTCAGGGAGTCATTTCATGGTAACCACTTTTTCTTAATTACATAAGAGAGACAAAAAGACACAGAGAGAGAGGAAGGGAGATTGCTGCGCTGCTCTTTAGTTCAGGGATGATGTTCTGACTCGAATCCAAAAGCAATTACTGCCGGCTGAGCACTGAGGGCACTTCAGGCAGATGAGGAGGAGGATTGTTGTGGCTCCTGATGGTTCAACCTGAAACCATCCAACATGAGAAAGCATGAGAAACAGCCTCTGATGCTGCTGGAGCTCATTAATCTGTGGCTGATTACCTCCACCGACGAGGTTACATTTCAACCAGTGTTGGTTTGTTTGTCTGTTTGGATGACACAGAAACTACTTGATGAATTACCATGAAACTAGGTGGAAGAGAAGGCCCTGTTCCAAAGAAGGAACCGGTGAATTCTGGATTAGATCCAGATAACTGTTGGGCCTTGGTGGAGGTATGCTCTCTACTGAGAGCCCTTCTAGTTTCTGTTGAAGCTGTCTTAACTACTTCTGTTTCCGTTAGTCATTAATTTTCCTTTTCTCCAAACCAAAAGACAAAGGAATCTATTTCCTGCTCCTGTGCATAAAGAAATTGATCTGTGTAGCTCCTCTTTGATTGATTCCTCTCTGATGGATTGCTGATCCTTTTGCAGGGAAAGTGCAGAGCTTCAATTCTCAAACCTTTTATAGGGCAGAAATCTGATATATGAGGAAAGATCTGCACACTTCATCGATAACTTCTAAAAATCTTCTATCAAGCTTTGTCAAAAGCAAAACATCATGAGATGAAATCTGAAGTCTGTTGAGGTTCCAGGCTCTTAAAGTATTTTCTGCTTTCAGACTTATTGAAAATGACTAAAAGTAATATCACATCATCCATAAGGCTCAGTAAGAGATGATTTGTTCAGAAATACAGATATACCACATTAAAAACAGAGGAGATCAAAAGTACAGTTACTTCCTCCATCAGCTGGCTCCATATGAGCTGCAGCCAGTCAGACAGTCGACCAGACTTCTCAATGCATTATCCTGTCTGCAGGAACACGGAGAACATACTGTCAATGTGTCTGTTCCTGGAAGGATTCCTGCACACATGCACACATTACACTTTTAAGTATAATGCATCCACCCTCCCCTTAGCCTCATCAGGCTCACACACACACTTTCATTAGTAGTTTTTCCTTGTGCTTGACATTATATTCCTACGATCATCACCATGCTGTCAGAATGAAAGGCTTTGGCTTCACATGGCAGAAGATTTACTCGTACATTATGAGTGAGAGGTAAACACCAACATTTCTAAAAATGTACAGTGTATGACCAGCTTCAGAGGAAGATCTCCAGCTCTTCTTCAGCTTGATAAACATTTAGCGTGATCCACAATCTTTCACAAATGACCAGTTATCCAACTGTCATATTGTAAAGAAATATGCACTGAAATTATTTCATGTAATTTGTCAGAGGCTGTCCAGGATTAATGGAGCTAAATCCAGATTTTTACTGGGATAATCTTGTAATCAGTACAGCTAATAGAAAATTAAATTAGCTTCTCCTTGTGCACCAAAAATTGATTAAATCTGACCTGGATGTTTGTGTTTGCTTAATTTAAATCTGATTCATCCTAACTTTTAATATTTATGATAAATAAACAGACACCTCATGAATCATTTAAAATAAAAGATAAACTTGCACACAGTATTGTTATCCTCTATGAATATCTCCTCCTTTAACCACACTCAGTTGCCCCAGGTGGTTTCCTCTGGTCTCATCGCTCGTGTTCCCCTCCGCCCGGCTCCAACACAGTGTCCACTTCATCACTGTCAGAGTCTCTGTGTGCTCAGTGCATCTCTGTTCATGTATATATGAGCATGTGTGCATATTCCTTTGAAATTGACCCACACCCACTCAGAGACAAAGATGCCCGTTTGACAAAAACACTGACATAAATTTCAATTAATGCTGCCTTTACTTTGGGAGGTGCCAAGAGAGAAATGAATCCAAACAACAGTAAAAACCAGAACACATTTCTCCTCTGAAGGCCGGCGAGGAAAGCAAATCCCTCTGCACTCATCCGACGCCCAACTTGTTCTATTTTAGGTGGAGTTTAAGTTTTTAATTTGGATTGATTGCAGCGATGTAGGTGTTGCAGCCGCCGAGTTAATGAACGTTCTGGGAGAGCTGAAGCATTATTAATGAGACACTTAAAGGTGAAAGAAGGAGAGGATGGGAGAGGGAGGGGAAAAGAGGCTGATAAATTAAGCCAGAGGAGGAAGGGAGAGAGGAGGAAGAGGAGTTTGATATTTGGGGAAACAGGAAACATGGATGAAGAAGTTGAAAGAAAGAAAAATGCAAATGATAAGGGAAAATATAAGTTGTAGAATGCACACATGCTGACATTAGCATTTAGCTTAAAGCAATGCTATGTACCGCCTCACAGAGCCGCTACCGTATTTTCATCATTTTGTATTTTCAGTCTTACTATAAAAATGTCTTGATGAAACACAATGAAAGGGGAGGGACTTAAATTGATGCGGGCGTCATGGCAACCCTTCACTGTCCCTGTCATTAGGTACTTCTACGGACGCTTGTTTGAATGATTGACAGGAGCTCAGCCGAGTTTTCTGCTATAATAACTAGCAAAGATGATGGACAGATAGCAAGAAATGAGCCACATATTGCACATTTTATGGTTTGAAAGGTTCCCATGTGGTCTCAGCCTTGAATGCTGCTTCAGAATATTGCTACCTGTTTGAAAGTTGAACCATGAATCATCTTTTAAGAGCTTGTCTGGGGAGAGAATCTGACTCAGAACTGAGACGGAGTCATTCTTTATGCTCAACTGTGCATCAACTGATTAACATACAGGAGAAGGAGATGATAACAGTACATGGTTTAGAGGGTTTATGGTAGAGACAGGAAATTAGATGTGATCATTTGATAATAAAAGACAAAACCACCACAAAAATAAGGAAATAATACAAAAGAAAACAAAGACAAATATCTTAAAAATGGGTGATGATGATATTTGACTCTTTGCTTTTTTAAGTCATGTTTTAAGATGAAGACTGAAACTGAGAGCTGAAAAAGAAAGATGGGAGTCCAGTAATTTTGTGTTTTGTGTTTCAACACTTTACCTGAGTAAGCATGAATGCACAGCCAAGCTGTGTGTTCTGGAGAGGCTGCAGACACAGTAGTATTAATGAAAGTGATCCCTACGGTGCTGCAGATGTGTTCCTCATTAGTCTCTGCTCCACTACAGAAACCCCAAATTGATTATCACTTCAACTCCTCCCAAACTCTCAGCTTTGTGTTTTTGCTGCAGTACAAAAAAGTCGAATCTGAAGCTGAAGGCTGAGAATTGATTTTCCCGTTGAGGATCTCGTGTTTGTGGAAATGTTCCCTCTCCTCGAAGTAAAAGCAGCTTCCTAAGAATCTGTTCAAAGGTTATTTAAGCCAAGAGGTTCATGGAAGAGTGTGGGGGAGTTCCCCAAGGGTCCATCTTGGGATCCTCAACAAGTTCTGAAGGTTCTTTGAAGAACAGCTTTTCTTTCTAGATAAATCCTGGTGAGGAGATTTGATGATTTTTATGGCAATCCACTATTAATGCTTAACTAAAGCTGAATTCATGGTGAAGCAGAAAATGCAATGATTTCATGTTGGTTATGTGTTTATACTGTATACAAATACATGAACCAAGAGAAGAATTTCTTCATTAATTGTCCTCTTTTGATTTGCAAATATATTTTCTCTTAGGATTTATTTTGCTCTCAAATGTTCAGTATGTTTTCTACATTGAGGTCTCTACCTCATAATGTCCTCAAATAAACCTTAAAACAATGTGGTGGGCTGTCATGTGGGGGGATGTGATCCTATAAAAACAGATGCATGCTATTTAAACAAGAGGAACTAATCTTAAATGTCTAACACGTCTATTTTCAGTGAAACCCAGTTGAATTAAAGTAGATTTATTACACTGTGAAACTCCAGCAGCACAGAAAACAGTGGAAACACGACACACACAGACACCTGTCAGTGCTTCTTCACCTGATCCTGCAGCAGAAGTCGTGAGGGAGCAGCAGCTCCATATAAAAGACATCATTTACATCAGACTACAAGTGTACAACAGCTTCAGTCTGGTTGTGTCGGTGCTCATGGCAACATCTAGGAATGCACTCTCAGTAATATTTCCACTTATTTTCACCTATTACATCACGCCGCTGTCCTTGGAGCACTTTCTTTCTTTTACACAACAATCCTGCACCGACTCTCTTCGCCAACCTGAACATGAAAAGATTTTTTAAAAGCGACTCACTTTCCATCCCTCTGCATTCTGCCAGCACCGCCTCTGTCAGGCATTTCATTCAAACCTGACACCTCAGAGGTCCGTGCCCCCCCCGCCCCCACGGTTTGCTCGGCAAGGGTCTCTGACACCTCTATGAGTGATTGCTGGTGGTCTGTAGTCGGCCAAGGGATGGTGTCTTATTTCAAAAGCAGAGAGGAGAGATTTGTGGAAGTCTTGAAGCCCTAAAGGCAGGCTGGCGCCTCTTATCTTCAATCCTAGTCAGAGGAAGCAAAAGGCTTCTGCAGAACCAGCCAGTGCAGCAATGACTACAGAGAAGCCTGGTTGGATTTCTGGTTAAGGAGATTTGGTTTTTCTGTTTGTCTGGTGATGCAAAATATCTCTGGAGTTTGTTTATTGAGCTGAAATAGTCCACCATGTTTTATATATATCATTCTGATGGTTCATTTTTCACCTTTTTACAGACTGTAATGGTGGATCTGGGTCTGTTTTTCATCTAGATATAACTTCTTACCTTTAACAGATGCATGGAATCCTTTTAATGACTCTGAATCTGCATCATCTCATCTACATATTGGTGGCAGTGTCATGTCTCTACCCCTCTCTATTACCTTACTGTGACCCAATACATACTGACTCCCTCAAAATATAGATTTTAATCTCCTATATCTGCATTATGATCTGGATTATGATCCAGATCTGGATCCAGTTGCACTGAGTGGTGGAGTTTTGAGATCTTGCAGACAAACAAACAGACAATCATGGGGAACTACAACTCAGAGACTATTTTCTAAGTGTTCAGGTTTTGGTGATGGCGTTGGCAGAGGTTTGCTCTCTCTGAGTGATTTATGGTTCATATTTTTAGCTCTGCTTTAGAAATATTTAATCTCACTGACTGATTTGTTTTGCCTGCAACTTTAAATGCTGCCCTCTTGGTTTGCAAAAGAAAAAATAAACCTTGGAAAGTTAAAAATAATTATCTTCCCATTTGTGTCATTGAATGGGTGGGTTGTGAATGAATTTTCTGTACCCATACCTCCCATTCTTCATCACATTTAAGCTAGTAGCCCAAATGTTTGTAAATGTGAGTACATCATGTTGGAGCTGGAGTATTATAAAACACATAAACTGTCACATTGGCTTCGGTTGGACTCGCTGTTGAGAAATGTTGACCAGCATGTGTGCTGGCACCTCTCCTCGTAAAATCTGCTGGTATCAGAGCCAGCATACAAGTTTTACACCATTATAATGCACTGGAATCTGCAGCAGAAGCCCTGTATGTACTGCTTCTAGCAGACAGCAGGACCTCCTCACATGTCATTTCAGCTAGTCTGGTGCAGGAAGATGATACAGATTTAACTTTGAACAGAGTTAAGTACATTGAATTAGCAAAACATGTATTGAAGGAGGTTTTCAATTACACAAGCTGATTTCTGGCAGTTTCTGCTTCCTGAGGGAGTCACACATTCTGGGCTCAAAAGGCAAAAGTTTCTGTTTATGTAACTTCTAAGTTGTTAAGAGTTTTGGGATTTTGTGTTTTCTGCGCCCAGATTTTTTAATCATGTTTTACACCCAAGAAACAGCACCTTCTGGAGACTTTGGAGCAACTGTGGGAGAACACAGATGTATATGTATATGTAGTGAATTACACTGAGTAAAGTATTAAGTACTGCAGGCAGAGATTGCAGATGAAGCTCCTGAATATTTTTTGCCAATGTATTTCAATGTTATTTGACTGTAGATGCAATAACAAAATTAAAAATCATAATATTCAATTGCTGAAAAAACAGATGATGGAGGGTGAAGATGGGAAAAGAAACACTATTGGAGGAAGAACATCCATAAGCAAAAATAAATAAATAGGATTTCAAAAGAAGAAAAACATTCTCAGAGAGGGAGTGAAGATGAGAGAGAGAAAAGTACAGGAGCTTTTGTACAGTAAAAGAAAGTAGATGGAAGCCTGCATCCATCAACAAAGGAGAAAAATACGCTCGACAAAAGCAGCAGAAACACGCGAGAGAGACACATCCATGAAGAAAGAGCAATAATTACCCTTAAGGAGGAGAAGGGGAGGAAAGAGAAAGAGATTAGTCAGCCTGAAAGACACAGCATTTATAAATGATTCACAAAGATGGATTTTTGTGGCTGATAGATTGCTTGGAGACACAGGTAAATACTTACATAGAGGGAAAAGAGGAGTTTGCATCCAAAGAAAATGCAAATGGAGTGAAAAGAGGGTGATGAGAAAAGACATCTCTATGTAGAACACAGAGTTCAGAAGAACAGAAAAGACAGAATACAGGATGAAAAGGATGGAAAGGTGAAACGTTTACTCACATCAGTGATGATTTATCCCCTAATTTGTTCTGAAGGTCAGGATTTCTATGAATTCTGATTAAAAAAGTCTTAAAACGTCAGATTTGGTCTTTGTCTTCAAATAGAATACATGAAATTAAAGACTGACTCAAAGTTATATCATAGGAAATGTACCTCAGAGACTATCTTGGCCTTAACTGCATGAATATTTTACGGAAGCCCTGAGAAACAAAAACAAACAAGATAAAGAAGTTTCTTAGTCTGCAAAATATTTCTGGAGCTTCTCAGCAAACCAGCTTTGCATCATTTTCCTAAACAACAGAAGATGTTTGAACATCACACATAGAAAGAAGATCTGTGGCCCAATTTTTCATTGCATTTAGATGAAGGAGAATAAAAAAGACATGAAGATTTTTCTCAATGAATTAAAGAAATACAGCCTCAACATTCCCTACAGTTATTACAAATGACTGCACATAACTATAAAATAAAAATGACAGAAGGAGAACATGCGGCTGTACAGAGAGAAGGGTAAGAACACATTATCCCTGTCTCTGCTCCTGATGTTACATCACATCCTCTGCTTTATATTCTGCAGAAAGCATCCATCACATCTTCCAACCTTGAAGGAGGAGAGGAGGCCTTCAGGTAGCTGCACCTGAATACATTCATCTTGACTTACAAAACATTTGTCGTGTCCTGCATTTGCAACATATGCTTTATTTTTTATACACGCCATCATCATTAAAAGCTACTTTTGTTAATAGATGAATATTGATAGGTGGAAGCTATTCTTAACATTCCTGCCAGAGGAATAAAACTCATCATAGTCATCATTTCCAGGAAATTAATGGCAAATGTTATTGATGTTAATAAGCTATTACCTTTGAATATCTATTATGTTAATGGTACTTTGTTTTCAGCGTCCTGTCTTTAGTGTTTTATTGATTGTGTAAGTTATCTGCCTTCAGAGAACGACTTCCTCCTCTGAATATTTGCAACAAGATGCAAAAAATTATAAAAGAAGGATCTCGGAGGATGACGACTCCACAGGGAACAAAAACATTTTCAAGGTCCCAGAGTTTTCACACCTCCACACAAGATGGCCAGCCTTGTAGGGAGGATGAGGAGGAGGAAGAGGAAGCTGCAGTCTTCCACCTTTCTGTAGCACTGAGGCGAGGAGCAGATGGTGCAAGAGATTGAAAACATCATCTGGAGTCGGACAACCCTGGGCTAATGGCAAGCTGTGCTGCCAACGCTGTGAGGGCTTGGGATTGTCTGACTGCATCGTTGGCCTGCTGGTTCATATGTTTGTGCACATGTGTGACGTTCATGTGTGTAAAGTTTGTTACCTGCAGCAGGAGGTTATTTGATTTTGATGAGATTTTGTGCAGGCATGGTTGAGACAGGATTTTTACCTCTGCCAAGGAGGTTATGTTACCACCCGTGTCTGTTTGTTTGTTTGTTTGTTTGTTTGACTGCAGAGTTGTGCAAAAAATCTGACACAGATTTCCATGAAAGTTGGTAGGAGGATGGGTCTTGGGCCAGAATAGAAAGCCTTAAATTGGAGTATGTGTACAGCCTCCGCGAATCCATATAATCAATAGACGTACTTTAGCATTCTCCAGACCTGGAAATAGGTTAGCTATACCAGCTAGCTCGTTTAATCACCACAATAAGATCATTATTATTTAAAAACATATTTAGTCCCATTATGTTATCATTTTATTATCCTTAAAGCGTGTTTAAGCAAGAAAAGCTGGGATGGAAATAAACATTTAAATTCTCAGAGTGTGCGAATGTAAACAAACCAAAACAAAGAGGAGTAAACGAGACAAACAGAGGTGGTTTATGTGTCACTGTGTCCTCATGTGATGGATCCTCGAGGCTCAACTGAGCCAATTTGTTGCTCACATTCATCCCTGTGTGTTTCTGAGGGGATTCATAACCTACACTGTAGAAGAGCAGCATGGCTTCTCAGATTCTTTAACACTAACACTCATGCAACAGTCCTGCCTTGTAGGTAGAATCAAGTAAAGCTACTCAATGCAAATATCTCTATATTTTTAGGACTCATGCATTAATGTAAAAGCAGGATTTTACTGTTCTGGTTGGTTGAGATGGAGTAATTCCTATTTTCAGTTGTTAGAGGACATATATTTCAAATAAACTCACATCAGAGACTTGATTTTCCTCGATTCATTTTCAAACCCTTTGCTGCTGAGAGACTTTAATTGTTTATATTTGTTTTTAACATATTAAAGGTAAAAATACATTTCTAACATTTTATTCTGGGCTGTAAACCTGCAGAACTGGCTGAACATAAGATCCAAACAAAGAGAAAGAAAGTAGGTGTTTACTGTAACATGTGTTCACCCAACCACATCAACAAGCTCCACAAACACCAGTGGGAATGTGGGACTGAATGAATCAATGTGGGCAACCACACTCAGAAAACTACGGCTCTATTAGCATCCAATACGTCTGAGCCAAAATCAAACATTTCTGAACACAATATGCATAAATCATTAACGACCATCCATCCATCCATTCATCCATTTTCTTTCACTTTTACAGCATCCGGTTGTGGTGACAGCAGGCCAACATTCATCTCCCCAGGAACCCTTTCCTGCTCCTCCTAGGAGATCCCGAGGCGTCCTCAGGTGAGATGAGATATGTTATCCCTCCAGCAGGTTCTGGGTCTATCCCAGAGTCTCCTCCCTGTTGGAAGTGTTGGAAACTTCCAAAGGGAGACACCCAGGTGGCCTCCCAACCAGAACCACCTGAACTGGTTCCTTTCTGGTTCCTCACCCTACCTTTAAGGCTGAACTCAGCCTCCCAACACATGTAAATCATTTCAGCTCCTTGAATCTGCCATTAATCCTTTCATGATCATCTTTTTTATTATTATTGATTATTAATTATGTCGTAAAGCACTAAAATGGTTAATGACCCTTCTGGGGTTCCATGATTCCACTGTGAAAAACCTAGTTGAGGGTTCTTTGAATCTTTTTAGCTTCATAGTGTGTGGCCAGTTTCAGGAAATGCCAGGGCAGCTGGGAGATCCTGTGGAGATAAGTGGCGCCAAAGGCACCGCTGATGTCAGAGTCTCCAGACGGAGAACCTCCCTGTCTCCCTCTCTGCCTTCACCAATCTGACACAAACATGCAAAGTGAGGAGTTTGCTTCCAGAACAAGCTGAAGCTGTTAATTCCAACACAACAAAGTTCTTATGGAGGAGCAGTGAAGTGTGAAGCTGCAGACAGAACAGTAACACCTCACTGTTTACACTTGTTGCATTGCAGATGTTACGTCCTCATAACATAAGAAATAACACACTAAACATAATCCCATGTTTTTTAATCAGATTTTCATTTATATGTTTGTCCCTAAAGAAATGAATTAAAATAAACTGAATGCAACTTCTTAAATGTTCGTATTTAGTCAGACCAACAATCCAAAACCAAGATAAATTATTATTTTAATTATTTCACAATGATAAAGAAGCAATTTCTCACGTTTTGACATTTGTATCCAGAGAATTTTGGCATTTTTGATTAAGAAACAAACAAATTAAAGATCTTCGAATGATCCTTTTCCTCTAGCACCACTTCAATAAAATATCTTAACAACTACTGAATGGATTCCCATGAAACATAATGAAGACATTCATGTTCCCTCCAGGATGAACTTCATTTGAAGTATCTGAGGTTGACATATCACAGACAGCTAGTGGCCAGCTGTCACTCAAAGCAGCTATATCTTAATTATTCATAACTTTAACCCTTAATATAATTTAAAGGAGTGGGTTTATGACCTTACAGTTGTCATAAATGGGGGAGATTAGCTATAGGGACCAAAACCATTTAGTACATTTGGGCATTTTAACATGGGGTCTTATGGATATTAACCCCATCAAGTGGTCATTTTTCAGCCCTGGAGGTTGCCAATGCTCAGCTGAAGCAGAAAATCTAGATGGGGTCTGAGATGTGGTGGAACCACTTCAGCTCTCATGGCTTTTTGACTTAAGTAAAAGCACTAAATTGCACTCAATAGCTTCATTATCCAAAAGTAATGAATTTTAAAAAGGTTATTTGCATTTTTAGTGGACTTGTACTCGACTGAATATAAAAACTGTGAGGGCGAAGTGGCTGACAGAGATTCAGACAGAGGGAGACAGAAGAGGTCCTTGGCAGCGGCTTGTACAGCTGTTGAGTGTTGTCACACAGTTCAGAAAGGCCAGAACAATTATCTATGACTGCAAACACACACACACACACACACACACACACACACACACAGCAGGGATTAAGCTAGCGAGGACACTTGTAATAGGCCTCCGTACCGTCTGATTAAACACAAACAGGAGGCAGTAATTCATACCCTTTGAGTCGTGTAAACATGTGCTCACTGTATGACATGCGGCTGTGAAGTCCAGGCTGATGACCAGCTATGCACACAGAGCGCTGGCACACTCAGACACTACATGACTAAAAGTATGTGGACATCATACACGTCATTCAACACATCATCCACCAGATTTCAGAACCTGGCCGTAAAGATTCGTTCCCATGCAAACACAAAAGCGTTTGTGAGTTCCTGTACATCATTTCAAACGATGCGTCGTGCCCACATATTTCCATGCATCCTTTACATTGGCACTGATGTTAAGCAATGCATCTATGAAAAGGGACTATGCATTTTCAACACAGAGCATAAATGAGGCTTTACCAGCTTCAGAACAAGGAGCTCAGTCATGACTTCAGTCGTACAATAAACCCTCCAGATCCGTGAGGCAGCAGCCAACCAGGTGAAAGATCTGTGTGACTGTTCTGTTATGATCTGAAGGGGCTGCAAATGTAGTCTCAGCTCAAAGATGGTCAGAATAGGAATGGCCTCCTTGACCTTTGTTTCACATCACCTGGTCGATTATGTCTTCTGAGAGGAGGCTTGATGTCGGTGCAACACAAGAGGATGTGTGTCCACATACTTTTGGCCATAAAGTGTGATTCTTCAGGGTCTGATTTGTAGAAGTTACTCATAATGAGAGTTATCATAAAATACGTGAGCCTTCTAACAGGAAATACAGCATATCATATCTACAATAAGAAACAAGTCCAAAACACTCTGAACATGTCGACCCCTGAGAGGAAAGCCAACATGATGTGATTTCTAATTACAGCAGCCTCATGTCACATCACCCAGTTTTAGAAAACGCTGCTGTGGCTTAGAACAAAAATAAGCAAAGAAGAGTTTCAGATGGACCCGACGGCTCACATTAGGTAATCATCGGTGGCACAGAACACAAGACCATATAAACTCAATGAAATCCCCTCAGGATGCCGTCATCATGAAAATATACCACGACTGCTGGGACAGCCATGTTTGTCATGACAAAAAACTAACCAAAAAAACAGCTAAATTAAGCCTGACCCAAACTGTGTTTTATGGAAACATATCAAAAGTAAAGGTTTATCATATGAAGAGATTTGTAGGAGCATTTATTCTGCTGTCTGGATTGGTGTATGAAGGTTTATTTCTATTTGTCACATTTATTCATATTTCATTGCAAGATATGGTTTGTGTTTCTTCCTTTTAATGCTCAGCACACGTCTTTGCATGGGGAGTCAGCTGGGAATAATAAGCCTGAGATCATGTTAGTTTCATATGTGACGACAAAATTGAAGAAATGTACAAACACATCAAACTTTACACAAAAATACTGAATCCTGAAGATCAGCAAGTGCAGCAGACTCTGGTTTAAATTCTGTTTTTTAAATGTTTTGATTATTTTATGATGGTCTGAATATAATTTAAATTGAAGTTGCATGAAAACTGATTTCATGTCTGGAAAGAATCCAAAGGAATAAGTTCAACTTCAGTCTGGAAATCTGCTTAAAATTGTCACTGGGGCCTTTCTTATTTTAGAAATGCATGTTGCCTGCACAGTTGGCCTAAACGGTGGCAACAACTCGTCTATAAAGGTTTTGTGGTATTGAGTTACTTACCCCCAGTGTCGTGCTCTCATTGTGTGATTGCATAACCGTCACGTCATGCTGAGAGCATGAGCTAACGTGGTGTTATTTTCAAACTAGCCTGGTCATGCCAACGCACATTTCTGGGCTGCTGCATATAAAATATAGAGCTATCAGTGGCGTCACGCCCCCTCCAAGTCATGCAACAAGTCACAGTGTTTAGTTCAACAGTGTTCAGCTTTAATACAACAGTTTTCTGAATGACTGACTGAGTCTCAGAGGGTCTGCTGCTGCTTGGTGTCTTAAACTATACACTGAAACACACTCCACACAGAAATCCTGCAAATCTGAACTGGATAAAAACTGGAGCAAAAACAACGAGGTGAACAATATGCTTGTAAAACCTTAGCAAAGATCAAGATTTGCATATAAATGCGGTGGCAGCAGGCCTTGCTGTGAGTGTGTCCAGTGCTGAGCTCTGAACAGAATAAATGAAAAGCGTCTGAGACCACAGCTTTAAGCCTCACAATAAGTTGCCCTTCATTGGGTTTATATGACATAATCTGCAGTGTGCGTCATCGTCTGGTCTAGTTCAATACATCTATCTAAAAATATTCTCTCCAACACAGGATATATTGTTTATTTGACCTTTCTTCAAGCAGAAAAACTTGTATGCTTATTTGTCATCGCCCACGCGCCTCACATACACTTCCATTATACTGGTAACCAGTAGAACTGATTCCATCTTCCTTACTGATTCTCAGTCATGAGGCTGAACCCATAAGCAGCCTGATGTTTGCAGGCTCTGCCGCTGACAGTGCTTGAATGCACTGGTGTAAAAAGAGTTGCTGTTGCAGATGAAGCAGGCTGGGGGATTAAGAAGTCATTGATAGCCACATCTATGACATCATCTTGAGCTGTCACTGATTGATGATGTAGATGCAGATTTCGTGTGTTCTCTCCTTCTTCCACTGATGCCATGGGTCTTCCTGACCTTGAAACCTTGAAAGCCCTCAGCTTCGTATCAGAGGGTTTGTAGTTCTGTTGTTTTCATGCAGTGGCTACAGCGATGAAGGCTCATTTTTAACTCACTAATGCCTCCACTTCTGTTTTGCTGTATGGGTTCGTGCAAGGACACGGCGGGCAGCTGGCTGCCAGATGAGAACTGTAATTAGGCCGGTATCCACCGGGCTTTGGTTACAGGTGTAGATCTGCCTGCAGGGATGAACAAAACTGTCAATGGAAAAGATCATTCATGCTGAAACAACAGAAAAGAGGGAGCAGGAGGTTGGCTGGCTCCTGCTACAGAGAGCCAGAGTCAAGACAAGATAAATCGCTCTGAGTGGCATCGCGACAAGCTGAAAGCAGGCGTATAAATCATTTTCCTGGGTGCTTTGGGGGAAAGGAGAGGTTTTGATTCAGGCTAGAGCCTCTATATAGAAAGAACAACACTATGATGGTGTTATTTTTAGTCCCATGTCAAATTAGACACGGGTCTTCTCATGTGATGCACACTATCAGAGCTGCACGAAGCAGAAATGATGCTGAAGAATCTCACAAAGGACTTTCAACCCTTTTGGACCACAAGGAGGCGGCTGGTTCCATACTGGTCCGCTGCCTGGTGGGATGTTGGAAATGTTACTTCATCGTGTCTTTAGATTGACTTCAGTTCTATTTTTACCTCCAACAAGGAAGTAATGTTGTCACTGGTGCTGGTTTGTCTATATGTTAACAGGATTACACAAAAACCACCTGAAGGATTGTCATCAAACTTGGTGGTAATAATAAATAATAAAGGTTGGACCTTTGTGGAGGTTCACATGCTATTGAGTGTCCACATACTTTTGGCCATATACTGCAGTTTGAAAGGCAATCAGATCACTTTTATTTGTGAAGACATTGAAATGTTGGTTAATAAAGCCTTAAAATGCGTCTGTATGTTGTATAAAAGGCTCTACTGAGGGTCTGACAGCCTGGGTTGACGTTTGTATGAGAAACTCCATCCTTCCATTCATCATTCAGGAGAGCATGTTGAAGTGTCCACTTGCCTTTGGTGTTGTCCTGCAGCTCTTTGTCACACATCTCATCTGCTCTCAACTCCTTACATTTCACTATGTATGCTTGCAGTTTTCAATGTATTTATCCCTTGTTGCACTGCAATGCACTTTGAGAGCAACCTGCTTTTTGTTAAAAGCACTTTGTCGATAAATTTGACCTCCCTCGACACTCAATACTGAGTCCATTAAGCCGCAGAGCCATGGGGCTACTCTGTGCGCAAGGGCCACTGGTTCCAGTAAGGTATATCTCCTGAGCTCTCATTAGCAAGCATCATCATATGTAATTCTGGCACGTGTAATGCCATTAGAGGGGATTTGGCATCTGATAGTTGAGTAATGGGATTAGTTGGACTGTAAATCTCCAGACCAGAACTGTTGGTCTTCCCCGCTCCAAGGGAGACAGAAACACATCCCATCCCACCTTTTCCCCTTGAGTGTAAATGCTCCTTTATCACGGCTGAATGCTCCCTAATATGTTCCTTACATTATAGCTTGCTTTGATAAAGATATCTTTGGAATACGGGGATGACGGCACACATTTTCAGTCTCTCCTGGAGGACAATCATAATGTTTCACTCGGCTGTTCACATGAAAAGTGGCACAACTGCCAAGGATGAAAAATAATGCCAGAGAAATACATTGGCTGCTTTCTCACCTTCACACGACTGTTTAATTACGCCATGCAGCAGCTGCGAATGTTGGATCTTCTCAAAGTTACCATCTGAAAGTTATAATCATGACACTTGGGGCTATTTTTGATGCGAATCCCGCAGGAGATGATCGTGCAACTGAAGCTTGAGTTCATGCGTGGTTCACACGAAAGGCCTGTAATCGAATTAGTTAATTATTTGTGACGCATGACAAAGGAAACTAAGCGTAATCTGATTATAGGTTGATTCGGTGACCATAAATCTCCTGATGTGTAAGAAGACATAAATTGTTTGTTGCATGCTTGTGATACGTTTCAGCATGTAATCTGTAAAATGATAATCCTCCCCCACATTTCCAGGAAAGAGCTGAGTTGCTCTTTGCAGAGTTCCTTTGGGATGAAAGTTCGGAATTATTGCCATGGGAATAACCTACAAAATCTAGAAGAAACGCCTCCACCCATGCCTGTGTTCATGCCTCCCGCTCTGACCAGTAGGCTATACACAGGACTGTGTGTTTTCCTGAAGATAAAACACTCCACTATAGAACAGGTGACTCAGCTTCCAGCTTGGCAAAGAAATCCACTGAGACCTTTGACCTCCTAATCGTTCAGCAGCGCTTACGGTTGGAGATCTGCTCCGGGTTATTAGAGAGATTAGTGTCATGCAGATTTGGGAATGGGCCAAGCCTATATCTGTACTTCATGGTATTCTCAGCATTTATTACGGAACACCCTAACCATGCTGACATCTGATACGAGCCAGTATAGTAGTTCAAACTGCAGCATGAGGCTATATGTAGGTGGAATATGTGTTGACCTACATGGAGTGACAAACTATATATTATGAGCATGCTGCCAATTTAAAATAGGATGTATTTTAAAGTTTAAGCCTCATGAAAACACTATAAGTTGTTTATGATCTCCTGCATAGATTTCCTTGGTAAACATTTTATGTATGTTATGGACAGCCTATGTTCAATAATCATGTTCAGAAACATGTTCAACATTGTAGTTCTGATTCTGACCGCCCCTCTTTTCTGTCAACGGCACCCACTGAGGGATAAAACGCGCAGCCTTCCCGAGTTAAAAACAATCCTCAGCTCGCCAAACACTTTCATCAAGTTGGCTGGAACGAAGCAGAATGATACCGGAAATGGACGATTCTGCCTTCAAAATGTAACAAAACATCGAAAACACAAGAGTAGAACTACAAAATGCACCTGACTTTATAAGGTAATACAATAAAAAAATGTTTGCCAATTTCATTTCATTTAAAAATAAAAAAAATGCTAAATAAGATTGAACCAATCATATCAGTAGCCTACTGCATTTGCAGTTGAGACCCAAAACATAGATATACTGAAATAATAAAGTAAGAAAATATAGATATTGACACAGGGCTTCGATTTGGTGCAAATTCCTTAAATTTTGAAATTAATCAAACAACCAAATACCCCACTGCATCCTGCCATTGATGCGCCTTGACTCGTTTGTGTATTTGTTAATTTAATTAATTCAATAGTGGACTATTGCTAATATCAGTCGTATTAACTGCAACAAACATAATCTGTTATGGCCTGTGTATAATCGATCAATGTATCAAAAATCATATTCAGGGATAATGAATAATAATAAACTGTATTATTATTATTATTATTAATAAAGTCATCAGAGGTCCCATGCAGTCCATGATCTAGTTTTCACATTTTATTCTGAAAACTTCACCGGAAGCTCTGCATTTGAGTTTGAAAGGATTGACGCGCGTCAGCAACGCCATCTTGAAATTGTCCCGACTACAGGAGGCGAGGAGGAGACGGATTTGGGAACAGCAGCTCGTCCTAAACTCGACCGCAGCTCTATGTGTGGAGATTAACGGCAGCTTCACGTGTTACCGTCATCTTTTGTTGGTGTTTCCACGCGTTGGTTTGGGACGTTTGGACGGAGGGAGGCTGTTTGGAGCACTTTGGAGCGGACCAGCGCGGCGGAGGGAGCCTCCTTATCGGTTGTTTCCTTGTTGGAGCGGACGGAGCTCTGGTCGAGGCTGGACATCCCCGCCGGACAGCCGGACGAAACTGAGGCTTCCACCCTGAATATAACTATTGCAATCAGCGTTTGAACCTGAGGAGCTTAGAATGCCAGTTTCTACCAGGCTGTTGAGTTGTAAAGACGTGTGACGGAGCTTGTCAGGGAGAAGTTTGATTGGAGAGCGGACAGCGCTTAATTTCCAGTCCGATGGATGTTAGCCCTGCTCGGCTGTGGCTCTGCTATCTGCACCGCTGGTCTGAAAATATCGGGTTGAACACCTCCAGGCACAGGTGAACACGTCGGGTCATAACAATGCTGCACGCCTTGCAAGTACACGACAGCCCTGGCTTGAATGCCAACAAGTCACTGTCCGTCGCTTGTTTGTAAACCTGGAAATACCAACCAACCACCCGCTCCTCCCTTCCTCGTTCTCCCTTCTTTTCTTTTTTGGGACTAGTAAGGCTGGCATTCCCTGGAATATTTTGGATTTAACATCGATCATGACATTTCAAAAATGTTCTTTTTGCAGAGACATTTAATTTGACTCAGTTGTTGTGAGATTTTCTTGGGTTATTTTTTATTCTTTCTAGTCTGAGGATCAGATTCGGATGGAAAATGGGAGACGCCACCAAACTGGCCTTCGCCGTTTTCCTCATCTCCTGCTCTTCAGGTGGGTGTGGGGGGGGGGGGCTTTGCATGGCGTGGATGATTCAGTTCTGTGTTTATTTGTTGAAACGCATAGATTGTTGTCCTATGTGGAGAATGCAGTGCTGTGCTGACCGGTGGGATGGTGGATAATACCTCTGCCGTTCTTCTCCATCACTGCTGCCCATTCTTTGCATGTGAGAATATGCTTTGTACCTGGAGCACAAGAATAGGTCCGGGGAGTGGAAGTAAACGCACCACGAGTCAAACAACCACCTCTGAAGAGAAAAAAAAAATCTACTCTAAAAGTCTTTGTCATCACAACTAAAAATCTGAATCATTTTGGCCCCAAAAGGTCACAGCAAGTCTGATTCAGATATAAACAGGAGGGGAAACAAGGTGTAGGCGGGTTTCACCCTTTTGACAGCACATTCAGTCTGTGTTACAACAGGGAAGTGGTCAAAGATCTATTTCCATCCTTCATGCTGGTGGATAGGATCCTCATATCCCAGGAGGTGGACGCACAATGAATGTCAGCGGGTCAATGAGGCGACAAGTATTGGTGCACGTGGGAGGACTTAAAAGTCATAACCTCCTCCAAGGAGGTCAGCTTTTCACTGATGTTTGTTTGTTAGCAGGGTAGAAGTTATGAACAGATTTTGATGACACTTTTTGGACAAAGGATCCATTAGAACTCTGGTGCTGAGTGGGATCAGAACTGAGATGCCCTGTCGAAGGTTCAAAGCCTCAAACGACTGGGTGCTTGCATTGTGTCAATAGACAGGTTTTATGAAGAGGGAATCAAATTTAAAGCTTGTAATATAAAAAATGACTTTGTTTGTTTTTGGTTGAATTGTACAAATTTGATGGCTTGATCACATTCTGATGGGTGGAGCCCATGAAAACAAACGTTTAGAGGTCTGGTCCAGCTCCCCACATCAGACAGTCGAGCCTCACATGACTCTGAAATGGTACAGAGGAGACGATCCATCAGTGGGACGACGGCATCTTAAGGCCAGCAGGAAACATAAAGCTGCACTCAGTCATTCAGTCAGCATTACTGCTGTTTATTTATTAAAAGTCTTAATGTGGAAATAAGCACCGATACGTATTTTCACAACACTGATATGGTGGTGTTTGGTCCTTAATGCTGTGATATCAGAATTTATCACCCAACCTTTTGAATTCCATTTTCTGTAACATGTCCATGCCATGAAGAAGAACTGGCTCACACGCAGCAGTGCGATGACTTTGTGTCGTCTGTCTGACTGGAGGCAGAGTCTAACCACAGAGATGGATCAGAGATTATGAAAAGGCACATTTGGAGATTTGTGAGAGATATTGTTTCTTTGAAAAACTGAAATGTTTTTGTGTGCATGCTTGGAGTTAAGGCAGACCTGTACTTATGAAATATCCAATGCACCTACATGAAGATACTCTAATTAGGTGTTAAATAAAATCTGCAGTCCTATTATAATTGTCATTTAACAGTGATCCCTGGGCTGTTTAAATTAAAAGGCTCACCTTAATAGTGACGCTTGGTTAAAGGTTAAGGCAGGTGCTGTCTGTACTGCATAAAGCAGTAGTTGGTTATTTCACTGGCTCATTATTGTCTGAAGTGCAGAAATGAGTCGTTCCTACTTGAGATGTGATGATAATCCTTTATAAAAATCCAAGCTGAATTGGCACAGCTCAAGATGACACCATAAAAACATCTGATAAAGTCAGACTACTTAGTGCAGAGTGTTTTTATTTCAGGCCTTTTGGAACATGCTGTAGAATTCAAGATAACGTTGGCGTTCCTTTTCAAAGACCAAAAACTAACGCCGTCCTTTATGTAGTTGATATTAAATTCTATTGCAGGGTTAGGGCTGCATGTCATCAGACATGAGGCGATGAAATGCTGCAGCTCCTTAACAGCACTGAGCTTTTCTGCAAGCATTTACAATGACGTGCAAGCAGTCGCAATTTAAACGTTGTTTCGTGTCAAATTTAGAAAGATTACTGGTTTCAGCCCATTGAAATGTGCTGCTTTCCTTTTTTAGATCAGTGTATTTGATTTTCTAATATTGAACACTTATTGACGAAGCATTTCCTTAATTACTAATGAAGCCTTAGCCTAACTTCTGCCTGAGATCTCGTGTGTGCGTGAGCTGCAGAGTGGTGAATATTTACTATGCTGCCTGGCTTGTTCACATCCAGATGTCAGATTTAATGTGTGTATGAGCTTAAGGCTGAGAGAAGCTGAGTGTTGACTAAAAATTAGAGGTGCTGAAAATGTCTTATCGCTCATATTTCCAGTGCTGCATGAGAAATTCTAGAAGTGTATCAACAGTTGTCAACAACTCAAAGCCAACAAAACCCAAACAGTCAACGACACCTCCTGAAAGCATGAGACATTTTTAATATGATCAGAAACAGCAACGTTTGCCTGTCAGATTACATCGTGTTTCCTTCAACCACTGGTTGCTGAGGTCATTCCACAGGTCAGGTGTCATGTTTTGATGGTAATCTGTGGAAAATGCCTGCTTAGATTTGTGCATGTTTCCCCACTGAGACTGATAAAGTCCAGTCTTCTGCTCCATCTTCACATTTGGCCTCCTTTTTTCAACACTGCAGCAGTTTCACACAGACATTGATTCTCCTGCACACCAGTGTAAGGTTACATCAATATGGTGAGGGTGAAGCCGCTCTGGCCTTTTTCTTTTTTTATTCCCAGCAGCACAACAGATCTGATGACTCTGCTTTCAGCTCTGCTTCACATCAAATTCAACTTGAAACAGTGTCTGAACCCAGTCAGGCATCAGATCTGAATCTCTTTTGTTTTGGTCCCATTGAGCAGGGAAATATGAACATTTACCAGTTCATGAACTGGGCTAATTGGTTGACTTCCTTCGCACCAGATTAAGCCCCTCTGTTACAAACGTCGCTGAAGTTTTTTGTTGTTGTTTTGCTCGATGCCACACGGCTCTAAGCTCTGTGTTTTACAGACCTCCATGGAGAGCATTGAAAAAGATCAGAAATTAAACTTAAATAAGGATAAAGTGCAGGAATAAACTGTCCTAATCGCTGACTAAAGCTACTGTTTACTCTGGCTGGCTGACTTTAATTTAATGTCACAGCAGCTGCTCTGAAGTGATAGTTAAATTACTGTGGAGAGTGAAAAACTACTTGTAAAGCTTTTGTCACCAACACTGAACATTTTTAGATTTGCTGTCTTTGTGGTTTGGCTGTAAAGGCTGCTCCTCTGCCAGTATTTCTGTCATTTGTAAATGGACTGTATTGTTAAAAGCCTGCTCAGAATCGTTCACTGGCACTCGCTGCACAATGCTTGCCAGTGAGATTTGTGTCTAACTTGCTCTGGCGTCATGCACATGTGAGGGATGATAATCTCACCACATCAAGAGGGCCACAGTTTTTGGATGAAGGCGACACGGTTGTGCTTCATGGAATGCAAGAGATGCATTCATGAACTGCACAAAAATATAGCTGTAATCTTTTGTATATTAACATCAGAATGATTGTTTAAATTCTTAGCAACAAGTAAAAGTGGTGAGCGGAATGTAAGGATTGTTGATAATTATGTGACAGAACTATTATGAATTCTATTTGTCTTATTTTCTCCTGTGAGCTTAACTAATAGAGTTTTCAATTAAATCATGTGGTTTGAGCAAGCTGCTCCTCTTAAGCCTCAGTCATCCTATAAATGCCTATTGATACACGTAACTCCCTTTGAACCATTTTGATGCAGCCTACCATCCTGCACCCGTCTGCTGTGGTGCTGTGGTTCTGTCTCACAGTGACCAGAGGCTGGCCAACCTGTCCCATTTCCCCCCCCCAACTCTTTCTAATATGCTCTCCTACATTATGCATCAGGCTCCAAAAGCACAGGTGTATTTGTTAAGGCCAGATGTAGCCTCGATTTCCCATCGGGCCCAACTAGTCAGACTGCTTCCTTCCAGGGCCGTGTATCATTCTCTGCTTTAACATCATGAAAACGAGCAGCAGTCGACGGCCGTGGAGGTAAATTGGTGACCAGAGGACAGCATGTTGCTGGTGGAATAATGACCCTCCTCCAGTCAGAACACTGGTTAAATTTAGACTGTGGCGCCCTACTAGATAAACATCATTTCACTTTGAGGAAACAGCCTTTTTTTATCAACTGCACTCAGGCTGTGTGCTAAAATAATCCTCCTAATGGATTGTGTTTGTCTTAACAATGACAAGTTTTTACTTTATGAATAGATCCAACAGCCTATCACCAAGCAAAGAATCGTTACTCCAGAATTTTATTTTCCTGATAAAATTAGTTGGAAAAGTGAGTGAAAAGAATTGTGATGTTGAGAATGATTGGCAAAATGAAAGAAATCAAACTCAGATGATTATTTAGGGGTTTTATTAAAAAGCATGCAAGATGAAAAAAAAAACCTGCTATACTGACAAAATCATCTATATTAGTTCAAAGAGCACAGCTGGTGCTTATTAAAAAACGCTTTGCTGCATTTCTTTTATCAGACGGTCTAAAAACTGTTGAGTCACGACTGACTGACTTTGGCTGCACAGTATGTGCGACTGAAACGGTCACACTCTGCAGCCCTGTTGTTAAACTACATGCCCATTTCCTACTGAAAAGGATTGTTTGAGCTGCAGCATGGATGTGAACTTGGATGTCCTCTGGAAATATAATGAATGGAACCAAAGGGCAGGGAGGTGACTTCTGCCTCCCTGCTCTCTGTGTGGCTGCCTGTTAACAGGAGCGCAGAGCCGACCTCCTTCCTTCACACGGTGGACAGCAGGAACACAGCAGAACCCACAGCCGACATAATGAAACCCACTTTTTACTCAAGTCGGCAACGATGATGCTCATCATCCTGGAGGACAACACAAAGGGAGGCGCTGTGATCAATTTATCAAACAGCTGTTGAACAGAAATGTTTGCACAGTTGAGTACAGAGAAAAGTTGTTGTTGAGCACAAGCTGGTGTTTGCTGCTCCACTAACATACTGATCAATATGCCAAAACAGGAAAAACAGAAGTGCATTTGACCTTTAGAGGATCATTTTTTATTTGTATGCACAGTTTCCCTGGTAACTGAACTACATTTAAAACACATTACCTTCTGGTGACTTCATCCTGTGTGTCGTGGAGAGGCAGGCAGGTAACCTTTTTAAAATTACACAATGATGTTTTATCATGTTTTGAAAGCCCAAGGCCTCTTATAACACACTCGCCACACAATCTAATCTTTCACTACAATTAAGAATGCTCAGAACCCCCTAATTGCTATGGAGAGGATTTTCTTCAGCAGCAGTGATTTGTCTCAACATGCTGCTGATATCAATGGGCTGATTATTGCCACACAGGACCACAAACTGGAAAAGCACCAGGATAAGTAATTGGAGGAAATAATTTGAGAGTGAGTTCTGTGTACTTTTGTGAGGCGTGACACCATCTGATGTAGTAAATCTTCGATCCTCCAGTCAGATCAAAGTCGCTGCAGAGGATTTTGCTGCGAGTCTTTTGCTGCGAGTCTTTTTATAACAGCAGCGTAGAGACTCAAATAACACGCATGTTTAATTCAACTTTCCCCTCCGTAGAGGAAACAGAGGCTAAAATTATAATCCTGATTCCTCTGCTAAATATTGTAATCACAGTTATTACACACGTGATAATTAGGCTCTTGTCTTTTAGTGGGTGTAAACGACACAAAGGACTATAGAAGCAACACAACGTACAGCTTCAGTGCTCAGTAATGTAATCTATGGCTACACCTGGTTCCCTGTGTGGTTGGAGGAGGCAGGTGGGTCAGCCTTGCTTACAAGAGGCCACGGAGTCCAAACCCCAAAAGGTGAGCTGTTCCACATGCACCACAGGGATTCATCCTTTCAGCACGTCCTTGAGCAGAACCGCTCAGCTTATTGTAAGTCATGCTGGATAAGAGCATCAGCTAAAAGCCTAAAATGTAAATGCAGACAGAGCACCTCTATAATGGGAAGTCGATAAATTGCCCCTGTAACCATTGCTGACTCAAATTAAAACAAATGACTGGGAATATGTTGAGTTGAAATACATGTCCGGCTTCAGTTTTTTTGAGATATTTGGTCATCTGGGAGTCGCAGGATGTAGATGTTCAACCTGTTGGAGAAAACATGCATACTGGTGTGTGTTATCTTAGACCACCAGACGTGCTGGTAACCCTGAGAACGCTGCAGAATGATCCTTTACTGTAATGAATGCATCCTGCAGATGTTGCTTTATGTGCTTGGGAGCGTTGGAGTCTAGACAGGCTGGCTGCTCAGACGGAGAGGCCCTTCTTTGATCGTTGATTAAAAACTGTGAGCTCTACATTCATCATGCTCTTGTTTCAGGCTCTCTCTCAGGGGTCTGGGTTTACCCTCCCTTTTCCTGCTTCTCTTGTCTTTGTCCATCTCTTGCCAAGATTCCTCAGCGTCCCGAAGGTCACGATAACATCTTATCACCGGGAACGTTAAAGGTTAATGGCGTGTCGGAGAATCGCCTGGTCAGGGTGACCCCTGATATTGTGGGTTGGTCATTTTGTGGGCCGTCTAATAAACCTCCAATCAAATCATTCAGATGCATTAAGCGGCAGCCATGTGAGCTGCAAAAACATCATCTTCTAACAGGCCTGTAATCTGCACAAATAACATATTGACCAAGAATAAAAGAGGAATAAGTCCACTGATGACCAAAACAATGCAATGTGCTCCACCCTTTAATCTTTAAATGCTCACAGCATTGATAGAAAGATGCTGTTGACAAACAAATCTATAAAGCCTGCAGTTTTAATGTGGCTATTTCTGCATCATGCAAGTCAAATTCTTATCTTGCTGCAGTTGTAATATAATCTCAATTAAAAATACTCAAGTGTTTTTAATCTGGCCTCGAAGGCCTTCGTGACCAGTTTACACTAAATATAAATGCAAGCCAAGAGTCAGTGAGGTCGTCTGCCGGCTGGATGGATGAACGAAGGGGCTTTTATTGACTCCCAGCATTTATTGCTTTGTCTTGTACAAATGTGAACCTGGCGAGTGCAAACAGGGAATGTAATTGAGCAGCAGACAACATGTCTTGGAGGTCCATGTGAGCTGACTCAAAATGGAGCGGTGCATTAGCTGCACACATCCAGTGAGTGCTAACCTTAACACAGACTGTACGTCTACACGCTTTGTCCTGTTTTCATGTGTGGTGAACGCTCTTTGAGGACAGCGACAGGATCCTGTGATCCTGTTTTTAAACAGTCTGTGCTGCCTTGTGAAAAGGTGCTTCAACAGCCTAACAGCAGTGGATTCTGGGACATCTCCCCCCCCTGAATTGGACTAATAGCTCGTCTGCCACTCAGTTGAAATGCATGCTGCAGGTTTGGTCACATTGCAGTATCGTTGTAAACCTGACACACAGTTCATCTTTAAGGCCAAGTACCTTTTCACAATTAAAGCACAGAGGGGATGGGGGGGGAATCCGGAGGGGGTTTTGCAGATGCTTCTACACTACTCTGCGAGAGATAACAGAGTTTTAGATCGCTCATCCTTTAAAGAATGTTTGGTATGCAGAGGCCGACTGCTGCCTGTTATACACAAGCGACAAGGGGGCAACGCTGGGATGTGCTCCTTGTGCAAACTGTACAGACTGCTGCGATTCATGGTGAGGGCGTTCGCTCTCCTGACCCGCCAGGCAACCAGCTCCATCAACGCTAATTGAGGCGGAGGCATTTGTCGCACGGGGCATTCCAGCAGGGATTAAAGGGATTGGATTCAGTTGCTGAGTGCTGTGGTTTTTTAATGCCCCCACCCGGCAACACCACCATGTGCCCTCCTCCTGCCCAGAAGAGAGTGCAGTCTTTGTGACCAGCTCAACGACACTATCTAAATGAGCACCAACATTGGACTCTAGTGAGACTGCTCTGTGAAATTACTGTCTGCTGAAAATAGTGTCGGGCTGTTGAGCGTCTCTATGCACAGAAGACGCTGCCACCTCTCTATTCATTTAGCTGGAGCCACAAGATTACCCATCTAAACGGAGAGAGTATGAAATGCATGCAATTAAACAACCACATTTCCTTCTAAAATGCATGGTTTCATCTGGAGGAAACTCATCTGTCTCTGGACCCAGCAGCTTTTACCCCATAATCATTCCTCTGATGCTTATCTTCAGATACCTTTAAAACAGAGCAACAGTGCCTGAAGCCTGTGATTGTCAAACAGCTAGAAATAGTTGTAAAAGATCTGACCTAAAGGCAAGTGCTGGGAAGCATTTTTAACTGAGTGCACACTTTTTTAAGGCAGTGAGAAATAGTGGTAATTCTATAAAAAAAAGGGTCAGGGTCTTGTCCCTGGTGCTGCTACCTGTCTATTCATCCACAGACAATGCTAATAACAGCTAGCTATCTATTTAATAATAAGGTCTTCTAAATAAGAAGAATATTTAGGGCCTAATTAGGCCTTAAATTATAACCCAATACAGCTCAATTTGTTTAGGGCTGCAGCCCAATCCACACCTGACATCTTACTAAATTTATTTGCCTGAACCCAACTTGACCCTGATGCCATGTCAGATTGTTCCTTCTCCTTCCCTCTTTATCTCTGATATACACACACACAGTCCAAACTTGACAGTTTGATCTACTTCTCCACCTCACAACATGACAGAACTAGTGCAAAATATTTGCTGAATATGTGGAGGGCTGTTTGTTTTTTTTCAATACGTGCAGCAAGGTGTTAGCACTAGTCTGATGAGAGGTTTTCAACAAAATGCCAATGGTTATTCATACATGCAAAAGCTGTATTTAGTTGTCTTGAGCTGGTTATGTGGGCGAGGAGTGTCACATTGCATCAGTAGCAACAACAAGCATTGCTGGCAAGCCAAGAGGGCAGCTCTGCAGACAGCATTGTGATCTATGGCCTCAGCCCAGCTTCATTATTCAACACTATTCAAAAATCATCACTCACATTTGTTTTTAGTGTTGGCTGCACATATTCCCCAACAAACCAGTGCCCCATACATGCATAGATCACCTTAAATGTATTTCATCTCTGCCCGGATGCAGATGATAAGTTGATCCTTAGAACAAATTCCATCACATTGAACAATCCCTGCTGTTGGCAGGCACACAAAAAAAGCCCTGATGAATGAGTTGTTTACCTACTTCAGTGCATGCAGCGCCGTGTACAGGTCTGGCCCGCCAAAATGCCACTTCATTATGAGGCTACAGAGCCGAGCACAGCACAGGCTACTCCTGTGACCAGCCACAGAGGGGAAATGGGATATTAGTCCCTGTATTCCTTAGCAGTTGTCGGGTAAAAGCGTGCCTGAAATGTCCCATGTTAATGCTATCAGTGACGTATTTCTTTCTTTTTGTGGCTACATGACCCAGAAATAAGCTCTCAGTGAAATATTCTGTGGCTGCAGAAATACCCTGCACCCATGCTAGTTCATTGTAGGTGTAGTGACATCTGTTAGCTTAACCACAGTGGAAAAGAGCATCCGTTAAATGGTCAAAATGTGAAATTCAAAATGTCACAGTGTGTTTTTTTGTGGCCACCAGGCAGCTAGTGAGGGGTGAGAAGCAGTTCTTCAAAAAGCCCCAGTAGGTTTAGAAGTGGGTCGAGTGTTTAGATGCTGTGCAGGGGAGGCATAGCTGAAATGTCCGCAGCCAAAGTAGGTCGCAGTTAACCTTGATAGATGTCTTGAATGACTGGAAGAGAGAAAGAAGCCTATATAAAAGGCCTGAGGAGAAAAGACAGGGACATGTTGCTGTTACTTTACTAATTCTACCTGTATATATGCTGTTTGTCATGAGCTCACATTCATCTTGATGATGAGGAGGACTCACAAAGCTCTCCTATGAGGAAGGTGAGCATTGAATGGCACAAAAACTCTGCTTAATGTCTCCCAGAAGCTGCCTCCGTGTGGCAGGTCTACACGGCCTCTATATGCAGTGTGAATAGATGTTTTTCTATACCCACAGCCGACCCTGTGCTCTCAGGCAGCCATTATTAGTCATTAATGAGACATGTTGATAAATCTCAGTAGCACACCGCTGCTTTCAGGCCTTTATTTCCCCTCCTTTTATTGTTGCATTGCTTTTCCTCCTCTGTTCATTTCCATTTATAAATAGATGTCGCTTGCATCATCGTTAAGAAAACAACCTTGCATTAAGAAAGCACATCTACAGTCACCTTAAGCTGTAATTTCTCTCTCCATCTCTCTGCCATGACAAGCTTTATTACAGCAAACAAAGTGACCCTGCACCACTTATGTTTGACATTTCCATGCATGCAGTGTCTTTCAGAGACAAAGAAGCTTTCCCTTTATTGCCTGGATGTGTGCTTGTGGGTGGAAGTCCAATTGTATGTCCCAGCACAACTGCTTGTGTAGGCTCTGCACTCTGTGACATTATAGGCTTCAGCCGGGCTGTGACTCAGTCAGGAGATTGATTTCCCTGCATTGTATCTGCCATATCCTCCACACCACCAGGCAGCTCTCTCCCACCCTTGGCACACTGTGCTAAAGAGAGCCGGCCTTTACTGTCACTTCATTTCAGAAAGTTGATTGATTTGGGCTCTTAGCGGCTGTATGTGCAGCGTAGCGCTGTGTTTGGAGTTCACATGGTTCACAGCTCTTTCTCACAGTGTAGTACCTGAATGGAGGCTGTTTGGGTGTCACAGCTTGCCTTGGCTGAAGAACAAACACTAAAAGCTTCTTTTTTTGTCTCACTTTTTAAATGTGAGCACTGTCACATTTACAAATGTATCAGTTAACTGTTGGTTAACATGAGGTTAAGTGTCTCATTATGTATTTTATTATATGTTATTTACTGTATATATGCCTTTGACTCAGAGGAAGGAGCTCAGATCCAGTTAGTGCAAAAAAGCTAAAAGTTTGAACTAAAATGACAAATGTTTGATGGCTTCAGCTTCTTAAAATTATTATTATTATATTAAATTATACTGAGCTGTCTTCCATAATCATCTAAACATGTTAGAGACAAGCTAAACTCTGAATCATTTAAATTATCTGCTCTTTATGGCTCATTTCTTTCTTTCCACCTTCGCCTCCAGCCACACAAACATGCTGGTTTCACCTGCTTTGTGTGTCCTGCTCGCTCATTATTAAGACTTGTTGTGGTGAAGTTGACACAGGAACTCTGGCACATCCTCCTGCTGCATTCATTGTAAATCACTCAGCGTGAAAATATGTACAAGCACCTTGATGTAACGTCCATGGGGATCCGTGCTAGCATAGCTAATGCTGTTACACCAGAAGTGGCTAATGAGCTAACCTTCCGCTTTACCTCATCATATCTCTCCATAATTATCAGCTCCCACAAGGGCCGGTGTGGGAACAATGCATTCATTCCCCTCCAGGAAGAATAGAAGCCAGGCTGCACACAATAGAGTCTCACTGCTGTAAGGCCTGATGGAACAGATGATCTTTGCAAACACAGGCCAGGCTTTTGTTGCAGCATGGATCATGGTATGGTTGTATCACACAGAGGAGTTTATCTGAGGACAGACTTTAAGTTGATCTGTGGGTGGAAAATAGCTATTCGTGATCAGTCGTATGACTCGAAGATGTGCTTGAACTCACCACCCTGTGAAGGCATGATGGAATGTTTAAGACACCAAGTATGTGAGCTGAATACAACACACATTGTTTGCGTTTTATTTGAACTCACCCCTGCTGCAGAGCGGAGTGTCGTTCAGGGACAGCATGGCAGCATGTCTCCTGATGATTAACGACAAACAGTTGTGTGTCTGCATTTACTCGCAGATTTTCTCGTCTAATATTTGTTTGATATGAGTAAACAAAGTGTGCATTTAAATTAAAGGCAGGTATTTTAAAGTGCTTAGATGATGTCCTGTGTTAAGACACAATACACTCCTGTGTGTATATTTAGCATGTAGTTTGGTTCATGCATTGTTTTTTTTCTCTGTTCACACCTGTTTCTATGTAAATCAACATACTTCAACATGAGCTGGACTCTTTCATCAGCCTTATTCTTCCCTTCTCTCTCTTTTATACGTTGGCCATTTGCCCTTGATTCTCAGTTGCACCTGTTGCTGTGAAATAGTTTGTTGCTTCATGGGAAATGGAGTTGATGAGAGAAAATGCCAGCAGTTCCATTTAGAGGCAGGCCGACCTCGCCTGAAGTCTCCTGTTTGCAGCTGTTAATGCTGTTGAAAAGAGACATAAAGGTGCTTCCAGTGCGCAGGTTGGCATTGTTTTATTGAAAAATACACGATCTTCAGCTCCATTACACAAGCCAAGTCTTTATTTCAGGAAGCTGCTCTGACTGGAAACACAGTCAGAGCTTGCAGAGAAGAGAATAATGATCTCACAGAGCCTGTTCAGACCTGGTATGAAACATCTGATCACATCGCTCTGAAGCTGTGTTCACATTACAAGCTGCTTGGTTTAAGTCCGTGTCTTTGCTCAGATCAGATCTAAATTTAATAAGTTAATGTGCAGAATTTACAAGAAGCCCCAAATCTTTCAGAACTTGTCATAGACAGCATTTCACAAAGTTTCTAATATAGGCTTAGCTTTTGCAATGAAAATTGCTGTAGTATTTTTCAGTAACATGGCTGCTTAAGTAAAGTCAGTTAATGCCAACCCAGGCCCCGGAAGCGCCGCAGGTCTCTTTATTTAGACATTTCTGTTTAAAAGCATTCAGCAGTCAGCTTACTCCTTTCAACAGTGGAAATCACATCATTACCGCCCTGGAGAAGGAACATGCATGGCAGCACATGCGTGTGGCAAAAAAGTCCCTCAGGCTGCTGACGGGGAAAAAGTTTGCAAAGTCAAACACTTTTCTCAGTGCCTGCAGCCCCAAACGTACAACTTGTCTTTATTACACAAAGTACATATGGAAAAGGTACACAGTGCCTTTTTCTTCAACGATACTGGGCTTTCTGATCAGCATTCATTATAGCCTGAAGGGTTTAAATGGGCTGTTTGCTGGTGTTCAATGCTGTATTTTTGATTGTATGTGTAATTAGTGCAGCGTGTTCCAATGGTGGATAGATTTTAGAGGGACATAGTCTTAAATTATGACTTCTTTAGTGTCCAGTAGGTCAGATCTTTCTCACTAGTCCTGTTCGCTGGTTGTTGGTGGGGCCAACATCTAAAATATAAGGAATCTTTTAAATGTCGGCCCTTACAGCCGACAGACGGCACTACGAATATTTAAAAACATTTCCTGGGATTATCCGTCTGTATGTGTTCCCTCAGTTATATGCATTAGTGGACAACACTGCACTAATCACCCAAAATGCATCGTTTAATCCAACAAAAGAACTCTTGAAACATGACACAAACATGCTGTACGTTTGAGGCTGCAGGCACTGAGAACAGTGTGTGACTTGGCAGCCTTTTGTGACTTCTGTCAGCAGCCGGAGGAAGTTTTTTGACACACGCATGTGCTGCCACGGACCTCGCTTTTCCAGAGTATGACAACATACAGGAGTAAACTGACTGTCAAGAGTAATTTCTTATTTTTAGATCATACATAGAAATCATGTTAATAAAGCTCTGAACAGTGTATCTGGATGGCAAAGCGTCCACATGCCATCAGGACCTCTTTATGTCACCGTGAGGAGCTTCTCCTCCATGTTGGTGGGATGGGTGGTGCTTTGAGCTGAGCTGGTTCATCTACTCCATAACCTTGTTTTCTCAGTCATGCCTGGACAGTTTTTATTGTTTGTCTCAGAAAAGCTTTCATTTACTCACCTGGGAACAAAAAGGTTCAACAGAAGAGAATGTTATTATCATACTTTGAGGCTGTGAGGCCTGCCCTTCCACCAGGTATTGATCCAAAACTCTATTTTATATTAGTCAGTGACAGTAAAGGTAAAGCACTTTTTCTTCTCCGGGCCACAGTGACTTGTAAAGCCCAGAATTCAAAGGCTGTGATAGACTGCTTCTTATTTTTAACCTTTATCTCCCTCCATAAAGCCAGCATGGACACTGGCTGAACACAACACTCCTTCAAATTCAAAGAAACAGTAAAGACTGTCCTCCTCATCCTCTACAGGAGCCATCCTGGGACGCTCAGAGACGCAGGAGTGCGCCTACTACAACTCCAGCTGGGAGAAGGAGCGCACCAACCGCAGCGGCATCGAGCCCTGCTATGGCGAGAAAGACAAACGGCGGCACTGCTTCGCCTCGTGGAAAAATGTGTCCGGTACAGTGGAGGTCATCAAGCAAGGCTGCTGGCTGGACGACTCCAACTGTTACGACAGGTATGTAAGAATCCCACCACCAGAGACGGCCAATATCCTCTATTTAGTCTGACAGACAGGGTCACTAATGCAGCCCAAAAGTAATGCATCCAGTTTTCTGTCCCTTTGTGCAGATATGTACATTTACAAGCAGCATTTATTCCAACACACTGCAAGTAGACGACTGAAACGCAGGACCACACTCCTGGTTTATTGTGTTTTGATTTAAAAGGCAGTCATCAGAAAGTGTGCCCACGTTTCAGCCTGGTATATGAGTCCAAGCCCAGAACAGCACATATTAATAGATACCGTGTCTTCCCAGTTAGAGCATCCACCGTGCATCAGATGCTGGTTTCAGCCAGTTCTGCGTGTGTTTTCTTCTGATTCCTGAGCGATTAAGTCGCTGGAGATTTTGCAGCCTGCACAGTTTGGGTACCTCTGCTCAGACGGCGCCGCCTCACATCCCTGGAGAGGCCAGAGCAAGTCGAGGGCGGCTGCCACTTCCTTTGCCTTTTATCTGATGACTGTTTGAGTGGAATGAGAGTGTGTGTGTGTGTTTGTGTGTGTCTTCTGCAGTGAGTGTATCCAGGTGATGTGTGCTCTCACTTGCACATAAAAGATTGTGATATGCAGGGAGGAGAGATTTGTGAACTGGTGTTTCTTGTTGTTAATTCAAACCGCCATGTCCTCAACAGTAACGAGTGTGTGGAGAGGAAGGAGAGTCCTGACGTGTTCTTCTGCTGCTGTGAAGGCAACATGTGCAACGAGAGGTTCCTGTACGGCCCTGAGGCGCTCCCACAAAGCGACCCACAGCATTCGACTGCCTATAGTATGTACACTGCAGCGCCTTTCTTTTGGTCTTTACGTTGGCACCTCAAACACAGCTGAACCAGGAACTATGAGCTGTAACAAAAGCACTGTGCACTAATAAATATGTTTATTCAAACTCCTCTGAAGTTACATGTATGTTAAACACTTTACAGCCGTGTCAGAACATTGACTTAACATTCAGGCTTGTACCTTCCTCTGCAAAGTGTGTGATGTAAGGTACATGAGCTCTGAATCCTTGCCAGCTCCTGAGCTTCCAGTGAAAACTATTCCAGGATTTGAGGGAGGTAATGAAAGTAACTAAAGACATGAAAAGACATGCTTCACTCGGTGCAGCCAGAGAGAGTTGAAATGTTCTCACCAGGACTCAGCTGAAAGAATGAAACCTCTCATTAAAACCCAAGATAAAAATGTTATTAAAGTATGTTATCTGTGAAAACGTAACTATTTTCAGAATGCTGAAATATACTGACAGCAGAGGAGCGTTAGAGTAATGGCTGCTTTTCACTGCCCTGACTTGCACATCAAACTTTGTGTTCATTGATCAACCAGTGGCGATTCTGCCGTCCTTGCACTCATCATTTCAAGGCTAAGCTGTCCAAAAGGCCTGCCTGTCTCTTCATATTCCTTTAAATTTGAGTCTCTGGAACCTGCAGACACCCTGCAGAGAATAACTTTTTTCACAATGTCTTTGCCCTGACAGTCCCATTATGCAGCTGGTGCAACCCCATCACCCCCTGGCCTGTTCTTTCTTTCGCTCCCTTTCATTTCAACCCCCCACCCCGAGGACGGCAGCGGCTGTCTGTGTCCGAGCGCCGGCGCTTTGACAGCACTGCCTCATCAAACTGTCACACCTTGTGACGGGAGGACAGGCTGAGCCAGCAGGCGTCACCCAGCTACCCCTGCAAGGGTCGGACACAGTTCAGAGCTCTGTTATTTTTGGCAGGCGGATTACGTTGTGTCACGAGATGGATTTGCTAATCCTGCTTCGTGCTTGTGTGTTTGCGTGCATTGGTATGATCCCTCAGCACAGTTGCTGTAAGCAGGGTTAGTGCTGCACTTAGAGATGATGCAGCGTGATGTCAGGCCAATCAGGCTCCTCAACCAGGCTTTACTTTTCTTTCTGTAGAGATAAAATAATCCAAATGTTGTTAATTGTTTTTAATCTCTCCACCATCGTCTCCCCCCCACAGCCACCTCAAACCCATTTTCCCAGAAGCCCCAGCTCTTCAGCACTCTGCTTTACTCCCTGGTTCCAATCATAGGCCTGGCTGCAGTCGTCCTCTTCTCCTTCTGGATGTGGAGACATCACAAACTGGCCTACCCAGCAGCCCTGGTCCCCACACATGTAAGTCTAAAATACATCACATGTTGTGTGGCAGAATACTGCTATATTAGGACAAACACGGATTAGAAATGAACATAAATAACAGTCAGACATTTGACTCGGCTCTGGCGGATTTTGATCACGTTGCTTCTTCCACGAGTCGATGCTCGTTTGATGCTCCTGGAGAAAGAAGACTGTTGTCCTGTTTGAGGCTGGCAGCAGGATTCAGTGAAAACACAGCGTTCCACCTTCTCTATTTGAGCAACCTTCAACTTCACAGCTGATGTAGTTTCTCAGAGGGCTGAAACAGCCTTGGCCTTTTCTGCCCCGTGCAGCAGAGAGACTGAGCTACGTTCAGCCAGAGCAAACACAGGACGGAGACTCTAGGTTGTGTAGAATAATAAGAGGAGCCGTGGTTCTTTCTGCTTCTTTTTCCACATCTCTGTCTGTGCAAACACGTCTCAGACATGCTTGTTATGAACCAGACTAAAGTGTCTGGAGGTGATGGATGTCACAACAGTGAAAAGTGACTAAAGAAGTCAAAGAAATGTGTGACATCATTTATTTGTGCTTGGTGTGACAATATCACAACATTTTATTCCTTCATGTAGGGAAGATGAAAGTTGTGGTCATTCTGTCACATGGAGATGTGATGTGATATGATGTGTTAGATTGATTGAAAAGAGACAACAAACTGCTTTAAATCCACCAGAAAAACTGAGCTGTAGATTCTGATGACCTGCCATGAAACGGTCTCATCACCAGTCACCATCATATGGTGTCAGAAATGCTTCTAATCAGAAGAAAGTGGTAGAAATCGTTTTTATCAGACAAGGTTAAATAATAGTTGTCAGAATGAAGTGGTTTGACCTACATTTGACCACGTCGTCCTGAATGTTTCATTACTCCTCACTTATTCACACAATCATTTCCTCTCTTCTTATTCTCACATTCTTTTTCAACTGCTGCGTAGTCAGAAATTCCTTCTGACACGCTTTCATGTCTCCACTTGAATCGGACGGTGTCATCACCTTTTCAACAATTCCCAAATCTCCTTTCTTGTAGCGTTGAGAGGAAGGCTGTCTTTTTCCCTAATTCTTGATTCATTTTTTATGATTCTGAGGGGGTTTTAACCCGACAGCAGCAGAGCTATATTCTCTGCTTCTCAGCAGCAGGGGGAAAAGAAATCCCATGCAGAGCTTCCACCATATGGAAGAGGAGTCAGGGACCTCTGCATTATTGATGAGGCTTTATATAGGCAAACAAAACTAAACACAGAGTCGCTCGCAGCTCTGCCTCAGGATGGTGGTGGTGGGTGGTTGGGGAGCGAGGAGAGACATGCTATTCTCTCAACTTCCTTATTGTGTTTGCACTGTGCCGAAGCATCGAAGGGAAAAGATGAACAGATAATGACAATACAATCAGCAGACAAATGCTTACACGGCTTTGAAAATCAACACTGCACTGAGAGTTCTGAAACCTCCTACCTGGAAATGGATAAGAAGATGAAACGAGATGAAGAAGAGAGCGTCAGATCACTGATGATGATTATAAAATATTCATAACATCACACAGGGAAGAAAATGACATTTCCAGGAGAGAACAACTGTGTGATCACATGTTTCCCACCACACAGCGGCCGGTAGGTCCTTTCAGACGTCCAGAACGTTTGTCTTCATCTGTTCTGATATTTATCGCTGAAACATGTGTTGCTGTTGAGAGAAACACTCTCCTCTCCATTGGACAAGGAGCCGCAGGGTTTGGATGAAGAGCAGCAGATCGCCTGCAGCATCTCTCGACCGTTCGACCACACCAGCCGGACTGCTCTGAGGAGAACAAAGACTTCCAGCCTGGGAGCCCTGCTAGCTCAGCTTGGAGTTAGGGCTGCTCCCGGCTAATGTCTGGTCACAGGAAAACGGATGAAATGGGATGGAAAATCAGAGGCTGTTTTGCCCTCATCTTTACAGAGACCCATCTCCACCAGAACATCCCGGATCAGGCTGTAATACCCGACAGCTGGAGCCGTGTTCTGAGCCGGCAGAGTGCAGGACTCCAGCAATGACACCCAGGAAGCAGGCGCCCTGAGCAGCCTTTATAAGAGCAGCTTTAGGACATTAAACTGGAGACATCACCACTATCAGCTCACTTGTCTTGTTCTGTCTTGGGCGTCACTAACAGTTGCTTCCTCTCTATTTAATGCTGCTACCGCAACATTGTTGTAAATGGTGTGATTTGTGTCACGACAAAATAAACGATGTGCATAATGTGAAATGTTTCTGTGTCTTCATACCTTCTTTATACACCCTGCATCACTTTAAACAGAAGCAGCGCAGCATGACAGTCGTATGCAGCAGTGTCACTTGATTGCACGCTGTCGTTGTGCTGTAATTTTGGTCCGTCATGAACAGCATATTTGCCACCAAGCCTCCATTATTCACACCACAGTGTGAAGTGGAGGCAAACTGGAATTGATTCTGTCTGAGTAAACAGACCAATAACTTTTACATGGAGAGTTCTGGAGCACTTAAATCTAGTTTTTGGGGTTTTTTCACCTGGAATCTATTTTCTTTTCCTTACTCATTCTGACCAGAATGTTATTAACTGCTTTATTATGGAGCCACTTACATCTTGTTGTCTGAGTGCAGCTTTTCCAAAAAAGTCCCCAAGTACAAGTGGACTGTAACGACCCTAAAAGGCCCCTAACAACCTCAAATGGATGAAAAGTGGTCCATTGTGCAGTATTTCTATTAGAAAAGGTTCTTGCGAAGCTGCCTGTGTTATAGAATTTGAGCTGCTTCTATGTGTGAAAGGATCCTGCAGAGAAACATTTATATGATTCTCAAACTAAGGTATCAAAGATTCTGATTAGTGATTATAAGACATTAGTGATTTTTTACAGCCTGAGTTTTGTGTTAATCTCATCTGAGTGGCTCTCATTCAGTTTTTTAACTTTTTTTTTGTTGTCTTTTTGGACACATTGCAGCTG